>JAZGQO010000007.1:36772500-38022500 GCA_036850965.1 Patella caerulea
AAGGTGTGCAGATCGAAAGTCTATAAGGAGCATTCCATGTCAAGTATACACAAAATTTGGGAGATCTTGACATGACCATCATAGATTTTGATGATTTTTGGTGTGCAAGTTAACCATGACGAAAAGATATGATGTGCAAAATTTTAGCGCTGGGGGCATCCCATAATTTTGGCCTTTTTGACTGACCATCAAACTTTGAAAATCCATAACTTCGCCCCGAGTCATCCTACTTACATGAAACATGAAATTGGTATCAAATTTTTCAGAAAACATGGATCTTTCTAATGACCAGAAGCACGAACTCAACAGAACAAAATCCAGGCAGATGTAGTTGACCTTGACCTTTGAAATTACGCCCTGAGGCGCGGATTCAGGGTGCCGTGGCTCCCCATCAGCCCCAGTGTGACATAGTTGATTTTTGTTTTGGTTTGCTTTGTTACTGTTGTAGTTCACTTATATCTGCTCTTTAATATGATATAAACATGATTTTCGCATTATCTGCGCTGGGGACTACACCAAACCAGATTATTACCCTTTGCTCCAATGTATGGCCCCTCCCTCGACAAAATCCTGGATCCGGGTCTGCCCCTGAAAAGGGGCAGATTCGATTAGGCCTATTTTTCGTGTGAAAATTGCCCCATCTATGATTAACAAACACAGAAAAAATCAAAATAGGATCTCCATGGGAACAGATTTTAGGAGGCGTTCAAGTCGAGTTTTTCAAGTGCACACGATCTTATCACCACGACATGACGTCGTAACAAGGACTCAGCGAGCCTGATTTCGGCCCAGCGCTAAAATTTTACACATCATGTGTAACATGAGGAGCTTTTCTTTCTTCTTTGCTCCTCAGGTCACTTTCCGAGTGGAAATCAGAACACTTCAGGGTTAGGTTTTACTGCTTTATTTAATACATAACAAGTACTAATCATATTTGTACATAAAAACTCAATGCCCCGTCAGTGAGGTACAGTACATTAACATGGCGTCAATAGTAAAACGTGGTTTCTTTCTAAAGAGGAAGTAACTCTAAAGCATGGAGTCAGACAATTAATTAATTATCCTGCATAAGTATAATTGTACATAAACGGGAAATGTTGCTGTTCAATACATGGCTTCCCTAAATTGAGCATATGAGTGACACATTAATGATCAATTTACTAACTAATCTTCAAACTGAAACATTATATTCAATCAAACGTTGCATACATTATGGCTCCTCGACTGGGATTCCCGGATCTCCCTGCTTATGGGCTAAAATAAGTACAAGTTTATGGATTGGTCTTTCGAGCACCTTTCTAGGAGACTGTCTTTTGCCGTACTTATCAGTCTCACAAGCAAGTTCTACCTTAACCTTTCGAGTTAAATTGTCAGCACTCGGAAAGGTTTTAGACACTCGCCCAAGTTTCCACACATTATCATTAATATTAATTTATTAACTGCCTTATGCCACTTTTGTCTAACTTGTAGTGATTGCAAGTATTCATGACGCCAGCGCTTCCAGAGCTCATTTGCTAAGAACTGGACTCTACGCCATCGCTGTCTGAGATACATATCTTCACGAACAAATACTCCAGGGAGTGGTAACACTAATTGACCTTTCATGGTTTACAAATGATTAGGAGTAATTGGGGAAGGATAATCTGGGTCATTTATATCATTGATAGCTAATGGTCTATTATTAATTACTGACTCAGCCTCGGTCATGAAGGTTAAAAGCGTTTCATCCTCTAATATGGTTCCATGATTGTGAAGCAGGGCAACTAAAACGTTTCGGACAGACCGAATGAGGCGCTCTCAGGAGCCTCCCGTATGACTAGACTCTGGTGTATTTATCTTAAATGTTATCCAATCACATCCGGTCTTTAAAAGTTCCTTCGAAATTCCATCATTATTCATTTCTTTTTGTGCCGCCTTTAACTCTGTCTGCGCTCCCACAAAGTTGGTACCTTGATCTGAACGTAACTGTCTAACTGGTCCTCTTCTACAGATGAAACGTCTATAACAATTCAAGAAGGTGTCTGTATCCATTTTGTGGGCGACCTCTAAATGAATGGCTCGAGAGGCCATGCAAACAAATACTACGCCGTATCTCTTAACCTCTCTACGACCTTCTCGAACAACCCAAGGGCCAAAATAATCCACGGCTGCATAACTGAATGGTGGAGCTGGCTCAAGTCGATCTTTTGGAAGTGAAGACATCTTTTGAACTTGTGTATTACCAATTAACTTCTTGCAAGTTACACATTTGGATATGATGCTGGAAATTACTGATCTTCCAGCCACGATCCAATATCCAGATGACCTTATCAGACTATGAGTAATTCCACGACCTTGATGGTTAGACTTTGAGTGGTAAGCTCTCACAATGAGTTTTGTTACATGACCTTGCCTTGGAATAATAACAGGATGTTTGCAATCCACAGGTAGGTCAGCGTTCTGGATGCGCCTGCCTACACGAATGATGTCATCGTCATCCAGAAAAACATCCAATTTGTACAAAGGACTAGAAGCCTTTAACGCGACTTTCTCTTCCTTTCTTATAGTTCTATCTTTTACTCCTTCTTTCTTTTGAAGTTTCATTAAAATCTTTATTTCTTCTGAAAAATATACTCTTTGTACTTCTCGTAATATTACTATTTCAGAGCGTTTTAAATCTTCAACCACTGACGGATTTAATACATCATTTGTAAACAAACTTTGATTTGCTTTCAAATTATGTTTCCTATAACAGTCTTGAACGCGCAATAAAAGAGATATTGCTAACTGTAACTTGTGCCAATTCGAAAATTTGGCCATCTTATCAAGCAGTGATTTCTTTGGCATCTCTGTTGTTGGAGATATAGAAGACAATCTTCTTACTTCAGGATCCTCTTCTTTGAGTTCTCTAATTCCATCCTGATGGTCAAATCGTAAGTCTGTGGTCCTCCATAAAAATTCAGGGCCATTCCACCATCTTCTACTGTCAACTAATTCCTTAACCTGCAAACCCCGAGAAGCATCATCGGCTTGATTATTATGAGACCCTATATAATTCCATTGTTCAGGAGTAGAATAGGTTCTGATCTGTTGAATGCGATTAGCTACATATGTATGGAATCGCTTTACTTCATTTGAAACATACCCCAAAACCACTTGTCTATCTGTCCAAAAGTACTCTGTTAGCAGGCTGTCATAATCCAGCTCCTTCTTTAACATAGCAGCTACTTTAATCGAGACAACTGCAGCTGTTAACTCAAGGCGAGGTATGGTTAAAAGTTTTGTAGGTGTAACTCTAGACTTGGCTAGAACTAATGATACGTGGATCTGATCATTATCGTCTATCAGTCTCAAATAACTACACTGACCGTACCGGGTCAAAGATGCATCACTAAAATGATGGAGTTCTATTAGTTTGCTCCTTCCAAAAGCGGCTGGTTTAAAAGATCTATGAATCTGGATCTCTGCGAGTTGGAGTAGGTCTGTCCTCCACCTTGTCCATTGTTGTCTTACATTCTCAGAAACAGGGTCATCCCAACTGTTACTTTCCCTGCACAGTGTTTGAAGTAACTTCTTGGCTATCAAGATAAATGGTGACACTAAGCCCAGGGGATCAAAAACAGAGCTTACGGTCGACAATATACCGCGTCTTGTAAGTGGCCGGTCCTGTAGGTTGATGCGGAAGCAAAATGTGTCACTTTCTACGCACCACTGTACGCCAAGGACTCGTTGTATACTTTCTTGGTCTTTATCTATGCCAAATGTCTTTGTTCCACTTGCCCTTTCTTCTTCTGGTATACTTGTCAATACATCTTTATCGTTACACAAGAACTTATGCAAATGAAATCCACCTCTTTCACATATCTCCTTACTACTGGATATCAAATCCTTCGCTTCTTCAACAAACGACACGGATTTCAGGCCGCCGTTGACGTAGAAATCGCGTCTTATAAATTCAGCAGCCTGGGTTCCTAATTCAGATTCATACTTATTTGCAGCAGCCTTCAGTCCATAGTTAGCACAGCCTGGTGATGAACTTGCTCCAAAGAGATGGACTGTCATTCGGTATACCGTGGGTTCTTTAAGAAAGTCATTACTGTCCCACCAAAAGAATCTTAAGTAGTTACGGTGCTCTATGTTGACCTTCAACTGAAAAAACATTGATTTGATGTCGCAAATAAAGGCAATCTTATCCTTTCGAAACCTGCACACTGCACAGTACTCCGACAAGATTATTCGTCAAATCTGGTCCATGGAGAAGGTGGTTATTCAAAGAATATCCTTGGTAAGTATGACTACAATAAAAAACGACTCTAACCTTATTAGGTTTTTTGGGATGGTACACCCCGTGGTGTGGAATATACCAGACATGTCCGTCGTCCAATGACAGTTCATCTGTAGGTACAATCTCAGCAAACCCACTATCCATTATCTTTTTCATAAATGTTCTGTAATCCTCATATTTCTTGTCTTTGGCAAACTTAGTTCTAAGTCCGTTCAGTCTTTTTAGAACCACAGATTTATTATCAGGGAGTTTAACTTCAGCATCCCTAAAAGGCAAGGGCATTTCAAACCGTCCATCTTTCGTCTCATGTATGCCTTTCTCCACTATACTCAGGAATCTGCTGTCTTCATACGAAAGTTGCTTCTCATTCAAGTCCTCGTTGAAATCAAGTTCGAACATTTTAACAACTTGTTTTGGGTTCATAAGCTCTTTCGCTTTAGTTCTGAAGGCAAAGTGACAAGTCTTGACACCTACAGTAGAAGTACACAAATGAGTAGTCAATTCATCTGTATCTCCGCTTTCAACCATTCCGATTATCCCCCATCCAAGGGCGGTTCGGACTGCGTAAGGATCGCTTTCTTTACCGGGAATAACTTCAAGAGGCTTAACCGCTTTTATACAGTTTATTCCAATGAGCAAGCCAATTCTTATGTATGGGTTATGTGGCATAATATCATGACGGATTTTACGTAGGTGGGGCCAATTATCCACTGACTGCGACTAACAGGAATCACATCACGGGAATATGTGGTTGGTAAGGATATTTCGTCACCCTGGTTGATACCTCTAACGACTTATCCTGATATTTTCTTACTTTTAATCACAGATGTCCCCAGCATCGTCGACAAACTTTCTGTACCATTGATCTTTAGATCGTCAATAAGTTTATCATCGACGAAACAGGCATCGGACTGGTCATCAATAACAGCATAAATTTCTAGAGCGCTTGTAGGGTTGTCTTCCTGGTATATCTTCACGGGTACAATTAACGTGTGGGATACACAACGGGAACCGGTGATATGATTAACTACAGCAGACATTCCATTGGATTTTCCAGAAGCCTTTGCTGTATTTCCATTCAAATGTCTTGGAGAATAATTGTCATCGTGTAGGGCGGTGGGATGAAAGCCCTTACACTTTGTGCAAATCTTTCTTTTATTACGTTTGGCCTTCATGTGACCCACCGTTACACACCCAAGACAAATAGAATGTTTAAGAATGAAGTCAAATTTCTCCTTCACACTCAAGTCCAGAAATTTCTTACACGTATCAAGACTATGGTAGTTCCTACACAGTACACACTGACTTTCATTTACGGCAGTTGATAAAGTACGAGAAGCACTCTTAGATCTAGATTTTCTGTCTTCATTGTCAGCATACACAGCGTTATGTGAAGTAATCGGGTTACACAGTATACGAGCCTCTTTCTCAATAAAGTCAGCAAAGGTAGAGAATAACGGGTAAGTATTCAAATCATTCACTGCACTATCAGCAATTCGGCTCCACCTATTCGACACACTGTATGGAAGTTTCCTCAGTAACTTTTGGTTCTCTTCGGGATCATCCAGTAAGCTGAGGTACTTGACCGATGCCATCTCGGTCTTACAATTCTGTAAAAAGTCGGAAAAGCGTCTCAAAGGTTGTCCATCATTATGTGGAATCTTCGACCAGTCATTCAGTTTCTTTCTGTACGCGTTTGCCACTATAAATGGATTACCATATCTGTCGTGTAAAAGTTGTTTGGCTCTTTCACAGGCGTCTGTTGTGTCTAAACCCAATAGACCTTTAATACATTCTTTCGCCTCCCCGGCTGTGTAACGATCTAAATAAAACAGAAGTTCTGAAGGATCATTGGTTCTCTCTTCTACAAAGTGTTTAAAGGACTTCAACCAAACAGGGTACAATAAACTGTCACCTTTAAAGACATTTGGTTCTGGCTTTGGTAAACTGTCCCTTGCATGCGTCTTAAGAAGAATATCGGCTAAGTGTGAAATTGGGTCCTTGGATTGTGGTACATCAGGACTACGGCTACTGTTTGTGATTTGGTCAACAGTGTCGTTGGTAGTTATAATTTGGGTAGCATTACCTTCAGATTTATCCTTATGATCTACAGGTGCGGCTGCCACTGATTGAAGTTGGGTGTCTAAGTAACTGTTCAAATTATTTGCTGCAGGCAACTCAATGTCATTACTATGTGTTTCATGGTAATTTTCAACCTTATCAGTAACCTTGATTTCAGCTGTAGTAACTGCCAACTCTTTCTTCATTCTGTGTTTCTCTAAATTCGCCTTTCGTTCCTCTATATCCTTAGTTAAAGCTGCATCTGCATCAAAGAATTTTAATTCGGTCTTCAGTCTGACCGCTTTCGCTGCCCTCTCCATCCTAGCTTCAAGAGAATTTATACTATGGCAAGAACCTTTAGATGACCGAGACTGATTTGATTGAGCAGATTTACAATTACTATACATAGTATTAGATCTACGAGAATGCATAGAAACATTATCAATATCATTATTGTGGTATATTTGGTCCTAAATAACCCCAATAATACAGACTAAGACCAACACATGTTGTTCAATGATGGCGGCTTTATTCCAACTGCATGATCACAGCAGACGTGTAACTAATGACAATGCATGTACACATGCGCGTGATGCAACACTGTAAATCGGGACTATACGTGATGCACAATATACTACAATTATCATTATCAATAATTTTAGGAACATTAATATTAGTTCTAGATTTATGACCAGGCCTAGGCCTACTACTACTAGAGTGTTCTGAACAAATTGAGCCCTGCTTGGACTTGTGCGACTTCTGACTAACAGAACTAGAACTATACGAATAAAAACTTCTATGATCATTATTTTCAACGTTTGTATTAGATTCAATTTCAAGATTCTGAACTTTCTGTGGATTTTCTGTTTTATTCTTAACTATTAAATATTAGTAGACTTGAGGGCTGTCTATCTTATCAGAATCCACAGAAACAAAATCGTGAATCTTTTTGTTAAACATATTGACAATTTTTATACGCCCACATTTTCATGTGGACGTATTATGTCGTCGCCCCTGTCCGTCCACAATTTGTTTGTGGACTCTCTACAGGTCACAATTCCTATCCGATTTTGACGAAACTTGAAATATAGGTTTATCCTCATAAGATCTCAGTTCCTTTCGATATTGGCATGTATCGGATCGGAACTTCATGGATTATGGCCCCTGATTGTACGAAATATCATGTTTTTAGCTTGTGGACCCTATAGAGGTCACAATTTTGAACCGATTGTGATGAAACTTGACATGCATATCTATAACCCCAAAATCTTGGTTCCTTTCGATATTGGCGCCCATCGGATGGTAACTTCCTGAATTATGGCCCCTGATTGTCCGAAAAATCGCCCTTTTTAGCTTGTGGTCCCTCTGGAGGTCAAAATTATTATCCGATTTAAAAAAACGTTTGATTATATCACTGTTACATGGTAATGAAGGTTGAGGTCAAATTTTGTGAAAATCGGACCAAAGTTGACGGACAAAATGGCCGCCGTTTGTACGCGAATAGTGTGAAAATATGTTATATCAAGGTTGTGGACCCTATAGAGGTCACAATTTTGAACCGATTTTGATGAAACTTGACATGTATGTTTATAACCCGAAGATCTTGGTTCCTTTCGATATTTGCACCCATTGAATCTTAAATTCCTGAATTATGGCCCCCGATTGTCCTAAAAATTGCCCTTTTTAGTTTGTGGTCCCTCTGGAGGTCAAAATTATTATCCGATTTAAAAAACCGTTTGATTATATCACCGTTACATGGTAATGAAGGCTGACTTTGAATTGTACGAAAAATCACCCTTTTTAGCTTGTGGTCCCTCTGGAAGTCACAATTATTTTCCGATTTAAAAAAACATTTGATTATATCACCGTTTGACCTTAAGGAAGGTTTGAGTTTAAATTTCGGGAAAATCGGACCAAAATTGACAGACAAAATGGCCGCCGTTTGTACGCGAATACTGTTAAAAAATGGTATATCATGGTTGTGGACCCTGTATAGGTCACAATTTTAATTTGATTTTGATGAAACTTGAAATGCATGTATATAACCCAAAGATCTTGGTTCCTTTCGGTATTTGCGCATATCGGATCGTAATTTCCTGAATTATTCGAATTTCGTGAAAATGGTACCAAAATTGCCGGACTCTCTACAGGTCACAATTCTTATCCGATTTTGCCGGAAAGTCACATTTCTAGGTTGTGTACCGTCACACCATAATCATTGTCGGCTTCGAATTTCATGAATATCAGACTAGAACTGACCAACAAAATGGCTGCTCCCAAAATGATAAAGGAAAAATCACTTTCGGTATTGCTTGTTCTCTATCCATCTCTCGAAAATGTGGGCGTATCCTGCCTGGCAGTGCCAGCCTATCTTATTAATTTCATTAGAATAAGAATTAAAGTTCGCATTGTGAGATTGTAGTTCTTCTTCGGTCTCTTATATGAAGTCTTCTAAGGTAGTTTTTGCAGTAACTAGTTCCTTATAACACACTTCAAGTCTGTCTCTTTCCTGTCTCAGTTCTTTCACATCGACATATTTCTCAAATGTCTCAAAGTCAGTTTCTGAAATCAATCTTTTCCACCTTTTCAAACACACGTGATAGTCTCTTTCGGCTTTCTGTTTATTAATTTCTTTCATTTTCTCTGTAGGAATTCTTTTCCTGTGTCTATCTTCTAATTCTATGTTTTCTTTGTCATTATGATCATCAACACAACCATGAACTATTTTTTATTTCGAACCTGTTACGTCTTCTTTTGATGCCATTATGTACGTTTTTATCTTTCTGTCTTTTTTTCTTTCAAGCTATCAGCCAGTTTTTCTTTCTGCCTTTCTTTTATTTCTGGCGTCAAACTTCGTAGGCCTACCAGATTTCCACTCGCATTCAACTAACGATGAGTTTTTACTGTAACATGAGGCGCTTTTCTTTCTTCTTTGCTCCTCAGGTCGCTTTCCGAGTGGAAATCAGAACACTTCAGGGTTAGGTTTTACTGCTTTATTTAATACATAACAAGTACTAATCATATTTGTATGTAAAAACTCAATGCCCCGTCAGTGAGGTACGGTACATTAACATGGCGTCAATAGTAAAAGGTGGTTTGTTTCTAAAGAGGAAGTAACTCTAAAGCATGGAGTCAGACAACTAATTAATTATCCCGCATAAGTATAATTGTACATAAACGGGAAATGTTGCTGTTCAATACATCATGTTTTTTTTGTCATGGTTATTTCGCACACCAAAAATCATCAAAATGTGTGATGGTCATGTCAGAACCCTGTGTACACTTGACGTGGAATCCCCCATAACTGACTTTTAGCGTGGAATAATTTGGATTAATTGCTTTTGGTTTGCAGTAATTGTTTCTTTAATTACTATTAGGAGTTGTAACAGCACTGACTGGGAAACTCTTACCTTTAATCAGGTTATCACATTCATTTTCTATTTCAGAGCTCGGGCTGGTTCTGTGGTCAGCTTAGCAGCCAACATATGTTGTTTACTGTCAGTTTTATTACATCCTTATATGCCTACAACCAGTGATACTATAAGATATCAGTTAAATATTAGGACAGATGATATGGTAATGCACCAATATTTTATTTCTACATTAAAACCTGGACATGAGATAGGCAAGGTAAGAAAAACATTGGCTAATAAAATATGTTGGTTATGATCCTACGCTGTGATAAATTAACTCCTTACTTGAAAGTACAGGCAGAATCGGATCGCAGTGATACGGTTGCAGATCAAAAGATTTAAAGATCATACGAGTGACATAATTGTCTATTTCGCCAAGAATGCAAAATAAATATTTTTCAGCACCTCCTTTTATTTGAAATGCAAAGAGGAGTAGGTAAGATTTTTATACGCCCACATGGAAATGTGGTCGTATATTGCCGTCGCCCCCGTCCGTCCGTCCGTCCGTCGGTCCGTCCGTCCATCGTCCACAATTTCTTGTGAACGCTCTAGAGGCTAAAGTTAATATCCGATTGACTTGAAATTTATACACGGTGTTTAAGGTCGTGAGACGAAGAAGCCTGTTGATTTTCAGCAATATCCGATAATTCCTGCCCGAGTTATAGTTAATATCCGATTGACTTTAAATTTATACACAGTGTTTAAGGTTATGAGACGAAGAAGCCTATTCATTTTCGGTGATATCTGATAATTACTGCCAGAGTTATGACCCTTGATAACTTTGAAAAATCTTGTCAATGCTTTAGAGGCTAAAGTTAATATCCGATTGACTTTAAATTTATACACAGTGTTTAAGGGCATGAGGCGAAGAAGCCTGTCGATTTTCGGTGATATCCGATAATTACTACCAAAGTTATGACCCTTGATTAGTGATGTGCGTTTTTTAAATTTTCTTTCGGTTTCGGTTTTCGGTTTTTCTGATGCAAAAAACCTCGGTTTCGGTTTTCGTTTTTTTTATTCATTTAAACACTGTGTCATGTATGTACTGATTTATGGTTATTTTACAGGAATACTTGAAAGCCAGAAAAAATATCAAAAATATTGATGTAAATAGTAAACAACAAGGTTTTTTTTTACTGTTATATGACTTTAATTATGACTGATAGTAATAACAAAGTTACTGTAAAAAAAAAAAAAGATCTGACACACACAACGCCATAGGCATAATAATAAATTAATATAACAACATAATATCAGTAACAATAAAGTTTGATTCTACTGTAAAAAAAAATACCAAAATAAATTTGCATAACAAAATAATACCAATCCAACAAATCGAAACATGTGGTCTTTTATTTCTCGTTTATAAATTATAAACTTAAAAACAAAACTTACGCAATTGCCGTTTTCGGGTATTGTTGAAATGTTGTTCTAAACCTGACTCAAAATTGTTAAATTATATTCTTATAATTTATGCAACAGAAATAGATTTTTTACAAAGATTAAATCTACATTTTGTGTCATCTAATCTTTCATACTTATTGAGCAAGCCATGGAGGCATTTTACTTTTTAGAGGAAGCCATCGCTTTATATTGACAACCGGCTTCGGGTTGCATAAAATTTTGGATTGTAAACCGAACCGAATTGAGAAAATAAATAGTTTAGGCCAACCAGACTGATTAAACACTCTATTATTCTATACATACGGGCTCTGGTTGATCGAAAATAAAAACGGAAGTGGTGGCTACATTAAAATTTTGGAATTATTAAGTAAACGAAATACGGCTACATAAAAATTAGGAATTTGGAAAAAAAACGAAACGCACTGTTATTTTTTTTTTTAACGGTTCGGTTTTCGGTTTATTTGTAAAAACCGATACCGTACGGTTAAACCGAAAAACTGCACATCACTACCCTTGATCACTTTAAAAATCTTGTGAACGCTCTAGAGGTTAAATTTAATATCCGATTGACTTTAGATTTATACACATGTGTAAGGTCATGATACGAAGAAGCCTGTTGATTTTCAGCAATATCCGATAATTCCTGCCCGAGTTATGACCCTTGATCACTTTGAAAAATCATGTGAACGCTCTAGAGGCTAAAGTTAATATTGGATTGAATTTAAATTTATACACGGTGTTTAAAGTCATGATACAAAGAAGCCTATTGATTTTCAGCAATATCCGATAATTACTGCCAGTGTTATGACCCTTGATCACTTTGAAAAATCTAAAGTTAATATCCGATTGACTTTAAATTTATACACACTATTTACGGTCATGATACAAAATAGCCTATTTATTTTCAGCGATATCCGATAATTACTGGCAGAGTTATGACCCTTGATCACTTTGAAAAACCCTGTGAATGCTCTAAAGGCTAAAGTTAATATCCGATTGACTTTAAATTTGTACACAGTGTTTAGGGTCATGAGACGAAGAATCCTATTTGATTTTCAGTGATATCTGGCACTTGATCACTTTGAAATATCTTGTGGACAAACAAACCATCAAAACTATTCTAATCATTTCTGATAATTATTTAATGGGCTATTACTCGTAATAAGATTATCATGTGTTGTAAATGTTCTCCTTACTGATAAAAGAAACAATATGCGACAACCCTTGTTGACTGCCCGGACGACTTAGCTGTTGTGGGCGTATGTTTTGTTGCCTGGCAACCTATCTTTGGGAGTACTCGTGGTTAGTTTTCAGTTCTAGGATATTTTCGACACTTTCAATACTAATCTAGATATATTTTGATCCAATCAATATTAGTATTGAAAGTGTCGAGAATATCTCGGCCTGCTGTACATGCTTTCAGTGGTAATGACTATTTGTCTTTCTTTTTCAAGATAATCCCAACTTTAAAGAGCTGGGATAACGTAATTACTGGTTTAGAAAAAATTATTTGTACCTTGTACTGCGAAAACTGACTTACATCTATAGATGACATTAGAAGAAAGATCATCTGGAGGAATTTTAATTAACAAAACTTTCATTTGGAATAGTGGCTGAGCGTTAGTTTGAAAATGTTGGCAACATTCAAATGATAGTTGTTTAAGTATTTGTATCGCACAATTCTAGTGTTAGATTTTTGTAAATTTATGTCGGATGTGGCAACAAATGATTCCTTTTGGCAAGGGGCGTACATAACGTTCGTCAAAATGCTACTGACTAATGCATATACCCCCCGCCCCCGAGCACCACGTGTGAGTTTTCTAGGGAATATTGGGAGGGGGGGGCGCATTTCAAATCTAGGGCGCCATCCCACAATGAAAGTAAACAATTCCCACCCCACAATGAAAGTAAACAAAATACTGGCTATAACCTTAAGCGTCCCGGTAGAACATGGATAGTATTTTAGAATTATATAGTTGTTCGCAGAACGTTGTCTCGTCGGAAAGCAGTTTTATTTAAGTTCACATATAGTTTATGTCATATTAATGATTGTGCCTATAACTCTGCTTACCCCGAGCAGAAAATGTTCAGTATCGAACTTAGTCAAGGTATTGATGAAATAAATACTATGCAAATTTCATCATTATCATGTCCCAAACCATCAACCAATCAAATTGCTTATCTCTGCTTACACCTACACCAAGTTTTAACATTTTCGGTCAATTCGTTGAATGCGTCCACAACAAGTTCTAAAATGCTTCTGTGCACTACTCTGCCGCTCTAAAAATCGTTCTATACATTAAAAAATGGTGATCTTCGATCATCAATATGAAATTCAGCCATGTTCGAATCAGGATCGATGGTAGACTTTGTTAATTGCAAGTCACAGCGAATTCCTTCTGATTTCTCTCCGCTTGTAGCCTACCTCAATACAAACCGTCGGACTGTTATGTGTCCTCTGGTTTATTTTGAAGGAACAAGTGTGCAAATTGAAAAGTCTTAATAAGTTTGGTGTTGAAAATTTAGTGCATATCGTAGACTACTCAATTTCTATGGAAGTGTATCGCTCCCAATATTAAATGCTCTGCTTAATACCGGTAATGATAATGTCAAAATACCTCTTATGCCAAAGTTAAATGTAAAACAGTAAATGCAACGTGTCTTTTTACCATACTATAGATTTCCGTGGTGCTGTAGTCTATGGTGTGGAGTGGTACTGTGCCCTTGGGGACCTTCGTTGGCGAGTCGATCTGCCTCCTCGTTTCCTCTCATGTTGACATGTGATGGAATCCACACCAGCTCTATTTTGCTTCCCTTCTCTAGGACCCTCTGGTACAGCTGCCCGATTTCCAAAATGACTTCTTGAGTCCGAATTGTCATTTTGGATTGAAATCAGACTGCTCAGAGAGTCGCTTGGGATGACGAACTTACGAGTCTTTTGGTGGGAGATCCATGATATAGCGTCACAAATGACCACAAACTCTGCAGTGTATACCGAACAGTTATTGGGTAGTTTCCTGCTTATTCCCTGTTCCCCGTTTGGCAGGTATATTCCAATACATTTAGTGACACTGAGAAATAGGAAGGTGTTAAAATTAAAATTTGCTTCATAAAAATCTATCTCAAAGTGTCAATAACGATGTATCTGGATAAAAACATAAAATTCAAATTATAACTCATCATTATGGCTTAAAACCTCTAGTTAAGGTGTGTTAATTAACAAGGGTGAAAAAAAGACTTAAAGTCGAGTTAATTATCACTGGGGTTGAACAACTCTCTGACGGTGTGTTTGGTCAAACAAGCACTTTGGTCAAACGAACGAGGTACCAATATCTGAGTACTGGAATGATTACTCTGTAACTTTGCATATTCAGATATGAATGTCTGCCGGGGTCCAGTTGCTGCATGTGGCCTTTTGGGCCCCAAAGAGGGCACCCAAAAATGGTCCAGATCAAACATTGTTGTCTGGCATTGGAATTTTTATACTTAGTAGAGTCTAATAATATTATTGTTCATTTTAATTTTGTTTCGTATGGTACCTCCAATGTTTAATCTAGCTCAATATCTGGGACCCTTTGGGGGCGTCTTGCTGGCCCTATGCGGAGGATAATTTGTCTGGCAGGACCTGTTTTGTACTCGGGGAGATGCATCCGTTCATTTCAACTTGTTTCCGAGTGGTATCAACAATGTTTGATCCAGCTCATTTTCAACACAGTGTCGGCGGGGCCCAACTTTTGGAGTGTCTGGCGGGGCTCAGCAGACAAATTGTCTGGCATTGGAATTTTATACTTAGTAGAGTCTAATTGTTCATTTTAATTTTGTTTCGTATGGTACCTCCAATTATTAATTTAGCTCAATATCTGGGGCCCTTTGGGACCTGTTTTGTACTCAGAGAGATGTATCTGATCATTTCAACTTTTTATACGTCCACATTCATAATGTGAACGTATTATGCCGTCGCCCCTGTCTGTGTGTGTGTGTGTGTGTGTGTGTGTGTGTCTGTGGTTCGCCCACAGGCCGCAATTCTTCATGGATTTTCTTCAAACTTGGTATACTTATTCCTTATACCCCAAGGAAGATCCCTATTGTTTTTGGGGCATGCCCGACCCCCAGGGGCCGAGCCACGCCCATTTCTAGTATTTGTTTGTTTGTCGTCTACAGGCCACATTTCTTAACTTATAATTTTGAAACTTAGCATACACATTCTTTGTACCCTAAGGAACATCCCTATCATTTGGAGTGTATGCCCCACCCCCAGGGGCAGAGCCACGCCCATTTTCTTTTCGTGTGTCTTTGTGTCGCCTACAGGGCGCAATTCTTACTGGATTTTCTTCAAACTTGGTATACGTATTCCTTATACCCTAAGGAAGAGCCACGCCCATTTCTAGTATGTATTTGTTTGTCGTCTACAGGCCACATTTCTTAACTTATAATTTTGAAACTTAGCATACACATTCTTTGTACCCTAAGGAACATCCCTATCATTTGGGGTGCATGCCCAACCCCCTGGGGCAGAGCCACACCCATTTTCTTATCGTGTGTCTTTGTGTCGCCTACAGGCCGCAATTCTTATTGGATTTTCTTTAAAACTTTGTATACTTACTCTTTATACTCTAAGGATGATCCCTATCGTTTGGGGTGCATGCCCAACCCCCCAGGGGCAGAGCCACGCCCATTTTCTTTTTGTGTGTCTCTGTGTCGCCTAGAAGCCGCAATTCTAACTGTATTTTCTTAAAACTTTGTATACTTACCCTAAGGATGATCCGTATTGTTTTTTGGTGCATGCCCGACCCCCAATGGCAGAGCCACGCCCATTCCTTGTATTTATTTGTTTGTCGTCTACAAGCCACATTTCTTAACGTATCATCTTGAAACTTTGAATGATTATGCTTTGTACCCTAAGGAACATTTCTATCATTTGGGGTGCATGCCCAACCCCCAGGGGCAAAGTCACGCCCATTTTCTTTTTGTGTGTCGCCTACAGGCCACAATTCTTAATCGGTCATCTTGAAACTTAAAATACTTATTCCTTATACCCTAAGGATGACCCCTTTTGTTTTGGGTGCATGCCCGACCCCCATGGGACAGCAACACCCATTTGGTTTATGTATTCCTTATAGCCTGAGGGCGTCCACTATTGATTTTGACGAATGTCCCGACCCCTAGGGGCAGAGCCACGCCCACTTTTTGCCTTTAGTGTTAGGAAGGCACAATTCTGAATGGATTATCTTGGTATAGTTATTCCTTATACTCTAAGGACGGCAACTATTAATGTTGGTGCACGACCCTCAACGCTAAACAAACCAAACGCCTAGCCTTCTTGACAAAGTACCATATCAATCAAAGTAGGAATGTGGACGTATATTGTAGCGTTAGCGTTATGTTTTCCAAGTGGTATCAACAATGTTTGATCCAGCTCATTTTCAACACAATGTTTAAGGGCCCAACTTTTGGGGGTGTCTGGCGGGGCTCTAACAGCGGACAAATTGTCTGGCATGGGGATTTTTATACTTAGTACAGTCTAATTGTTCATTTTAACTTTGTTTCACATGGTACCTCCAATGTTTAATCTAGCTCAATATTTGGGGCCCTTTGGGGGTGTCTGGCAGGCCCTTTGCAGAGGAGAATTTGTCTGGCAGGACCTGTTTTGTACTCGAGAGAGATGTATCTGATCATTTCAACTTGTTTCCGAGTGGTATCCACAATGTTTGATCTAGACCATTTTTGGGTGCCCTCTTTGGGGCCCAAAAGGCCACACGCAGCAACTGGACCCCGGCAGACATCCATATCTGAATATGCAAGGTTACAGAGTAATCATTCCAGTACTCAGATATTGGTACCTCGTTCGTTTGAGGGTCATTCCATCTCAATTCACCCAATGGATTTAACCTGGCCGTCTCGGATTTTGATGAAAATTGGCATAAATGTTCGTTTAGCACCCGAAAGATGATATTTCAAATTTCAGCTCGATCGGAATTGTACTTTCGGAAATATGGTGCCTCAAAATTTGTCATTTTCCGCAAAAATGGGCGTGGTCGCCACACTTTAGATCCCAATATTTCAGTAACTAACGGGTCAATTTTCAAAATTATAGTGTTGCTGGAAAGGGAATTCAATAAGGAATCCAAATCTATCATTACTTTTGATGTAGGACCATGTAAATGTGCCACTACCTTTTGACCTTTTGTTTGACCTTGAATTTGACCTTGTGGATCACGTGACCTTGACATGACCGTTGGTCAGAATTATAGCCCAAGATGTTTGCAACAACATATAAAAAATCTGGAGGTGTAGTATCCTTGATAATGACGTTAATTCAAATCATAACAGGCATAACCCTTGGCTAAAATACATGCTGTATACAAATTAAATGTATATTACATGTATTGCCATGGATACAATAACGAATCATAGGAGTGACTTAGTCTGAAACCCTTGTTTTTGATGAATTTTGTAACCATTGAAACTGAAAGGGTTAATGGATGAACTCTGGAACTGAAAGGGTTAAAGGATTAGGAATTAAGAACTCCATGGAACTAATCTGTGTAATCCCCACTCATCACAATGACACAGCAATTAAATTCTAAGACAAAAGGAGGTATTCCATTTGTGACTTTCTGAAATTCCAAGAAACGACAACAATCCTGCAATGTAAGTATCAATCTTCTGTTAAGAGTCTGCTTCATCCATTGGCACATTCGGCCACCAGTTGTCTATGTAAGAAAATAATGTATTTAGTAGCAATTAATCAATGATAATAAACGTAGATCAGATGTCAGAACTGTACTATTTATATCACAATACATACTTAGAAGCATTCAGCTTGATTAGATAATCCACCTTTGAACTTGAAGCCCACACATGTAAAATAGGTTATGCTCATCAATTCATATATCAAAGGAATTATTAAATATGACAATTATTACAAGTCATGATAATTATTAAAAGTCATGTTAATGATGCATATATATATATATAATCTAAGAGCTAAATCTGCATATTGTTTCAAAAGTTATGTAAACTATTTAGGCATTTATTCACATGGCAAGCCCATAATCAACTCTCTAGGGCATCCGATGGCTTAGATATTAACTGAATTAGAACACCTTCGCCATTTTATAAATTAATTTTGGAATCACGGCTTAGTGTCTATTGTCAAGTACCCTTCGATGCCACTATGATAAAAGAAATCTATTCGAAATCATGTCAAAATTACAAACACAGATAAATTCACTCGGAATAACGTAATTTAAATGAAATTTTCTATATTCATTTTCAAAAAAATATAGATAAAGAACGACAAGCTCTTTTTCTAAATCTTATACAATGCATCTTTAATTAACATAAGTTGAAAATGTTAAAGTAAACATCTGATTCAAAGTAATGTACTTTAGACCTTATGTACTGTAATTTATTTTATGTTCTTGGGCAAACTAAGCCCCTGAGCTTATACAGATCATTCACATAAAATAAAGATTTTTTTTTTTTTTACAGGCAGAACTGTAGCTTTCACACAGCTTCAAGTAAGTGTCATCAACTTGATCATACAAGAAAGACTTCTATACGTCGAACGTGGAATCACGAAGAGAATGAACTGCTAGCATTGCGAAGTGGCTTAAAACAAACTGAAATTAAGGCAATTTGTGCACATCATGAACAAAAACTTCTGACAAAATTTTCAACGCTTAAAAAAAAATGCTGTGATCCCTTTAACCATCATCCAGGGAAACCTCGTACCAAAGCTCTACGCATTATTAGTCTGAACACTTACAAAAAAATAGTAAATCCAGCAAATTCTATCATACCAGGTGAAAAAGTATGCTGTGAATGTCTTATCAAACTTACAAAACAAGAAGTTGTCATCGAAGATGGTGTAAAGGAGGACATAGATGAAAGTACGCCTGAAATATCACCAGAAAAGACCTACTCATGTACAGATCTAAATTCCACACTAACCAGCTTGAATGAAACACCAATAAAACTCCAATCCATGCCAACATGCAGTAAGCGAATAAAAGGTAAACAAAAACTGGCTTCTGCGACGAAGTCTTTGAAAAAGAAACTTGAGCTTAGTTACAATGTAAATCTTGACAGTTCAGAATCTGACAGTGAGCTAAGTCCATCAGATAAAACAGATCTGCAGCTTTATAGAAAAATTCTGAATGAATTAAAAGAAAAGTTCAATGGGTCACAATCATACCAGGAACGCATTCAGATATTGACCTTGTCTCCATTCACAATTCAAAGAACCATGCAGGAATTTGGTGCAACAAACTATTTGGTAAAAAAAAGTCGTGCTGTAAAACATGACAAGGGCATTTTGAGTCTGAGTGACAAAAACAAAGGTAAACCCCTGTCAGATGAACTGAAAGAGGAAATAAAACAATTTTATGAAAATGATGAATCAAGCCGTATATGTCCAGGAATGAAAGACTCTGTAAGTGTTCGTGATAAGGATGGTGAAAAGATGAGACATCAAAAGCGCCTTGTCCTGTCCAATTTGGATGAACTTTTTGCTGTCTGGAACGAAAGTTTTCCGGAGAAGAAAGTTGGATTTTCAACATTTGCTGCTCTCCGACCACCATGGTGTGTACTCGCAGGGGCTACTGGGACTCATGCTGTTTGTGTCTGCAAATACCACCAAAATCCTACACTGATGGCAGATGCCAGTTTGAAATCGTCTGTGCATGATCTCATGAAATTATTAGTTTGTTCTACAGAGAATGAACGATGTATGATGGGGCATTGCAAGGATTGCCCTGGCCGTGATGGATTGATCGAATATCTTAATAACTGTGAAGAGTTTGGTGATGATGATGTTGAGGTAACCTATCTCCAATGGGTCAGCACTGATAGAACCAAATTGACCACTATAACAGAATCAAAGATTGATTTCATTGAAAACTTTTCTACTCAAGTTTTGAAACTAACCAGGCACAGCTTTACTGCCAAATCTCAAAGTAACTATTTTAAACAGCTAAAGTCATCCATGAAACCAATGGAAGAGATTATTCTTCAAGGAGATTTCGCAGAAAACTACTCCTACATTGTGCAGGACGAGATTCAGAGTTTTCACTGGGAGAACAAACAGGCAACGTTACACCCATTTGTTGCGTATAGGAGACTTGAAGATGGTACACTACAGCATAAAAACCTTTGTGTATTTAGTGATGTGAGGGAGCACACTACAGTTACTGTATATTCATTCCTAAAAGCTGTCATTCCCCAGCTTCAGACAGACTTTCCATCTCTCAAAAAGATTCATTACTTTACAGATGGCTGTGCAGCACAGTATAAAAACAAGAATAACTTTATAAATCTGTGTAATCATACAGATGACTTCGGGTTAGAAGCAGAATGGAACTTTTTTGCTACCTCTCATGGCAAAAGTGCCTGCGACGGCATTGGAGGAACCGTAAAAAGACTTCTGACAAAAGCCAGTTTGCAACGCCCATACAGCAATCCAATTCTCACCATCGAGGCAGTGATGGCCTTCTGTAATCAAAACATTCCAGGAATCCAATTCTTCAATGTCACACCAGAGGCGGTACACAGTTGTGAAACAGGATTAACAGAAAGGTTTGAAATGGCCAGAATGATCAAAGGCACACTTCAGTTTCTTCGATTTATTCCAATTTCGAAATCGAAGTTAAATGCATTCAAGTTGAGTGCCCAGGCAGCCGCACCAGAATTGGTAACTGTATCAAATGCAGCGGAGGAGGACGTGTCAGAGGAGTTGGAAGCCATTCCACCAGAAATCAAACCCCAAAACTATGTTTGCTGTGTGTATGACAATGATGTGTGGATAGGCCTAGTAGAGGAGACTTCAGAAGAACACGGAGACTATCACATCAAGTTCATGCATCCTCATGGACCAGCGAAGCTCTTTCATTGGCCTAATGATGACGACAAGTGTTGGGTCAGTGCTCAAGATATCTTGTGTGTTGTTAAAACACCTTCACTGGCTAATTCAAGGAGGATGTATTGTATCAGCAACGAGGATATGCACAGAATAGCTGGATTATGGAGAAAGTGGGTGGTTGATGTCTAAGTCTATGCAAGCCAAAATAATTTCTAATGCTTTATGAAGCTTTTATCATTTGTTTTAGAATTCTAACAGTCTAAATATCTTTTACGTGGAATAATCTTGATGCATACGCCACATATTGTAAACCACGTAATTTTAGTAGCCTATTAAAAAACAGAATTTGAGTTTTAAAATGCTATTTTTGACTAATGTAAAGATTTGAAAGATTCGATAAATTTGTTTATGATCACGATATAGTTTGTTTTACTTTGCTCTCGGTTAACTCAGTAGCGTACAGTACGAAATATCTATTTCACCATATAATGATGCATGAAACATGCATTTACATTCATTATTTCCTTGGGTATGCATATTATGATTGGAATTTACTTCCTTATAAAAAATACTACACTTCTAAATTTTTTATATGGTATTGCAAACATCTTGGGCTATAATTCTGACCAACGGTCATGTCAAGGTCATGTGATCCACAAGGTCAAATTCAAGGTCAAACAAAAGGTCAAAAGATCATGGCACCTTGACATGGTCCTACATCAAAAGTAATGATATATTTGGATTCCTTATTGAATTCCCTTTCCAGCAACACTAAAATTATGAGAATTGACCTGTTAGTTACTGAAATATTGGGATCTAAAGTGTGGCGACCACGCCCATTTTTGCGGAAAATGTCAAATTTTGAGGCACCATATTTCCAAAAGTACAATTCCGATCGAGCTGAAATTTGAAATATTGTCTTTCGGGTGCTAAAGGAACATGTATACCAATTTTCATCAAATTCCGAGACGGTCGGGTTAAATTTTTTCATTTTTTGGGGTGATTTGACACGGAATGACCCTTGACCAAAGTGCTCTGGGCTGCTGCTCTAGTTTAATAGTCACGCCACTTATAAAGTTGCATAATAAAATATAAATTTAGACCTTAATCTGTCGTAAAAAGGCGAAAACAATGTCGTCATTTATACGTATCCAGCAGTCAGACCCCAATTTGATTATATCCAGGTATATATCGATAAGCTTAATTTTCCGTATGTCTATATATTTTCTTTTGTTCTGACACTTTATTGTTGTGCGTGTTGAAATGAGTACCACGTAAACAGTAACTCTTTGTCAGTTTATTGTTTTGAGTGTTGAAATGAGTACCACGCAACCCGTAACTCAAAGCCATTGTGTTGTTTTGCGTGTTGAAATGAGTACCACGTAAACAGTAACTCTTTGTCAGTTTATTGTTTTGAGTGTTGAAATGAGTACCACGCAACCCGTAACTCAAAGCCATTTTATTGTTTTGCGTGTTGAAATTAGTACAACGTACGTAACACGTACGTGTTTCATTGCAACTTATTATAAAAAAAAACTCTATACAAAAAACAATAGAAATGTTAGTTGTTCAATAATAATTATTCGCGGGCTGCAGTTATTTATTTTTCTTGTCTTTTTGTGGATTTCATTTGTTAACATTATTGTGGTACCACTGTACATGTGTCTTGAAATTGGTCACATGCAATATCGCTATTTACCGATATCCCGATAAACCTCCATTTGATTATGCGATACATGTATTAGTCCGAAAATATTTTGCTGAGTTTTTAATTTTGGCACAAAAGAGTGTGGGTGGTTGCATGCTGTCAATCAGGGTTCAATAATGTGAATTGAAACGTGGCATCATAAGAAACACTACAAGGTGCATAGTGTGTAGAAATTTCATCAGAGCTTTTAGTATTGGGCTTCTGCGTTAGAAAATCCTCTGATCAAGTAGTAAAGCTTAATTATGGTTACTATTAATGAAAACTAGTGAGAAATATACGTGTTGTCAGTTTTCCTTAAACCCGTCAGTACTTGTACCGTACGTCAGTATTTCTGTTAATGGTCAGTAATAATCATACGGTGAGTATGTGAGTTAATTGGTTAGTATTCCTTACTTCTGTCAGTATGTAAAAATAACGTGAGTAATTAAACAAACGTGAGTTTATCCAAACATATCACTATTGAGGCACGTGCGGGAGAAATTGACGAAAGCGTGACTAATTTAGAAAACGTCACTATTTGAGCTACCGCTCACTATCCGAGTATAACCGCCAGTTACCTTTGATGTGCGTCGGTAATTGGACCTGACGTCAGTAGAGCGTGAAATCATTAACTATGTAAAATACTGGCGAGTATTGTTACTGTAAGTGATCATAATATTTTTATTACTAACCTGAATATCTCCTCCGATTCGAGAATATTAATAAATAATTATTTATTAATATTCTCGAATCGGAGGAGATTTTTTAAACCATAATTGGTGGCAATGAGTAAAGGGACTATTTGTCGGCAATTTCGCTTACCGCCATAGTTTGCAAAAAAACGCCAAAGATAGTTAGATAGATCGATCTCTAAATACAGTGGTCAGAGTTCGGATGAGACAGAGTCCACTTCATATATAAATATGAATTTAAATGCTCAGTGGCGAGGTTTTATTCGTCACATTATCTGTACCCGTTCACGTTCTTACAACGGGGTTCCCATACAGAATACGGCGCAATATATATTACGATTTATATGTATTCTCGTTACATGCGGGTTGGTACATATTTTGGGGTAGGTGGCGCAGTAAGGATTAGTAAATTTGGAATCAGAACTAATGGTTTAAGACAATCATCAACACAAATCTGTTTTCGGTAATTTTATTGAAATAAATTATGATAGCAGATAATATTGAACTTCATACACATGAACGCTGAAATTCTGAACACCGAAGAATCGTGTGATTATCTATTTACTTTTGAGAAATAATAGCTATTAAACAATATATATAGCAATGAAACAATATAAATAACGATGAAAATAATAATAGCATATAATAAGGTACGATACACAATGTTAAAATACTATTTGATCGTACGTAACAGAAAAATAATAAATTTCATTCAAGTAATTCGAAATTATGAGCACAGAAGATTCTATTAATAATTTAGAAATTGTTTTATTTAGCACACGATAAATATAATTGATACATTGCATGCAATGTTGAAATAGTAAAACCATGTCCGACGTTCGATCTTGGGATATTTTTCATGTAGATATCCTGTGCGATTAATTCTTTATTAAAACAAAAGGCTGATAGAAATACTTCTAAAGGAACATTGAAAATTATCCCCTAAAAAAACACATTTATAACTACACTATATTACATATTCAAAACTGAGACAATTCTAAACACGGGAAATTTCAAGAAATTGAAAACACAATAGCAAAACTTTTGTTAAAGATTTCCAACAAATTTATAGAGCATTTTTATTTCTTAAAATTGGTCACTTACATATCCGAAATTGTCGTTTGAGTTTTTGTTCAATAGTCACACCGGTAACAAATTGTCTTTTAATGATACAGTTTATCAATAAACTTAACAGAAATTTATATAGTTTTAACTATATAAAAATGATTTCACGCTCTATTGAGGTGATACACCTAGCCAATCAACATTCTTAATCTCTTGAGCATTATAACACAAAGGTGCTAATTAAGTGGTGAGATTAACAGAATTTAATCCCATAAAAGATTTAATATACAAAACCTATATTACTAATGTACGGACTATTCTCTTAGGTTCTAAATTCTAACACCGAGCAAAATATTAAACATTAACAAATATATGACATGGTTGTTACGTGATTTAGTGTTAAAATCTAACGATATCTTTAACTTATTTTTTCTCGAAAATGTCGCAAAATCACTAGTTTATCCGACCAGAGGAAAGTGTCAAACGGGCGGGGTGAGTGACTCAATGTGAATGAATATATTCACCAAAATATTTTGTGAAATAAACTGTCGGAAATGCATCCAGGCAGCATTCAGACACTGGCTGTCGAGATAAATTGAGCTGGTCCGATACTGTTCGTCGCCAAATCAGCAGCTTATCCTAACAAATAGGGAGGTGTCAAATGAACGGAGTGAGTGTATAAAGTGAATATATATTCTCGTCGCGTTCGATCTATATTACTAATGTATGGACTATTCTCTTTGGTTCTAAATTCTTACACCGAGCTAAATATTAAACAAACATTAACAAATATATGACATGGTTGGGTTCAGATTCATGCCGTATTTCACTGAACGTAACTGATTTGACATTAGAGTTAAAATGGAAACAATTGAATGTAAATTAGCTCATATACAATCAGTTTACATTATTATATGCGTTGCGACCCATTTGGGTCAATTTCTAGGTCCTAAATACATTAATAGTGATGGTCCGATATGACACCTATCAGTTTTACCGATATCAAATATTGACAGCAACATATAATATCGGCTGATACATATAATTATCGATAGTGGTGGATATAATACTATTACACATTGAAATGTCTCGAATGGCATAATAATCCTTGTAGATGAATGTGACTGTTAGTCAGGAAACGCATGGTACTATTCTACCTTGGTTATAAGCACAAACGCCACGTTTTTGAAGAAATAAAATTGTGTCACGCTTCCTACGCAATCACAAATACACTCCATCTATCTTGTCAAGCGGACGTTAATTTTTTGCTGTATCATTAAATAAAGTCGAGATTATAATATGTCATGTGTTGATAGTCGATAGTTACTATAAGTACGATAGCAACTAGTGTTGATTCCGATGTAATTCCTAAAATGATTGGCACCTGTATGTCTATAATAGGTGTCTGAACTGAAAGGTTCACGCGGCAATGAATGAAACATCAAAGCGAAGAGCAATCACGTGACATTCTTTCGTCATTTCCAGAACTATAAACCATCTAATGGGAACTTATTTGTTTGTAATATTATTAATAAATAAAGTATGATCTATATCATAAATTATTATTTGTTGATACATATTATATCTAAATTCTTAAAGTAGCCTAGCATAACAAAAGAAATCACAAAAATATTTCTAAATTTTCACTGGCATCTAGAAGCTGGAATGTCAATCTTGTGACATCAAAGGGATATCCTCCCTTTCATCTTTCATGCTACTCACACGTAAACCATGCGGTATATTTTCCCGCCTTTTCCAATACTTCTATTCATAATGATTAAGTATCCAGACAATACCAGCAGTGATCTAGATAAAACTAACGTGAAGTAGTAAGATTTGGAACTATTTCACGATAAGCGACAACCCAAGATGTGCGATGCCTCATACCAGTCCGGTATGCACACGATTCTTCAGTGCTAAGAATTTCAGCTTGTATGCGAATGTTTGAAATTCATTATTTGTGTTATCAGCTATCATGTTATCTGTTTCAATAAAATTAGTGAAAACAGATTTGTGTTGGTGATCTTTTTTAACCATTAGTTGTGATTCCAATTTAAACCATACAGATAGTAAAGCGCCGCACGTCCCAAAACAAGTGCTAATCTGCATGAACGAGAATAAATATAAATTGTAAATGAAATAACACTATACACATTGCCCTTTATTCTGCAAATTACACATTGCCCCGTATTCTGCAAACCCCGTATTCTACAAACTACACATTGCCCCGTATTCTGCGAACTACGACGGTTATGGAAATCGGAGAAAAATACACCCGTTAATGTTTTAAAACAGTATTCTGCACACTACGGCGGTAACCGAAAAATACCCGTGTTCACTACCATCCATTATTGTTAAAAAAAATAAAACATTTTCTGATTCGAGAATAATAATAAATAATTAATATTTTATTCAGAAGGTAGCGACAATTTATCGGGAAGTTAAATTACCTATAGTAACAATACTCACCAGAAATGTATATAGTTAACGATTTCACGCTCTACTGGCGCCGTGTCCAATTACTAACGCACATCAAAGGTAACTGGCGGTTATACTCAGATAGTGAGCGTTAGCTCAAATAGTGACGTTTTCTTAATTAGTCACGCTTTCGTCAATTTCTCCCGCACGTGCCTCAATAGTGATATGTTTAGATAAACTCACGTTTATTTAATTACTCACGTATTTTTTACATACTGACAAAAGTAAGGAATACTAACCAATTAACTCACATACTCACCGTAAGATTATTACTGACCATTAACAGAAATACTGACGTACGGTACAAGTACTGACGGGTTTAAGGAAAACTGACAACACGTATATTTCTCACTAGTTTTCATTAATAGTAACCATAATTAAGCTTTACTACTTGCTCAAAGGATTTTCTAACGCAGAAGCCCAATACTAAAAGCTCTGACGACATTTCTACACACTATGCATGTTACCGTGAAACTGATTGACAGAATATAGACGCCCCTTTATCAACACATTGTTGCCTTGTAGATTTTAATTGTAGATTGCCAGTAGTTATAATTACAGTAGGCCTACAATAAAATTTTGACACATTATTGAACAATCAAAACTGTTACGCTATCGCCAATGATTACTTAAACCCCTTTCCCATGCATTCGTAATTTTATGTCCGGTTAAAATTCATGTCTCACTTAGCAGTGTTATATTCTGCTAAATATGAAAATGCTTTGGACTATGAACCTTTGATGTCAGGATGGGAGTGGAGAATTTTCCGCAAAGAAATGAGATAGCATATTTAGTTTAAAGAGCACATAAAACCAGAAAACGAAACTGATCGAACTTAAAGACATTGGTTACTATATGCATTTTACGGCAGTTTAACATCAATCTGATGAAAAATAATTCAGATATCGTCTCTCAAAGTCGCAAATATAGACCTCCCGTAAAAACGACTTGGCCAATTATCGAAAACACTCTTAATCCCCTCGGACGCCAGTGACGTCACAGTGACCGAATGCATATTCGGAATGTTTATTCTTTAATTACCTATATACAGCCGGCGTGTATTCATTAACGCCTGACTGATTCCTTAATCCCCCTAATTAAATAAAACAATTGACTACGGAAAAAATTTGTTAATTATGTAATTTTAATTTAAAATCCATTTTAGAATTTGTTTCATAATGTACAGTCGTTTTGATTTCTCACGACAGCGATTTTAATACCCTCTACCATCTCGTGCTTCCCCAGAAGGGTATCGTTGTTCTAATTTAGAATTTGTTTCATAATGTCCGGTCGTTCTATTTTCTCACGGGAGTGATTAAATGCCCTCTACAATCGTGTGTGCAGTCCAAACGATTCGAGATACATGTTCTTCTAATTTCCCCCGAGTAAAAAAGTACGGGTGTAAAAAGATGTGGTCATGCCAAATGTATCATAACATCAAAAATGATTGAAACGTGATTTGTACGTGATAATCCGTTATCGTCATACAGCACCTTTCTTTCTGCATACGGCTTTGACTTCATTACACTGAAATAGACCGTAAAAATGAAATACGAAAAAATATCTCAATATATGTCAGAATTAACAGTACTAATACATTTTGTTGGTAACCATCACAATGGAATAACAGATTGAGAAGGGTCATCTAACTACATCGTGTATTGATGGCAAGTGTAGGGTCGTTTATACCTGCCATAAATCAATCACACTAACGTTGCTCAGAGATTGGGTCATAAATTAATTCTTAAAAGAATGTTGATTAGGTAATTATTATTTTTTACGCCGACCAATTAGCTTTGTTCACCGATGTTTTTGTAATAAAGTAGCCTCGTATTATTTGTTGATTAGTGTTCAAACATCTAAATATAAATCATTTGATGGATATACGTTTGCGCGATAAGATCAGGTTATAATGTCTAACATCGTTTAACTTTTTATACGCCCACATTTTCATGTGGACGTATATTGTCGTCGCCCCTGTTCGTCCGTCCGTCCGTCCACAATTGTTTGTGAACAGTCTACAGGTCACAATTTTTATCCGATTTCAATGAAACTTAAAATATAGGTTTATCACCCTAAGATCTCGGTTCCTTTCGGTATTGGCATGTATCGGACTGCAACTTCATGGGTTATGGCCCCTGATTGTACTAAAAATCACGTTTTTATACGCCCACATTTTCATGTGGACGTATTATGTCGTCGCCCCTGTCCGTCCACAATTTGTTTGTGGACTCTCTACAGGTCACAATTCTTATCCGATTTTGACGAAACTTGAAATATAGGTTTATCCCCATAAGATCTCGGTTCCTTTCGATATTGGCATGTATCGGATCTAAACTTCATGGATAATGGCCCCTGATTGTACGAAAAATCACGTTTTTAGCTTGTGGACCCTATAGAGGTCACAATTTTGAACCGATTTTGATGAAACTTGACATGCATGTTTATAACCCAAAGATCTTGGTTCCTTTCGATATTTGCGACCATCGGATCGTAATTTCCTGAATTATGGCCCCTGAGTGTCCGAAAAATCACCCTTTTTAGCTTGTGGTCCCTCTGGAGGTCACAATTATTATCCGATTTAAAAAAACGTTTGATTATATCACCGTTACACCCTAAGGGAGGTTGAGTTTGAATTTCAAGAAAATCGGACCAAAATTGCCGTACAAAATGGCCGCCGTTTGTACAAGAATAGTGTGAAAATATGTTATATTAAGGTTGTGGACCCTATAGAGGTCACAATTTTGAACCGATTTTGATGAAACTTGACAGGTATGTTTATAACCCAAAGATCTTGGTTCCTTTCCATATTTGCACCCATCAGATCGTAACTTCCTGAATTATGGCCCCTGATTGTCCGAAAAATTGCCCTTTTTAGCTTGTGGTCCCTCTGGAGGTCAAAATTATTATCTGTTTTAAAAAAACGTTTGATTATATCACCGTTACATGGTAATGAAGGCTGAGTTCGAATTTCGTGAAAATTGAACCAAAATTGACGGACAAAATGGCCGCCGTTTGTACGCGAATAGTGTGAAAATATGTTATATCAAGGTTGTGGACCCTATAGAGGTCACAATTTTAAACCGATTTTGATGCAACTTGACATGCATGTTTATAACCCAAAGATCTTGGTTCCTTTCGATATTTGCGCTCATTGATTCGTAACTTCCTGAATTATGGCCCCTGATTGTACGAAAAATCACCCTTTTTAGCTTGTGGTCCCACTGGAGGTCAAAATTATTATCCGATTTAAAAAAACGTTTAAGTATATCACCGTTACATGGTAATAAAGATTGAGTTAAAATTTCGTGAAAATCGGACCAAAATTGACAAACAAAATGGCTGCCGTTTGTACGCGATTAGTGTGAAAATATGTTATATCAAGGTTGTGGACCTTGACATGCATGTTTATAACACAAATATCTTGGTTCTTTTCGATATTTGCGCCCATTGGATCGTAACTTCCTGAATTATGGCCCCTGATTGTCCGAAAAATGACCTTTTGGTGGTCCCTCTGCAGGTCAGAATTATTATCCCATTTAAAAAACCGTTTGATTTTATCACCGTTACATCATAATGAAGGTTGAGGTGGAATTTCTTGAAAATAGGACCTAAATTGACTGAAAAAATGGCTGCCGCTTGTACGCGAAGAGTGTAAAAATATGGTATATCAAGGTTGTGAACCATGTACAGGTCACAATCTTCATTCAATTTTGATGAAACTTGAAACACATGTTTACAACTTAACAATCTTAGTTCCTTTCGATATTTGTGCATATCGGATTGTAACTTCCTGAATTATGGCCCCTGATTGTACGAAAAATGACCTTTTTTTTAGCTTGTGGTTCTTCTGGGGTCAGAATTATTATCCCATTTAAAAAAAAACGTTTGGTTATGTCACCGTTACATCGTTATGAAGGTTGAGGTCGAATTTCGTGGTTCAGCTGACGTTCTTGGAACAACTGATCTGAACGTTTATAAAATAAACGTCAGTAGAAAATATTAATTAATGTTTAGTAACGTTTCACAGTATCGACGATATAACGTCATAAAACCGGGGTAGAAACATTAATCTAATGTTTTAGTGCAACGTTTGTTAATGATGTAAAATGTAAAGAATGTAAAATAGAAATACGTTTTACGAACTTTATGGGAAGGATTTATTTTTTGTTTAATTTTAACGTTTTTAGATTAGGATAACAGAACGTTTTAAAAACCGAAATTCAATATAATCAATATAACGTCACAAACAAATTTATTACCAACATTCAAAGAATCACAATTTAAAACGTTACAAAAGTTGCGTTATATGAACATAATTTACTGACGTCTACAGTTTGTCTGACCAGGCTTGACAAATAACGCTGACGTTCTTTGAATAACTAATCTGAGCGTTTCTAAAGTAAACGTCAGTAGAACGATATTAACTAATGTTTAGTAACGTATCACAGTATCAATGATATAACGTCATAAAAAAACCATTAATCTAATGTTTTAATGCAACGTTTGCCGATGAAACATAAAAACATTCAAAATAACGTCCCGTCTTTGTTGAATGAAAGTAAAATTAAAACGTCAAAAGACAACATTTTGGCGATGTTTCTGGAACCTTTAGAAAAAGTATAGTCTATCCCTGAACCCTTTCTGAACGTTTGAAGAACGTGCTTAGACGAACATTCTGAATGCAACCATATTAGAACCAATTACGAATGTTACCAAAACGTTTCGTGTTTGCAGGGATATACGCCCACATGGAAGTTAGTAAGTTGGTTCGAAGATGAGCATTTTCTGCTTAGGGTAAGCAGAGATAAGCAATTTGATTGATTGATGCTTTGGAACATGATACTTATAGTTCTAATTAAGTGAGGGTGATGTAACTTGGTGTATAGATTCATTACATCAGGTTCTTGACTAAGTTCGATAATGAACATGTTCTGCACAGGGTAAGCAGAGCGATAAGCAATTTGATTGGCCGAAACTTTTGAACACTATAACTCTCCTAACTGAGCTAGAATGTTCAAACTTGGTGTAGATGTTCAAGACTTTGGAAAAGTTGAGGTAGAATGTTTAAACTTGATGCAGATGTTTATTAGGTGAATGATTAGCATTTACAGCTGAAGCAAAGCAGAGCTAATCAATTTTATTGGGACATGATGATCTTGATTCTATCTGATAAAGAGTGATGAAACTTAGTGTATAGTTTGATTGCCCCATACTTTTGAAGAAAGAAAAATAACTGTGCGATTAATTAATATGTGTCATCTGTTTATTTTGTGATTTCAGCGGAGGACATCAGCCTCACTATTGTCTTCTTTCTCTGAAAATGCAATCGTTAAATGCAGTTTATGGGTCAGAATGCTTCGTTTTTTCTTAAAGAACTACATCCTTTTTCATCAATGGCCTTATGTTGTTTACAGTATATATATATATATATTTCAGCCTTGTCCATTGTTCCAGAAGATTGAAGCATCCACTATTGATGATTTGAAGAAAAAATATAAAGGAAAACAATCTGCAGAAAAGGTAGAGTACAGCTCATTGAATAACAAGTAACTTTATTTCAAATAAGAAGCCTTGTGGCCTTAGTTTCGAAATAATTATAGAATGTAATGGGAAACAATAACTCTCCTCCAATTGAGCTATTATGTAATCCTTGAGTGTCATTTAGCGATTGAGCACATTAAAAATCACAACACAGTTTTCAAGTATACATAAAGAAACAGGGAGCTCTGAAAAAATAAATGTAACTTTTAGGAAATACAAGGATATAATTTTGGCATCTTTTAAGGAAGATGTTATGAGAAGTACATTGTTTAAGACACCTTTAGATGATATATATGTTCTTGTAGATCAGTACAAAACACCACTAAGCAATATTGTCGATAAACATGCTCCCTTAACAATGAAACTTGAAATATAGGTTTATCACACCAAGATCTCAGTTCCTTTCGATATTGGCATGTATCGGACTGTAACTTCATGGATTATGCCCCCTGATTATACGAAAAATCACGTTTTTATCTTGTGAACACTGTAGAGGTCACAATATTGAACCGATTTGGATGAAACTTGAAATGCATCTTTTTAACTCCAAGATCTTGGTTCCTGTCGATATTTGCGCATATTGGATGGTAACATCCTGAATTATGGCCCCTGGTTGTCCGAAAAGTCATGTTTTTAGCTTGTAGACCCTATACAGGTCACAATTTTGAACTGATTTTGATGAAACTTGACATGTATGTTTATAACCCAAAGATCTTAGTTCCTTTTGATATTTGCGACCATCGGATCGTAACGTCCTGAATTATGGCCCCTGTTTGTCCGAAAAATCACCCTTTTTAGATTGTGGTCCTTCTGAAGGTCAAAATTATTATCCGATTTAAAAAAACGTTTGATTATATCACTGTTGCTTGGTAATAAAGGTTGAGGTGGCATTTCGTGAAAATCAGACCAAAATTGACGGCATATGGCTGTCGCTTGTACGCTAATAGTGTAAAAAATATGTTATATCAAAGTTCTAGAGGCTAAAGTTAATATCCGATTGACTTTAAATTTATTCACAGTGTTTAAGGTCATGAGACGAAGAAGCCTATTTTTCAGCGATTTCCGATAATAACTACCAGAGTTATGGCCCTTGATCACTTCAAAAAATCTTGTAGACGCTCCAGAGGCCAAAGTTAATATCCGATTGGCTTTAAATTTATACACAGTGTTTAAGGTCATGGGACGAAGAATCCTTTTGATTTTCAGCAAATTTTGATAATTACTGCCAGAGTTATCTCCCTTGATCACTTTGAAAACTCTTATGTAAGAGGTCAAACTTATCACCCAATTGACTTAAGAATGATACACAGAGTTTAAGGCAGGGGTTTCATTAAGAGCCGGCGGCCGGCGAATTTCCCCGCCTACTTTGCTCGCTGTGCCGGCTATATTTTGATTCCATCTGACAATTTATTTGAATTTGTAACATCATGAAAAGGTTGTCAATATGTAGCGGTAGTCCAGCGTTTTGATACGTTAAAGTAAGGAACGGATAACCAGCGAGTTCACAAACTGCATGCCCAACAATAAACAGCGTCAAGGGTAGGGCCCTAGACGGCTTGAAAAGTACAACGCGATAATTCAGGCGGTATTCTATTAGGTGGAAAAGGTGATTTTGAGATTATGATTATACATTTCATTTTATTAGTTTTTTAAGTAGATCTCATCATTTTTTTCACAAAACTTTTTACAGATTCAAAATCGGATGAAAATTTTTTTTATTATTGAGGTTCAAAGTTGCGATTTTTGACTTTTCGCGGAAGAAAGGTTTTTCAACACTTTGAAAAGGTCATTTTGGGTGTTTTTTGTGAAGCAATATTTCAATTACTCTCAAAACTATCAAAAATGTAGATGTAAAGTCATGAAATACAACTTTAAAGCTAATTATGTTTCAATTTTCACATTTCTGTAATAATTACACCGATTTCCACAGCAACTGCAAATTACATAAGTTTTCTAAAAAATTCCATTTTTGTCGAAGTGATTTTGGTCAATTTTTTCATCAAAAATGGTATTATCCATGTTACATCTGAAATATTGAACCTGGTTGTTATGCATTTTAAAATCAGTAGCTATCAAGTGAGATTAACAGAAAAAAAAAGAGTAAAAATATCTATATGCCTTTTCTCAAGAGCTGGATTTATGTTCATTTTTGAACAATTGTCCGTGGCACACATTTGCCCATTTTTGGGGGGTTTTGGGGACATTAATAAAATAAGAAAGAATTGAGATACGGAAGTGAAATTCTATGAATATGTCAAAAAGTTTGTGAATTTTTAAAATTACATATTTCCAATCCGCCATATATTATCAATTTTGGTTGTCATAGCAACCAAAATTGAAAAAATGCAATTTTTGACCATTTTCAACGCTATTTACCATAACCTAAAAGGTGATCACCACATTTAAAAATAAGCATTTTAAAATATTTTAAACCTAAGTAATGTCAAATGATATGGATTTTTTAGGTTTGAGCCAAATATTAAGGAGTTTGAGTGGTTACCATAGCAACCACTGTATATTTTTTAAAAAAGCATCATTTTCCGATTATTTTCTCATTAATATTAATTTTTATATTATTTTAAGTCAGTAGCTGTCAGGCAATGATTGAACAAATAATATAACAAGATATTTATATGCCATCTCTTTATACGCTGGAATGGGGTTCACGTTTGAAAAAAATTCTGCTATTGGAGTGGAAATTGCCCAATTTTAGGCTTAAAAAAATTATGAAGGAATTGAGATTTTCAAGTGAAATTTGTGTACTGTACTGGTAAACGTAGTGAATTTTAAAAATTAATTATCTTTTCTCTTCTATAATACTTAATATTTGGTTGTTATAGCAATCAAAACACCCCCCCCACCCCCAAAAAAAGGCAATGTTATTCAATTTTCAAAACATTTGATCACCATGAAAAACCAAAAAGGTAATGTTATTCAATTTTCAAACCAATTGATCACCATGCCAAACCACATATTTACAGCCTATGTAATATAAAATATTATGAATTGTATAATTTTAGAGAAATATTAAGGATTTTCGATGGTTGCCATAGCAACCAAATAATTTTAAAGAAAGGACAACTGTTTTATAATCACTGTTCTCAGCATTCGTTGCTTACATTATTGTTAGAATTCTGCTTTTACATATTATTTCTACTCAGAAGATAACAACATTGACCAATAGAAAAATATTCTCTAGTCTAAGGACTAAATAGTAAAAGTAGGTTACTCAGTTACTGATGATAGGCTATGGCCTAGTCGTGTTTAACTTAGGCCTGGGCCTGGAACCTACCATGTTGACAAGTCAAAGATTTTTTTGTTTCTACTTCACTTTTGAATATTTCTATTATTCCTTCAAATCAATATATGTAGCCTATTGAGCAACTTTATTATTTTTTGTATATTTTAATCAATGTAAATAAATATCAAATAAAGGCCTAAAAGGCCTTACGCCTGTCGTTTCTTAGAATTTGTTATTGTTAACTGGTTAACAAATGTGATACTTGTAACTTGAGGTGTTAATTAGTTCCCCTAAAAAACAAGAATTAAAATTATAATAATTAGTATGACAACTGTAATATGATGCTAAATTATCTATAAAAAGTTTTGAAAAATTGGGTATCCGTATCGACATTGTTGACATATGACTGACCTAATTTAATTCAGATCTATGTCGGTCGGTTCTATCAATCATCTCAAAACAAAATGTTGTAAATCGCCAACGACAAATCCAGAAATAGTCATTCAAATTATTTCAACTAGCGTTGATTCTTTTGTTGATCCAACTTTATTTGGGTACAATTCTCTTTTTAAGTGGAAAGAAATCGTATGTTATGTATACGGTAGGTACCACATTATCGTCCACACGCCGACTCGCGGCTACAGTCAGTACAGACCACACGGACAGAGACCTGTGTGGATATTTTCCGGTTTCATTTCCATTCGCGTGCACAGAAATACATTAACATTGGGCTTGGATAATTCATTAAACAGCGAATTTATGATTTCAGGGCATTGAAACAGTCGACAATTTTATAGAATTTTTCCATTCTTGAAATATGTTTAGCGTTAAAAGTAGAGACGTGTGGCAGCTCGTAGGAAATTTCCATTCGATCCTCAGATCCTGTCACGTGGTTATAAAAGCGCGCGAATGTGAGTCATGTGATGTAAATAAAGTCAACTCCGTGAAATACGTAAAAAAATGGATTTTAACTATGTTATTTATTTTCAGGCAAGTCTTTATACATTTAACATAACGCTTACTTCATAAATTAACATCAGATTTGCCTTTCGAGGTAATTTACCGCGAATATGAGCCTTAGGAACTTGGAATACATTAATTAGTTTTGGTGTTGAAATGACGTCATAACAAGGCAAAACTACGTGATTTATTTTTGACAAAATTGCTCATTGTATACAATTTTCAAATGCTCCGCTCAGGTTCTTAAAATGCTCCGATTTTGTTGATTTTAATAGCATTGAAACGACAATAAAACTAACTTTCGATCGGCAGGGGGTGATATCCTGGCAAATCGCCACAAAAAAAGATTACGTGAATTGAAGCCTTCAACTTAAAAAAAAGGCATGGTATTTCGAAAAACCAACAAAGCACCCCCCGCCGATCGAAAGATCGTTCAATTACCTTTCTAATAATATTAAAATGAAAAAAAAATATTAAAAATAAAGACCTGAGCGGAGCACTTGAAGTGGGGTACCCTCGTTTAAAAACGTGACAAAATTTTTTACCGTAACGTCAAAACACGCGAAATTGACGTTTTTCAACTTACGTTTATGTCGTCGCCCCTGTCCGTCCGGACGTCCGTCCGTCCACAATTTGTTTGTGGACTCTCTACAGGTCACAATTCTTATCTGATTTTGACGAAACTTGAAATATAGGTTTATCCCCATAAGATCTCGGTTCCTTTCGATATTGGCATGTATCAGATCAAAACTTCATGAATTATGGCCCCTGATTGTACGAAAAATCACGTTTTTAGCTTGTGGACCCTTTAGAATTCACAATTTTGAACCGATTTTGATGAAACTTGACATGCATGTTTATAACCCAAAGATCTTGGTTGCTTTCGATATTTGCGCCCATCGGATCGTAATTTCCCGAATTATGGCCCCTGAGTGTCCGAAAAATCACCCTTTTTAGCTTGTGGTCCCTCTGGAGGTCACAATTATTATCCGATTTAAAAAAACGTTTGATTATATCACCGTTACACCCTAAGGGAGGTTGAGTTTGACCACTGGAGATTGAGTTAAAATTTCGTGAAAATGGGACCAAAATTGACAGACAAAATGGCTGCGGTTTGTACGCGATTAGTGTGAAAGTATGTTATATCAAGGTTGTGAACCCTGTAGAGGTCACAATCTTCATTCAATTTTGATGAAACTTGAAACACATGTTTACAACTTAACAATCTTAGTTCCTTTCGATATTTGTGCATATCGGATTGTAACTTCCTGAATTATGGCCCCTGATTGTACGAAAAATGACCTTTTTTTTAGCTTGTGGTCTCTCTGGGGTCAGAATTATTATCCCATTTAAAAAAAACGTTTGATTATATCACCGTTACATCGTAATGAATGTTGAGGTCGAATTTCGTGAAAATCAGACCCAAATTGACAGCTGTTCTTGTCAGGCCATCCATCCTTCATCACTAACAAAGGGAAACCACGCCTGAAAATCTAGATGAACTTTGTCACCCAATGCAGGGATCAAACACCCAACCTCAAGGCTACCGAGCCAGCATCTTACCCACTTAGGAACATGATCCCCTGTCGAATTTGAAGCCTACTGAAATGAACCTTTTATAACCCAAAGATCTTAATTCATTTCGAAATTTGCACATATCAAATTCTAACTTAATGATGTAGGAAAAATCACTTGTTCTCTATCCATCTCTCGAAAATGTGGGCGTATCCTGCCTGGCAGTGCCAGCCTATCTTTCATTTTTATACGCCCACATTTTCATATTGACGTATTATGTCGTCGCCCCTGTCCGTCCGTCCGTCCACAATTTGTTTGTGGACTCTCTACAGGTCACAATTCTTATCCGATTTTAACGAAACTTGAAATATAGGTTTATCCCCAAAAGATCTCGGCTGCTTTCGATATTGGCATGTATCGGATCAAAAGTTCATGGATTATGGCCCCTGATTGTAAGAAAAATCACGTTTTTAGCTTGTGGACCCTATAGAGGTCACAATTTTGAACCGATTTTGATGAAACTTGACATGCATCTTTGTAACCCAAAGATCTTGGTTCCTTTCGGTATTTGCGGCTATCGGAATGTAATTTCCTGAATTATGGCCCCTGATTGTCCGAAAAATCATCCTTTTTAGCTTGTGGTCCCTCTGGAGGTCACAATTATTATTTGATTTAAAAAAACGTTTGATTATATCACCGTTACACCCTAAGGAGGGTTGAGTTCGAATTTCGGGAAAATCGGACCAAAATTGACCGACAAAATGGCCGCCATTTGTATGCGAATACTGTTAAAAAATGGTATATCAAGGTTGTGGACCCTGTGGAGGTCACAATTTTAATTTGATTTTGATGAAACTTGAAATTCACGGTTATAACCCAAAGATCTTGGTTCCTTTCAATATTTGCGCATATCGGATCGTAACTTCCTGAATTATGGGCCCCTATTATACGCAAAATCGCCTTTTTTTTTAGCTTGTGGTTCCTCTGGAGGTCACAATTATTATCGGATTTAAATAAAACGTTTGATTATATTACCGTTGCACCGTAAGGAAGGTTGAGTTCGAATTTCGGGAATGGCTGCCGTTTGTACGCGAATACTGTTAAAAAATGGTATATCAAGGTTGTAAAGGTCACAATTTTAATTCGATTTTGATGAAACTTGAAATTCATGATAATAACCCAAAGATCTTGGTTCTTTTCGATATTTGCGCATATCGGATCGTAACTTCCTGAATTATGGCTCCTGGTTTTACGCAAAATCTTTCTTTCTTTAGCTTGTGGTCCCTCTGGAGGTCACAATTATTATCCGATTTAAAAAAACTTTTGATTATATCACCGTTACACCGTTTGTACGCGAATAGTGTAAAAATATGGTATTTCATGGTTGTGGACTCTCTACAGGTCACAATTCTTATCCGATTTTGATGAAAAGTCACATTTCTAGGTTGTGTACCGTCACACCATAATCATTGTCGGTTTCGAATTTCATGAATATCAGACTGGAACTGACCAACTAAATGGCTGCTCCCAATACAGTATGAAATACAGGACTTAATGATGTAGGAAAAATCACTTTCGGTATTGCTTGTTCTCTATACATCTCTCGAAAATGTGGGCGTATCCTGCCTGGCAGTGCCAGCCTATCTTCAATTCAAAATGGTGACCATCACGTGACCTAAATCAAAATTCTGATCCGATAGATTTTTAGGCATTCCTTCAAGGATTCCGAAAATATAACTCCCAAATCTGTAAGTAAAATAGCAAAAAAGCCTTTTTGATTTTTCACTTTTAAAGATGGTGGCACTTCCGGTTCGATCCACAAACTCCATATTTTGCGTAGGAATCAGTAATTACTTGTCTAGTATCAAAAAAAAAAAATTAGGTCATTCTGACCTATATTTCTTTGATTTTTTTGAAAAATTTGATCCTTAATTTCGTCAAGGGGAGATAATTTAGAAAATTTCTAATTATATTTTAGAAGTCACATCGGTAAGATCTCTACTTACATGCTAAATTTCATGAAAATCATACAACTATTAAAGAAGTTGTCAAATTGGTCTAAACTTCTGGTTCGAAATCACAGCGACGAATTTTCGAAATTCGAAAATGTGAAACTGCAGTTGAAAATGATTTTTTTTCACGGTATTCAAAGAAAAAAGAATTAGTAAAATCGGTCAAAAAATAACAAAGTTACGGCTACCCATTGTCAGTTTTTTCGTTCGTAAAATTTGGTGATTTCAGATTCGTAAAACGTTTTGAAAATACATTTAATCAACAGCCACCACCCATTTTGGGGGGGATAGGTAAAAGTTTCAGAAAGATCCTATGGTTAGATTCTGAGAAATCCGATTTGTGGATAAAACACACAAAAAAAAAATAATAATAGGAATAATCTTAACAGAAACAATAAGCTTTCATATGTAATATGAAAGCTTAATAATAATTTTAGTAATCACAATAGGCTTTCAGACGAAAGTCTGAAAGCCTAATAATAATAATAAGAATAACTAGATCTGCTACTGTCCCATGCAGATATGAAAGCTTTCATATTCAACGTCATGTGTCATCGATTGTATCTAGTATCCTGAATAAAAGGATAAGAAGAAAAAATTATCAAAATTGGTCAAAAACTCGCGAAGTTACAAGTCTAAATATAGTATGAAACATTGCACCCAGGCATAACAATAATCTGAAAACTAAAGGGAAATAACCGAAACTTGTATTACTGTAATGGGACGGATGAGAAAATGAAATGAAAATGGCGTGAAAGAACTAAAAATGGCAGGTTGTACAGGCGACCTCACGTTCAACCGGGCATTCGAAAACACGCTAGTTAACTCAATGACAGGCGCGCGTGCTAACATTTCAGCCAACCCCTCATCCCCCTTTGAAATCAGACACGTGCAATATGTAATATTCATCATACTTGTGTTGAATGTTGTGTCATTATCAGACCAGTTTGAGATAAATGAGTATTTTGAGATGATTATCATCATAAGGTATGTCTTACTAGTGTATGCGTAATCCAGATTAAATTATCATTTGTTTTGTTATATGCCCACATGGAAATGTGGTCGTATATTGCTGTTGCCCCCGCCCGTCTGTCGGTCCGTCCGTCCGTCCGTCCGTCCGTCCATCGTCCACAATTTCTTGTGAACGCTCTAGAGGCTAAAGTTAATATCCGATTGACTTGAAATTTATACACGGTGTTTAAGGTCGTGAGACGAAGAAGCCTATTGATTTTCAGCGATATCCGATAATTACTACCAGAGTTATGACCCTTGATCACTTTGAAAAATCTTGTAAACACTCTAGAGGCTATAGTTAATATCCGATTGACTTGAAATTTATACACGGTGTTTAAGGTCGTGAGGCGAAGAAGCCTATTGATTTTCAGCGATATCCGATAATTACTACCAGAGTTATGACCCTTGATCACTTTGAAAAATCTTGTAAACACTCTAGAGGCTATAGTTAATATCCGATTGACTTGAAATTTATACACGGTGTTTAAGGTCGTGAGGCGAAGAAGCCTATTGATTTTCAGCGATATCCGATAATTACTACCAGAGTTATGACCCTTGATCACTTTGAAAAATCTTGTAAACACTCTAGAGGCTATAGTTAATATCCGATTGACTTCAAATTTATACACAGTGTTTAAGGTCATGAGACGAAAAAGCCTTTTGATTTTCGGTGATATCTGATAATTGCTGCCAGAGTTATGACCCTTGATCACTTTGAAAAATCTTGTGAACGCTTTAGAGGCTAAAGTTAATATCCGATTGACTTTAAATTTATACACAGTGTTTAAGGTCACGAGACGAAGAAGCCTATTGATTTTCAGTGATATCTGATAATTACTACCAGAGTTATGACCCTTGATCACTTTTAAATATTTTGTGAACGTTCTAGAGGCTAAAGTTAATATCCGATTGACTTTAAATTTATACACAGTGTGTAAGGTCATGATAAGAAGAAACCTGTTGATTTTCAGCAATATTCGATAATTCTTGCCCGAGTTATGACCCTTGATCACTTTGAAAAATCTTGTGAACGCTCTAGAGGCTAAAGTTAATATTCGATTGAATTTAAATTTATACACGGTGTTTAAAGTCATGATACAAAGAAGCCTATTGATTTTCAGCAATATCCGATAATTACTGTCAGAGTTATGACCCTTGATCACTGTGAAAAATCTAAAGTTAATATCCGATTGACTTTAAATTTATGCACACTATTTACGGTCATGATACAAAATAGCCTATTTATTTTCAGCGATATCTGATAATTACTGACAGAGTTATGACCCTTGATCACTTTGAAAAACCCTGTGAATGCTCTAAAGGCTAAAGTTAATATCCGATTGACTTTAAATTTGTACACAGTGTTTAGGGTCATGATACGAAGAATCCTATTTGATTTTCAGTGATAATTTCTGATAATTTCTGGCAGTTGATCACTTTGAAATATCTTGTGGACAAAGGCCTCGAGACAAACCATCAAAACTATTCTAATCATTTCTGATAATTATTTAATGGGCTATTACTCGTAATAAGATTATCATGTGTTGTAAATGTTCTCCTTACTGATAAAAGAAACAATATGCGACAACCCTTGATGACTGCCCGGACGACTTAGCTGTTGTGGGCGTATGTTTCGTTGCCTGGCAACCTATCTTTTGTAAATATATACATATATATTATTTGTCATATTGCTATATCTTTATGTACACATGTTCATATTGTAATTGTATGCTGTCCTTAATGGATGTTTTGATACAATAAAATCTTATCTTATCTTATCTATGGACTATAGGGAGAATAACAAGTCGCTCACAACAAAATCGTAAATTAATGAGTTTAGGTCAAAAGGTTGAGCTACTGTTTTAGAGTATTTATTTGTTTTAAAGAGACACGTTATGAGTTGTGCATAGTTAAATGAAAGTTTAATTTTGAATAAGACCAATAAAATTAGGATTTAATAATGCTAGACTAATATTAAAATAAAGTTTTGAATTAAGAATAATTAATTATTGGTCTGATGCAATTGAATGATTTGATTTGACGGATGAAATGTACGATGGGTGTCCAGACTATGTGGCTAAGTCGTTGGCCTGCTAGGCAGGAGGTCGGGTGTTCGATCCCTGCATTGGCCGAGAAAGTTCATCTCGATTTTCTGGCGTGTTCCCCCCCCCCCCCCCGCCGTGTACACATTGGAGTGCACATAAAAGATCCATTTGCAGTTGGAATTCGATACTGTTGAATACGCTCTATACAATGACTAAATGTGCAGATTATAGCCACCCACACTGCATGTTTTGCTTAACAATGTAAGGGTGCCGTTTTTAATTTTCGATCCCTTTATTCTTCTACTCCTGATATTTTGGACTGTTGGTCGATGGTTTCATATAAAAAAAACTACCGATAAGACTCTTTGTAGAAGAAGTTCCCCAAAAATATTACATGTATGTTGACTTTAAGAGAAAAGGACCTTTAAAAATGCTCCAAATCGTAAAAATACGACTTTTGGGGTTTTCGATCTCTTTTTTTTTTCTGCTATCCCTGATATTAAAAAAAATATACAATGATTTCATACAACGGGCTAGCTATTAGACTCTCGATTGACAAGAGTTTCATCGCCCTCCCTTCATTATAACCAAAATTATCGTGCCCTAAAGAATCAACAAATCAGCTTGCTTATCTCTGCTTACCCTAAGCAGAAAATGCTCATCTTTAAACTCAATCAAGACAGTGACCTAGTGAACGTCTACACCAAGTTTGAACATTCTAGCTCAATTAGAAGGAGAGTTATTGAGTTCCAAATTCCCGGCCCTTCAAATTGCTTCTATTTTTCATTTTCAATTCAAAATGGCGACTATCAATTGACCAAATCAAAATTCTACTTCCTACATTTTTTAGGCCATCCTTCAAGGATTCAGAAAATATAACTCACGAGTCTGTAAGTAAAATAGCAAAAAAGTCTTGTTGATTTTTCACGTTTAAAGATGGTGGCACTTCCGGTTCGATCGACAAACTCCATATTTTATGTAGGAATCAGTAATTACTTGTCTAGTATCGAAATTTTTTTTTAGGTCATTCTGACCTATATTTCGATGATTTTTTTGAAAACTTTGATCCTTAATTTCACCAAGGGGAGATAATTTAGAAAATTTCTAATTATATTTTTGAAGTCACATCGGTAAGATCTACTTATATACTAAATTTCATGAAAATCGTACAACTATTAAAGAAGTTGTCAAATTGGTCTAAACTTCCGGTTCCAAATAACATCGACGAATTTTCGAAATTCGAAAATGTAAAACTGCAGATGAAAATGATTTTTATACGCCCACATTTTTATGTGGACGTATATTGTCGTCGCCCCTGTCCGTCCGTCCGTCCGTCCATCCGTCCACAATTGTTTGTGAACAGTCTACAGGTCACAATTTTTATCCGATTTCAATGAAACTTAAAATGTAGGTTTATCACCCTAAGATCTCGGTTCCTTTCGATATTGGCATGTATCGGACTGTAACTTCATGGGTTATGGCCCCTGATTGTACGAAAAATCACGTTTTTAGCTTGTGAACAGTGTAGAGGTCACAATTTTGATCCGATTTCGATGAAACTTGAAATGCATGTTTATAACCAAAAGATCTTGGTTCCTTTCGATATTTGCGCATATCGGATCGTAACTTCCTGAATTATGGCCCCTGATTGTCCGAAAAATCACCCTTTTTAGCTTGTGTTCCCTGTGGAGGTCAAAATTGTAATCCGATTCAAAAAACCGTTTGATTATATCACCGTTACATAGTTATGGGGGTTGAGTTTGAATTTCGTGAAAATCGGACCAAAATTGACAAACAAAATGGCCGCCGTTTGTACGCGAATAGTGTGAAAATATGTTATATCAAGGTTATGGACCCTATAGAGGTCACAATTTTGAACCGATTTTCATGAAACTTGAAATGCATGTTTATAACCGAAAGATCTTGGTTCCTTTCGATATTTGCGCATATCGGATCGTAACTTCCTGAATTATGGCCCCTGATTGTCCAAAAAATCACACTTTTTAGCTTGTGTTCCCTGTGGAGGTCAAAATTGCTATCCGATTCAAATAAACGTTTGATTATATCACCGTTACATAGTTATGGGGGTTGAGTTCGAATTTCGTGAAAATCGGACCAAAATTGACAGACAAAATGGCCGCCGTTTGTACGCGAATAGTGTGAAAAAATGTTATATCAAGGTTGTGGACCCTATAGAGGTCACAATTTTGAACTGATTTTGATGAAACTTGAAATATATGTTTATAACCGAAAGATCTTGGTTCCTTTGGATATTTGCGCATATCGGATCGTAACTTCCTGAATTATGGCCTCTGATTGTCCGAAAAATCACACTTTTTAGCTTGTGTTCCCTGTGGAGGTCAAAATTGTTATCCGATTCAAAAAAACGTTTGATTATATCACCGTTACATAGTTTTGGGGGTTGAGTTCGAATTTCGTGAAAATCGGACCAAAATTGACAGACAAAATGGCCGCCGTTTGTACGCGAATAGTGTGAAAAAATGTTATATCAAGGTTGTGGACCCTATAGAGGTCACAATTTTGAACCGATTTTCATGAAACTTGACATGTATGTTTATAACCCAAAGGTCTTGGTTTCTTTCAATATTTGCGCCCATCGGATCGTAACTTCCTGAATTATGGCCCCTGATTGTCCAAAATATCACCCTTTTTAGCTTGTGGTCCCTCTGGAGATCAAAATTGTTATCTGATTTAAAAAACGTTTGATTATACCACCGTTACATGGTAATGGAGGTTGAGATCGAATTTCGTGAAAATCGGACCAAAATTGACAGACAAAATGGCCGCCGTTTGTACTCGAATAGTGTGAAAAAATGTTATATAGAGCTATAGAGGTCACAATTTTGAACCGATTTTGATGAAACTTTACATGTATATTTATAACCCAAAGATCTTGGGTCCTTTCTATATTTGCGCCCATCTGATCGTAACTTCCTGAAATATGTCCCGTGATTGACCGAAAAATTGCCTTTTTTAGCTTGTGGCCCCTCTGTAGGTCAAAATTATTATCAGATTTAAAAAACGTTTGATTATATCACCGTTACATTGTTATAAAAGATGATGTGGAATTTCGTGAAAATTGGACCAAAATTGACGGACAAAATGGCCGCTGTTTGTACACGAATAGTGTGAAAATATGTTATATCAAGGTTGTGGACCCTATAGAGGTCACAATTTTGAACTGATTTTGATGAAACTTGAAATACATGTTTATAGCATAAAGATCTTGGTTCCTTTCGATATTTGGACATATCTGATCGTCACTTCCTGAATTATGGCCCCTGATTGTACGAAAAGTCGCTATAATATTAAATGTTTCGTATCCAGTGGAGGTGACAGCTTATTCCATAATATTAAATGATTCGTATACTTTACATTAGCATGGAGCAGAACTTTATAAAAACCAAACAAATTCTAATGATTTTCTGATAATTACTTAATATGCGATAACTCTTGTTGACTGCCCGGACGATTTAGCTGCTGTGTGGGCGTATGTTTCGTTGCCTGGCAACCTATTTTTTTCAAGGTATTCAAAGAAAAAAGAATTAGTAAAATCGGTCAAAAAAGTTACGACTATGCATTGTCAGTTTTTTTGTTCGTAAAATTCGGTGATTTCGGATTCGTAAAACGTTTTGAAAATATATATAAACAACGTTCGCACCCCTTTTTTTTGGGGGGGGGGGGTAGGTCAAAGTTTCAGAAAGATCCCATGGTTAGATTCTGAGAAATCCGATTTGCAGAAAATACACACAAAAAAAAATAATAATAATCTTAACAGACACAATAAGCTTTCATATGTAATATGAAAGCTTAATGATTTTAACAAAAACAATAGTTTTTCACACAAGCTACGCAGTGTGAAACCCTAATAAGCTTTCATATGTAATATGAAAGCTTCGTTAAAGAGCGTTTCCAAAAATTGAGTAGTTTTGGAAAAAAAGATAAAATAAAGAGCGTTTACAAAAATTTAACGATTTTTCAATTTTTATACGCCCACATAGAAATGTGGACGTATATTGCCGTCGCCCCCGTCCGTCCGTCTGTCGGTCCGTCCGTCCGTCCGTCCATCGTCCACAATTTTTTGTGAACGCACTAGAGGCCAGGGTTAATATCTGATTGACTTTAAATTTATACACAGTGTTTAAGGTCATGAGACGAAAAAGCCTATTGATTTTCGGCAATATCCGATAATTACTGCCAGAGTTATGACCCTTGATCACTTTGAAAAATCTTGTGAACGCTCTAGAGGCTAAAGTTAATATTGGATTGACTTTAAATTTATACACAGTGTTCAAGGTCATGATACGAAGAAGCCTATTGATTTTCAGCAATATCCGATAATTACTGCCAGAGTTATGACCCTTGATCACTTTGAAAAATCTTGTGAACGCTCTAGAGGCTAAAGTTAATATCCGATTGACTTTAAATTTACACACAGTGTTTAAGGTCATGAGACGAAGAAGCCTATTGATTTTCAGCGATATCCGATAATTACTGACAGAGTTATGACCCTTGATCACTTTGAAAAATCTTGTGAACGCTCTAGAGGCTAAAGTTAATATTGGATTGACTTTAAATTTATACACAGTGTTCAAGGTCATGATACGAAGAATCCTATTGATTTTCAGCAATATCCGATAATTACTGCCAGAGTTATGACCCTTGATCACTTTGAAAAATCTTGTGAATGATCGAGAGGCTAAAGTTAATATCCGATTGACGTTAAATTTATACACAGTGTTTAAGGTCATAAGACGAAGAAGCCTATGGATTTTCACGGATTTCCGATAATTAGTGCCGGAGTTATGGCCCTTGATCACTTCAAAAAATCTTGTGGATGCTCTAGAGGACAAAGATGATGTCCGATTGACTTCAAATTATACACAGTGTTTAAGGTCATGAGACGAAGAAGCCAATTGATTTTCAGCGATTTCTGATAATTAGTGCCAGAGTTGTGTCCCTTGATCACTTCAAAAAATCTTGTGGATGCTCTAGAGGCCAAAGTTAATATCTGATTGACTTTAAATTTATACACAGTGTTTAAGGTCATGAGACGAAGAAGCCTATTGATTTTCAGCGATCTCTGATAATTATTGCCAGAGTTATGGCCCTTGATCATATCAAAAAATCCTGTGGACGCTCTAGAGGCCAAAGTTAATATCCGATTGACTTTAAATTTACACACACTGTTTAAGGTCATGAGACGAAGAAACCTACTGATTTTCAGCGATTTCAAATAATTACTTCCAGAGTTATCTCCCTTGATCACTTCAAAAAACCTTGTGACACTATAGATGCCAAACTTATCATCCGATTGATTTCAGACTGATACACAGAGTTTAAGGTGTTGAAACGAACAAGTATTTTGATTTTCAATGAATTTTGATAACTTAACAGCTAAATCCATGATGTTAAATGTTTCCTATACTAATTGTTAGCGTGGGGCAAAACTTTATAAAAAGCTAACAAATTCTAATGATTTTCAGATAATTACATAATGAGTTGTTACTCTTAATCAGATTTTAGTGTGTTACAAATGTTTCATTCCCCAAAAAAGTAAAAATATGCGACAACCCTTGTTGACTGCCCGGACGATTTAGCTGCTGTGGGCGTATGTTTCGTTGCCTGGCAACCTATCTTTTTCAAAGTTTGAGGCTATTTTTGGACCATATATATTATTTCAATGCTTTTCATTTTGGATTCACTATATAGACAACCGATAGGACTTTGAGTAAGACAAGTTTAAGAAAAATTGTAGGCGTCGTTTTCGAGAAAAGGGCCTCGGAATGTTAAAAAAATCGGAAAATACTAGATTTTTGGCATACAATAATTTATTTCCTTACCATGGAAATCGTAGTATTTATATACCATATGATGGTCCATTAATAGGGCTATCAAACGACACTTTAGTTCTTTTGGTCCGCTATTACCTAAGGGAGAAATCAAGTTTTTCGCAAGTGCGACAATGTTTTTAACCTTTTTTTTTCATTTTTTGAATACTTCCGGTTTGGCTATTTTTGTCGGAATAGTTTTAATAGCCGGTTTGGGCATTAAAATAGCCACAGGGCTCTGTAATGATATATTACATTATCTGATCAGAAAAAGCTCCTATCCTGTGTTCAAAAGTGCCAAAATTGCAAAAAATTAAGAATATCGAAAATTAAATTTCAGTAACCACATACATATTATACATCGTTAGAATCGTAATTGCGTCAGCTATCTGAATATACAACCTTTAAATAAAAAAATAGTACTAGTAGAGCATTTTCCAAAATTTCACGATTTTTCGACTTTTTTCGATTTTCAGTCCGTTATTTCACCTATTCCAGATAATTCAAAGTGGTAATGGAATGTTTCGTACGCACGACCACCACAAGGTCTCTCGATAGAAAAAGTTTCATAAAAATCCCTGGCGTAGTTTTCGAGATACATGCGTCCAAAAATGCTAAAAATCAGAAAATACTTGATTTTCAGCGTGCCATATTTTGCTGCCTGATCATAGTATCCGTATGAATTAGGTATCATACAATAGTACAATCCTAGTGCAGTCCAATGGTACCCTAATTTCTTTAATCCATTGATATCGGGCATATTATTTCAACCACTTCCGGTTGAAGGATTCTTGTCGAAATTTTTTTAAAATGGATAAAGAATTGACGAAACTATGGCCAATTTTCAATTTTTAGACAACGTACAAAGTTCGGTCACTTCCGGTATGCGCAGAAATTGCAAATATATTTTATCAAGTAGCCGCCACATGGTTTCCCGATAGAAGATCTAATTCCAGATCGATATCGATATCATGGAGATCTTGGCTCCTGTGGTAAATAATAATAATAATAACTAGACCTGCAGACCTGCGGTGCTGAATCGGCTTTCAGGAAACAGACAGGTAGTGCGTCATACAATAGCCGATCCATCGAGCAACCAAACGATACTGTAGTTGCTATGATTCAGTGACACCCTCTATCAGATTTGTAAGTAATATTTGCTTGCGAATACACCGGTCAAAATTGTAAAATCTGGCAAAATTACTTCACTTCCGGTGCCAAAAGAAATCATTATCGGTTACAAATAAGTTGAGAATTCGCAATTGAGAATTGTTTTATACATATCAGGCAATAAATAATAAACTTAGAACCCATAAACTGAAATTAAAAAGGTAAAAAACTTCAAGGGAGACAAAATATATCTCAAATTAACAGGCACTACCGAGATGAGAGAAATGGACTAGACACAAACTATGTCATTTCGGGACTAGCATGGTTTAATTTTATATCAATAATTCGTTTGCGTAAAATAGCCCATTTATCGAGCTACCAAACGATACTTTAATTGTTTTGATTCAGTGACAAATTGTTTTACTGTATTTTCTTTTCTTTGTCGTCGCCCCTGTTCGTCCGTCCGTCCACAATTGTTTGTGAAACAGTCTACAGGTCACAATTTTTATCCGATTTCAATGAAACTTAAAATATAGGTTTATCACCCTAAGATCTTGGTTCCTTTCGATATTGGCATGTATCGGACTGTAACTTCATGGTTTATGGCCCCTGATTGTACGAAAAATCACGTTTTTATACGCCCACATTTTTATGTGGACGTATATTGTCGTCGCCCCTGTCCATCCGTCCGTCTACAGGTCACAATTTTTATCCGATTTCAATGAAACTTAAAATATAGGTTTATCACCCTAAGATCTCGGTTCCTTTTGATATTGGCATGTATCGGACTGTAACGTCATGGGTTATGGCCCCTGATTGTACGAAAAATCACGTTTTTAGCTTGTAAACAGTGTAGAGGTCACAATTTTGATCCGATTTCGATAAAACTTGAAATGCATGTTTATAACCAAAAGATCTTGGTTCCTTTCGATATTTGCGCATATCGGTTCGTAACTTTCTGAATTATGGCCCCTGATTGTCCGAAAAATCACCCTTTTTGTCCCCCGCCTTTCGAAGAAAGTTGGGGGACTATTAAAATGGGTTCGTCCGTCTGCCTGTCTGTCTGTCTGTCTGTCCTTCTGTCTGTCTGTCTGTCCGTCTGTCCGTCACACTTTTTGGGACACAATAACTCTCTTCCTAATTGAGCTAGAATGTTCAAACTTGGTGTATATGCTTATTAGGTCAATGCCTTGATGGAGTTCGAAGATGAGCATTTTCCGCTTAGGGTAAGCAGAGATAAGCAATTTGATTGGTTGATGCTTTGGGACACGATAACTTTAGTTCTAATTAGTGAGAGTGATGAAACTTGGTGTATAGTTTCATTACAGTAATACCTTGACTAAGTTCGATAATGAGCATTTTCTGCTCAGGGTAAGCAGAGTGATACGCAATTTGATTGGTCGAGACTTTGGAACACAATAACTCTCCTTTTAATTGAGTTAAAAAGTTCAAACATGGTGTATATGCTTATTAGGTCAATGCCTTGATGGAGTTCGAGGATGAGCATTTTCCGCTTAGGGTAAGCAGAGATAAGCAATTTGATTGGTTGATGCGTTGGGACACGATAACTGTGGTTCGTGTTTTTGCTTATTAGGTCAATGCCTTGATGGAGTTTGAAGATGAGCATTTTTCGCTTAGAGTAAGCAGAGATAAGCAATTTGATTGGTTGATGCTTTGGGACACGATAACTTGAGTTCTAATAAAGTGAGAGTGATGAAACTTGGTTTATAGTTTCATTACAGTAATGCATTGACTAAGATCGATAATGAGCATTTTCTGCTCAGGGTAAGCAGAGCGATAAGCAATTTCATTTACCGAGACTTTGGAACACAATAACTCTCCTTCTAATTGAGTTAAAATGTTCAAAATTGGTGTGTATGCTTATTAGGTTATGGAGTTCGAAGATGAGCATTTTCTGCTTAGGGTAGGCAGAGATAAGTTGATTGGTTGATACTTTGGGACAAGATAACTAAGGTTCATCTTTATTGATGATTTTTATGCCAATACAATGACTGCATTCTCATTCAGTAATGGATTCGACAGTAACAGTGTATAGAAACGTTTGAAAAAAAATAAATGTACGATTAATTAAAATGTGTCATCTATTTATTTTGGGATTTCGGGGGGGGACACCAGCCTCACTGTTGGCTTGTTAGCTTGTGTTCCCTGTGGAGGTCAAAATTGTTATCCGATTCAAAAAACCGTTTGATTATATCACCGTTACATAGTTATGGGGGTTGAGTTCGAATTTCGTGAAAATCTGACCAAAATTGACAGACAAAATGACCGCCGTTTGTACGCGAATAGTGTGAAAATATGTTATATCAAGGTTGTGGACCTTATAGAGGTCACAATTTTGATTCGATTTGGATGAAACGTGACATGTATGTTTATAACCGAAAGATCTTGGTTCCTTTCGATATTTGCGCCCATCGGATCGTAACTTCCTGAATTATGGCCCCTGATTGTCCGAAAAATTGCCCTTTTTAGCTTGTGGTTCCTCTGGAGGTCAAAATTGTTATCCGATTTAAAAAAAACGTTTGATTATATCACCGTTCCATGGTTGTGAAGGTTGAGCTTAAATTTTGTGAAAATTGGACCAAAATTTACGGACAAAATGGCCGCCGTTTGTACGCGAATAGTGTGAAAATATGTTATATAAAGGTTGTGGACCTTATAGAGGTCACAATTTTGAACCGATTTTGATGAAACTTGACATGTATGTTTATAACCCAAAGATCTTGGTTTCTTTCGATATTTGCGCCCATTGGATCATAACTTCCTGAATTATGTCCCCGGATTGTCCGAAAAATCGCTTTTGTTCGCTTTTGGTCCCTCTGGAGGTCAAAATTATTATCCGATTTAAAAAAACGTTTAACTATATCATCTTTACTTGGTAATGAAGAGAGAGTTTGAATTACGTGAAAATCGGACTAGAATTGACGGACAAAATGGCCGCCATTTGTACAAGAATAGTGTGAAAATATGTTATATCAAGGTTGTGGACCCTATAGAGGTCACAATTTTGAATCGATTGATGAAACTTGACATGTATGTTTATAACCCAAAGATCTTGGTTCCTTTCGATATTTGCGCCCATCGGGTCATTACTCCTGAATTATGTCCCCTGATTGTACGAAAAATCACCCTTTTTAGCTTGTTGTGCCTCTGGAGGTCACAATTATTATCTGATTTAAAAAAAAAAAACGTTTGATTATAAAAACCAAACAAATTCTAAAGATTTTCTGATAATTCCTTAATATGCGACAACTCTTGTTGACTGCCCGGACGATTTGGCTGCTGTGTGGGCGTATGTTTCGTTGCCTGGCAACCTATTTTTAAATTTTATTTAAAAACTTCCCTTGTGCGTACAGGTCTTCAGGAGTGGGAGGAAACCGAAGGACACAGAGAAAACCCATGAGGTTGGACACCATACTCCATATCACGTGCAACCTGGAAATCGAAACGACGCCGGTTGACTCAATGACTGACGTTACGATACAGCGCGCACATGCTAACCATTCAGCCATTCAGCCTCCCTAAAATCGGGAAATTGCTGACGTATAGCAAGAAACATTTCAACCGGGCATTTCAATCGAAACAACGCCAGTTGACTCAGTGACAGACATTACGATACAGAGCGCAGGTGCTAACCATTCAGCCACATAATCCCCCTAAATTTGGCAAATTGCTGACCTACAGCGAGAAACATTTCAACCGGGCCAAATTTTCTATTTTAACAGTTTAATTTGCACGGTACCTTCAAAGCCCCAATACCACTCTGAATAATATGTCCCAATCTTCATTCTGGTCAACAAAATGTATTATTTTACAATAGTCCAATTAATTGATGATAGAACTTTCATTTTAACACACCTAATTTAAAAAATTGGAAAAATTATACTTATTGATTTGAAAAGTCTAACGTAAACCTTTTCAAATGTGACTTGGATTTTAAAATATTTTCGAATCCTCTGGAAAAGTAAAAAAGGATGTAATGGATAATTTACACAATAGGTAAGACACTTAAACATCTAGTTTTTAGAATAAGGCTATTATTTATTTTCTTGAGCTTCCAAGCCAGCAAGGGTGTTATTGTCCCTTTAATTATCAACCGAATATTACAAAAATTTTAAAAATAAGCTCCCCCTGACCAGCTTAATTGTTCGCAATAAACGTTTGCCCTCTAAAATTGGCAAATTGCTGACTTTGAAGTGAGAAACATTAGAACCGGGCGAAATTTTCTGTTTTATCACTTTTACAGTACTTTTGATTACCAACCGATTATTACAAAACTTTAAAAATAAAAGAGAAAGAGAGAAATGCGGCTTAACGTCCATTCGACACAAACTAGGTCATTTCGGGACTAACATATGTTTTTTAAATTTTTTAATTTTATTTAAAAACTTTCCTTTAGCCGTGGGAGGAAACCCAAGGACACAGAGAAAACCCACGAGGTTGGACACCATACTGCATGTCACGTGCAACCTGGAAATCGAAACGACGCCGGTTGACTCAATGACAGACGTTACGATACAATGCGCGTATGCTAACCATTCAGCCTCCCTAAAATCGGGAAATTGCTGACTGTACAGCGCAGTGAACGCTTACGGCTAGCCCCCGGATCCATTCACTCTTTTTTTGATTTGTTTTTGTTTGTGGTCTCTTAGTATGATGTCTTATCTGTATATTTGTTTTTGTGTAGAATTGTGTGTGGTGCAGTCCCCCTGCACTTACTATTAGAGCGAAGAATCATTTCAACCGGGCGAAATTTTCTGTTTTAACAGTTTAATTTGCACGGTACTTTAATTACCAACCGATTATTACAAAACTTTTGAAAATAAACTCCAATTGACCAGCTTAATCGTATGCAATAAACGTTTGGCCTGAATTGAATGTTCTGCACCAAGAAAGTTCATCCCCCTTGTCAGTGAGGCAAAACGGAGGGCCTGACAAGGACAGCTGTCTAATCGTTCGGATGAGACGAAAAACCAAGGTCCTGTGTGCACATTGGAGTGCACGTAAAAGATCCCTTAGCAGTTGGAATTCAATACTGTTGAATAAGCTCTATACGATGATTAAATGTGCAGGTTGTAGCCACCCACACTGCATGTTTTGCTTAACAATGAAAGGTTGCCGTTTTCAATTTTCGATCCTTTTATTCTTCTACTCCTGATATTTTGGACTGTTGATCGAAGTTTTCATATAAAAAAGACTACCGATAAGACTCTTTGTAGTAGAAGAAGTTCCCAAAAAATATTATGTTGACTTTAAGAGAAAAGAACCTTTATAAATGCTCCAAATCGTAAAAAAAATGATACAATGATTTCACACAACAGGCTAGCTATTAGACATTTGATTATCAAGAGTTTCACCGCCCTCCCTTCATTATAACCGAACTTATCTTGTCCTAAAGAATCAACAAATCAGCATGCTTATCTCTGCTTACCTTAGGCAGAAAATGCTCATCTTTGAACTCAATCATGACATTGACCTAGTGAACGTCTACACCAAGATTGAACATTCTAGCTTAATTAGAAGGAGAGTTATTGTGTTCCAAAGTCTCGGCCCTTCAAATTGCTTCTATTTTTCATTTTCAATTCAAAATGGTGACTCCCAGTTGACCTAAATCAAAATTTTACTCCGACGTTTTTTAGGCCTTCCTCCAAGGATTCAGAAAATATAACTCCCAAGTCTGTAAGTAAAATAGCAAAAAAGCCTTATTGATTTTTCACGTTTGAAGATGGTGGCACTTCTGGTTCGATCGACAAATTACATATTTTTGTGCACGAATCAGTAATTACTTGTCTAGTATCGAAAAAAATTTTTATGTCATTCTGACCTATATTTCGACGATTTTTTTGAAAACTTTGATCCTTAATTTCACCAAGGGGAGATAATTTAGAAAATTTCTAATGATATTTTTGAAGCCTCATCAGTAGGATCTACTTATATACTAAATTTCATGAAAATCGTTCAACTATTAAAGAAGTTGTCAAATTGGTCTAAACTTCCGGTTCGAAATCACAGCGACGAATTTTCGAAATTCGAAAATGTGAAAGTGCAGATGAAAACGATTTTTTTCAAGTTATTCAAAGAAAAAAGGATTAGTAAAATCGGTCAAAAAATAACAAAGTTACGACTAGTTTTTTCGTTCGTAAAATTCGGTGATTTCGGATTCGTAAAACGTTTTGAAAATATATTTAATCAAGGTTTGCACCCCAAAAAAAGAATAATAACTAGACCTGCAAGCAGCACTGAACCGGCTTTCAGGAATCATACAGGAAGTTTATTATACCATAGCCGATCCATTGAGCTACCAAACTATACTTTAGTTGTTTTGCTTCAGTGACACCCTCTATCATATGTAAAAGTAATATTTGCTGGCGAAAAGACCGGTCAAAATTGTAAATTATGACAAAATTACGTCACTTCCGGTGCCGAAAGAAATTTTTATAGGTGAAAAATAAGTCGAAAATTCGCAACATACAAAATACAAACATTGTTTTATACATATCGGGCAATAAATAATTAACCTATAACCCATAAACTGAAATTAAGAAGGTAAAAAACTTAAAAGTGACCCTGGGAACATTGATTATTATTCGACAAGGGAACATGCTAGAAGCCTTTTCTTGATATCAATATGATGGCATTGATTCAATCTTACTGCCCATTAGAGTCAGACGTTATAAAATTAAACGAATAATGAATATAAATCACTTCAAAAAAATGTTTGTTTTGAAGGCTAAAAATACGTTTTTTGCAAAAATTACATTACTTCCGGTGATATTGAAAATGTTAACTTGGTTCATAGAAGTCATAAATGGCATAAGGCATCAAATGGTAAAAAAATTATAAAAATCGAATAATAATTGACACTTTTATAGACCAAAAACCTTGAAAAGTGACTTATAGAAGATCGCCTATTTCTCTGAAACCGTACAAGTTAAAAACCATTTTGTGGTATCTGTATGGACGTATGGCTTCATTCTATTCGTTGATGGGAATCAAATATCATAATTTTAAAAATATTATAAGGCAGACTCATTTGAATAAAATTTTAGTTTTTTTAGGTTAAAAATACAGTTTTTGCCGAAATGACGTCATTTCCGGTCACAGTGAAAATGTAAAATTGGCTTGACCTAGTCCAAATTGGCATTAGGCATCAAATGGAAAAAAAATATTGCAAATCGAATAATAATTCACTCTTGTATAGGCAAAATAACGTGAAAAGTGATGCATGCAAAATTGCATATTTCTCGGCAACTGCTCATATTACAAACTAATTTTCGCATACATTCTCTTCGTCTGGATTATTGCTACGAGTTTATGAAAATTACAAATAAATATTTCAAAATATGAAGACGCTGAATGAATTGTAAATAACTGAATTTTACACTTTATTTTACATTTTATTCGCAATTGCCCGAAAATGAAATTGAAATTTAAAAATATGAGCTAAGGATTTTGTGCACCTTTGCAGGGTGCATCCTTTTAGTTATATCAGTTTTGAAAAAAAATAATATTTGCTTTCAAAAAGTGGTACCGAACTGTCAAAATTGTAGTTTTTGTTAATATTACGTCACTTCCGTTGCCGACAGATACATTTCACCAATTTCACCGTAACAAAAAAAATTACAATTGGGACCACAGAGCATATGAACTTTGTTTTATACAAATCGAACAATAAATAATTTTTCTGGGTACGAAAAGCTAAATTAGCCGATGGCGGCTAACGCAAATTACCGAGACAATTTTTTTTTTCTCATTTCTGCTCAAGTACGATGATATTTTAACCCTGTGTAAAATATCATCAAAAAATGTTCATAAATAAAAAAGGTTTTCGTAAAAAAATTAATTTTTTTCAAAATATCGGACATTTTTTCGACTACTTCCGGTTTTACGATCAATGTCGCGATAGCTTTACGAAGTTCTTTGGATACTTAACTTTCTGTACCAGAAGTGTTAGAAACATCCATTGAGCAGTTTTTGAAAAAAAGATAAATTAAAGAGCGTTTACAAAAATTTAACGATTTTTCAATTTTTTTCAAAGTTTGATGCCATTTTTAGACCACCTATATTATTTCAATGCTTTTCATTTTGGATTCACTATATAGACAACCGATACGACTTTGAGTAAGAAAAGTTTAAGAAAAATCTGCGGTGTCGTTTTCGAGAAAAGGGCGTCTCAGAATGTTAAAAAATCGGAAAATACTAGATTTTTGGCATACAATAATTTATGTCCTTACCATCAATATCGTATTATTTAGATATCATATGATGGTCCATTAATAGGGCTATCCAACGACACATTAGTTCTTTTGGTCCGCTATTACCTAAGGGAGAAATCAAGTGTTTCGCAAGTGCGACAATGTTTTTAACCTTTTTTTTTCATTTTTTGAATACTTCCGGTATGGTTATTATTGTCGGTATAGTTTTAATAACCGGTTTGGGCACTAAAATAGCCACAGGGCTCTGTAATAATATATTACATTATCTGATCAGATAAGATTCCCCTGAGAAATCCTAGGTTCAGAAATGCCAAAAATGCAAAAAATTTAAAATATCGAAAATTAAATTTCAATAACTACATATACGTACATATTATACATCGTTAGAATCGATATTAGGTCAGCTATCTGAATATACAATCTTTTTTTGAAAATCTCTGAAAATAAAAAAATAGCAGAGCATTTTCCAAAATTTCACGATTTTTCGACTTTTTTCGATTTTCAGTCCGTTATTTCACCTATTCCAGATATTTCAAAGTCCTACTGGATGGCTTCATGCAAAATACCTCCGAAAGGACTCTTGATAGAAAAAATTTAAAAAAAAGTTGCGGTTAAGTTTTCGAGATACAGGCGTCCAAAAACGCTCCAAATCAGAAAATACTTGATTTTCAGCGTCCCATATTTTGCTGCCTGCTCATCGTATCCGTACGAGTTGGGTATCATACGCACAATGCTAGTGCAGTCCAATGGTGCCCTAATTTCTTTAATCCATTGATATCGGACGGAGAAATCGCGTTTTTCCCCAAAATATCCATTTTTTGCATTTTTTTCAAAATATTGCACATTATTTCGACCACTTCCGGTTTAAAGATTCTTGTCGAAATTGCTTTATACGTTGGTATTGGACTATAACTTCACGTTCCAGAAGTTTTAGAAACGTCAATTCTACCATAAAACGAAACCTGAGCTTACAAAATGGGAAGAAAATTCGAAAAAAATCGAAAAATAAAGGGCGATAACTCGGAATGAAACTTATATTACTGGAATCGGATGGACTTCAGGTATCCAAAAATGTAGGTCAAATTTGAAAATTTTGAAAAACGACAAAAATTGTCTCTTAAAAAAAAAATTTTCAATTTTCGAACGCTAGAAGTCAGCGACGAAGTTTCGAAATTACAAAATCTTAGATTGCTATTGGCTCGGAAAAGATTCAGGGTTTCCGAAAATGTCATTTGTTTGAAAATGGGTAAATAATTGACGAAACTATGGCCAATTTTCAATTTTTTGACAACGTACAAAGATCTGCCACTTCCGGTATGCGCAGAATTCTCGAAAATACTTTATCAAGTAGCCACCACATGGTTTCCCGAAAGAAAAGTTGATTTCAGATCGATATCTGCTTTCGATCATGGAGAACTTGGCCCCCGCGGTAAATAATAATAATAATAATAATTTTAGTAATCTCAATAGGCTTTCAGACGAAAGTCTGAAAGCCTAATAATAACTTTAACAAAAACAATAAGCTTTCATATGTAATACATATGAAAGCTTAATAATTTTAACAAAAACAATAGTGTTTCACACAAGCTTCGCAGTGTGAAACCCTAATAATAATTTTAACAAAAACAATATATTTTGGGAATTTTGAATATTATTCACAATCTCTTGACGTCCGATTGGGCATTTTCCTCGTCAGAGGTCTGGAAAAATCGTATAGAACATGTCCGGAATAAACAGACGAAGTAGCATCCTTGAACTCTAAGGTGTATTTGATGCTCTCTTTATATTTTCAAACGACGTGACCTAGTGTGCATAATTTGTGAATACTGACATAAATCTTTTGAACGTGTTTTCAAAGATTATTTATTGTATTTGAAGGTGACACAACCTAAAACAGACAAAAGTAATGCTATGACTGTTGGGATATCACACGCTTCTGATAGTGAAATAGTTAGTTTAACAGATGAAACAACTAAACAGGTGAGGACAGAAATTAAGATCCATATATTTGTTTTAATGATATCACTTACAGTTCTACTTGAAATTTTATTTTTTTAATGTTGCCTAGATTGGGTTTGAAGTTGAGCAGCTTTCTTCTTAGGCTAATCAGACAATGAGCAATTTGATTGGTGGATCCTTTTAGACACGATAACTTTGATTCTAAAAGAGTGAGACTGAAATTACTATGATGTATTTGGATATTTATTGTATTATGGCTCACCATTCAAATATATATTTGTTGTTTGAATACGCCCACATTTTCATATAGACATATACTAGTATTGTCAACACACCTGTCCTTCCATCCGTTCTTGGGACACAATAATTTTGGTTTTAATTATGTGAGAGTAATGAAACTTGGTGTATAGTTTCATTACATCAATACATTGACAAATGTCGATGACAAGCATTTTCTGTTTGGGTAAGCAGAGTGATAAGCAGCTTAATTGGCCGAGACTTTTGAGCTTGATTAGGGTTTCACACTGCGTAGCTTGTGTGAAACACTATTGTTTTTGTTTAAATTATTATTAAGCTTTCATATTACATATGAAAGCTTATTGTTTTTGTTAAGATTATTAGGGTTTCACACTGCGTAGCTTGTGTGAAACACTATTGTTTTTGTTAAAATTATTCTTATTATTATTCTTCTTATTATTATTATTTTTTTTTTTCCAATTTGCTTATATCTCAGCAACTTCTTGTCGGATCGATACATTGTCTTCAGTTTTACTGGAAAAGTGGGTGTGACTTAGAGATTAAAGCTATTCCCGGCATTCTGCGACATTGCGAAATGTCCGAAATCACGGAAAATGTCGTTTTTTGAAATATTGCCGTAATATTAACAATAATCATTGGATTTTAGCATATGATGCATTTTGACATAGCCAGAAACAGGGGACATAGCTATGTTACTTTTGATTTTTGATTTTCGACGAATCTTGGAAAATATTAGGCGCCAAATTTTGAAAATTTAAATTTTTACAAAAAACTTTTTTATTTATTAATATTTTTATATGACATTTTAATCAAGGTTAAAGAGTCATCTGATTTGAACAAAAATGTCAACATTTTTTGTTTCCGCAATTTTCCTTGGCTGCCATTGGCTAATTCAGTTTTTCAGTCCTACATTAATTATTTATTGTTCGATTTGTATAAAACCATGTTCATATGTTCCGTGGTTCAAAATGCCATTTTTTTTGTTACCGGTAAAGTTTCCTATAGGCACCAGAAGTGGCGTAAATTCAGCAAAAACTACAATATTGACAGTTCGGTACAACTTTTTGAAAGCAAATACTATTTTCTACTAATCCGATCTTACTCAAAAGATGCGCCCTGTAAAGGTGCACAAAATCTCGGACTCAGTTTTTTTAATTTCGATTTTGTTTTCGGGCAATTTCGGTTAAAAGGTAAAAAAAGGGGTAAAAATAAGCTATTTACAACCCATCCAGTGTCTTCATATATTAAAATATTTCTTCGATACTTTCATAAACTTGTAGCAATAATCCATACAAAGAGAATGTATGTGAAATTTAGTTTGTAATATAAGCAGTTGCCGAGAAATGGGCAATTTTGCATGAGTCACTTTTCACGTTATTTTGGCTGTAAAAAAATCAATTATTATTCGATTTTCAATTTTCTTTCACTGGCTGTTGCCTATTGCCACAGTCCACTATTCCAAACCTTTTTAACACTTTCACTGTTACCGGAAGTGACGTCATTTAGGCAATAACTGAATTTTTAGCCTTAAAATACATTTTTTATTCAAATGAGTATTATTTGTAATATTTTTAGAATTATGAAATTTGGTTCCCATCAACAAATAGAATGAACCCATACGATCATATAGATACCACAAAATGGTTTCTAACTTGTGTGGTTGCAGAGAAATGGACGATTTTCCACAAGTCACTTTTTACTTTATTTTGGCTCTAAAAGAATCAGTTATTATTCGATTTTCATAAAATTTTCACCATATTATGTCTTATGCCATTTACGATTTCATAGAACTAATTTAACTTTTTTAGTATCACCGGAAGTGATGTCATTTTGTCAAAAACTGAATTTTTAGCCTGCAAAACAGATATTTTATTCAAATGAGTCTGATTTGTAATGTTTTCAAAATTATGATATTTGATTCCATTCAACAAATAGATTGAACCCATACGATCATACAGACACCACAAAATGGTTTCTAACATGTGCGGTTGCAGAGAAATAGACGATTGTCTACAAGTCACATTTCAAGGTTTTTGGTCTATAAAAGTGGCAATTATTATTCTATTTACATAAAATTTTCACTATATGATGTCATATGCCATTTCGGATTTCATAAAACTAATTGAACATTTTCATTAACACTGGAAGAAATGTAATTTTGTCAGGATCACTTACAAGTAACAAATGTATAAAATGAATTGATATTTGCTGCATTTGGCTGTGTCTGCGTCCAATTTATTTGATGTGTGCAATGCTTATGGGGAAACCTGTTTAATGGTTTCATTGGTACCGGAAGTGACATATGTTCAAAGGTAACGTGGCACCGGAAGTGACATGTTAAAGGGTAACATGGCACCAGTGAAACCCGTCATTCCTGCATGCAGGTCTAGTTATTATTATTATTATTTTTTTTTTTTGTGTCATTTCTGCAAATCGGATTTCTCAGAATCTAACCATGGGATCTTTCTGAAACTTTGACCTACCCCCCCAAAACTGGGTGGCAGTTTTTGTTTAAATATATTTTCAAAACGTTTTACGAATTTGAAATCACCGAAATTTACGAAGGAGTGAATTTGACCTGCATTACTGTAACTTTGTGACTATTTGACCTATTTTACTAATTCTTTTTTCTTTGAGTACCTTGACAAAAATCATTTTCAACTGCAGTTTCAGATTTTCGAATTTCGAAAATTCGTCGCTGTGATTTCGAACCGGAAGTTGAGACCAACTTGACAACTTCTTTAATAGTTGTACGATTTTCATGAAATTTAGTATGTAAGTAGATCTTACCCATGTGACTTCAAAAATATAAATAGAAATTTTCTAAATTATCTCCCCTTGGTGAAATTAAGGATCAAAGTTTTCAAAAAAATCGAAGAAATATAGGTCAGAATGACCTGATGGTTTTTTTGGATACTAGATAAGTAAATATTGATTCGTACCCAAAATATTGAGTTTGTTGATTGAACCGGAAGTGCCGCCATCTTGAAACGTGAAAAATCACAAAGGATTTTTTGCTATTTTACTTACAGACACGGGAGTTATATTTTCTAAATCCTTCAAGGATGGCCTAAAAAACGTTCGGAGTAGAATTTTGATTTAGGTCAATTGATGGTCGCCATTTTGAAGTGAAAGTGAAAAATAGAAGCAATTTGAAGGGCTGAGAATTTGGAACACAATAACTCTCCTTCTAATTGAGCTAGAATGTTCAAACTTGGTGTAGACGTTCACTAGGTCACTGTCTTGATTGAGTTCAAAGATGAGCATTTTCTGCCTAGGGTAAGCAGAGATAAGCAAGCTGATTTGTTGATTCTTCAGGGCAAGATAACTTTGGTTATAATGAAGGGAGGGCGATGAAACTCTTGTCAATCGAGAGTCTAATAGCTAACCTGTTGTGTGAAATCATTGTATCATTTTTTCTTAAATGTCCGGGGTAGCCGAAAAAAAGAGATTGAAAATCCAAAGAGTCGTATTTTTTACAATTTGGAGCATGTTTAAAGGTCTTTCTCGTAAAGTCAACATGTGTTTCCTGCAAATCTGATTTCTCAGAATCTAACCATAGGATGTTTCTGAAACTTTGACCTTCCCACCCAAAAATGGGTGGTGAGTATTGATTAAATATATTTTCAAAACGTTTTAAGCATTCGAAATCACCGAATTTTACGAACGAGTGAATTTGACCTGCATTACTGTAACTCTGTGACTATTAGACCTATTTTACTAATTCTTTTTTCTTTGAGTACCCTGACAAAAATCATTTTCAACTGCAGTTTCAGATTTTCGAATTTCGAAAATTCGTCACTGTGATTTCGAACCGGAAGTTGAGACCAACTTGGCAACTTCTTTAATAGTTGTACGATTTTCATGAAATTTAGTATGTAAGTAGATCTTACCGATGCAACTTTAAAGATGTCCTTAGAAATTTTCTAAATTATTTCCCCTTGGTGAAATTAGGGATCAAAGTTTTCCCAAAAAAATCGAAGAAATATAGGTCAGAATGACCTGATTTTTTGGGGGGATTCTAGATAAGTAAATACTGATTCGTACACAAAATATTGAGTTTGTGGATCGAACCCGAAGTGCCGCCATCTTGAAACGTGAAAAATCACAAAGGCTTTTGCGGTATTTTACTTACAGACCTGGGAGTTACATTTTCGGAATCCTTGAAGGAATGCCTAAAAATCTATCTGATCAGAATTTTGATTTCGGTCACGTGATGGTCACTATTTCGAACTGAATATGAGAAAAAGGTGAAAAATCGACATTAACGAGCACGTGAATGAAAGCAATAGGCCGTAGTTTGGAGAATATGTCTCCTATTTCCAAAATGAATACATTTCTGGATAGCCGGGATCAGGGTCGAAATATTGTTATTTGAAAATGTCACATTTTCGAATTTTGTCTTTGATGTTTTTCGTGCCGATAAAGTTGTTTATGTTTGAAAAATCATAAAAACTTCGCTATATTTTGACCGATTTTAATGATTTTTTTTTGTTGATGAGATTATTTACATGACCCATGACATGTGACAGGAAGTGACTGTTAATATGAAAGCTTTAATATCTGCTTTGCAAATCTAGTTCTTATTATTATTATTATTATTATTCAGATTCCAATTTGAATAGATCTCGGCAACTACGTGTCGCATCGTTACAATTTCTTCGGTTTTACTGGGAAAGTGGGTGTGACTTAGAAGGTAAAGCTATCTTGAACGTTCTGCGACAATGCGAAATGTCCGAAATCACCGAAGTTATCGTTTTTGAAAATATTCCAGTAATTTTAACAATAATCATTGGATTTTAACTTTCGATACATTTTGGCATAGCTGGAGACAGGGCACATAGCTACGCTACTTTCGATTTTTTATTTTCGGCAAATCTTCGAAGATATTAGGCGCCAAATTTCGAAAATTTTACAAAAAACTTTTTTATTTATAAATATTTTTTAGTCGTGTCGTGCACAGAATTAAAGAGTCATCTGATTAGTGCAAAAATGTTAAAATTTCTTGTCTCAGTAATTTTCCTTGGCCGCCATTGGCTAATTAAGTTTTTCAGTCCTGGATTAATTTTTTATTGTTCGATTTGTATAAAACAAAGTTCATATGCTTCGTTGTCTCAATTGTCATTTTTATACGCCCACATTTTCAAGTGGACTTATTATGTCGTCGCTCCTGTCCGTCCGTCCACAATTTGTTTGTGGACTCTCTACAGGTCACAATTCTTATCCGATTTTGACGAAACTTGAAATGTAGGTTTATCCCCAAAAGATCTCGGCTGCTTTCAATATTGGCATGTATTGGATCAAAACTTCATGGATTATGGCCCCTTATTGTACGAAAAATCACGTTTTTATACGCCCACATTTTTATGTGGACGTATATTGTCGTCGCCCCTGTCAGTCCGGACGTCCGTCCACAATTTGTTTGTGGACTCTCTACAGGTCACAATTCTTATCCGATTTTGACGAAACTTGAAATATAGGTTTATCCCCAAAAGATCTCGGCTGCTTTCGATATTGGCATGTATCGGATGAAAACTTCATGGATTATGGCCCCTGATTGTACGAAAAATCACGTTTTTAGCTTGTGGACCCTATAGAGGTCACAATTTTGAACCGATTTTGATGAAACTTGACATGCATGTTTATAACCCAAAGATCTTGGTTCCTTTCGATATTTGGGCCTATCGGAATGTAATTTCCTGAATTATGGCCCCTGATTGTCCGAAAAATCACCCTTTTTAGCTTGTGGTCCCTCTGGAGGTCACAATTATTATCCGATATAAAAAAACGTTTGATTATATCACCGTTACACCCTAAGGCAGGTTGATTTCGGGACAATCGGACAAAAATTGCCATACAAAATGGCCGCCGTTTGTACGCGAATACTGTTAAAAAATGGTATATCAAGGTTGTGGACCCTGTAGAAGTCACATTTTTTATACGCCCACATTTTCATGTGGACGTATATTGTCCTCGCCCCTGTTCGTCCGTCCGCCCGTCCGGACGTCCGTCCGTCCACAATTGTTTGTGAACAGTCTACAGGTCACAATTTTTATCCGATTTCAATGAAACTTAAAATATAGGTTTATCACCCTAAGATCTCGGTTCCTTTCGATATTGGCATGTATCGGACCGTAACTTCATGGGTTATGGCCCCTGATTGTACGAAAAATCACGTTTTTTAGCTTGTGAACAGTGTAGAGGTCACAATTTTGAACCGATTTGGATGAAACTTGAAATGCATGTTTATAAACCAAAGATCTTGGTTCCTTTCGATATTTGCGCCAATTGAATCGTAACTTCCTGAATTATGGCCCCTGATTGTCCGAAAAATCGCCCTTTTTAGCTTGTGGTCCCTCTGGAGGTCAAAATTGTTATCCGATTTAAAAAAGCATCTGATTATATCACCGTTACATGGTTATGAAGGTTGAGTTCAAATTTCGTGAAAATCGGACCAAAATTGACGGACAAAATGGCCGCCATTTGTACGCGAATAGTGTGAAAATATGTTATATCAAGGTTGTGAACAGTGTAAAGGTCACAATTGTGAACCGATTTGGATGAAACTTGAAATGCATGTTTATAACCCAAAGATCTTGGTTCCTTTCGATATTTGCGCCAAACGGATCGTAACTTCCTGAATTATGGCCCCTGATTGTCCGAAAAATCGCTCTTTTTAGCTTGTGGTCCCTCTGGAGGTCAAAATTGTTATCCGATTTAAAAAAAACGTTTGATTATATCACCGTTGCATGGTTATGAAGGTTGGATTTGAATTTCGTGAAAATCGGACCAAAATTGACGGACGAAATGGCCGCCGTTTGTACGCGAATAGTGTGAAAATATGTTATATAAAGGTTGTGGACCTTATAGAGGTCACAATTTTGAACCGATTTTGATGAAACTTGACATGTATGTTTATAACCCAAAGATCTTGGTTCCTTTCGATACTTGCGCCCATTGGATCATAACTTCCTGAATTATGTCCCCGGATTGTCCGAAAAATCGCTTTTGTTCGCTTTTGGTCCCTCTGGAGGTCAAAATTATTATCCGATTTAAAAAAACGTTTGACTATATCACCGTTACATCTTAATGAAGGTTGAGATCGAATTTCCTGAAAATCGGACCAAAATTGACATACAAAATGGCCGCAGTTTGTACACGAGTAGTGTGAAAATATGTTATATCAAGGTTGTGGACCCTATAGAGGTCACAATTTTGAATCGATTTTGATGAATCTTGACATGTATAAATCAAAGATCTTGGTTCCTTTCGATATTTGCGCCCATCGGGTCATTACTTCCTGAATTATGTCCCCTGATTGTACGAAAAATCACCCTTTTTAGCTTGTTGTGCCTCTGGAGGTCACAATTATTATCTGATTTAAAAAAAAAAACGTTTGATTATAAAAACCAAACAAATTCTAATGATTTTCTGATAATTCCTTAATATGCGACAACTCTTGTTGACTGCCCGGACGATTTGGCTGCTGTGTGGGCGTATGTTTCGTTGCCTGGCAACCTATTTTTATTATACGCCCACATTTTCATGTGGAGGTATTATGTCGTCGCCCCTGTCCGTCCCGACGTCCGTCCGTCCACAATTTGTTTGTGGACTCTCTACAGCTCACAATTCTTATCCGATTTTGACGAAACTTGAAATATAGGTTTATCCCCAAAAGATCTCGGCTGCTTTCGATATTGGCATGTATCGGATCAAAACTTCATGGATTATGGCCCCTGATTGTACGAAAAATCACGTTTTTAGCTTGTGGACCCTATAGAGGTCACAATTTTGAACCGATTTTGATGAAACTTGACATGCATGGTTATAACCCAAAGATCTTGGTTCCTTTCGATATTTGCGGCTATCGGAATGTAATTTCCTGAAATATGGCCCCTGATTGTCCGAAAAATCACCCTTTTTAGCTTGTGGTCCCTCTGGAGGTCACAATTATTATTCGATTTAAAAAACCGTTTGATTATATCACCGTTACACCCTAAGGAAGTTTGAGTTCGAATTTCGGGAAAATCGGACGAAAATTGCCATACAAAATGGCCGCCGTTTGTATGCGAATACTGTTAAAAAATGGTATATCAAGGTTGTGGACCCTGTGGAGGTCACAATTTTGATTCGATTTTGATGAAATTTGAAATTCATGGTTATAACCCAAAGATCTTGCTTCCTTTCGATATTTGCGCATAACGGATCGTAACTTCCTGAATTATGGCCCCTGATTATACGCAAAATCGCCTTTTTTTTATACGCCCACATTTTCATGTGGACGTATTATGTCGTCGCCCCTGTCCGTCCGGACGTCCGTCCGTCCGTCCACAATTTGTTTGTGGACACTCTACAGATCACAATTCTTATCCGATTTTGACGAAACTTGAAATATAGGTTTATCCCCAAAAGATCTCGGCTGCTTTCGAAATTGGCATGTATCGGATCAAAACTTCATGGATTATGGTCCCTGATTGTACGAAAAATCACGTTTTTAGCTTGTGGACCCTATAGAGGTCACAATTTTGAACCAATTTTGATGAAACTTGACATGCATGTTTGTAACCCAAAGATCTTGGTTCCTTTCGATATTTGCGGCTATCGGAATGTAATTTCCTGAATTATGGCCCCTGATTGTCCGAAAAATCACCCTTTTTAGCTTGTGGTCCCTCTGGAGGTCGCAATTATTATTCGATTTAAAATACCGTTTGATTATATCACCGTTACACCCTAAGGAAGGTTGAGTTCGAATTTCGGGAAAATCGGACGAAAATTGCCATACAAAATGGCCGCCGTTTGTACGCGAATACTGTTAAAAAATGGTATATCAAGGTTGTGGACCCTGTGGAGGTCACAATTTTGATTCGATTTTGATGAAACTTGAAATTCATGGTTATAACCCAAAGATCTTGCTTCCTTTCGATATTTGCGCATATCGGATCGTAACTTCCTGAATTATGGCCCCTGATTATACGCAAAATTGCCTTTTTTTTTAGCTTGGAGGTCACAATTATTATTCGATTTAAAAAACCGTTTGATTATATCACCGTTACACCCTAAGGAAGGTTGAGTTCGAATTTCGGGAAAATCGGACGAAAATTGCCATACAAAATGGCCGCCGTTTGTACGCGAATACTGTTAAAAAATGGTATATCAAGGTTGTGGACCCTGTGGAGGTTACAATTTTGATTCGATTTTGATGAAACTTGAAATTCATGGTTATAACCCAAAGATCTTGCTTCCTTTCGATATTTGCGCATATCAGATCGTAACTTCCTGAATTATGGCCCCTGATTATACGCAAAATCGCCTTTTTTTTAGCTTGGAGGTCACAATTATTATCCGATTAAAAAAAACGTTTGATTATATTACCGTTACACCGTAAGGAAGGTTGAGTTTGAATTTCGGGAAAATCAGACCAAAATTGCCATACAAAATGGCCGCCGTTTGTACGCGAATACTGTTAAAAATGGTATATCAAGGTTGTGGACCCTGTAACGGTCACAATTTTAATTCGATTTTGATGAAACTTGAAATTCATGGTTATAACCCAAAGATCTTGGTTCTTTTCGATATTTGCGCATATCGGATTGTAACTTCCTGAATTATGACCCCTGGTTATACGCAAAATCCCCCTTTCTTTAGCTTGTGGTCCCTCTGGATTTCACAATTATTATCCAATTTAAAAAAACGTTTGATTATATCACCGTTACACTGTAAGGAAGGTTGAGTTTGAATTTTGGGAAAATCGGACCAAAATTGACAGACAAAATGGCCCCCGTTTGTACGCGAAAAATGATATATCATGGTTGTGGACCCTGAATAGGTCACAATTTTAATTCGATTTTGATGAGGAAGGTTGAGTTCTAATTTCGTGAAAATCGTACCAAATTTGCCGGACGAAATGGTCGCCATTTGTGCGCGAATAGTGTAAAAATATGGTACATCATGGTTGTGGACTCTCCACAGGTCACAATTCTTATCCGATTTTGATGAAAAGTCACATTTCTAGGTTGTGTACCGTCACACCATAATCATTGTCGGTTTCGAATTTCATTAATATCAGACTGGAACTGACCAACTAAATGGCTGCTCCCAATACAGTATGAAATACAGGACTTAAAGATGTAGGAAAAATCACTTTCGGTATTGCTTGTTCTCTGTCCATCTCTCGAAAATGTGGGCGTATCCTGCCTGGCAGTGCCAGCCTATCTTTAGCTTGGAGGTTACAATTATTATCCGATTTAAAAAAACGTTTGATTATATTACCGTTACACAGTAAGGAAGGTTGAGTTCGAATTTCGGGAAAATCAGACCAAAATTGCCATACAAAATGGCTGCCGTTTGTACGCGAATACTGTTAAAAAATGGTATATCAAGGTTGTGGACCCTGTAAAGGTCACAATTTTAATTCGATTTTGATGAAACTTGAAATTCATCGTTATAACACAAAGATCTTGGTTCTTTTCGATATTTGCGCATATCGGATCGTAACTTCCTGAATTATGGCCCCTGGTTATACGCAAAATCCCCCTTTCTTTAGCTTGTGGTCCCTCTGGAGGTCACAATTATTATCTAATTTAAAAAAACGTTTGATTATATCACTGTTACACTGTAAGGACGGCTGAGTTTGAATTTCGGGAAAATCGGGCCAAAATTGACAGACAAAATGGCCTCCGTTTGTACGCGAATACTGTTAGAAAAATGATATATCATGGTTGTGGACCCTGTATAGGTCACAATTTTAATTCGATTTTGATGAGGAAGGTTGAGTTCTAATTTCGTGAAAATCGTACCAAAATTGCCGGACGAAATGGTCGCCGTTTGTACGCGAAGAGTGTAAAAATATGGTATATCATGGTTGTGGACTTAAAGATGTAGGAAAAATCATTTTCGGTATTGCTTGTTCTCTGTCCATCTCTCGAAAATGTGGGCGTATCCTGCCTGGCAGTGCCAGCCTATCTTTTGATTTTGACGAAACTTGAAATTCATGGTTATAACCCAAAGATCTTGTTCCTTTCGATATTTGCGCATATCGGAACGTAACTTCCTGAATTATGGCCCCTGATTATACGCAAAATCGCCTTATTTTAGCTTGTGGTCCCTCTTTTGGTCACAATTATTATCCGATTTAATAAAACCGTTGATTATATTACCGTTAGGAAGGTTGAGTTCGAATTTTGGGAAAATCGGACCAAAATTGCCTTACAAAATGGCCGCAGTTTGTATGCGAATACTGTTAAAAAATTGTATATCATGGTTGTGGACCCTGTAGAGGTCACAATTTTAATACGATTTTGATGAAACTTGAAATGCATGGTTATAACCTAAAGATCTTGGTTCCTTTCGTTATTTGTGCATATTGGATCGTAACTTCCTGAATTATGGCCCCTGATTGTCCGAAAAATCGCCTATGGTCCCTCTGGAGGTCACAATTATTATCCGATTTGAAAAAACGTTTGACTCTATCACCGTTACACCCTACGAAAGGTTGAGTTCGAATTTCGAGAAAATTGGACCATAATTGCCAGAAAAAATGACCGCCGTTTGTACGCGAACAGTGTAAAAATATGGTATGTCAAAGTTGTGGACCCTGTAGAGGTGACAATTGTAATTCGATTTTGATGAAACCTGAAATGCTTGTTTATAACCTAAAGATCTTTATTCTTTTTTGATATTTGCGCATATCAAATTTTAACTTAATGAATTATGGCCTTTGATTCGAGGAAAAATCACTTTCGGTATTTCTGTCTATGTCTCGAACAATTATTATATGATTTAAAAAAAACTCTGATTATATTACTGTTGCACCGTAAGGAAGGTTGAGTTCGATTTTCGTGAAAATCGTACCAAAATTGCCGGACGAAATGGTCGCCGTTTGTACGCAAATATTGTAAAAATATAGTATATCATGGTTGTGGACTCTCTACAGGTCACAATTCTTATCCGATTTTGACGAAAAGTAACATTTCTAGGTCGTGTACCGTCACACCATAATCATTGTCGGCTTCGAATTTCATGAATATCAGACTGGAACTGACCAACAAAATGGCTGCTCCCAATACAGTATGAAATACAGGACTTAATGATGTAGGAAAAATCACTTTCGGTATTGCTTGTTCTCTATCCATCTCTCAAAAATGTGGGCGTATCCTGCCTGGCAGTGCCAGCCTATCTTTAGCTTGTGGACCCTATAGAGGTCACAATTTTGAACCGACTTTGATTAAACTTGAAATGCATGTTTGTAACCCAAAGATCTTGGTTCCTTTCGATATTTACGGCTATCGGAATGTAATTTCCTGAATTATGGCCCCTGATTGTCCGAAAAATCACCCTTTTTAGCTTGTGGTCCCTCTGGAGGTCACAATTATTATCCGATTTAAAAAAACGTTTGATTATACCACCGTTACACCCTAAGGAAGGTTGAGGTTGAATTTTCGGGAAAATCGGACCAAAATTGACATATAAAATGGCCGCCGTTTGTACGTGAATACTGTTAAAAAATGGTATATCAAGGTTGTGGACCCTGTAGGGGTCACAATTTTAATTCGATTTCGGTATTGCTTGTTCTCTATCCATCTCTCAAAAATGTGGGCGTATCCTGCCTGGCAGTGCCAGCCTATCTTTAGCTTGTGGACCCTATAGAGGTCACAATTTTGAACCGATTTTGATTAAACTTGAAATGCATGTTTGTAACCCAAAGATCTTGGTTCCTTTCGATATTTGCGGCTATCGGAATGTAATTTCCTGAATTATGGCCCCTCATTTTCCGAAAAATCACCCTTTTTAGCTTGTGGTCCCTCTGGAGGTCACAATTATTATCCGATTTAAAAAAACGTTTGATTATACCACCGTTACACCCTAAAGAAGGTTGAGGGTGAATTTTCGGGAAAATTGGACCAAAATTGACATATAAAATGGCCGCCGTTTGTACGTGAATACTGTTAAAAAATGGTATATCAAGGTTGTGGACCCTGTAGGGGTCACAATTTTAATTCGATTTTGATGAAACTTGAAATTCATGGTTATAACCCAAAGATCTTGGTTCCTTTCGATATTTGCGCATACCGGATCGTAACTTCCTGAATTATGGCCCCTGATTATACGCAAAATCGCTTTTTTATACGCCCACATTTTCATGTGGACGTATTATGTCGTCGCCCCTGTCCGTCCGGCCGTCCACAATTTGTTTGTGGACTCTATACAGGTCACAATTCTTATCTGATTTTGACGAAACTTGAAATATAGGTTTATCCTCATAAGATCTCGGCTGCTTTCGATATTGGCATGTATCGGATGGAAACTTCATGGATTATGGCCCCTGATTGTACGAAATATCATGTTTTTAGCTTGTGGACCCTATAGAGGTCACAATTTTGAACCGATTGTGATGAAACTTGACATGCATGTTTATAACCCCAAGATCTTGGTTCTTTTCGATATTCCTGAATTATGGCCCCTGATTGTCCGAAAAATCGCCCTTTTTAGCTTGTGGTCCCTCTGGAGGTCAAAATTATTATCCGATGTTAAAAAAACGTTTGATTATATCACTGTTACATCTTAAAGAAGGTTGAGATCGAATTTCCTGAAAATCGGACCAAAATTGACATACAAAATGGCCGCCGTTTGTACGCGATTAGTGTGAAAATATGTTATATCAAGGTTGTGGACCCTATAGAGGCCAGCATCTTACCCACTTAGCAACATGATCGCCAGTCGAATTTGAAGCCTACTGAAATGCACCTTTATAACCCAAAGATCTTAATTCATTTCGATATTTGCACATATCAAATTCTAACTTAATGATGTAGGAAAAATCACTTTCGGTATTGCTTGTTCTCTATCCATCTCTCGAAAATGTGGGCGTATCCTGCCTGGCAGTGCCAGCCTATCTTTTTAGCTTGTGGTTCCTCTGGAGGTGACAATTATTATCCGATTGAAAAAAAAATGTTTGATTATATTACCGTTACACTGTAAAGAAGGTTGAGTTCGAATTTCGTGAAAATCGGACCAAAATTGACATACAAAATGGCCGCCGTTTGTACGTGAATACCTTTTAAAAAAATTGTATATAATGGTTGTGGACCCTGAAGAGGTCACAATTTTAATTCGATTTTGATGAAACTTGAAATGCATGGTTATAACCCAAAGATCTTGGTTCCTTTCGTTATTTGCACATATCCGATCGTAACTTCCTGAATTATGGCCCCTGATTGTCCGAAAAATCGCCTATGGTCCCTCTGGAGGTCACAATTATTATCCGATTTAAAAAACGTTTGACTCTATCACCGTTACACCCTACGGAAGGTTGAGTTCGAATTTCGAGAAAATCGGACCATAATTGCCAGAAAAAATGGCTGCCGTTTGTATGCGAACAGTGTAAAAATATGGTATATCAAAGTTGTGGACCCTGTAGAGGTCACAATTTTAATTCGATTTTGATGAAACTTGAAATGCTTGTTTATAACCTAAGGATCTTTATTCTTTTCGATATTTGCGCATATCAATTGTAACTTAATGAATTATGGTCTTTTGTTGTAGGAAAAATCACTTTCGATATTGCTTGTTCTCTATCCATCTCTCAAAAATGTGGGCGTATCCTGCCTGGCAGTGCGAGCCTATCTTTTTAGCTTGTGGCCCCTCTGTAGGTCAAAATTATTATCCGATTTAAAAAAACGTTTGATTATATCATCGTTACATTGTTATAAAAGATGATGTTGAATTTCGTGAAAATTGGACCAAAATTGACAGACAAAATGGCCGCTGTTTGTACGCGGATAGTGTGAAAATATGTTATATCAAGTTTGTGGACCCTATAGAGGTCACAATTTTGAACCGATTTTGATGAAACTTGAAATACATGTTTATAACATAAAGATCTTGGTTCCTTTCGATATTTGCTCATATTGGATCGTAACTTCCTGAATTATGGCCCCTGATTGTACGAAAAATCGCCTTTATCACCTTGTGGTCCCTCTAGAGGTAACAATTATTACCTGATTTAAAAAAACGTTTGATTATATCACCGTTACAGGGTAATCTAGGTTCAGTTTGAATTTCATAAAAATCGGACCAAAATTGACAAACAAAATGACCGCCGTTTGTACGCGAATGGTGTAAAAATGTGGTATATCAAGGTTGTGAACCCTATAGAGGTCACAATTTTAATTTGTTTTTGATGAAACTTGAAATACATCTTTATAACCTAAAGATCTTGGTTCCTTGCGATATTTGTGCATATCGGATTGTAACTTTCTGAATTATGGCCTCTGATTGTACGAAAAATCACCATAATATTAAATGTTTCGTATCCAGTGGAGATGACAGCTAATTCCATAATGTTAAATGATTCGTATACTTAACATTAGCGGGGCAGAACTTTATAGAAACCAAACAAATTCTAATGATTTTCTTATAATTACTTAATATGCTACCACTCTTGTTGACTGCCCCGGACGATTTAGCTGCTGTGTGGGCGTATGTTTCGTTGTCTGGCAACCTATTTTTTATCCTATTCCAGACATTTCAAAGTCTTTCAAAGGACTCTCAATAGAAAAAATTAAAAAAAAATTGTAGGTTAAGTTTTTGAGATACAGGCGTCCAAAAACGCTCCAAATCAGAAAATACTTGATTTTCAGCGTGCCATATTTTGCTTCCTGCTCATCGTGTCCGTACGAATTGGGTATCATTCAGTGGTCCAATCACCACCCGACCAAATGATACCTTAATTTGTTTAATCCGTTGATATCGGATGGAGAAATCATGTTTTTAACCAAAACACCAATTTTTCACATTTTTTTTCAAAATATCGCATATTATTTCGACTACTTCCGGTTTACGGATTGTTGTTAAAATTGCTTTAAACGGTGGCTTGACCATATAGCTTTATGTTCCAGAATTTCAGAAACGTCGATCTGGCCGTAAAACGAAACTTACGGTCACAAAATGTGAAGAAAATTCGAAAAAAATCGAAAAAATTAAGGGCGATAACTCTGAATGAAACTTATATTACTGGAACCGGATTGCCTTCAGTTATCCAAAATGTAGGTCAAATTTTAAAATTTTGAAATATAACCAAAAATGTGTCTTTGACAACATATGTGACCCGCCATGGCAAAACCAGTCACATGTCACAAATTTAGTTATTTCAGTTTGTGGTATAAGGTGATACTACACATAATTCCCTTCAAAATGGTACAAGTTTCATGTAAATCGAACAAAAATTGACCGTGCAAGGGCATTTTGAAGATGCCAAATCATAAATACATTAATTTGAGAAAAACGCAGTTGAAATTGGTGTTCATTTTCCGCCAGAGACTCCTTAGCAACCAGGATCTAATCATTGTCCCATCTCTATAAAACTTGGCATATTTCTTTTTGAAACCTAATTCAAATAAAACTAACAAAAATCACGAGTTACAATAAAGTTTTCCAGGTCTAATTTACAATTTTAAATATTTGAGTCAAATTATGAACTTTGTGCTCACAGCCATAATATTAGGGCATTATGATCAAGTCCAAATTATCTACTTTAAATGAACGTAACATTGTTTTTGCGTGAGTAAAGGATGTTTAAGTGAAGCTTACATGCACCAGAATAAATAAATTGGTGAAACCACTACCAAATAGCCCAACCCACTACCAAATAGCCCCACCCCACCCACACCCGCAAAAAAAAAAAAAAAAAAAAAAAAATCGCTGGCAGAATCAACAACACACAAATTAAATATAAATAAGCAACTCTTTATTGAATGTACATTATGTAAGATTTAGATAAAGAGCTGGTCATTCTTGGTATAAAATAATAGTTCAAAAATAGATAATGTAAGATAGGTTGCCAGGCAACAAAATATACACCCCAACACCTAAGTCGTCCGTGCAGTCTACAAGAGTTGTCGCATATTTTTTCTATTGTCAGTAACGAAACATTTATAAAACACTAAAATCTGATTAAGAGTAACAAGTCATTTAGTAATTATCAGGAAATTATTAAAATTCATTTGGCTTTTAGTTCTGCCCCATGCAAATGTTATATACACGAAACATTTAATATCATGGATTTAGCAATTGTAGTTATCAAAATTCATTGAAAAGGAATATAATTTAATATCATGGATTTAGCAATTGTAGTTATCAAAATTCATTGAAAATCAATATAATTGTTCGTCTCAAAGACCCTTAAATTTTGTTTATCAATCTGAAGTCAATCAGATGATAACTTTGGTCTCTAGAGCATCCACAAGATTTTTCAAAGTGATCAAGGGCCATAACTTTGGTAGTAATTATCTGAAATCATTGACAATTACTGGAATTCTTCATCTCACGACCCTAAACATTGTGTATAAATCGTAAGTCAATCAGATAATAACTTTGGCCTCTATAGCGTCCACAAGATTTGACAAAGTGACCAAGGGCAATAAATCTGGTAGTAATTATCAGAAGTCATTGAAAATAACTGGGCATTTTCGTCTCACAACCTTAAACACCTATTATAAATATAAATTCAATCGGATATTAACTTCGGCCTCTAGAGCGTCCACAAGATATTTCAAAGTGATCAAGGGCCATAACTCTGTCAGTTATTACTGGATGTCATTGAACATTAAGTCTACTTCATTTCATAACCTTAAGCACTGTGTTTAAATTTGAAGTCCAGCGGACAAGATTTTTCATGACTTTAAAGACTGCGTAAAAGGGCTATAACTCTGGCAGTAATCATCAAAAATCGCTGAAAATTAATACTTGTTCGTCTCACGACCTTAAACGTTGTGTATAAATCTTAAGTCAATCAGGTAATAACTTTTGCTCTATAGCCTCCACAAGATTTGTCAAAGTGACCAAGGGCAATAACTCTGGTAGTAATTTTTGGAAATTGCTAAAATTCAATAGGATTCGTCGTCTCATAGTTGCAGATAAAATAAACAACTCTAAGAATGTCATCATGGCTTAGAATATTACGGTTTTTATTTATACCCCCCCCCCCGTTTCTTTTGACGAGGTGATATCCCATTCTCTTTGTAGTGGATGAAGCAGCTATCCAACACACTCTGACTGATCCTGAAAGTCAAAAAAAATAAAAAATTAATTACCGTATTGAAAATTACATACGTAGTCATTTACTGTACATGTCATGATGCATAACAATCTTCGATTTTATTTACAAATTAATTTGTGTGTAGGCTACTGTGTATAAAATGTAGTTAATGTCCACGAAAACATTAATTTCATTCATTACAAACATTTATTTTGGATAGCAGAAAAGGAAGGAAAAATATAATTCTTGAACTTACCATACAATCACATAAAGGTGGTTTGATTTTTAATAAGGTCAATCATACATGTTATAGTTATTGTATTGTAAATTAAGGCCCAAACTGAACACGCCTGAAAAAGTAATTAATTGTCAATGTACTAGTAGGCCTACTGAGTATTTCAAAGCCGTAATATTCATATTTTTAAGTTATATTTTCAAAATGTATTAAATAAAATAAAGCCTTAAAAAAGATGGTCTATATAAACAGTCATACCTTGTTAAAGAATAATCCTACTAATCCTATAATTCACTATTGCCAGTTGAGAAATTGAGAAAAATGTCATTTTCAACTACAAATTCGAACAATGAATTTTTGTAATGTATTGACTACATCACATGTAGGGGTGTATTTAATACAAATACCCCCATTTATTTCAGATCGCAGAAAGAAGGATATAATAATAGTAGCCTACTAGATATTTTAATAATATTAAATGATATTGTTCATATTTTATTTACAAAAAAAAAAAACAACATTTATTTTGGATAGCAGAAAAGGAAGGAAAAATATAATATAATTCTTGAACTTACCATACAATCACATAAAGGTAGGCCTAGTTTGATTATTAATAAGGTCAATCATAGTATAGATGTTTGGCCTATCTATAGTTATTGTATTTCAAATTAATTTAGGGACAAACTGGACACGTCTGAAAAAGAAATTAATTGTCAATCAATGTACCAGTAGGCCTATTGAGAAATTTAAACGAAAACCAAAATACAGGTAAACAATTTATTGTGGCCAATACAACTGCATAATGAATTTTTGTCAAAAATAAAAGATCTCATGGCTAGCCTAGGCCTAGACTAACTAAACGATCCAGACAGTTACAGTGGCCTGAGTAGGCCTACTGAGTATTTCAATATAAAAGGAAACCCAACATACAGGTAACAAATTTATTGTGGCCAGTACAAATGCATAATGCATTTTTATAACAAAATTGAATAAGCAATCACGAATGATTTTGACAGTTGTGACCCACTGACCGACTATTTATTTATTTTTATTACCCACGGGCACCAGCTATATAACTATATTTATTATTACTATAGGTAATAAACCCTGAATCGGAGGTTGGGTAGTGTTGGTTTTATCGATATTTTAATATTATAAAATTGTTTAGATTGTGTTGGCTAGCCAACAAGGAGAAGGGTCGTGAATGATTTTGACATTTAATTTTGTGACCCACTGACCGACTTTTACACCATGCGCACCTGCTATAATAGCACTCGTCGTGACTTAGGAGGATTAATATTAATATACAATAATAGACAATTTAATAATATAAAATTGTTTACCTTTTTTTCAGTATAGAATGGTGTGGAAATTTTCATTATCGCCCATCGAAGAACGAGAGCGAATTTCGCGCTAAACAGTTATCCGGAAGTAAACAATGCGTGAGGGTTGCCCTCGCGCTGTGCGTACCATGTGATCAAAATTGACGAATCAGCGAGCACGCTACACTCACAATTGGCCACGCATAGCAACAAGCAGACGTCTGTTCTACATTTTAAAACGATTTTTGATTGGTCTCCAATGACCTCAATCGAAACTATTTTATGATGACGTAGAAGGGGATTCCTTAAAGTTTGTTTTGATATAAAGTAAGAGGGGATTTTCCGTAATGTGTTCGCGTAAAGAAGTCGGCAATTTAGACAATTTTCAGGGTTTTTTTTCTTTGTTTAAAGCATTTCTTTTCGGACAGCCTTCGTAAATCGCATATTAATGAACTACGGGAGTATTATTATGTTGTAAAAACAGGCTTGTACGAAAGTTTATACCTTTGACTATTGATTTTTGATGAAAACCCAAAATCGGCAATATGGTAGTTTTTTATACATTTTGACCTGTGCTGAAAAATTACGTGATGCGACATGCGATCGATTTAGACGTGGTGAGACACATATTTTCATTTTTCGAACGCTAGAAGTTAGCGGCGAAGTTTCGAAATTGCAAAATTTTCAACTGCTATCGTCCGAGAACAGACTCAAGGTTTCCTGAGAATGTAATTTGTATGAAAATAGGTACAGAATTGACGAATCTAGGGCCGTTTTTATACGCCCACATTGAAATGTGGTCGTATATTGTCGTCGCCCCCGTCCGTCCGTTGGTCTGTCCGTCGGTCCGGCGTCCACAATTTATACACAGTGTTTAAGGTTATGAGACGAAGAAGCCTATTGATTTTCAGCAATTTCCGATAATTAGTGCCAGAGTTATGGCCCTTGAACACTTGAAAATATCTTGTGGGCGCTCTAGAGGCCAAAGTTAATATCCAATTGACTTTAAATTTATACACAGTGTTTAAGGTCATGAGACGAAGAATCCTATTGATTTTCAGCGATTTCCGATAATTAGTGCCAGAGTTATGTTCCTTGATCACTTCAAAAAATCCTGCGGACGCTCTAGAGGCCAAAGTTAATATCCGATTGACTTTAAATTTATACACAGTGGATGCTCTAGAGGTCAAAGTTAATATCCGATTGACTTCAAATTTATACATAGTGTTTACAGTCATTAGACTAAGTCGTCTATCGATTTTCAGTGATTTTCAATAATTGCTGCAAGAGTTATGGCCCTTGATCACTTCGAAAAAATCCTGTGGAAGCTCTAGAGGCCAAAGTTAATATCCGATCGACTTTAAATTAACACACAGTGTTTAGGGTCATGAGACGAAGAAGCCTATTGATTTTCAGAGATTTCAAATAATTATTGCCAGAGTTATCTCCCTTGATAACTTCAAAAAATCTTGTTACGCTATAGAGGCTAAACTTATCATCCGATTGACTTTAGATTGATATACAGAGTTTAAGGTGTTGAAACGAACAAGTATTTTGATTTTCAATGAATTTTGATAACTGAACAGCTAAATCCATGATATTAAAATGTTTCATGTATATACTAATTGTTAGTGTGGGGTAACACTTTATAAAAAGCAATCAAATTCTAATGATTTTCTGTTAATTACATAATGAGCCGTTACTCTTAATCAGTTTTTAGTGTATTACAAATGTTTCATTAGCAAAAAAACCTATCTTTTAATTTTTTGGCACCGCACGAAATTCGGCCACTTCCGGTCTGCGCAGAAGTTTCAAATACAGTCGATCAGGTGGCCACCATATGGTTTCCTGATAGAAAATTATGTCCCAGATCTGTATCTGTTACAGACACTGAGAAATAGGCACCCCCGAAAAATAAAATTATAATAATAAACTAGATCTGCTACTGTCCCATGCAGATATGAAAGCTTTCATATTCATCGTCACGTGTCATAGATTATATCAAGTATCTCAAATAAAAGGATAAGAATAACAAACTATCAAAATTGGTCAAAAACTCGCGAAGTTACAAGTCTAAATATAGTATGAAACATTGCATAATCTGAAAACTAAAGGGAAATAACTGATACTTGTGTTGCTGTAATCAGGATGACTTCCCACTTCAAAACTTTCAGAAAAATGAAATGAAAATGGTAAGAAAACATCGAAAAATTAAATGAGAAAACTTTGAACAAAACTAAAAACTTTTGAATCAGGTTGATTCCAATTGTTTGAATATTTACGTTAAATATGTAAATTTGGAAAATTATAAAGACATAATTATCAAAATCGGTCAAAACTCACAAAGTTAAAATTTAAATGTAGTGAGAAACATTGCACCCTCGGCAAAAAAATAATCTTTAAACTAAAGGGAAATAACCCAAACTTGTACAGCTGTAATCGGGCTTCCAAAATTAGAGATATGTTATATAATTATGGTTTCCAATATGTTTGGTTATAAGTAGGAAATCGTGACAACTTCTTATTAAGCATGTTTTAAACAAAGGATCATAGACTGCAATATACAAGAATGGCACTTTGCAATAAAAAAAAAACTGGTCAAAGCAAGATTTCTATGCAGAAATGAAATAATTAATAGAACCAGAAAAACATTTATCCACTATAATAAATAAGCAACATAGAGAAAATGAAATCAAATTGAATGGTTGTTTAACGTCCTACTGTTTTGCTCCTAAAATGGGCTAATGAAGACGGGCATACGCCATAAAGTGTGCAATGAGGGAAATTTTACCCGGGCAGCGGCGTTACGGCCTACGAGGTTGGACAGCCGACCATACTCCTTGTCACGTACAACCAAGAAATCAAAACAACGCCAGTTGACTCAATGACAGACGTTAGGATACAGAGCGCACGTGCTAACCATTCAGTCACGCAACCTCCCTAAAATCTGCAAATTGCTGACCTACAGATAGAAACATTTCAACCGGGCGAAATCTTCTATTTTATTAGTTTAATTTGCACGGTACCTTTAGTTATCAACCGAATATTACAAAACTTTTAAAAATAAGCTCCCCCTGACCAGCTAAATCGTTCGCAATAAACGTTTTCCCCTTAAAATCGGCAAATTGCTGACTTTAAAGTGAGAAACATTACAACCGGGTGAATTTTTCTGTTTTATCACTTTTACAGTATCTTTGATTACCAACCGATTATTACAAAACTTTAAAAATAAAAAAAAGAGAGAAATGCGGCTTAACGTCCATTCGACACAAACTAGGTCATTTCGGGACTAACATATGTTTTTTAATTTTATTTAAAAACTCCCCTTGCGCGTGCTGGTCTTTAGCTGTTGGGAGGAAACCGAATGGCACGGAGAAAACCCACGAGGTTGGACACCATACTCCATGTCACGTGCAATCTCGAAATCGAAACGACGCCCGTTGACTCAATGACAGACGTTACGATACAGCGTGCACATGCTAACCATTCAGCCATTCAGCCTCCCTTAAAAATAAGCTCCCCCTGACCAGCTTAATTGTTCGCAATAAACATTTGCCCTCTAAAATCGGCAAATTGCTGACTTTAAAGTAAGAAACATTATAACCGGGCGAAATTTTCTGTTTTAACAGTTTAATTCGCACGGTATTTTAATTACCAACCGATTATTACATAAGCTCCAACTGACCAGCTTATTCGTATGCAATAAACGTTTGGCCTGAATTGAAAGTTCTGCAACGAGGAAGATCATCTCGATTTTCCGGCGTGGTCGCCCCTTGTCAGTGAGGCAGAACGGAGGGCCTGACAAGGACAGCTGTCTAGTCATTCGGGTGTGTACACATTGGAGTGCACGTAAAATATCCCTAAGCAGTTGGAATTCGATACTGTTGAATAAGCTCTATACAATGACTAAATGTGCAGATTGTAGTCACACACACTGCATGTTTCGCTTAACAATGAAAGGGTGCCGTTTTCAATGTTCGATCCTTTTATTCTTCTACTCCAGATATTTTGGACTGTTGATCGAAGTTTTCATATAAAAGATTACCGATAAGACTCTTTGTAGAAGAAGTTCCCAAAAAGTATTATGTTGACTTTAAGAGAAAAGAACCTTTAAAGATGCTCCAAATCGTAAACATACGACTTTTTGGATTTTCGATCTCTTTTTTTTTTAAGCTATCCCTGATATTTAAAAAAAAGATACAACGATTTCACACAACAGGCCAGCTATTACACTCTCGATTAACAAGAGTTTCACCGCCCTCCCTTCATTATAACCGAAGTTATCTTGCCCTAAAGAATCAACAAATCAGCATGCTTATTTCTGCTTAACCTAGGCAGAAAATGCTCATCTTTGAACTCAATCATGACATTGACATAGTGAACGTCTACACCAAGATTGAACATTCTAGCTCAATTAGAAGGAGAGTTATTGTGTTTCAAAGTTTCGGCCCTTCAAATTGCTACTACTTTTCATATTCACTTCAAAATGGCAACCATCAATTGACCTAAATCAAAATTCTTTTCTGAACAATTTTTAGACCATCTTTCAAGGATTCAGAAAATATAACTCCCGTGTCTGTAAGTAAAATAGCAAAAAAGCCTTAGGGATTTTTCACGTTTCAAGATGGTGGCACTTCCGGTTCGATCAACAAACTTTATATTTTGTGTACAAATCAGTAATTACTTGTCTAGTATCCAAAAAAAAAATCAGGTCATTCTGACCTATATTTCGATGATTTTTTTGAAAATTTTGATCTTTAATTTCGTCAAGGGGAGATAATTTAGAAAATTTCTAATTATATTTTTGAAGTCACATCGGTAAGGTCTACATATATACTAAATTTCATGACAATCGTACAACTATTAAAGAAGTTGTCAAATTGGTCTAAACTTCCGGTTCGAAATCACAGCGACGAATTTTCGAAATTCGAAAATGTGAAACTGCAGATGAAAATGATTTTTTTCAAGGTATTCAAAGAAAAAAGAATTAGTAAAATCGGTCAAAAAATAACAAAGTTACGACTATGCTTTGTCCATTTCGTCGTTCGTAAATTTCGGTGATTTCGGATTCGTAAAACGTTTTGAAAATATATTTAATCAAGGTTCGCACCCCATTTTTGGGGGGGTAGGTCAAAATTTCAGAAAGATCCTACGGATAGATTCTGAGAAATCCGATTTGCAGAAAACACACAAAAAAAAAAATAATAATCTTAACAGAAACAATAAGCTTTCATATGTAATATGAAAGCTTAATAATAAGAAACAATAAACTTTCATATGTAATATGAAAGCTTGATAACAATGTACATTTGTAATCAAAATTTTGAGTTTGGATTTGAACACAGCTAATGTTTGAGAACTCGGTATCTCCAATGGTAAGTTATTCCGCAAACGCAGTCCACAAACACTGAAGACTTTGGCCTCACAGGATTTTGTGACTTATATCTGGTACAATTTTACTTCAATAATTTGCTTGACCGAACAGAGAAAGTAAGTTAGCATTTCTGCTCGAACGAAGGTATACGTAGGAGGTTGGCACATGTGGTCAACATTATCCTGGATCTATGCCATCTTCCCCTTCAGAGATTTCAATACCAGACATCAAATGCCCCTACATGCGCATTTCTAAATGTTTGTTATCTTTTTTTTTTTACAAGAGCTGCTGCTTGGTTAAATTGTGCTGATATAAGAGTAAAAATTTGTACACAGTCTATACATCACACATCTCTGGTGAGTTGCCGGCATGCAACATGTGTTGCATGTGCTACCCTTTTGATTTTTTTGATGTCTAATAGGTGTACTTTCCCTAGATAATATTCAATACCCGTGTACTCTTTTTATACCCTGCCGGCAACTCAAAAGAGATGTGATCAGTATCTGGTGTGTCAACCGCAAGTGTCAATAACAGCAGCACAGCGTCTGTATATGGAGTGGACCAGACGATTGATTGCCATTGCCACCAGGAACCATACTCTCAGCTGGCGACTAAGTTTTTTATTTTGTTTTAAAATTATTACAAATTTTTTTTACAAAATTCAATTTGTTTATTCAGCGCTTCGTAAAACCGGAACTTACGAGGGGAAATAACTCCAATTTAACGACATTATTTACGACATTCATATATTTTCTTACCATGTGCCGAAAATCGTAGTTGACCCATATTTCTAACCCATACACATTAAAGTTATTCGCTATATGTTAACAAAATGCATGAAAAACAAAATCTTTTAAGCTCTTTCTTTAAAACAGTCCTCTTTAACACAGTCTTCTGACGGAAATCTAGACGATAGTGGCAGTAGTTCAACTACGAGTCTAAGTGACCTTGTTGTTACTGACACTACTGACATCATTACATCTAGTGCTTCGAGCTATTAAAATTAAAATTTATTTAAATCAAAACTGGTGTTCTTTTTTCTGCATTGTTTTATATTTAGCATTATGATAAACATTAAAAAAAACAAAGCGTAATATCTAGTAGTGATTTACGTTACAGACTACAGTTAATAGCATTGTAATTTCTGGCTACTAAAATTTTGGTGCTGGCTAGTAAATTTTTAGCATTTAGTAGCCAGTGAAGACTAAATTTTCCATGCCCATATTGACCCTTGCAAAGACACAAGATTACCATTATCTACGGAGCGCAGCAGATCATTTAGAACGCATAGGATAGTTGTCTCAGTGCTATGATGCGGTCGATAAGCAGATTGAAATTGATCTAAAAGATTTTGAGAAACTACAAAAGACTGTAGTCGATTGTTCATTGCCTTTCCAATGATTTAGGAGAGGAATGACACATTTAAAACAGATCTTTAATTCTTAAGCTCATTCCGGTCAAGAGAAGTTTTCTTAATTAGGGGTCTTACAGCAGCATCTTTGTATATTAAAGGAAATACTCGTGTACTAAGACTCGTGTTCCCAATCTGAGTAATGACTGGACGAAGCGGACCAAGATATTCAACAAGATTATTTGCTGGAAGAGGATCGAGAAGACAAGTTGTCTTCTTAGATGATTTGATAAGTTTTTCAATTTCATCGTTAGAGAATAACTCAAAATCTGTTAAATAATCTCCACATGTGGCTGAAAAAGATGTCAGGCGAAAAGGGGACAAGGGGACAGCTGCCCTCCCTGGAAAATTTTGGCGCCCCCATTGGGAAAAATCGGCTCATTCAATAGGCACCAAAGGACGCAATAGGAGGCCAACAACCAACGTCTCCATATAAGTATGGGCAACATATCAAGCCGAGTGACGTTGGTTGGGTGCCCACGACGATATTCGATATTGGTATTTATCGGATCGAAACTTCATGGATTATGGCCCCTGATTTTACAAAAAATCTTCTTTTTATCTTGTGAATCGATTTTGATGAAACTTGACATGTATGTTTATAACCCAAACATCTTGGTTCATTTCAATATTTGCGCCCATACTTCCTGAATTATCGCCCTTTAGAGGTCCAAATTATTATCCTATTAAAAAAAACCCGTTTGATTATATCACCATTACATGGTAATGAGGGCTGAGTTCGAATTTTGTGAAAATCAGACCAAACTTGACAGACAGAATGACCCCCATTTGTTCGCGAATAGTGTGAAAATATGCTATATCAAGGTTGTGCACCCTATAGAGGTCACAAGTATGATCCGATTTTGTTGAAACTAGAAATGTATGTTATCAAGATTGTGGACCCTATAGAGGTCACAATTATGATCCGATTTTGATGAGACTTTGACTGGATAAGTTGGTGATGTTGATTATCATGCGTGATTAAATATTACATGGGTCCATTATTAAGCGCTGATTACATTAAAATCAAAATCAGAGTATATTACATGATAAATATCGGTGAGTATTATTGCCGGTTGCCATCTATCGACACAAATTCATCAAAATTGAAGACATCGATCCCAAAACTATTTTTCCAAGCCAAAACTAGTGGCTGCATTGATTTTTGATTACAATATTTTGATTCAGAGACCCTTAAAACATACGAATAGACACATCAGAAGCCTATATTACATAATTTTATATTTTCCCGCCACATCTGACCACCATTTTGAATTTTGCCATCTAGCGGCTTCCGCCAGCATTTTAGGGAGAGGCACTCAAGCTTAATCGCTTCAGAAGGTTTTTTTCATACAGAAACCACCTTCAAATCAACTTCCCCACAAATTGGTCACAGAATTTACGTCTCGTACCAAACTACAAAGTTAATATCCGATTGACTTTTAATTTATACATGGTGTTTATGGTCACGAGATGAAGTAGTCAATTGATTTTCAGTGATTTCAAATAATTACTGCCAGAGTTATCTCCCTTGATTACTTTGAAATATCTTGTGACACCCTAGTGGCCAGCCAAACTTATCATCCGATTGACTTCAGATTGATACACAGAGTTTAAGGTGGTGGAACGAACAAGTATTTTCATTTTCAATGAATTTTGATTACTGAACAGCTAAATCCATGATATTAAATGTTTCATATACCAATTGTTAGCGTAGGGCAGAATTTTATTAAAACTAAACAAATCCAAATGATTTTCTGATAATTACTTCATGAGTTGTTACTCTTAATCAGATTTTAGTATAGTATAAATGTTTTATTACCGAAAAAGGGGTGGTTGGTATGGCTTAGTGGTCTAGTGTGCCGAGCTTCGACCTCTAGCTGACTGGTCACCTCTGGCCTCGGCTATGGTTTCGATCCCTTGTGTGAGTGTATATGGCATGGAGATAGGGGCGCCTTTTCAACCTCGTGGGTTTCCTCTGGGCACTCCGGTTTCCTCGCACTACTAAAGACCCCTACGCGCAAGCGAATTATTGAAATAAAATTAAAACCATATGTTAGTACCGAAATAACCTAGTTTGTGTCGAGTGGACGTTAAACCCCATTTCTCTCTGTCTCTCTTTTTACCGAAAAAAGTAAAAATATGCGACAACCCTTGTTGACTGCTCAGACAATTTAGCTGCTGTGGGTGTATGTTTCGTTTTCTGTCCTATTTTTTTTACAAATCAATGGAGAAAAAAAACATTTTAGCAAAGCATTTAAAAATTGGCATATATATAACACAACAAATAATGATTTCATGGAGAGAGGTTCTATAGGTTTCTTCCTGTTCTCCAATCCAGTTTTTTTAAATATTATAATTAAGAAACAATAGTAATGATTTTTTTTTCTTACTAGGGTGATGTTGTAAGATTACTGAAAACACAAAAGGCGGAAAAGGGTAAAATTGATGTGGAGGTGGCTAAATTGGTAGATTTAAAGAAGAGATTGTCATTAGCTCAAGGTATTGATCCTATAACAGCGAATAAAAAGAAAAGCAAAAAGAAGTAAAAAAAAAATACAAAAACAAGACTAATCATAATATATCAAATATTTATGTTAAATAATTTCTAAATGCAATTCTTTTAAGGTCACTTGTTTCAGTGGTATTAAGAGGTGCTGATCATTGTTCGTTCTTGGTCTGTAACAATATTAACGTCTTTAAGAATAAAGAACTAAATACAAAATGACATCATATGAATGACCAGGTTTTAATTGTACTTCTATATGGCGTGAACGGAGTTATGGTTAGGACTACATATTGCATTTTACAGATTTTAAGTTTTAAACAAAAAAAAACAAAACTAGACCTGCATGCAGGAATGACAGGTTTCACTGGTGCCACGTTACCCTTGAACATATGTCACTTTCGGTACCAAAGAAACCAATAAACTGGTTTCCACATAAGCATTGCACACATCAAATAAAATGGACGCAGAAACAACCAAATCCAGCAATATCAATTCATTTTATATATATGTTACTTGTAAAGGGATCCTGGCAAAATTACATTACATCCGGTAATAATGAAAATGTTCAATTAGTTTTATGAAATCGAAAATGGCATAACATATCATATGGTGAAAATTTTATATAAATCGAATAATAATTGCCACTTTTATAAACCAAAAAACCTGAAAAGTGACTTGTAGAAAATCGTCTATTTCTCGGCAACCGTTCAAGTTAGAAACTATTTTCGGGTATCTATATGATCGTATGGGTTCAGTCTATTTGTTGATTGGAATCAAATATCATAATTTTAAAAACATTACAAATCAGAGGCATATGAATAAAATATATGTTTTGAAGTCTAAAAATACAGTTTTTGCCAAATAACATTACTTCCGGCAATACCAAAAATGTTAAATTAGTTTTATAACACCGACTATGACATTAGGCATCAAAGGATGAAAATTTTATCAAAATCGAAAAGTAATTGACACTTTTATGGGCCAAAAACCTTCAAAAGTGACTTTAAGAAAACCGCCTATATCTCGACAACCGAACAAGTTGGAAACAATTTTATGATATCTTTATGACCATAAGAGTTTAGTTAATATGTGAATTTAATCCAGAAGTTTATTTTATTATTACATATTAAAAAATTATTGGTTGAAAAAAATATTGATTTCAAAAGTTAAAATGCATTTTTTGACCAAATGGCATCACTTTCGGTTTCAATTTTAAATTGTAATCGACTTGATATGACGCATACTTGCGTTTTGAATCAAATGGTGTCACTTTTGTGAATATCCATTAATAATTAACTATTTTACAGACAAATTACGAAAACAGTGACTTATGCAAAACTGCCCATTTCTCGGCAACTGCTAATATTACCAACTAATTTTCACATACATTCTCTTAGTATGGATTATAGCTACAAGTTTATAAAAGTTACATAGAAATATTTTAAAATCTGAAAAGCCTGAACGGGTTGTAAATAGGTCAATGTTACGCCTTTTTTCACCTCTTAATCCAATTTACTCAAAAATGAAATTTAAAAAACTGCTTCCGACATTTTTTGCGCCTTTAAAAGACACACTCTTTTAGTTATATCAGTTTTAAAAAAAATAATATTTTCTTTCGAAAAATGGTACCTAACTGTCAAAATTGTAGTTTTTGGTAAATTTACGCCACTTCCATTGCCGACAGATAACATTATTGGTAACAAAAAAAAAAATGACAATTGAGACAACCGAGCTTATGAACTTTGTTTTATACAAATCGAACAATAAATAATTAATCTAGGGCTGAAAAACTGAATTAGCCAATGGCGGCCAAGGAAAATTACTGAGGAAAAATTTTTTAACATTTTTGTGCTAGTCAGATGACTCTTTAATTCTGTGCACAACACGACTAAAAAATATTCATAAATAAAAAAGTTTTTTGTAAAATTATAAATTTTCGAAATTTGGCACCTAATATCTCAGAAGATTTGCCAAAAATCGAAAGTAGCGTAGCTATGTGCCCTGTCTCCGGCTATGCCAAAATGTATCGAAAGTTAAAATCCAATGATTATTGTTAAAATTACTGCAATATTTTTAAAAACGATAACTTAGGTGATTTAGGACATTTCGCAATGTCGCAGAACGTTCAAAATAGCTTTATCCTCTAAGTCTCACCCACTTTCCCAGTAAAACCGAAGAAATCGTAATGATGCGACACGTAGTTGCAGAGATCTATTCAAATTGGAATCTGAATAATATTGATAAGAACTAGACCTGCAGACCTGCAGTGCTGAATCGGCTTTCAGGAATCAGACAGGAAGTGCGTCATACAATAGCCGATCCATCGAGCTACCAAAGGATACTGTATTTGTTATGATTCGGTGACACCCTTTATCAGATTTGTAAAAGTAATATATGCTTGCAAATACACCGGTCAAAATTGTAAAATCTGGCAAAATTACTTTACTTCCGGTGCCAAAAGAAATCATTATCGGTAACAAATAAGTTGAGAATTCGCAATTGAGAATTGTTTTATACATATCAAGCAATAAATAATAAACTTAGAACCCATAAACTGAAATTAAAAAGGTAAAAAAACCTTAAAAAGTGATCCTTAGAAAATTGGTTATTTCTCGACAAGGGAATATGCTAGAAGCAATTTTTTGATATCAGTATGATTATATTGATCCAATCTAAATGGCCATTAGAATCAAACGTTATAACATTAAACAAATAATAAATATAACTCACTTCAAAAAAATATTTGTTTTGAATTCTAAAAATACGGTTTTTGCAAATATGACATTACTTCCGGTGATAATGGAAATGTTAAATCAGATCATTGCAATCATAAATGGTGAAAATTGTATGAAAATTGAATAATAATTGACACTTTTATAGACCAAAAAGCTTGAAAAGTGACTTGTAGAAAATCGTCTATTTCTCGGCAACCGTACAAGTTAGAAACTTTTTTGTGGTATCTGTATGATCGTATGGGTTCATGCTATTCGGTGATGGGATTCAAATATCATAATTTTAAAAATATTATAAAGGAGACTCATTTGAATTTTGCCAAAATGAAGTCATTTCCGGTCACAGTGAAACTGTAAAATTGGCTTAACCTAGTCCAAATTGGCATTAGGCATCGAATGAAAAAAAATTATTGAAAATCAGATAATAATTTACTATTTTATAGGCAAAATAACGTGAAAAGTGATGCATGCAAAATTGCATATTTCTCGGCAATTGCTCATATTACGACCTTTTTTTTTGCATACATTCTCCTCGTCTGGATTATTACTACGAGTTTATGAAAGTTACGAATAAATAGTTCAAAATATGAAGACGTTGAATGGGTTGTAAATAACTGATTGTTACACCTTTTTTTACTTTTATTCGAAATTACCCAAAAATGAAATTGAAATTAAGAAATCTGAGCTAACGATTTGTGCCCCTTTACAGCACGCATCCTTTTTGCTATATCAGATTTCGAAAAAAAATAATATTTACTTTCAAAAAGTGGTACTGAACTGTCAAAATTGTAGTTTTTGTTAATATTATGCCACTTCCGTTGCGTGCAGAAAAATTTCACGGTAACAAGAAAAATTACAATTGAGACCACGGAGCATATGCACTTTGCTTTATACAAATCGAACAATAAATAATTAATCTAGGTACGAAAAACTAAATTAGCCAATGGCGACTAAAGAAAATTACTGAGACAAAATTCTTTCTCAGTTGATTAGATACTTAACTTCCTGTACCAGAAATGTCAGAAACATTCATTGAGTAGTTTTCGAAAAAAAGATAAATAAAAGAGCATTTTCAATAATTTAATGATTTTTCAACTTTTTTCAAAGATTGAGGTCAAGTGAATGCATATTCTCGTCGCGTTGAACCTATACAAGGGTGGCCAGTGTTCTCTACAGAAAGTTTGACTCAACACGCCTAATGTGCACGTTGCAATGGCTGGGTCTTGAGACTATGAATTGCCAGACGTGTGAAGTCTCATGGCAATGCACTTCTCTACTTTACACGCTTTTATTTTTATACGCCCACATTTTTATGTGAATCCACAAATATTTACAGTAGGCATCCTCAAACCAATCTTCCAACGAATTTCTGATGGGATCACAATTACTAGGTAACTGGATACATAAACAGCATAAGTGTAGTGGTTGAAATATATAAAACTGCCATTTAAAACCATCATACATGTCCACTATCCTGACTAGTTTCGTCAAATAAATTTTAACTTTTTCAAAGGAACAGTTCAACAGAAACAGGAAACAAATTTGAAAAATGATGTCATATGTTGATGACATCACTAAGTTGTGATGGTTGCCCTGTCGTTGGTAACATGTAAGTTCTTCATTTTCTAGAAAGGTGATCTATCACATGAAAATATGATGATATTATTAACAAAGGTGCCTATACACAAGTTGAAAATCCACAAATATTTACAGTAGGCATCCTCAAACCAATCTTCCAACGAATTTCTGATGGGATCACAATTACTAGGTAACTGGATACATAAACAGCATAAGTGTAGTGGTTGAAATATATAAAACTGCCATTTAAAACCATCATACATGTCCACTATCCTGACTAGTTTCGTCAAATAAATTTTAACTTTTTCAAAGGAACAGTTCAACAGAAACAGGAAACAAATTTGAAAAATGATGTCATATGTTGATGACATCACTAAGTTGTAATGGTTGCCCTGTCGTTGGTAACAGCATAGGTAAGCATTTTTTTCCGTCCACCGGAGCCAGGTCTTATGACGTCATATGAGGATTGTGGGTTAGGATAAGGGTTAGGATAAGGGCTGTGGCCTGCAGATTTCGTCACAGTCTCGAGATGTAGACATGGCTAGCCCTAACCGTAACCCTGGGCCAAACTTAACCCTTATCCTAACCCACAATCCTCATATGACATCATAAGACCAGGCTCTGGTGGACGGTAAAAAACGTTTACCTTGGTAACATGTAAGTTCTTCATTTTCTAGAAAGGTGATCTATCACATGAAAATATGATACTATTAACAAAGGTGCCTATACACAAGTTGAAAATCCACAAATATTTACAGTAGGCATCCTCAAACCAATCTTCCAACGAATTTCTGATGGGATCACAATTACTAGGTAACTGGATACATAAACAGCATAAGAGTAGTGGTTGAAATATATAAAACTGCCATTTAAAACCATCATACATGTCCACTATCCTGACTAGTTTCGTCAAATAAATTTTAACTTTTTCAAAGGAACAGTTCAACAGAAACAGGGACGTATATTGTCGTCGCCCCCGCCCGTCCGTCTACAATTGTTTGTGAACAGTCTACAGGTCACAATTTTTATCCGATTTCAATGAAACTTAAAATATAGGTTTATCACCCCAAGATCTCGGTTCCTTTCGATATTGGCATGTCTCGGACTGTAACTTCATAGATTATGCCTTCTGATTGTACGAAAAATCACATTTTTAGCTTGTGCACACTATAGAGGTCACAATATTGAACCGATTTTGATGAATCTTGAAATGCATGTTTATAACTCAAAGATCTTGGTTCCTGTCGATATTTGCGCATATCGGGTCGTAACTTCCTGAATTGTACGAAAAATCGCCTTTTTATACGCCCACGGTGAAATGTGGACGTATATTGTCATCGCCCCCGTCCGTCCGGCGTCCACAATTGCTTGTGGATGCTTTAGAGGCTAAAGTTAATATCCAATTGACTTTAAATTTATACACAGTGTTTAAGGTCATGAGACGAAGAAAACTATTGTTTTTCAGCGAAATCCTATGATTATTGCCAAAGTTATGGCCCTTGATCACTTAAAAAAATCTTGTGGACGCTCTAGAGGATTTCGATAATTACTGCCAGAGTTATGGCCCTTGATCACTTTGAGCAATCTTGTGAACGTTCTAGAGGCTAAAGTTAATATCCGATTGACCTTAAATTTACACACAGTGTCTTCTCCACATTATCACTGTCAGTTGTCTCTTCCCTTCTACAGCCTTCTACCGGGTACTCTTTCTCTACATCTTGAGCTACGGTGACTCCTTGCGTGATCGCTAGATTGGCTACGCGCCGGACACACATAAAACAACTACTCTCACTGACGAAATGATCCTCACAGACCAGACTCATACATGATGTGTTCAAGCATGATACCACTGCGTCTCTGGAACATTTGGGTTGGCTGCATGAAGGAGCAGTCTGGTTTCTCTTGGCTGCTGGCTGAGTTTGTTCATGTTTATTTTTTTTTTTTTTACAAGCCGGGAAAGTGGTAGGTTGTCGTCTTCTTTATCAGTGTCAGTGTCGGACTCAAGCTGTGGTCATTTGTAGATACGTCGTTGTAGTCAGTATCTGATACTACCAGTTCCATGTCGACAATTTTCCCTGGAAAGGAAGAAGAAGGAACTTTAGTCAGCATCACACATACATAGGCTATTGCACGATTTAAAAGAGGCCCAGGGAAGGGTATGCAATAATCCCTAGCTCGTAAGGTGCCAGTGATAAGTCGCTAATAATATTAATACCTGTGTGTACACTCTAAACCCGCTAAACAAGGTCCGCAGCATGTAGTCGCTACACAGGATTCATGTACCCGCATTCTATACATGACCACCGTGTAGTTGCTACACAGGATCGGCGCAAGTCAGGTGTAAACTAGGCTCCATGTGAACCCGATTCCTGTTTAGCTGTCGATGATAGATACACAATACACGATTATGGTATCCAGAAAAATTCGGTGCTATTGTCACTATTGATTATAATAGGTTCTAGTGTTCCCAGTTCAAAATTGATATGATTAACTTACCCATATAATTAACTCCATCTTTCCTACAACATGGAGACTCCAGCTCCACATCGCCATCAACCGCCATTCAACATCACTGGAGCAGACAATGTTCAACGAATCGTCCTTCTATCTCACAAGGATATCAAAATCCGTAGTTCCTGCAGATATGAATGAATTGAATGATTGTTATTAATGTGAGAGAGAGAAAGAAATGGGGTTTAATGTCCACTCAACACAACTAGGTCATTTTGGGACTAACATCTGGTTTAATTTTATTTTGAATAATTCGCTTGCGCGTAGGGGTCTTTAGCAATGGGAGGAAACCGGATTGCCCGGAGGAAACCCACGAGGTTGAGAAGGCGCCCCTATCTCCATGCCACATACGCTCACACCAGGGCTCGAAACCACAGCCGCAAGCCAGAGGTGAGCGGCCAGCTAGAGGTCGAAGCGCGGCACTCTAGACTACTAGGCCATCCCAACCCCCCTGTTATAGTTGCTGAATTAGTATTCGTGGTCACACTCAGCACGATTTTAACTTGGCAGGGAACGACCTTATGACGGACGGTACTCCTTAAGTTGTCCTTAGTCTTAGTCCTAACTATACCTGACCATAAGCATCCTGCAGAGAGAGAGAGAGAGAGAGAGAGAGATATGAATGAATTGAATGATTGTTATTAATGTGAGAGAGAGAAAGAAATGGGGTTTAATGTCCACTCAACACAACTAGGTCATTTTGGGACTAACATCTGGTTTAATTTTATTTTGAATAATTCGCTTGCGCGTAGGGGTCTTTAGCAATGGGAGGAAACCGGATTGCCCGGAGGAAACCCACGAGGTTGAGAAGGCGCCCCTATCTCCATGCCACATACGCTCACACCAGGGCTCGAAACCACAGCCGCAAGCCAGAGGTGAGCGGCCAGCTAGAGGTCGAAGCGCGGCACTCTAGACTACTAGGCCATCCCAACCCCCCTGTTATAGTTGCTGAATTAGTATTCGTGGTCACACTCAGCACGATTTTAACTTGGCAGGGAACGACCTTATGACGGACGGTACTCCTTAAGTTGTCCTTAGTCTTAGTCCTAACTATACCTGACCATAAGCATCCTGCAGAGAGAGAGAGAGAGAGAGAGAGAGAGAGAGAGAGAGAGAGAGAGAGAGAGAGAGAGAAATGGGGTTTAACCACGTCCACTCGACACAAACTAGGTCATTTTGGGTATATGGTTTCAATTTTATTTCAATAATTCGCTTGCGCGTAGGGGTCTTTAGCAGTGGGAGCAAGTCGGAGTGCCCAGAGGAAACCAGGTTGAGAAGGCGCCCCTATCTCCATGCCACATACGCTCACACCGGGGACACAAGCCAGAGGTGAGCGGCCAGCTAGAGGTACGCACTAGGCCATCACAACCTCCCACTCCGGGGCCCCAGCATCCTGCAGAGTAGGCCTACAATAAATCGTGGAATGAATATGACGGTGCATGGATAAAAATAAAACGGTCATTAGTTTGTAATATTTCCTTACCTTCTGGTTCCATATTAATTTTTCGTCATCAAGTTCCAGTGAGGGTATATCTTAAACTTAAAGATAATGCAAAGTCACACACCTTTGTTGTTGATTGCAAAGCTCGGACAGACGATGATGACGTCATAATATCACGTCTTACGTCACTGTACCTGTAGGATTTCCCTTCAAATTATGCCGTCAATTTGAATGGAAGATTTAAATTCTGCAGCATAAAAAACCCTGAAAACCAAAACGACTAACTGAGCTTTTAATTTGGTGGGACAAGGTGTGAGAGGACTTTTTGTCACGGGGCGATAACTTGGTCTCATTGAGCGCCCCCCCCCCCCCTTTGTGACTTTCCTTTTTATACGCCCACATTGAAATGTGGTCGTATATTGTCGTCGCCCCCGTCCGTCCGTCGGTCCGTCCGTCCGTCGGTCCGGCGTCCACAATTGCTTGTGGACGCTCTACAGGCTAAAGTTAATATCCGATTGACTTTAAATTTATACAGTGTGTTTAAGGTCATGAGACAAAGAAGCCTATTGTTTTTCAGCGATTTCCGATAATTAGTGCCAGAGTTATGGCCCTTGATCACTTCAAAAAATCTTGTGGACGCTCTAGAGGCCAAAGTTAATATCCGATTGACTTCAAATTTATACACAGTGTTTAAGGTCATAAGACGAAGAAGCCTATTGATTTTCAGCCATTTCCGATAATTAGTGCCAGAGTTATGGCCCTTGATCACCTCAAAAAATCTTGTGGACGCTCTAAAGGTCAAAGTTAATATCCGATTGACTTTAAATTTATACACAGTGTTTAAGGTCATGAGACGAAGAAGCCTATTGATTTTCAGCGATTTCCGATAATTAGTGCCAGAGTTATGGCCCTTGATCACTTCAAAAAATCTTGTGGACGCTCTAGAGGCCAAAGTTAATATCCGATTGACTTCAAATTTGTACACAGTGTTTAAGGTCATAAGACGAAGAAGCCTATTGATTTTCAGCGATTTCCGATAATTAGTGCCAGAGTTATGGCCCTTGGTCACTTCAAAAAATCTTGTGGACCCTCTAGAGGCCAAAGTTAATATCCGATTGACTTTAAATTTATACACAGTGTTTAAGGTCATAAGACGAAGAAGCCTATTGATTTTCAGCGATTGCCGATAATTAGTGCCAGAGTTATGGCCCTTGATCACTTCAAAAAATCTTGTGGACGCTCAAGAGGCCAAAGTTAATATCCGATTGACTTTAAATTTATACAAAGTGTTTAAGGTCATAAGACGAAGACGCCTATTGATTTTCAGCGATTTCCGATAATTAGTGCCAGAGTTATGGCCCTTGATCACCTCAAAAAATCTTGTGGACACTCTAAAGGTCAAAGTTAATATCCGATTGACTTTAAATTTATACACAGTGTTTAAGGTCATAAGACGAAGAAGCCTATTGATTTTCAGCGATTTCCGATAATTAGTGCCAGAGTTATGGCCCTTGATCACTTCAAAAAATATTGTGGACGCTCTAGAGACCAAAGTTAATATCGGATTGACTTCAAATTTATACACAGTGTTTAAGGTCATAAGACGAAGAAGCCTATTGATTTTCAGAGAATTCCGATAATTAGTGCCAGTGTTATGGCCCTTGATATCTTCAAAAAATCTTGTGGACGCTCTAGAGGCCAAAGTTAATATCCGATTGACTTTAAATTTATACACAGTGTTTAAGGTCATAAGACGAAGACGCCTATGGATTTTCAGCGATTTCCGATAGTTTGTGCCAGAGTTATGGCCCTTGATCACCTCAAAAAATCTTGTGGACGCTCTGGAGGCCAAAGTTAATATCCGATTGACTTTAGATTTATACACAGTGTTTAAGGTCATGAGACGAAGAAGCCTATTGATTTTCAGCGATTTCAAATAATTACTGCCAGAGTTATCTCCCTTGATAACTTCAAAAATTCTTGTGACGCTATAGAGGCCAAAGTTACTATCCGATTGACTTCAGATTGATACATAGAGTTTAAGGTGTTGAAACAAACAAGTATTTTGATTTTCAATGAATTTAAATAACTAAACAGCTAAATCCATGATATTAAATGTTTCATGTATATACTAATTGTTAGCGTGGATGCAATTCTAATATCAAATTTTGATGAACAAAGTGATGAAAATATATCAAACAATTAGAATCGTTAATAAGATCTATCATTTGCATTTGTAAAAGTGAAATTCTATCAACCAATAACCAAACCTTCTTTAACCACGGGAAGGGCTGGTTGGTCAAGTGGTCTAACGTATGCCCTTTAGATCATAAGGTCTGTCATTGATACCTAGTGGCATGGTTTCCATACCAGACGTTAGCATGAATTTTCTGGTTCCTCCAACTTCTAAAGTCTCCTGGTGCAAGCAAATTATTAAACTAACATTGAATTGCATGTTAGTCCGAAAATAACAGTTTATGTCTATTGGACATTAAACCCCATTTCTCTCTATGTTACCAGGCGTGAACATGAATTTTCTCTGCACCCTAACATGTGAAAATCATTGTACATGTACGTAACTTGAATAGTAGGTTATGTCTATTTACCCATACGGGTTTGGGAGGTCGAATGGTTAACACGTGTGTTGCATCATATGGTCTGTCATTGAATCGGCATGGTTTTGATAATTTGCACCATATGTTAGTCCCAAAATGAACTTTACCAATAACCATTCAGAATTATAAATGTAATTGCAACCAAATGTAAAAAAAACCAGCAAAATTTACATAATTACAACAAATGAAATGAAATGGGGTTTAATGTCCTGCTCCTAAAAGGGGCTAATGAAGATGAGCATACACCATACAGTGTGCTCTGAGGAAAATTTTGCTAGGACAGCAGTGCTATGGCCTACTTTTATATTGAATTCCAACTGCCAAGGGATCTTTTACGTGTACACCAATGTGTACTTGGGACCTTGATTTTCCATCCCATCCGAACAATTACAACTGTCCTTGTCAGGCCCCCCATCCTGCATCACTGACAAGGGAGGAACCACGCTGGAAAATGTGAATCAACTTTCTGCCCGACCTCCAGGCTAGCGAGCCTGCGTCTTACCCACTTAGCCACATCATCCCCAAAAAATTACAACAAAATGTACTACAAGTATCTATACTTTATTTTAAAAGAAAAATGTATAATGTAATAGAATAAAAGTAGATATTTAAATAGAAACAATTTATCCACAGCGCTAATTTGGTGACGATTTAGGAAACAGCTCTTTAAAAAAAGGGTCTAACAACACCAATATTACATTACAAATCTAAGTTTATCACAGAACTTTGATATGGTTGATCTTTCACAAAAATTTGAACTATTTGTAAGGGAGAGCAATAACAGCAACACAGATGATTTTCAACAAATATTTACATAAAAGATTCCATGAATTTTTATACGCCCACATTTTTGTGTGGACGTATATTGTCGTCGCCCCGTCCGCCCGTCCACAATTTGTTTGTGGACTCTCTACAGGTCACAATTCTTATCCGATTTTGACGAAACTTGAAATATAGGTTTATCCCCAAAATTCATGGTTATAACCCAAAGATCTTGGTTACTTTCGATATTTGCGCATATCGGAACGTAACTTCCTGAATTATGGTGATTATACGCAAAATCGCCTTATTTTAGCTTGTGGTCCCTCTGGTGGTCACAATTATTATCCGATTTAAAAAAAAACGGTTGATAATATTACCGTTACACCGTAAGGAAAGTTGAGATCGAATTTCAGGAAAGTCGGACCAAAATTACCATACAAAATGGCCACCGTTTGTACGCGAATTGTATATCATGGTTGTGGACCCTGTAGAGGTCACAATTTTAATTTGATTTTGATGAAACTTGAAATGCATGGTTATAACCCTAAGATCTTGGTTCCTTTCGTTATTTGCGCATATCGGATCGTAATTTCCTGAATTATGGCCCCTGATTGTCTGAAAAATCGCCTATGGTCCCTCATGAGGTCACAATTATTATCCGATTTAAAAAAAAACGTTTGACTCTATCACCGTTACACCCTACGGAAGGTTGAGTTCGAATTTCGAGAAAATCGGACCATAATTGGCAGAAAAAATGACCGCCGTTTTTACGCGAACAGTGTAAAAATATGGTATATCAAAGTTGTAGACCCTGTAGACGTCACAATTTTAATTCGATTTCGATGAAACCTGAAATGCTTGTTTATAACCTAAAGATCTTTATTCTTTTCGATATTTGCGCATATCAAATTGTAACTTACTGAATTATGGCCTTTGATTGTAGGAAAAATCACTTTCGGTATTGCTTGTTCTCTGTCTATCTCACAAACAATTATTATCTGATTTTAAAAAAAAAAACTCTGATTATATTACTGTTGCACCGTAAGGAAGGTTGAGTTCGAATTTCGTGAAAATCGTACCAAAATTGCCGGACGAAATGGTCTCTGTTTGTACGTGAATAGTGTAAAAATATGGTATATCATGGTTGTGGACTCTCTACAGGTCACAACTCTTATCCGAATTTGCCGAAAAGTCACATTTCTAGGTTGTGTACCGTCACACCATAATCATTGTCGGCTTCGAATTTCATGAATATCAGACCGGAACTGACCAAAAAAATGGCTGCTATGAAATACAGGACTTAACGATGTAGGAAAAATCACTTTCGGTATTGCTTGTTCTCTATCCATCTCTCAAAAATGTGGGCGTATCCTGCCTGGCAGTGCCAGCCTATCTTTAAGACTTTTTGTTTATGGCCAAACATGTTATTCTATGACATTTTCCCCAAATGAGTCCACACCCCAAAATGGATATGATGTAGATGTGTCTTTTGTAGCTTAATGTTTGACATTTTTGATGTAAATTTATTATTTGTGGTGATCTTTTAAAATGTGGCACTTACAGAGCAATGAAATATTAATTAATAGCCTTTTCATACTCCTTTTATGCAATGAATTATGCCATAACTCCCTTTTTCCACCTCATTTTGTCAGGAAATTGATGTAAAGATTAAAACAACTTGCTTCCACAAAATATTGACACTATGTAATTCCAAGGATACCTCTGATTGTTAAAGTATTTTAAATACTGAAATATTCCCATTTTTTTAAAAAAAAAAAATAGTGCTTTGTGACCCTTTTGTTGGAGTGACTGGTTGTCAACTAAATACAGCATTTATTTTACATTTATCAATCCATATTTTAATAAATGATTCATATTTCTTACAAGTACCTGTGTTTGTATGTATGTATACAAGCCAGGGATAGAAAAATGTGGCTTTTGATTTTCACCTAGTCCCACGACTGTATAGAACCCATCCCTTACTCCGGATATTCAATGCTTCTGTTGAAAAGAGCGACCATACCCTATAAAACCCCCATCCCTTGCTTCTGCTGACAAAGCGACTTTCCACCTATAAACCCATCCCTTACTCCGATATTGAATAATTTTACTGACAGGAACGACGTTTCCCCATAAAACTCATGCCTTATTTCAGATATTTAATGCGCCTGCTGAAAAGAGCGCCTTTCCCCCTATAAAATCCATCCCTTGCTCCGGATATTCAATGCTTATTATGTTGAAAAGAGAGACCTTCCCCTATAAAATCCATCCCTTACTCCAGATATTCACTGCTTATGTTGAAAAGAGCGACTTTCCCTTGTAAAACCCATCCCTTGCTGACAAGAGGTACCTTCCCCTATAAAACCCAACGCCTGATGCTCGTAGCTAAAAGAGCGACTTTCCCCCATGACATACGTACCTCACTCCAGATATTTAATACATCCATCCATATGAAACCCATCCATATACCTTACTCCAGATATTCCATGCCTCTGTTGAAAAGAGCAAACTACTGTAGATATTTAATGCTTCTGCTGAGAGCGATTTCCCCTATAAAACCCATCCCTTACGACAGATATTGAACGCTTTTGCTGGCAAGAGCGACTTTACCCCTGTAAAACCCGTCTTTTACTCCGAGTATTGAATGAGTAACCTTTCCCCATAAAACTCATGCCCTATTTCAAATTTTTAATGCGCCTGTTGAAAAGAGCGACTGTCCCCTATAAAACGCATCCCTTACTCCTGAGAGACTTTTCCCCTATAAAACACATCCCTTAATCAGGATATTCAATGCTTCTGTTGAAAAGAACGATTTTCCCTTGTAAAACCCATCCCTTGCTGACAAGAGGTATAAAACCTATGCCTATTTCCCGGTATTTGATGTTCTGTTTACTGTAAAAAATTATCAGTGGTCTCATTCCAAACCGTTTCTCTTTTATTGTTGTTGCACGTGCTTTTCCATATTCCTGAAGCAATGGCCCGAGAAATCCCTCTCTGACCATTGCTGGAATAGCGTCAGTTTCTTGAACTTATGCGGAAGTGTGTCTATTCTTTCCGTTCAATGAAAGCTATCACTTTAGTACAGCAACATGACAGTCCTTCGTTTAATCTAGGTCTTTTCTAAAACTTTGGACAGTGATTTAAGGTATTCAAAACGGTGAAAGTATGTTCGTTTCCAAACAGTATTGTTTACATTTCATTCGACTTGATAGCCTCGTTTGTCACGCAATTAGTTTTACTGCAGTATTCTGCTATGCACGGGTTAATTAGGCATAATAAAATCGTGAGTCATGACGTATACGTTATGTAAACATAATTGGTCCAGTATTGGCAGCTCGTGATTGGTTGGTAGACGGACTACTGATCAATCAAAATTTAACACAACAATATCCACTGTGTGTAGCAGTGTGTAGTTGGATTACCTCTAATCAGACGCAACACTGCGCGGAGTATGGTGCTTTTCCTGCTGTTAAGAAAGCGGCCTGCGTGTCACTTATTAGTTTGTGTAAAACCGTTCTGTTAACAGGAGCGAGCAGTCCCGCCATAGAAGTAACTATATATTTTATGGAATTCTTATTTATTTGACATATTATTTGGTATATCTGTTTTAAACTTGATTGAAGTTATAGCAATTGCATATTTTGTATATCTGTGTTTATTGTAACTTATATTTGTGTCTAATTCTCAATTCATGACAGTTGTAATTCTATTGGAAGTCTGATTTATCTGCCAGTTTGTAAGATAGATATATTTTGTTTTATTTTAGATCAAATAACCAACCAATATATCCAATGTAACCAATGTTATTTATGCAGTGTATAGCAACTGGGATTAAAGATGTTAAAAAATCAGTTTTTTCTGTAAATCTAATGCGGTTATACGATTAGTCGGGATCTTGCAAGCTCACCCCCAATTCCGTCTTCTTCAACGGTCCATTTGATGCTCCTATTTAAAAGAGCGACTTTCCCCATGACATACATAGCTTACTCCAGATATTTAATACATCCATCCATATGAAACCCATCCATATCCCTTACTCCAGATATTCAATGCCTCTGTTGAAAAGAGAAACCTACTGTAGATATTTAATGCTTCTGCTGACTTTCCCCTATAAAACCCATCGCCTACGACAGATATTGAATGCTTCTACAGACAAGAGCGACTTTACCCTATAAAACTCATCCCTCACTCTCGATACTTAATGTCCCCCCAATGAAACCCACAGTTACTCCTGATATTTAATCCTTCTACCGACCTGCTGACATTAGCGACTTTCCCATTATAAAATCCACCCATTACTCCGGTAATGAATGCTTCTGTTGACAGTAGCGACCTTTCCTTATAAAACCCATGCCTTATTTCAAATTTTTAATGCGCCTGCTCAAAAGAGCGACTTTCCCTCTATAAAATCCACCCGTTACTCCGGTAATGAATGCTTCTGCTGACAGTAGCGCCTTTCCCCCTATAAAATCCACCCGTTACTCCAGATATTTGTTTTCGAGGTTTTACCCAGAACATTGTGATTTATTTAACTCAAACTGCCCTGATAGGTTACCTTTACAATTGCTCTGATTTTACCCCCTCTTTTGAGGTTAAATGATACAAAATACAAACACTTCATTTCTTTAAATAATTTTTAAAATCTAGCCATATTTAAAAGATAGGGATTGAGGTTTTCTTCCTTTTCCCAAGAATCAGCAGAGAGGGAAAACCCTTCCACCTCAGTAAGAACTCATATTTTACTCCCCTCCTCATCCTTTTCATTATTTTCCATACTTCATATTCTGAAAAATATAATTTTAAGATTCGATATATTTCAATAATTTTGTTTTATAACTTGATATAGTTTGTGAAATTCAATAGGGATAACCCTTTCATAATCCAAATGGATGACATCAATTATGAACAAAATAATTTTAAAAACTGTAACTTTTATTAAATTCAAAAGGTTTTCGGAAATATAAACAATCACTTGACATCATTTCTTCCCTTTCATATACTTTTATGAGGGAAACTTTAAGAATAGGTAACGAAGGGGCTATATGTGTACTACCGACCAATAAATATCGGTCATATGAACAGCCCACCCCCATATGAATATAAGCATATTCAATGCTTCTGTTGAAAAGAGAGACCTTCTCCTATAAAATACATCCCATACTCCAGGCCCCGAGTTCACAAAGCATTCTCAGACTTAAGTTGAGAATTTACTCAAAATTGTTCGCCTTATTTTGACTAAAATATAGCCCCATATAAAGCTCTCGTTGTTTTAATATATCAAATACATCAATAAGAAACTATGTGCAAAGTTTTGTATTTCTGGATCAAATATATTTCTCATAAACTGTGATTCAAAGTTGAGCAAATTCTCAAGTTAAGTCTGAAAATGCTTTGTGAACTCGGGGCCTGATGTTCAATGCCTCAGTTGAAAAGAGTGACTTTCCCCTGTACAGATTGTATATATACACTACTGATCAATAAATATTGGCCAAATATAACACTCCCAGTTAACATAAGTAAGGAAGGGACCGTATAAGAATATATACCTTTGTTTGTAGCTGTTCTGTTTATTTGTAAGGTTTCTTCTACAGGGACGCTTTCTACGCCTAAAATCATAAACCCAATCATTAGTATCTATAACAAGCGGTTGCCATGCAAGATACGCCCACATTTTGCAAGAGGTGGAGAGGGAACAAGCTAAAAAAAAAAGAAAGCGATATGCATGAATATCTACACAAACCAAGATCTTTGGGATATAAACATATTTTAAGTTTCCTCAAAATCGGTTCAAAATTGTGGCCTCTAGACGAACCAACATCATTAGGGTGTAACGGTGATATATTAAACATCTTTTTTTTCAAATCGGACAAAAATTGAGACCTTTTAAATGAGATAAAAATTGTGACCTTTATGGGGTCCACAACAGGCTTCGAAATAACACTTTTCTACTTGTTGGCTAAAAACGTGATTTTTCGTACAATCAGAGGCCATAATTCAGAAGGTTATGGTCCGATATGAGCGAATATCGAAAGCAACCGAGATCTGTGGGTTATAAACATACATTTCCAAGTTTAAACAAATCGGATAAAAATTGTGACCTCTAAAGTGTTCACAAGCTAAAAACGTGATTTTTCGTACACATAGGTTCTATAATCCATGAAGGTACGATCGGATACATGCCAATATCGAAAAGAACCAAGATCTTAGGGTGATCAATCTATTTCAAATTTCAATGAAGTCGGATGAAAATTGTGACCTGTAGAGTGTTCACAAACAATTGTGGATGGACGGGCGGAAGGACAGGGGCGACGACAATATACGTCCACGTGAAAAGCATCCAAGGCAGTGGCAGGAAACCTGTCCCTGCCACTACGTTTTGTCGTCTACAAGGCTGGAATCAAAATGACAACACATGATTCAGTGACAGACCTTATGATTTAAAGCCTAGGTTTTAACACGAAAACAGTCTAGCGAATTGACTCGGGCACTCAGATATATGTACGCTACTGACCAATAAATATTTCTTGCTTTCCCATTTCTTTTTATATCAATACCCAGACCATGTCCTCAATTACAGTCGTCGATACAGCTTACTGCTTACATATACTATTCAAAAAAAGTAGGGGATATTTGAATTGGGGGGCATAATATACTATTCAAAAAAAGTAGCTGATATTTGATTTGGGGGGTATAATACTAAAATATGCAAATGACTACGAAAAAAGTCACTATAGAACCTAACAGAAGAAACATTTCCAGTTACATGTGACGCCCAAACGCACCAATAGCTACCGCATGGAATGCAGGTGATGCTTGGGATCATCATGGGGGTCCAACCCAAGATTTGCACGACTCTGACTTTGAATGTTACAGTCATTGTGGCATTGGATTCCAGGGCGGAAACATCAGTTTAATTGTTTTAGTGACCAGAAAACAAATTTTGATATTCGTCGGCTTACCCAAAATGAAAGGTTACGTGCCCTTGGCATGCTACAGATCGATACAACACAGGCGGTTGTGGCGCGGACGATGAATGTTTCTCAGTCTGTCATAAGCAGGCTATGGTCCAGATACCGTGATACACAATCTGTACAGGACAGACCACGCTCAGGTCGACCAAGGGCGACAACTCAAACCCAGGATCGATTTATCCGTACCTTGGCCTTGAGAAATCGTGTCATCACAGCAAATCAGATGAGCGCTCATCTTCAAACAGACACTGGTGTGACAGTGAGTGGCCAGACGATTCGGAATCGACTGCATAGGGGTCACCCTCGCGTGATCCCTTGTTTGAGAGATCATCACATTCAGGCAAGACGTCGTTGGCGTAGGGATCGTCAACACTGGGATAATCGACGCTGGAGCAATGTGATGTTTTCAGATGAGTCAAGCTTCACTGTTGATTTTTTGAACAGATGTAGGAGGGTGTGGCGTCGTCGAAACGAGCGCTTCCAAGACGTTAACGTCATCAGACATGATCGATTTGGGGGTGGTTCTGTTATGGTGTGGGGAGGCACCACTGTTGCTGGAAGAGCGGCTTTACATGTTGTTGCAGGGCGTGTTACAGGCCAGTACTACCGGGACAACATCTTGGCAGTCCATGCTGTGCCGTTCGCACGACGTCATGGCCGCCGTTTCATCTTCCAGGATGACAATGCAAGATGTCACAGGGCCAGGATCGTTACAGGTTACCTCCAACAACAGAACATCACCACATTACCTTGGCCAGCACTGAGTCCCGACCTCTACCCCATCGAGCATGTCTGGGACATGCTAGGACAGAGGTTACGTCAACGTCAACAACGTCCTGCCAATGTCCATAAACTTGCTGCTGCGTTGCAACAGGAATGGGGCAATCTGGACCAAAATGACCTTAGACGTCTCATTAGGCGTATGCCACGTCGGATCAATGCTTGTTTGGCAAACAGAGGAGGATTTACCCGTTACTAACTTTGTTGTGATGCTGTGGTAACTTTGCTGTTTGACCCCGGGTATCATTTTACCCTTATAATGGTCAGTCTGTGCCTTACTTAGTCTAACGATCATTTGGAATAAATCGATGAATGTGAACTTCCATTTCATTTTGTCATTTGTTTCTTCGTCAGTTTCATTAGGTGACTTTAATAACACTTAAAAATCAAATATCCCCTACTTTTTTTGAATAGTGATATATCTATATTGCTATCTAGTTTCTTTAAATGGTTTCTAACCCTAAAATTCCAGTTTTTGGTTATGTTTGACTTTAAATTACTCCAGTTAAAAATAATTTTAGCTAGTCGACTATCCGTCAAATTGCATAATCTACCATAGTGTCTGATCACACTGTCCCATTGCCGAACATGAATGGGCACCCACCCCATGTCCCCGTTAACAGCAGCATTTGGGGTGTATCTGCCTACCCCAAGAAAATATCTGCACGCTCTATTCTGTACAGCCGTCACACAACTAAATTCCCGGTCACCCCAGATCGCAGCACCGTAACTAATGATAGGATAGATTAAATTATTATACAGTTTAGTAAATGAATTATAAGGCAGCCCACCCATACACTTTGCTTTGGCAATCAGTAAACCCAAGGCTCTAGCAGCAGACTTGGCTACATGTTTGGCCATACAGGTATAATCAAGATGCTCGGTTAGAAACATCCCTAAATATACATAATTACTGTTGGTCGAAATATTGGTTGTGCCACAGGTAAACTTAAATACAGTCTGTGGAATTGATGCTGTACGAAAGTGTACAATACATGATTTGTTTGTATTAATAACCATCTTATTTCTTGTTGACCAAGCATACAAAATATCTAATAATAACTGCAGGTCGTTTTCGTTTTCAGCTAACAGAACTAGGTCATCTGCATATAATAAAACACATAATTTGTCATCATTTAAATCTATCCCAACTCCCAGTGCATTTAAAGTATCTACAACATCATTTATATAGAGATTAAACAACAAGGGAGATAACAAACAGCCCTGTTTCAGACCACATTTAATATCAAACCACTCTGTAGTAAGACCATTTAATCTAACACATGACTTAACATTCTTATATAAAGCCTCAATTGATAGATAAAAACGCCCACACAACCCAAATGTTTTTCATTTGGATAGTAAAATATTTCTATCTTCTCTATCATAAGCCTGTTTAAAATCAATGAAGGCAGAAAAGGTTGACTGTCGTTGTTTTTTCCTAGTTTCAATAATCGAGGTCAGAGCTGAGACGTGGTCTATCGTAGAGCGTTTTCTCCTAAACCCATTTTGATTATCTGCTAAAATATTTGAATCATTTGAAAACTTCGAAAGACGCTCATTTAGCACTGAACAGTAAAGCTTATAAGTAGCAGGGGCTAGAGTAATCCCCCTATATCCCATAGGGTCGCGAGGGTCCATTGTCGAAGATTTGGGAATTGGGCTTATGATTCCACGTCTCCACATATCAGGAACTAAACCCGCACTAAAACAGGCGTTAAATAATTTAAGCAGTAAATTTGCCACGACACCGTTTTTTAGTACTACCACTGGAATGTCATCACATCCAGGGGCTTTCCCAGATTTTGCACGCCGAAGCGCATCCTCCACCTCACATAAAGCTATGTCGCCGTTCATTTTCCTTGCATTATCAAACCGATTATTTGACGCAGTAGCTATGTTTATTTCAAATATCGATTCATCTGATTTGTTTGTGTTGTTCGAAGGATTAAGAAGATTATCGAAATCAGCTTTCCATTTCTCGAGAACATCGTTCACATCATGACTAACAGTTCCATCCGCCTTTGTAACTTCCATCGGTATACATTTTCTGTTACGCCCTACGCCTATTTTCCCTATTTCTCTCCAGAACTCTGAAGGGTTATCAGAAATAAGTTGGTCAATTTCACACTGTTTTTTAAACAAAAGTTCACGTTTACACTTTTGTACATATTTATCAAACTTTTTACGCTTATACACGAATGTAGAGTGCAAAACCGATCGACCATGACCCTTTGATTTAAGCCATACTTTCTCTGCTAAACACATATCATTCCACATCTCACTTAGGCTCCCATTCTACCACGGCTTTTTTGACCGGCGTTTTTTATTACTCACTCCACTATAAAGCCGTATTACTCTCTGGGATAACTTCGAATCCATTTCTCCTTTTAAGGCAGTCACAAACTCAGAATACACATTATCCACTTTGCTTTGGGAAAGGGACGATAACTCAAGTATTAGTATATCTTTAAAAAAAAAAAAAGGTTGCCAGGCAACGAAACATACGCCCACACAGCAGCCAAATTGTCCGGGCCGTCAACAAGAGTTGTCGCATAAGGGCTTGTTCAGGGACGCACGTGCGCGCATGCGCGTGCGTGCATGGGCGTGCACGTGACCTTGCACTGGATGACCCCTGGCACGTGCGTGACCCCCTGCATGTGTGTGACCTTGCACGTGTGATTGCACGTACGGAGAGAAAGAGGGGCGCGCGCGCGGGAAAAGAGAGAGAGAGAGAAGAAGAAGAAGAAGAAGGAAGAAAGGAAGGAAGGGAAGGAAGGGGAAACAACTCTTTTACATTGATTAAGTTGGCCCTGAAAAGGGCCGTTGGTCCACACAATGTGTGGGTTAGCAGGAGCACTTTGGCTGCTCCCACCGATTCGGTTTTTTGGTGCATTTGACTGCATGCTTTGACCGCCTATGACAGGTGTTGCCAATCTCTGTCCCGCACCAGAAACAGACTAGATAATCGGCATCGGGCCGATTCCCCCTAAACATGGGGTAATACCCCCGACAAGTAGCGCAAAATCTAAAGTCTTTACGATCCATGGTGTTTCTGACTTCTTTGGGCTTTGACACTCCTATTTATAGCTCGAGACGGGACGAGTCTAAGGTGTTGGGACGATACCATTTTCCACCAATCAGAAAAGCATGACGTCACATGACGTCACAAAAAACAGACACGTGATATGTTGCTTACAAAGCAATTTATTGAACATATTGACAAAGCATTTTATTCAACACAAAATTGAACACAAAGGCATAGAACACAAATTTAATTGAACTTGAATTGAACATATTTACAGAGCAAAAAAGCAACGACATCGTTGTCCCTTCTTCTGGTCTTTTTGCAAGTCGGGAAAATGATCCCTAGCCCATTGTTCGACGAGTATATCGTTCACACGATACACGTGCCCGAACACCGAAAGCGCGTGCGGGGAGGGAACGTGGAACCGATGACACAAATAATACAAACAATAATGGCCGCAGACGACACTCTCGAGTCCCTGAATCCATCGGGGTTGGTAGTGGAGTTGTAGATCCTGGACGAAACGTCGAAAGGCTTCTCCGTAAACATCAGGGGGACACCCGTAGGAATCGAAGAAGGTAATGTGATCTGGTCCTTCGCACACAAACACGGTCCATTGTCTACCGGCTTGGTCTTCGTCGTCCGTGTTGATGACATAAGCTTTGGGGTACGAGGTTGGGCGCAGTATATCCAGATGATTACGAGCCCACACGCCCCCGAACGTGTTAGAGGGGAGGTGTTTTTCTAAAGCCCGTGTCAGTTGTCGATTGGAGAGAGCCTCACCAATCTGTGATGACTTGTCGGTTGGCGTCGATTTCCAAGACATTGTCGTATTCGGCAAACAGAACAAGACTGAGGTGATTGGTCGGGGCCGCACCGAACTTGAGTTCCAAAGACAGGTTACCCGCTGCTTTGGGATGAAAGTAGTTACCGTCGGCTCCGTGGTCGTTGGTCAAATCGAAACAATACAAAGTGTACCCATTGATATAATCGTTGAAAGGGAGGTCCAGGTCTTCTCGGGTGTTTAAGACGGCCACTCTTTTCATCAAATCCAGGTAAGGTGCGATGGCTTGTCGTTCGGGAAAGTTGACGTCGTATTCGTCCACAATTTCCCCGTTCTTGGTCAATTTGATGTTTTGCAATTGATTGTGTTCGAATTGGAAGGGATTCCTGTTTTTTCTTCCGTCGTAGGCCGTGTTGCGTACCATACCCACGATTAATCTCTTGGGCAGACTTTCGTTGACAAACAAATTGTCTAGGACGTGACTGGCACGATTGTCGGGAATGACCATGTCGCGGACCACCACGCGTTTCAGGGGATACTTGGCGTTGGACGATTGAAGTTGCGCGGCCACCCGTATGTAGGTACTGGGAGCCAGAGTGACGAACGGGATATCCAGGTAGGCTTTGGTGAACTCGACTTTGTAGTTTTCTGTATCGTTGCCTTCGCCGTACATCAGAAAAAATTTCGGGGATTGCTTTTCCAATTTCAACCACAGGTCCACACCGTCCAGCAGATACCGATCTTGTAAACACATGTCCAAGTGTAGACGCGACTGCAATTCAAAGGTGCGACTGGCAGCGATGGTTTTCTGGCGTTGTTCCAATCCTTTGTTATTCGGAGCCTGTCGTCCACCATCCCCGGCGGTGGCGACAGATTTCGTGGAATTGAACTGCCCGGCGGTGTCTTTTTCCCACAGGACTTGTTTCGACAGGTGGTCGTTCTTGGCTCCCTTACCGAAACTCAGCAAATTCTCCAAGTAAGCCCGGTAGGGATAGGTGGGCAGAGAGGTGGTGACCAAAGTTTCGGCATCCTTTCCCAGGCGTAATTTGACGTCTTTAAACAACGAATGAAACAAGTTGTTAATGGGTGCGACTTGACTATCCGCGTCCACACCGTGTTTGACACCGCGGGGCGAAGCGTGTCCTGGGCGACTTTCTTCCAGTTCTATTTTTCATGACCACTGACGGCGTCGAGCACGCTTTGCCCCACTTTGGGTAACACTTAGGCCACATTCTTTTTCACGGCAGCTTTACCGGCCGACCACAAGGTCTTCCCAACCGATTTGACAGGATTCAATAACCCCGACCATCGACCGGCACCCTGTTGTCTCAGAATTCCTCCCCTGTACACCACCAGACCATTGCCAGCCCCTTGCTGTCTGAGCACTTCACGTTTGTACACTCGAATCATCATCGGTGGCGAAAATGAAGTTGGGTCACCACCTTACCGTCGAAAAATGGCACGGCTTTCCCCATTCCGTTCCTTATATAGAGACCAATGGAGCTTAGTCGACTGTACTTCAGAGGTAAGTACTGAATCATGGCGGGACGGTGATACAATCGTCGACTGGGAATCACGTCCAACAAAGTAGCCTTCACGTCACCCACGGTCTGGGGTTCGATAATGTCCTTGTAGATGTAAAACAGATCGTACTGGATTTGAAGATTTGGGGTGTGGTGGGCGTAGAAATACTGTAGACTTTGGCCATCGTCGCCGGTCATATCGATTGACTGCAGGGCAACCAACAGTTCGTTTCCAGGCCATCCCAACATGGACACGATGGGTCCACACAGACGAAGTTCGATTGTTGGCAACACGTCAAAATACAAAAGCGCTTGCACGTTATTGATCTTCAGATACACTTTGTCGTTGGTGCCGTCTTTCTTGAAAGACACAAAGGAACCTTTTTGTCGGCTCCTTGGCGCATCGCCTCTCGAGTTTCGTACTGCTCTTTCTTCTCGTGGTCGGTCATGTCCTTGTTATTGGGATCCAAACGAACGGGTTTATGGGCCAAATGGTTGTAGATGGGAGGCAGGTACCACAGCACCTTCAAGTGTTTGTTTAGGACATCCAGGATATGCCTCAGCGACTCGTAGTCGCCACTCTTGATGTGCGTTTCCATTTCGATAGATCCCTTGATCTTATCACCCTTTACACCTTTGAAACAATGCGACGGGTCGATCTTGTGGGCACTGTAGAAGTCCTGGCATATCTTTACTTCGGGTTGAATGCGTAAGCCGATCATGTTGCCTCGGTGATCGATGTTTTGCCATTGGTCAGGTAACGTGATCATGGACAGACCCACTCCCCATTCCCGATGATCGACGAGAAGTGGCGGGTCCAGATGTGTATGATACGTGGAGACTTTGTTGTCGGGATACCACGACATGGAACTGTCACTAGGGAGCGTGAGGTAAAAGGGCCGGTCGTTGTTCATTATGTTTGGTTTTCAAGGTTGGAGAAGGTAACAGGTAACCCAAGGTACTGGAGAGCAAGGCCGTCCACAACGTGGTCTGCGATCCGTCGGGTTTGAAAGCCAGTTGGGACAAAGAAACTCCCGCCACGACGTACACTAAAATCACTTGACAGAAAAAGACGATTTCCGCTTGTGGCACACGTTTTCCCAAGAGTGACCAATTGTGGGCACTTGCGGACGTAGACGTGGTTTCGTCTTGCATGTTGACTGATGTCGGCGTCTCTCGCTCCTATTTATACGTTTTGGAGACTGGTCCTGTCGATCCACGAATTAAAACTCGCCGGATAGCCCAACCATTTCACCAATACTTTGTTTTTCTTTCTTTCGAGTACTCTTTCGATGGGAAAGATCTCGTCGTCGTTGACTTGGACCGCTTGCAATTCTTCGGGATAGAAGGTGCCCTGTATGGGTTCGCCTCTTTCGTCCAACAGTTTGTAACCGGGACCGACGTTGGGTGCGACGTTAAACGTTTCCAGAGTCCAGTTGGGCCAGTAACCTTTGTCGAAGGCACCGTGTTTCGGTAAAGCCAAACGTACGGTCGTACCAATGTCCATTGATTTTTTCTTTTTCGGGGGACGTGGAGGAGGTGTTGTCAACATCCACTCGTGTTCGGGGCGAACGTCTTTAGGCGCCATACCTATGGTCCGATGTCGTCTAGCATTGTAAGCCCGAACCAGGTCGTCTAGCACGTCAATGTACCGTTGTGTTTGACGGTCTGCTGCAGTGGATCTCGATCGTACGCGGGTTCGACTGGCCTGACTTCGACCGGTTTGACGTCGGCGAGTCCGTCGAAGGGTACCAGTTTCATTTTCTTGGCGAATTTCATCTTTGGGAAAGGACCTAAACAATCGGGTGAAGAAACCCCCTTTCTGTTGCTTCAGAAGTCGCCGACGAGTCTTCCAAGGTGTTTTAGACGTGCCCAAACGTCGTAACAAGGGGGCGTCCTTTTTCAAGCGCTTGACTTCTTTGTCGGTCACAGGAACGTTGCCGCGAATCAGGTTTCCAATACACTCACACACACCGTCGACAACGGGTTGGGTCTCGAGTAAAAGGGGCCGGTCTTTCGGTGCAGTGTTCAAGAGATACCGCAGTGTCTCCATGACTGAGCTCGGGGTCGTTCTCCGGTCCCCTTTTTATACCTTTCTGTTCTCTGGGTTATCCACCAAATAGTTTAGATAGCTCGGCAGCCATAGCGTTCGCTTTATCGTGCCTTCGAAGGAAGGGATGTTTACCACCCTTTTGTCCACCCAATAGATTAGATACCAAGGGGGCCAAAGCCGGGAGGGCCATGGCCAGCAATGCACCGATGGCACCGCCCTGTTGATCGACAAGTCACCGTTTGACGTGGAATATTACTCAGTTTGCGAAGCAACGCTCGATGTTTGTTCAATTCTTCGGTACTCAGTCCCCTTCTGCACTGTGCGGTCCGTCGAACGAATTGATTTCGTTTCTTGTTTCTTTCTTCTTGCAGTCTTTCCTTCCATCGCAGCAAGATACGAATCAACACACCCCCAAAAAATCCACGTCCCCCAGGTTTCATGATCAGGGAGAGTTTTTCGGTCGTCGGCATGTTTCTCTCCGTCAGTTGGGTCAACACTTGTCGATTTCGTTCCACCCATTTCTTGTGTTGAGCGTGCAGTGGCTGAATGTTACCCTTCAGCAAATGGTTGGCCGCCAACTTGAACCACTGCAACAATCCAATACGTGCCCGGCCCGTATTCTTGACCAACTGCCCATAAGCCATATCGGGAGTCAGATGTTGTAACTTGCGAATGAAGGACTTGAGTCCTTTCATTGAACTCTTCTTTTCTCTTCGTGGTCTGCGAAAGATTGGGGAGAGAGACCGAGCAGGGGAAGGTGGTGACGTGGGGCGTGGAGGTGTGACCAGTAAGGTGAGACGTGGTGGTGTGGCCGGTAAGGGACACATGGGACTCGTGGGTGGTGTCAACGAGGGAGGTGACCACTGTGTTCTGGGGGCCCTCATTCTCGGGCGAGTCTGACTTCGTACCGTGGGATCACGGAGGTCCGGTGCCAACGTCGGGAACGTCGCCCTGGGAAGGGTGGGAGGTGGGTGTTTCCTCTGCGTATTCTTCGTACGAACCATCGTGACAAACAAGAGTCAATTCGAGGTACAGGTCCCCCTTTTATACTTTTTGGACGTAGACGATGGGTGGTTCCTCTTGGGGTAAAATGTTGGATCTCAGCCGCAAAGCTTCGGGTGTGTCGGGCTTCAAATCAACGAGTAAGTAACTGCGAGGGGTACTCGTCGCATCTTCATATGCCTCTTGCATATACTTGGAACGGGAAGGGTACATCTGACGGGCCAACACACCAATTTGCGAGGCGTCACAGGGATTTTTGAACAAGACCAGGTAATGGGCATTCAGACTGATGGTACGCTGTTGCTTGTCAAACAAGTTTTGCACAATGTAAATGACACTCGTGTCGTGGTGATGACTCTTTTTCGTGAACCACTTTTGCAATATCTCCGTGTCTTCTCCCATCAAATCGTCTACGACTAAAACTTGTGGACCCTTGAGTTGACCAATCACGTCGTCAATATCCGTCAAACCTTTGACATAAGTGTAGGGAAAGCGATCGTAACTCTCTTGCCATTCGCCATAAGCCCACACGATGCGTTGGGGAGGGACGTCGAACAGGGACGCTTGAAGAAACTTCTGCACAAAGACCGTTTCCCCAACACCTGTTGGACCACTGACTAACACGGTAAAGGGATGTTTGAACGTCACATCCATCTTGCACTGTTTCCCCCATTCCCTCTTCCCCTGCCTTTTATACCTTTGCGCCAGAACAACAGACATGGAGTGAAATTAGAACACAATTTATTTTACTAAAAATACAAAAAGAACATTCAATGCAACAAACATATCATACAAAGGAAAAGAACATTCAATAGAACAAACATATCATAAAAAGGAAAAGAAAAAACTGTTAGTTATCGCATTCTCTCTTCAGGATCTCTTGTCTCACCCAGGGTACATTTCTCAGGACGCGAGGAATCCAATACACATGTCCCAAAAGCTTCTGCATCGTGTCGTGTGGGTGCCAGTCTTCCACTTCAGCAAACGTGACGACGACGGGTATCCATTCACTCATATCGAAACAAGGGGGATACGACAAGACTTCGGTCATATCTCTCGGACCCGCTTATTGGATGAGTGCTCGGGAAAAACTTTCTGCTTCCTTCTCTGCCAACAAGAGGACAGCCGGCTTCAGGATTTCACCGTTCGAAGTTTCACCGTTTTCACTGGTAGTCGGGAGAATAGTAGGTGGAATGGATAGCTTCGTCGGCTGTTTTCTTTTTTTCTTTGTATCGTCTGTAGAGCTCGAACGCTTCTCCCCACCAGTACCAGTATCGCTGACTGCGGGTGTTGTCTCTGGGCATGTCGATCTTGTTGTTGAACATGCGACTGGCAACGGCTTCAAAGTTGTTTTCTGTTTGGATTTCTTCTTGGCACTCAAGCAGGCCGTGTCCGAGCTGTCCACAGTTGAGGCACTTGTGATTTTCATCGGTGGGTCTCTTGATTCCGTAACACTTTCTTTTGACAGTTTCTTTTCTTTCTTCATCACTCTTCGCTTTTTGGGCTTCTGTTCGTTTTCCACACTGGGGTGCCCAGTGTCCTGGTTCTCCGCAGAGGTAACAACTTCCATAGGAACCATAGGCTGGTCTGTCTTGTCTTGGTTTTCGTTGTTGCTGTTGTTGTTGGGAACGAGCAGGGCAGTCTCTATACCAGTGTCCGACATTGTTACAGGAGAAACAAGCTTGACTAGCCATAGAGAGCAGAATGAAATTTCAGTCTGACACTTCGCTTCTTATAGTCTTGGTCGTGACGTCACTCGCTTTTGATTGGTTCTTTCTTTTCCTTCGTTTTGATTGGTTCGTTGTTTAGTCTATGATTTCCAGGCTTTCCACATCCTTTTTCATTTCGTCCCAATCGATCAAGGCTTCACTCACGTGACAGGCTTCCAACAACGTCACCAGGTCGACTCGATTCCCGTTTTTTTGTCGCCATTGGTTGAACACGGTGAAGATTTGCATGCGCGCGTTGTTGGGATGACTCATCTTGGCTTGACTAATTCGCGCTTCTCTGATCCCCAGATGTCTGCCAGCCTTCTCCTATGTTGCCGGACATGACATTGATATCCATTTGATCCAGAGACCAGCGTTTCTTTTTCTTCGGCAAGCCGTCCATCCACTGGCGTATGGAGTCTTCTTTCTGTTCGACAAACTCGTCTTTGCGATTGATCAACACCGTCTTAAAGCCCGGCACTACCGTCCAGAACTTTTTCAAGGCTTTGTCGACGTCTTCTCGCCATCGTTGTTCGTCCTCCCACGTCTTGACTTGATCCCGTGGATCGTCCATCATACTGCCTAGCACGTTACCGATGTCTTGCAGTTTCGGCTCGTCCACCCAAAGGTAGTGATTGTAATCGTCCACGGGATGCGAGGGTTGACCCGTTATGGAAGAAACGCCTAGTCCCAGACACGAGCGGTATCTCTGACTGGGATGTTCGTACTTGCAGCCGATACACTCTTCGTGTTGCCTTTCTTCTATAATGGGCAGGAAACATTTCAACACTCGACAGTTGAGCCATCGTTGTCTAAGTTTCTCGATCATATCCATATTTTCTGCCGGTTCGTCATCTTCTTTGTTTGTTCGCCATCGTCCCGAGACCAGAAAGTCAGTATCCATAGGGGTAAGTGTTGCTCGGTTGGCCATCGTCATTGAATTGAACAAACTGCTTGTCATACACGATTTTATATCGTTTGTTCTCGGGGCGTGTCCAAAGACGGCGGTCACGTGATCTGGTAATCTTGAACGGATTGGCTATGACCAGAGGTTCGTTTTGATTGACGTGCCGTGCATTCTCCTTCATGATGGCGTAATTCAGCTGCTGGGAGACACGGTAATTCAAGGTGAATCCCCGGACTTTACATACAGTTTTACCATCGCTCTGGCGGTACGCGTAATTCTTTGGGCCTCCGCTAACAAATTCTCGAATGGTGACATCTTCGGGCAACTCGTTCTTCCACTGACCCAAACTAGAACCTTCCGGGGGATTCCATGACGTGGCGTGGTATTGGTAGATGACGCTATCGGTGTCAAAATAGCATACGCGCTCTCCCAACTTTTCCAAGACGGAATAGAGTTTCAAACGAGCCTGAGCCGTGACAAAGGCGGCGATAACCACGTTGGTGATGGGACAGGGTGCCAAGTGTTCTTCTTTTTTCAGCGTTTCCATCAAGACCATGTTATCGTTAACTAACTGCACATCTTGTACGGTCTGGGTCACGTCCAACATTTTTTTCAAAATAGATGCTGGGCTCCGTGATGTACTCGGTCTTGGGAAAGTTGTCTCTCTGTCCGAATTTACCCCATGCTGTGTTCAATTGTAACTTGCTAAACGCCCGCATCCCTTTGTTGGGTTTTATCGACGCGGGATCCAGACGAATACCTTCCGTGTCGTACACGTCGTTGACGAAGCGAGTCTTGTCTTCTTCGGTGTGGCAGGTGTCGGGATAACCGCTGCTTCCCATCTTCTTCTTGAGGTAGTGATGGATGTACCCAGTAAACAGACCGCTCGTAAGTGCCGAATTCTTTCCAGTGCCAGACTTCGTAGACTTTTAGTACTTTGTATCCTAGGGTCACCGCTTTCTTGAGTTCCATGGTGACAAACGTACCCACCCAGACTCGCTGTTCGTCGGTGTGCTCACACGGTTGGTATTCGGCAATCTCCCCTTGTGTTGCATGTGTTCGTCGACGCAGGTTCGACACAGGGCAAACACCAATTTCTGTTTGCGTCGAAACGGGAGCACTGGATGGTACAGGCCACGGGGCGGCAAGACGGAACACTGGATCAACCCTTCGTACTGTTGCCACTGGTCTTGATCGGGCTGTGTGACGATCATGGGTTCCTTGATGGGAAAGGTACCGTACTTGCAGATGTAAGGGTACAAGGACACCACATCGATGTATCGCATGTCTTCCACCGACTCGTTCTCCAACAGTTGAATGGCATTGGTTCTTCCGCCGAAGAAAGCGTTGCGGGGCATCAGAGGTTCGGGAGCGGGCCATTGCTGATCTTAAAAGCCTTGTAAAAATTCGTCCATCTCGGGATCGTGGCGTTGTTCTTCCTCCATCTCACACTCCCACATGACGCGGATGGTCTTCATACCGTACTGCTCCTGGAGTCGACGGTGACGTTCTTGGGTCTTCTGGTACAAGTCCCTCATACTGCGAGATGGATCGTAGGGATGTTTATGCTGAAGGTCTTGGACGGGACCCGGATAACATTTGGGACAACCGTGAAAGGCACACCCGTGAAACTCGTACACCGTACCCGTGGTCGTGTCCATGCCATCTAAACTATAAGGGCCAACCCGGCATTCACTACCGTTGCGGGCGTGTCGAATGTTGGGTAGTGTGGTCTGGTTTTGGAATGCAGCCATGGTCTGTTGATGTTGTTCCCATTCCAACCATCGAAGGGCTTTGTTGGACTGTTGTCGAGGCTGGAAGCGGTGCCAGTCCTTACCAGGTTTTGGCTCTTGCATCAGGGCTCGAGGAATGACGACGAGGGTGTCTTTCTTGAGGTAGTGCGTACGTAACACGCGGCTGCAGGCAGAGGCCAGGGTCAAGCTTTTTTCGAAAGGGGTCGATTCCTGTGTCCATGAGAAATATCTCTCGAAACACGCCACAGCATTGGCGGAGGACATCGATGTCACTTTTACAGTAGGCCAGAATTTCCTGTCGAAAATCAAAGATGTGGTGACTGTGTTGTTGGTACCACTCGTGAAATTTTTCTTGTTCAGTCACACTCATGCCATCCGGATCGTAATCGGTGTCGGGAGGATAGGCGCCCACGTAATCTTCGTTCTGAGGGAAGTAACCTGGTGAGGGAAGTAACCTGTCTTGAGTTCTTGCAGGCCAAAGGTCTTGGGCATGTCCCGTAAAGCCATCGGTAAAAAGTTGAGGGAATCGATGAATTTTACCGTCCCGACAGTGATCGTCATCGCTTTACCACCATTCATAATCACTTCGGGTTGCGCCACGGAATGTTTGTGCAGCGTCTGTAAAATCAGCAGTCCGTCGTAACCTTTAAAGTTGTGAGCCACGGCAATCACGGGACTTGATTCGTGACTGTCATGTTTCCAACCATCTACCACCGTACCGTGAGCAGCGAGTTGTAGAAACCATTTTCCCACATCGTCCAGCGTGTCTTGGCCTTTAAACACAATTTCCCGTTGGTGATTCCAGTACATATCGCAGTGCTCGCAGGGATCTTGATTGTCGATACAAAAGTGACAGCAGGTTTGCAGGACACATAGGTTGGGAATGTGCTCACCGGTATCTTGCTGGCATTCAAAGTCAAAGAAGACGAAACGGGTCAACGTTGATTTCTGTAGTTTGTCGATTTGGGTCTTTCGGTCTCCGTTCATGTCGATGGGTGATTTCAGCGGTTGGATGTAACAAAACTGTTTCTCGGCCGTGTACCACTCTCGGCAGATGGAACACTCGTATTCTCCGCATCGATGCTGTTCTAAATTTCGTTTGGCCTTGATGACGTCCCACTCCTTCTGACATTTCTCACATTTCTTCCATCGATAACACACACTGCACTTGGCTCTGGAACGGGTGGCGAGATAGTTGTCAAAACACTGATGACATCGGTAACACGTCTTTGTATTGGGATCGGGTGGACAGGGTGGACCCACTGTCTTACATCCTTGACACATCACGTGACACGAATGATTCTCTGCAGCATTGTATCCTACTTGACAGGTCTCACAAAAATACGACCTTTCCACAAAAGCGGGCATGGAGGTAATGACGTCATAATGTCTGTCGTGTAAATACAGGTTGAGATGTTTTGGGGTACGGGTGACGTGTTTTGTTCCCCGATAGATCGCCTTCCCAAAGATGGCTCGAGAGAAAACGTTGAGCTGATATCCTTGCTCCCCCAAATACTTGGCGTACAGTTCCCAGGTTTCCATCCCCTTGCATGCTTGCCTGGCTCCACCGCAGGGCTGGGGTAATGGTAATGGGTAATGGTAATGGAATGTAATCATTACATTTTTTAAGTAATGGCCATGTAATGAGTAATGGAAGATTTCAAAAGTAATGAGTAATGGAAATGTAATTAATTACATTCCAAAAATCATGTAATGGTCAATTACATTTCAATTACATTGTATGGCACATATAAATATTTCCATATGATAAACATCAAATTTTATAGCCCCAAAGAAGAAAATTAAGTGTATCTGACACAAAATCCAATTTGTTATAATTCTTTTTTTTTTTAAAAAAAATTAAATCAGATTTAATAAATTTTAATAAGAAGGCATTCAACATTTTGTTTTATTACTTTTTATGCAGGACCCTTCTTTAAACATGTAACCTAAAAAGTGAATCTTTGAAAAGAAGTATATTTTAATCAAAGATTATTGTTAATTTATAGTCAATCACTCAGTCAATCAATCAATCAGTTAGATTAAAAGACAATAGTCTTACTACCCTTTAATCTTAATCTCAAGGTAACAAGTGACAACCCAAACAATGGCTTTCAAGCATCTCATTATTTTATGGTTATCAGTTATACAATGTATTATAGACAGACTATTTGGATTGATTATGAATCTCATAAAATTACGTATTAAAGGAGCTAAATTGATATTTTCTGGACCCAGAAATTGACCCAAATGGGTCGCAATACATATTATAATGTAATATGAATTCATATAAACTGGTTTACATTCAATCCTTTCTGTTTTAATTGTAATTTCTAATCAGTTATGTTCGACGAGGTTTGTCAGTTTTTGTCACCACTGTCCGTCACATGAAAATTTGCCTTGATGTTATAATTTATAGAAATAAAAATTCATAAACAAATATCTATTAAAGTGATGCAAGGTTATTTTGAGTTTGGTTTTGTAGGCTGTTCATGGCAGAAAATTGTGTTCTTTTTTTGATTTCTATGTGAAAAATGATTTTTATTTATATTGTCATAAAGTAATGGGTAATGGTAATTAATTACTTTGCTAAAAATGAGAAAGTAATTGTAATGATTACATTTAAAAAGTAATGGTAATGGTAATGTAATTAATTACATTGGCAATGTAATGGCCCCAGCCCTGCTCCACCGACGGCATCGATAAGGGCTTCGGTTTTCTTCGTCTGCCACGAGTGGGGTCCTGCCCTCCTCTGTAGTCTGTTCCGCCCTCTTTCCCATTCAGGCGTGTCTTGTTTGTTGGCATAATGGCGGGCGACGACAATGGCTCGCTGGAAACAAAGTTCGTCGGCATTCTTTATGGTGACCAAACATTTCTTTTTCTTTAAATATTCGTCGAAATTTGCGCAGTGTCTCTTCTTCATGTTTGTTCCACCGCTACCTCGACCATCGGGAGGGGACACGTGACATATACTCATGGGCATGCGTTGATCTAGTCTAAATTCTTCGTTACTCTGTAATACGGCAGCCACTTTCTGTAACACGTCTTCGGCTTTCAACAAACGATGTTCACGGAAGGGTAACCAGATCGGTGTTTTGAGTCCTGGGTGACTAATGGCGATTCTAACATAGTCACTTTCTCTGGCGTCCAAGGTTCGGCGTATTTCCTCGATGATGGCCTCAAAAGTGTCGTGTAGTTATTGTGGTACATCGTTGGCTGGAACGTGGGACCAATCTTCCAGAAAGTCTATCTCCACACACAGTGATTCGGTTCGAAATAATCGGCTGTATCGTCTATCCACGGGTCGTAATGTAAAACTCATCTTGATTTGCTCGCTGATCGCTTAAAAATGACCGAAGCTGTCGCTTCCATGCCTTTTATTCCTGTCACCATGAATGGACTCGTCCATGACGTCATACCCTTCAAATGGATTCGTCCGTGACGTCACCCATGAATGGACTCGTCCATGACGTCATACCCTTCAAATGGATTCGTCCGTGACGTCACCCATGAATGGACTCGTCCGTGACGTCATATGAAATGGATTCGTCCTTACGATCATAAAACGGTACAACAGCCGTCACTCTATCAGTATGAGAATGGATGCTCCGGTGTTACCCATCGAAGACAACCACAGCACGGATACTCTCATGTATCTCAGGGGTAACTCGCTTGCCGTGATTACCCCTGACGATATCTTTGTCTTACCTGACGAGGTATTAAAAACACCTCCCAGGAAAAGACCTCCTCCCGAATTAGTGGAGGCCATTAGACGCAACCGACATAAAGTGCGTCGTACCCTCACGTTCTAGTGCTCGCATTCGAGTGAGGACAACGGCCCTTTTCAGGGCCAACTTAATCAATGTAAAAGAGTTGTTTCCCCTTACCTCCCTCTCTTCCTTTCCTTTCTTCTTCTTCTTCTTCTTCTTCTTCTTCTTCTTCTTCTTCTTCTTCTTCTTCTCTCTCTCTCTCTCTCTCTTTTCCCGCGCGCGCGCCCCTATTTCTCTCCGTACGTGCAATCACACGTGCAAGGTCACGCACGTGCAGGGGGTCACGCACGTGCCAGGGGTCATCCAGTGCAAGATCACGTGCACGCGTAAGCACGCCCATGCACGCACGCGCATGCGCGCGTCCCTGAACAAGCCCTTATACTACTGCATATTTGAGGAATTATGAGAAAATCATTAGAATTTGTTTGGTTTTTAAAATCAAACGTTTTTTTTTTTAATCAGATAATAATTGTGACCTCCAGAGGCACCACAAGCTAAAAAGGGTGATTTTTCGTACAATCAGGGGACATAATTCAGGAAGTAATGACCCGATGGGCGCAAATATCGAAAGGAACCAAGATCTTTGGGTTATAAACATACATGTCAAGTTTCATCAAAATTGGTTCAAAATTGTGACCTCTATAGGGTCCACAACCTTGATATAACATATTTTCACACTATTCGTGTAAAAACGGCGGCCATTTTATCCGTCAATTCTAGTCCGATTTTCACGTAATTCAAACTCTCTCTTCATTACCATGTAACGGTGATATAGTCAAACGTTTTTTTAAATCAGATAATAATTTTGACCTCCAGAGGGACCACAAGCTAAAAAGGGCGATTTTTGGACAATATGGGGCCATAATTCAGGAAGTTACGATCCGATGGGCGCAAATATCGAAAGGAACCAAGATCTTTGGGTTCTAAACATACATGTCAAGTTTCATCAAAATTGGTTCAAAATTGTGACATCTATAAGGTCCACAACCTTGATATAACATATTTTCACACTATTCGCGTACAAACGGCGGCCATTTTGTCCGTCAATTTTGGTCCGATTTTCACGAAATTCGAACTCAACTTTCATAACCATGGAACGGTGATATGATCAAACGGTTCTAAATCCGATAACAATTTTGACCTCCAGAGGGACTACAAGCTAAAAAGGGCAATTTTTCGGACAATCAGGGGCCATAATTCAGGAAGTTACGATCCGATGGGCGCAAATATCGAAAGGAACCAAGATCTTTGGGTTATAAACATACATGTCAAGTCTCATCAAAATCGGTTCAAAATTGTGACCTCTTTAGGCTCCAAAACCTTGATATAACATATTTTCACACTATTCGCGTACAAACGGCGGCCATTTTGTCCGTCAATTTTGGTCCGATTTTCACGAAATTCGAACTCAACCTTAATAACCATGGAACGATGATATAATCGAACGGTTTTTTAAATCCGATAACAATTTTGACCTCCAGAGGGACCACAAGCTAAAAAGGGCAATTTTTATACGCCCACATGGAAATGTGGTCGTATATTGCTGTCGCCCCCGTCCGTCCGTCTGTCGGTCCGTCCGTCCGTCCGTCCATCGTCCACAATTTCTTGTGAACGCTCTAGAGGCTAAAGTTAATAGCCGATTGACTTGAAATTTATACACAGTGTTTAAGGTCATGAGAGGAAGAATCCTATTGATTTTCGTTGATATCTGATAATTACTGCCAGAGTTATGACCCTTGATCACTTTGAAAAATCTTGTGAACGCTTTAGAGGCTAAAGTTATTATCCGATTGACTTTAAATTTATACACAGTGTTTAAGGGCATGAGGCGAAGAAGCCTATTGATTTTCGGTGATATGAGATAATTACTACCAGAGTTATGACCCTTGATCACTTTGAAAAATCTTGTGAACACTCTAAAGGCTAAAGTTAATATCCGATTGACTTTAAATTTGTACACAGTGTTTAGGGTCATGAGACGAAGAATCCTATTTGATTTTCAGTGATATCTGGCACTTGATCACTTTGAAATATCTTGTGGACAAAGTCCTTGAGACAAACCATCAAAACTATTCTAATCATTTCTGATAATTATTTAATGGGCTATTACTCGTAATAAGATTATCATGTGTTGTAAATGTTCTCCTTACTGATAAAAGAAACAATATGCGACAACCCTTGTTGACTGCCCGGAAGACTTAGCTGTTGTGGGCGTATGTTTCGTTGCCTGGCAACCTATCTTTCCGACAATCAGGGGCCATAATTCAGGAAGTTACGATCCGATTGGTTCAAATATCGAAAGGAACTAAGATCTTTGGGTTATAAATATGCATTTCAAGTTTCATCCAAATCGGTTCAAAATTGTGACCTCTACACTGTTCACAAGCTAAAAAACGTGATTTTTCGTACAATCAGGGGCCATAACCCATGAAGTTACAGTCCGATACATGCCAATATCGAAAGGAACAGAGATCTTAGGGTGATAAACCTATATTTTAAGTTTCATTGAAATCGGATAAAAATTGTGACCTGTAGACTGTTCACAAAGAATTGTGGACGGACGGACGGACAGGGGCGACGACAATATACGTCCACATGAAAATGTGGGCGTATAAAAAACAATACTGACTTTGCACCGATTTAAAGGGACAATCCCGATAAGAACAGAGTCTCAAAAACTAAAGTCCGAGTATTTATGAAATTTATGGACCAAAATATAGTGGCATGGTGTATTAACCTCGTCTCAAAATTTCAGCTCAAAATATTGAGTCGGTTGGACGTGAACGTCAACACTGCTTATCCGGACACGTAACCCTTTTAAGATTTCGGGTCAATTTTTTCATTGGGTGACCTGATAGTCGATTAATGTTTCTTGAGAGGTCTATACAGTGAATGACCCATGCCCTGTACTTGATAACAAAGGGTAAATTTCACCTACATATTATTTTTATAGAAAAAAGCCTGGTTTTACCCAGCTACTGTATAATAAAACGTTCTCCATTTCCAGATGAAGACTGTCAGGTTTAAGTTATTTACAAGCATATCACAAATATCGGGTTGGTAGGTGGGCCTTAGGTTATGGATTTTAAAGTATATTAACACAAAATTAAGCAGTTTTATTCCCCAAAAAGTTATCGGGATTGGCACTTTAAGCATAATATGTTAGTAATACTAACATAGGCTGATTCAGCTCTATGAGCTTTGCCAGCGCGTAACAGGAGACAACAATATATGTCCAAATGAATATTGTGGGCATTATTAAAACCATTTTTATACAAGGGCTGATGACCGCGATGAAATGGGCCTGAGTCTGTTCAAAGATAAAATAGGAAAATCATCAGGCCAGATTGGATTGGCTATTTATACATAAAACTTATGCAAAGATGTTTATATGTACGGAAAGAAAAAACGCAAAGAGTAAGGTAACTTTGGGTTTTAGGTTAACTCACAAATAAATAGACCAAGGGTATAAGTAGTATGACAAAATTTTACTTACAATACAACAAATTATTATATTCCTATGCACTTTGCCTTTCTTTCCTCACACATTCTTTTGTCACGTTGACTTGATCTACTTAAAACAAAAAGCCAATAATTAATAAAAATATATTTACACATCCAAAACCACCAACACACGAAAATGAAATGAAAGCTGTTTGCCCTTCTGCATTTCTGCTTAATCCGGGGGAATTAAGAGTGCTATAAGGAAATTTTACTCGGACTATGGAGCTAAGCCCTATCTGCCTACTCTTATTTCGAATTCTGTCAAGGGGTTCTTTAACGTACCATACATACCAATGTGTACATGGTACCTTGTAGACGCTGTTCCTTGCCAGGCCCCTGCATGACTAGGACAGTATTAAACAGCGAACCTCCAAGTAAGCGATTCATCAGCTCACTCACTGAACCACCACAGCTATCCACCCTACACGAAAGACCTACTTTATTTGTGAAAAACCTCATTGGCAAATAAACTTTGACACTGTTAACTTAAGACAGTGTGCATAACTAGTTTATGGTTATAAAATGTATTTACCTCCAGAGAAGGAGTCGGCATATAGCTTTGATACTAAAGGACAACAACTTACAAGAGAAGCAATTTTTCCAATCAAAGCTTCTTTGCTGCTGACAAGGCAAACCGATTTGGCTTTTTTTTGTAGCTACTTTTTTCTTCTTCATTCAATTGATTCCAACTAGGCCTCACGAAGTCATAGTGTTTCTGTTAAAATATGGAATATTATAGAAAGTAATTGATTGAAATTCTGGCATTCTCTTTTTAACTCAAAAAATACACATGAGTTTAGTTCATTAACGCAAAAAGGAGTTTGGCACCTTTGTAGTTTGCCTTTGGCCGCTTGAGACTGCGACAACTAAATATTTGTAACAAGCGCTACTCCATGACCCCACCCCAACCCTTCAACCCGAGGTCCATACTTCTCTGCGCCACATAACTATAATTACCTGTGGGGCCTAATAGATCTAACAATTTCTAGTAGATACAGTAGATTATAATATATATTTGGAAATAATTAGATCTAATAGCTAGAAGTTCTTATACTTATAGACTACAAAATGTTGATGCCCATTCACATAATTTGTAAATTTGATATTTATTACTTGTACTATCTATGTGTGGTGCGGTCCACTTGCACTTTATATTACCGTACTAACAGAATGAAGGGGGGGGGTCTAGCAATAGACTTCCACGGTGATATCTTTATAACCGAGAATTCTCCCCTTAATAAATACTAAAATAGGCCTCCACTAACTCTTCAGTGCAAAAAACTAGGCACACACAGACCAACTGACCATGGCATTTCTGCAAACTACCCCCTAATTACATGTAAAAAGATGTTAGGATTATGATCCACGGAATCACTATAAGAATGTTCCAACCTGAGTAGGTTTACAACTATTAATAGACGCCAACCAACGGTCCTAGCTTCCTAATGCATTACACCTCCATTTTGCCTGAAATAATTAATATATGGACACAGATCACCAAATATTCCTGGGCAGTCACCCTCACATAGACAGCTCTGAACTACTTTTGATAACTCAAAATTGTTCTGGGTCGGCCGCAATGAAATCCCCCAACAGAAAATCTCCAGATTCTCCCATTTCGATGTAAAAATTAATGCTTTCATACCTACTCAAATGACTCAAAATTTCTAAAAATGCCCTTATTTTCATTGCTAATGTAACTTAGATGGGATGTATAAGTTTGTCAAGTTTAGAAATAGCTCCAGCTTTCCTACAGAAAATGGAAAATTGGCAACACTGAGTTAATGATATTCAGCAGATGGGTTTGTACAAAATGTTCAAAACAGGGGTAGGCTCAATTTGGCCACTATTTTACCCAGAACAAGCATTTTTTTTCTTCTTTGAAGCATTAAATTCTTGCATTTTCTTCATGTAGGAAGCAATATCGCTGTCTTTGTAGACATTTTTCACCCCATCTTTCTGTTTAGAGGGGCTATAAATGCCCCACCCCACCCGTTTTTATTAATGTGTTTTGAGATATTTAATTGCACCTGTGTTGACAATTAAATGATAATAATTGGAATTTGTTGTTGAATTACAGATGGGAATGTTATTTTTTGCCAATAAATGGTCATTTTGTACATTTCAAGGATTTCTGACCTTTTTTGTTCCTAGTCAAACTTAGATCCTTGAGACATGTCAGGCCAGTAAGACCACACCCTGATACAGAACTGGTGTAGATCTGTAAATGTCAGCTTAATGGTCAATATTTTCTTATCAAAATCTAGGATTTGTGGTGTTTGTTGCATTTATGTCACTTGTAGAACAGTAAAATGTTAATTTTGCTCCTTTTCAGGCCTCTATTATGTTGTCAACTATGTCATAACTACCTTTTTGACTTCATTTTTTAAGGCAATTGATGTAAAGGTCCAGACATCTTGTTTCAGTACAATAATTGCAATAAAGATTTGTATGATGCCTCTGGGGTTTGAGATGTTGAAAACATTAAACTATTTCCAAATTTGTGAAAATTGTGTATTCTGTGACCCTTTTGTTAGAGAGGGGTGGACATAGACCAATTATGGCATTTTTTTTCTTTCAGCAAGGCCTATTTTAACCATAATTCACATTTATTGCACCTATTTTAGTTTTTATGTTCATATATTAGCCAGGGATGGTAAATCATATCTGTTAGACAGATTCCTTTGGTAAATTTGGCTCTGCAACCAAAGATAAGATTGATTCAGTCATTGACATTTTTAGGGGGTGGGGTTACATGTTTCAGTACAGACCTTTATAATTTCAATCAATGCAACAGTTTTGTGATTTTTCTGTTTGCATATTGTCCAGGGTTTCCAAAAATATATTACTTGCCAGTCTGGCTATCTAAAAAAGTGGAAAATTATTGGTTTTTTTAAAGATGCATCATGTAAATTTTGTACATTTTTCATGACATGGCAGTAAAAAATATATTTTTGATAAAAATTCCAAATTATGAATGTTTTCTATGTAGTTTGTTTGCAACTTGTCTATTTTTTTCACAGAGCTCAAATACTGCCTCTATTAAAAAAGATTTTTTAAATTTTAGCACAAAAGGCCCAGGGACCTGAGATGCACCACTGTACTTAAAGCAGCATGTATACTTAAAGGGCCATCATTTTTGCAGTTATTCTTTGATTTTGATTTCCTTTCACCAGCATGTTGCCAGAACATATGGGAAGCAAATACAAAAGGCCTTTTGGTGATATCCGAAGTTTCACCCCTATATAGGACACAGATCACCAAATATTCCTGGGCAGTCACCCACGAAACAAGGGCGAAAGTTATTTTTAGTCCTTCTCTCCCTTTCCCTTTTTCCCCCTTTTGCATGGCGATTTTTGTTGAATTTTTGGTGTAGAATCGAAGAAAAGGGTTTGAAAATACATTTTCTGCCAGGTTTTGGTGAATATTCATGATTTTGAGGCGGAAGGATACAAGAGTTGTGAGGTTGGTTACGTTGAAAGGGAGGGCCGAAAATTGCAAGGTTAGCTGTCTCTACTTCCAGCTTGTCTATCTCAAGTTTTTCATGAAGAACCTCATACATGCTTTTGGGCAAGAGTTTGCCACATGTTGCTCCATCTGTGGCAGAAAGCGTTTTACCCAACGAATATTTGGGAAAAAGTTACAACCGGTCTAAGAGACGAGAATTAACATTAAAGTCAATGGGGCAATAATTAGTGATCTGTGGCCTTTTATTCTTCACTTTATGTCAAGACCTCAACGAAGCAAGTACTCTTAATTTAGTAACAGTGTTGATTTATCCACTCGTTCACTACATTTGGCGTCGCCGTACAAGGTTTAAATGTACAAAGTCATTCATGGTAAATTGTTTTATATATAATTTACTGTGATATATTTGCTGATCAACGAATGTTTATCATTATCAGCGTGTACGATTGATAGTGTAAGACAGGGGAAATAGTCCCCTATCGTTTTCTATTTATCGTAATCGAAATTAGTATTAATTTAGTTATTTCGTATATAATAATCATACATTTTGCTCACAATATAATACAGGATATTAATTATTGGTATTTTGAATATATTGCAGGGCTTGAAAGGAATAAAATCATGGAGAGCTCTAAAAGCTGCACCTAAAATTACAAATTTAGAAAATCGCTCTCCTAAAAACCCGCACCTCAGATTAGTCACGTGACACCATTGGTTGGCAAAATCGGTTGTTTACAAATGGCTGACTGGCTGTCTGACTGACATCGCTAACAGAAAGACATTTTGCGCTGTATATAATCTGATTAAAGTTGTTTTTTTTTACTTAGCGACTTTTCCGTTGGGTTCGTCTAGTCATTACCAAGCAATGATTAAATTTTAAAATATGAGGAGACGACGACTACACGATGACAAAGCCATTCAAATAGGAAGACACAAACCAACTAAGTAATCCCGATTTTTCCTCCTCACGCCTTATGACAATCTTTAAATTACGTATTGTATTCGCAACTAGGCTAACCATAATATATTCCATTAAATAAATGGTATTCAAAATTAATAATAATTAGCCTACGTAAATCATTACAAATAACCGTTTTCAAAATGATACTCAATAATTGGTTCTTCTTATTATTGTATTGCTTATCCACTCGGGGTTGTTGTGACTTGTTATTGTAATTATTAATTAATAGTTTAATAAATCCGGCCTTTCTAAAATATAATTAGCTTAATGGAGGGCTCCATTCCCGTTTTAATAGATGGGTAATATTTTAATCTCAGGGATCACTATTATTGCATCTAATGTAAATACTACCGACTCTGATTTAATTACCTGCACTCCGTCTTCATTCAAGGATCCATTGATGGTCTGTTATAAATGGGTTTGGGTTTTTTTTCATTGATAATATAATTAAATTCCATCTCGTTCCTGTTTGTTGCCTGTATATACATGTAAAGTGATTTCACCAACATCTGTATTGATGTGTATCCTGATGAAATTTAGGCTAAATCTTCAACATCAGTAGCCTACTTAACTTACAGATTTGATGTTTCTCTTTCAACCATATCCGACATATCAAATCAAGGCTTACCTATGTTGGCAGGAAAAATTAACTTTCTGATTCAGTGGCCTATCAAAGACAGCCTTACAAAACACGCGCCCTCAGTTTTTAATAGTTCTTATTCAAGAACTGTCAGTATCATTTACTGTATTGAAGTATTTATTAAAAAATCTGGACAACTGGAAGATCTGACCAACAGAAATGCAACCCTTATCACCCCGTCCTTTACAAGAGGAAAATCCCAATTATGTGCTTAAGAGGTTGAACAAACACGAAAGATTGCACATGTCATAATTCATGTTGTGAGAGCGATTGAGAGACTAAAGAACTCCAACATTCTTAGTAGCAAGATGAGTCTATACATGGTTCCACATGTTGATTGTATCGTTACGATATGTTCTTCAATTTGCAATCTTAATGCATAGCTTATTTGGTGAATTTCCCTGGGTGGGGGGGGGGGGTCTGGAAAGGGTAGACCGAAAGTTGTGTTGACAAAATTAAACCCCATTTCATTTGTATCATTAATTTAAAACATACATGTGATCATTAAACATATTAAATTTATTGAATAAAACACAGGTACATGTATGTTTCTGAAGTATGTGTTTTTCTATGTTTTACAATTTAGACAAAACTTTTGTCCTCTTGGTTTTCTTCTAACATTAACACATTTATATAGTGGATCCATCCATACGGACAATCAGAATTGTCACACTTGATCACCTCTCCACCATACTCTGGCTCCGAACAAATACACCGAGTCACAAAGTTATTGACTTTACCTTGGTTATTTAATGCTGATGTCTCTTCTTTCTGATTTTCCAATTCCCTAGTGACAAGTTCCATAATAATAAAAGTTTTAATGAACAGTTCCCACCTTGAAATTAAAGCTACATCAAGTGCAACACGTACAATAACCATACTTGGAGCTGGTCTACATTTATTGTGCACAACAAAGTCACAAAAAGTTAATTTGGAAATATACATCTGAAATTGTATCTGGGAATAATAACGATGAGTGGATTTAAGTTGTAAATTTCTATCTAAACAAAACTGTCCTTTGCTACAGCCCCCTGGACTGGAAGATCTCCTGTACATGTCCACTGACCACATACCTAATAATATAAAAAGTAATTTAGAATATTTTTCCATAAATCAATAAATCTGTAAAGAATGACAGATTTTATCAAATCAGTAATAATAACTATGATTTTTTAATTGATGTGCCACAGTTTTTAAATGTTCAATTAAATAGATAAGAGCTTAGCCCTGGGTACCTTGGTAGGCCTTACTTAAAAATACTTTGCACCAATTAATTTCATGTATACTTGGTTGATAATGAAAAAATCCACATGGAATGAAGCTGTTTATATACCGGCGGTGGATCAATTAACGGCATAATTTAGTATAAATATATTCATATTTGATTTAAATTTCAACTTACTTGACGCCTCTAATTCTAATGATTTATAAGCTTGCATAGATTCTTTTGTGTACAATGATGACATAGAGGTAAATGTCACAAAATTGGCAAAAGTCGGGTCCGGCCATGTGTTCGGATCTCCGCTCCATTTGTCTTTCAAAAACGGTATAGATCTGGCAAAAACTTCGTTTCCGAATCGTAAGATAACTCACATTTATATCCATGTTTAGGATCTAACGTCAAAGACTTGAAATACGCTAATTTGTAAGTGTTAAACATAATATTATCACACGTGTCAGCCCCTTTTACAATAATACGCGTTGGCTGGAACCACTTTCTGCCAACCAGTTATTTAGCGTGACGTCACATCCGACTTTGGCGAACATCGCTATTCTAGGAGAGTGTTTTTCAAAAGCAGATTTTGCTTATATTAAGTGCCCAAATATGTAATATTATGTGATAAATCTGTTTATTTTACATCTTTTTTTCTCAGTCAAACGGTTGTTATAGGCCTGACGATCACAACCCGTTCAATATATTTATTACCTTTACAAACATATATAAATGCGTTCTTCGTGCGTGCGTAGAGGATTCGACTCGGTGTTTTCTGTGACTTAATCCTTCGTATAATAATACAATAGCCTACATTGGTCACTTTATATTTACTTCAAAGTCTCAATCTCAATGTAGCCATTTTTCCCCCAAACGATGTTGAAATAAATTCGCCCTCATTTAAACAATACTTTCATTAGAAGCAATAATTGCCATATCATGGAATTCGCTAAATTGGATATACCCAGATGTGTAAATAACCCAGAGTTTTCCCTCTAAACTTTCAGAATTCGTCTGCTCATTATAAATGACTGATAGAAGACAAAAACGTTTGTATCTTTTATTCGGAATCAAGGCTACATTATTTTAATAATAATAAACAATTTACGAATTCGTGATAACAAGTTATTTAGGCTAATAAATTTTCTTTAATTTTTGCACGCGAATTGACAACGAATTGTCCGCCATGTTGGTATTGGTCGCTCTCACGTACGCAATGTTTTGAATCGACTCGTGCTCATTTTATTTTGGTTCCTCCACATACATCGGCCTATCAACGGTATTTCGTCATTCACAACCAAGGCTACATTTTTTAAAAATTATGTTTAATTTATACGTAATATGAAACGTTTTATTATTAATTAGACAAACAAAAAACACCTATCGCAACATAGTATGGTTTTGACTTTTAAATACGTAACCCATTCTTGGTTACGACCGTGAAAATAAGATTGTTTCGATACTATCAATCGACATTTCAATGCCGATTATCGATAGTAAAAATAACTATTGATATCCAACACAATTCGGTGACCATACATCGCCGTTGATAGTTGAAAATCTTCCACGAATCTGCGGACAAAAATTCTAAAATTCGGAGGCCATTGCCGCCGAGGCCGACGGCATGTCGAGCCTTGCTTGAGACAGTTAAATAAAAATAGATTATTTTTACGAGAATTTTATTAAAAGCAAAAGCGTTCACGTTAATTCATTTAAAAGGTCGGGTGATATTTTAAAAAGAGAACCGTGAGTTAGCCTTCGGTTCGAGGAGCGTTGTTTATAAAATCCGGGTGCGTTTAAAAATATGTACCTGGGTTTCACTTTAGGTGCGTGGTAGGTGCGCGAGCGCTTTCGCGCGCCTTTCGTTTCGAGCCCTGTATTGAGAGCGTACATTGCAGAGTTAGTAATATTGTATTACTACGCCGACCCATCGTCTGCAGTGTGTATACCATACGACACACCTGTGCTTGCCTACTCCATGATCAAACACGATAGCAGATGGCTTCCATCTTGTTTACTGACGGTACTACTTATTTTAAGACAGACTCGGCTTTCCAATTTATAATATCTACGTCATTGGGGATTTCCAATTTATACTCACTGGTTGCTATGACCCGCTATGGCGTTGTCTAGAAACGCGCGTGCTCGCGTTAGTTTAAAATTTTTGCTATACGTTTAACATGGACTATTTGATGTAATTTGCCTGATTTGATTTGGCCCCATTTCCATAAATTTAGGTTGTTTTTTAGAAATTTTTAGCAAATGTTAATCTTAGGTGTTTTTTAATTCTAGCCGAAGTAATTTTTTTTACAATTTATAGCGAGTTAAGTTATCGTCTCTAAGAGGCGGGCGTAGTATTTAAATGGCGGCCATTTGCCATCATGTGTATTCTTGAAGTAGGTACACATGATGCAATCGTATGTGTGTATACTTGATAGCGTTCGGTATCACTGAGATTTCATGCTTTGTGATAATTTGAATGTTCACATCGAGTAGAGCACTTTGAAACAATTGCTATAATTCTTAGTATTTGATTCAAATATTCTAGATTATCATTTAGATCTATAAAATAATTTCACATAGCTGTGTTTTGACCACGCCCTGTATATACGCTTTCACACTTGGCGGGCAGAGAGCACGTGATCACATCAACAATAACACAGTGATTTCATTGGCTGAGTTTTACACCTGAATACTATCAACCCAGCTATAGTAAATAGAGTAGTAAAAACACAACTCACTCATCTATTGTTTAAGTTCAGTACTTGTTGGCCTTTAGCTAACTTGATAAAAGTTTGTTCACATTGGTTAACATTCTATTGAACTTAAATTCACACCTACATTTCAATACCTCAAAAGTATATAAATATATTTATTAAATTATTATTACCACTTTGTTGGTTTTGAATTGTCTTTTAAATATGGCAATTAATATGCAATCTGCCACTATTGATGAACTGCAAAATTTACGACACATAGGAAGAGTTAAGGCAGAGAGGATTGTCATGCTAAGACAAGAAGTAGGTGTATTAACCATTGATCACCTTGCTAAAGCTGTTGGTTTGCCATCTGAGCCATGGAGTGATTGGGTTGAGGAGGGGATAATAACTTTTGTTCCTCCAGAAAAGGGCGTCTTAGACATAAGAGATGCTGAGAAGATTGACGCTTGTATAACAAAGTTGGAGCAATTTGTTGAAACAAAATTCGAACAGATTCTGACTGCCATTGATAAACAGACTACTACTTTAAGAAATGAATTTGTATTATACAAACCTGTTCCATCTGCAATTCCCAAACACCCTCCTTCCCTTGATCAACAGTATGAATTTCCTAAATCCCCATCAACACAGGCAGACAAGGTAAAGTCTGATGAGGGGGTTCAAAATCCAGTTGCTCCTTCATCAGATTTGGCTATGTCTACACATAAGTCTATCAAGGATGATCCCGGGTCCAAAGTTATACAGGACATCACAAATGTCATACCCGACAATGGAGTTTATGGTTCTGAATTTCGGGATCATACGGAGACAGGGAACAAACACAGAACTAGGAGACGAAAGCTGCCCAAGGAACCGACAAATCCTATTCATAATAAAGAAGAGAACCCCCCTCCCACTGCCCAGGGACACCATGAGACCCGATCGCAAGAATCTGGGCGTCGTAATTATAGCCCTTCCAGTTCTCAAGACTCTGTAGCCTCGTTTGATGGTAGATCACGTGTGTATTCAGACTCTGATTCCGACAGCTATGATGAGGGTCATCATCATCGTCGTCATAGTCCAAACGTGCCCAAGATGGTCTTATTTTCAGGGGATGACAAGACAAGCTGGGAGTCATTTCTCGTACAGTTTGAAAGGGTAGGACATAGGTGTAGTTGGTCAGAACGTAAGCACTTCCAAAAAATGTCAGACTGTCTAAGGGGGAGTGCTCTTGAGTATCAATCGAATTCGCGAGACTATGGGAAATATCCTAATCCTAACTGGCAACCCATTCCCAGGGCTTTCAGCCCTCAACCCTTAAACACCAACGGGAAATCTCCCCAGAGTTACCGCCCATATAATCAAAATTGGCAACCCATTCCTAGGACTTTCGATTCACAGATGTCTAAAATTCCAGGGATCTCATCACCTAGTTACCGCCCCTCTTTTTCGAACAGTCATTCTGAGAAGGGAAAATCAAACCCGGAAATAGTTACTACAAGTGTATCTAAGGGTCCAATGTCTAACTCTGACAGTAAGGCATCTAGCTCTTTAAACTTGCAGCAACTGAGGATGGGGACACACCAGCACCAAGAAATAAACAAGTGTCATTCACTTTGTCATAATTAATCAAGAGGAATGCCAGAATTTAATGGTATAATGGTATCGTCCTACAAAAGTCAAGAACCTAGTGTTCCGAAAATATCATATAACTATATAATCGTGTGTGTTTTCATTACCATTATTATATCGTGTGTGCTCTTCTTAATTCGTGTGTGATTTAACTTAATTGTGTGTACCTTCAATTGATAGAGATGAAGACAGTGTCCCACCTGTGAGAATGGTATTAGTTATTTATTTTTAATAAATAACTTAAATGGGTGGGGATGGAATGTGACAAAGTGATCTCTACATCATATTGAAATATAAATATACAGATAGAACTTTCTGACCTCTGCTGATTTTTGATCATTAATGATATTGACGTGTTCAACTCGACACAACTTCTTCAAGGCACGGACTTAATAAAACAGCTAATGTGTTCAATATGTTATTTACGGACTACACACGAATGGCCTCTGCTCGTTTTGACAATAGGCACGATCTCATTCACGATCTTATTAAATATGCAGCGCAGTTACAGATACTATAATCTCATAAATAAACAATGCCAAATATGTACATCGCTTGTGTATCACTTTTCTTAATTAATTGTATGCTTTATAAGCCAGAGCTTACTGTTAGTTTCAGAAGACTTGGAATGGCACTCCTCCCGGAGTATGCCTATTTCATGCTCTCAATAAAGGTCTATCAACTATGCTGATATTCTGTTATCTGTATGTAGTGTTACAATCCTACCGATGTGATTTCAAAAATATAATTAGAAATATTCAAAATTATCTCCCCTTGACGAAATTAAGGATCAAAATTTTCAAAAAAAATCATCGAAATATAGGTCAGAATGACCTGATTTTTTTGGGGGGATACTAGATAAGTAATTACTGATTTGTACACAAAATATGAAGTTTGTCGATCGAACCGGAAGTGCCACCATCTTGACACGTGAAAAGTCCCTAAGGCTTTTTTGCTATTTTACTTACAGACACGGGGGTTATATTTTCTGAGTCCCTGAAGGTTGGCCCAAAAAATCGCTGGGAGCAGAATTTTGATTTAGGTCTACTGATGGATTCCATTTTGAAGTGAATATGAAAAGTAGTAGCAATTTGAAGGGACGAGACTTTGAAACACAATAACTCTCCTTCTAATTAAGCTAGAATGTTCAAACTTGGTGTAGACGTTCACTAGGTCAATGTCATGATTGAGATTAAAGATGAGCATTTTCTGCTTAGGGTAAGCAGAGATAAATATGCTGATTTGTTGATTCTTTAGGGCACGATAACTTCGGTTATAATGAAGAGAGGGTGGTGAAACTCCTGTCAATCGAGAGTCTATGAATATTTTTTGACGATATTTTACACTGGGTTAAAATATCATCCTACTTGAGCAGAAATGAGAAAAAAAATTGTCTCGGTAATTTGCATTAGCCGCCATCGGCTAATTTAGTTTTTCGTACCCAGAAAAATTATTTATTGTTCGATTTGTATAAAACAAAGTCCATAACCTCCGTGGTCCCAATTATATTTTTTTTTTGTTACGGTGAAATTTTTCTGTAGGCAACGGAAGTGACGTAATATTAATAAAAACTACAATTTTGACAGTTCGGTACCACTTTTTGAAAGCAAATTTTAATTTTTTTCAAAACTGATATAACTAAAAGGATGCACCCTGCAAAGGTGCACAATATCCTTAGCTCAGACTTTTTAATTTCAATTTCATTTTCGGGCAATTTCGAATAAAATGTAAAATAAAGTGTAAAATTCAGTTGTTTGCAATTCATTCAGCGTCTTCATATTTTGAAATATTTATTTGTAATTTCCATAAACTCGTAGCAATAATCCAGACGAAGCGAATGCATGCGAAAATTAGTTTGTAATGTGAACAGTTGCCGAGAAATATGCAATTTTGCATGCAGCACTTTTCACGTTATTTTGCCTATAAAAGAATGAATTATTATTCGATTTGCAATTTTTTTTTTCCATTTGATGCTTAATGCCATTTTGGACTAGGTCAAGCCAATTTTACATTTTCATTGTGACCGGAAATGGCGTCTTTGAGCAAAAACTGTATTTTTAACCTAAAAAACAAATATTTTATTCAAATGAGTCTGCCTTATAATATTTTTTAGAATTATGATATTTGATTCCCATCAACGAATAGAATTAAGCCATACGACCATACAGATGCCACAAAATGGTTTCTAACTTGTACGGTTACAGAGAAATAGGCGATCTTCTATAAGTCACTTTTCAAGGTTTTTGGTCTATAAAAGTGCCAATTATTATTCGATTTTTATAATATTTTTACCGTTTGATGCCTTATGCCATTTATGACTTCAATGAACTAAGTTAACATTTTCAATATCACCGGAAGTAATGTAATTTTTGCAAAAAAACGTATTTTTAGCCTTCAAAACAAAACATTTTTTTGAAGGGATTTATATTTATTATTCAATTAACTTTATAACGTCTGACTCTAATGGGCAGTAAGATTGAATCAATACCATCATATCGATATCAAGAAAAGGCTTCTTGTCGAATAATAGCCAATTTTCCCAGGGTCACTTTTAATTTTTTTACCTTCTTAATTTCAGTTGATGGGTTACAGGTTAGTTATTTATTGCCCGATACGTATAAAACAAAGTTTGTATTTTGTATGTTGCGAATTTTCGACTTATTTTTCCCCTATAAAAATTTCTTTCGGTACCGGAAGTGACGTAATTTTGCGATAATTTACAATTTTGGTCCATCTTTTCGCCAGCAAATATTACTTTTATATATATATGATAGAAGGTTTCACTGTAGCAAAATAACTAAAGTATAGTTCGGTAGCTCAATGGATCGGCTATGGTATAATAAACTTCCTGTATGATTCCTGAAAGCCGGTTCAGTGCTGCTTGCAGGTCTAGTTATTATTATTTTTTTCCGCGGGAGCCTATTTCTCCATGATCGAAAACAAACTTTTCTATCGGGAAAACATGTGGTGACTAGTGCATAAACTATTTTTCAAACTTCTGCGCATACCGGAAGTGGCCGAACTTTGTAGGTTGTCGGAATATTGAAAATCGGCCATAATTTCGTCAATTCTTTACCCATTTTTAAACAAATGACATTTTCGGAAACCCTGAATCTTTTGCGAGATAATGGCTATCTCACATTTTTCAATTTCGAACATTGGTCTATGACTTCTATCGTTCGAAAATTGAAAAGACGTTGTTTATGAGACAATTTTTGTTATTTTTCAAAATTTGCAAATTTGACCTACATTTTTGGATTCCTGAAGTCTATGCGATTTCAGTAATATAAGTTTCATTCAGAGTTATCGCCCTTTATTTTTCGAATTTTTTCGAATTTTGTGCCCCATATATTTTTTGGAAAGGATAAAACGATATTTCTGAAACCCCTGAAACATAAAGCCATATTGCCAGACAGTTGCATAAAGCAATTTCAACAACGATTCGTAAACCGGAAGTAGTCGAAATAATGTCAGATTTTTCGAAAAAAACTCAAAAAATGGGATCTTTGGGAAAAACGTGATTTCTTCGTCCCATATAAACCGATCAAATGGATTAAGGTATCGTTGGTTTACATCGGAATTGGAGTATCGTGTGATACCCAATTCATACAGGTACGATGATCCAGAAGTAAAATATGACACGCTGAAAATCAAGCATTTTTTTGATTTGGAGCGTTTTTGGACGCTTTTATCTCGAAAACTGCTCCAGCGATTTTTCTTAAACTTTATCTATCGATGGTCCTTCCGGTAGTCTTCAGCATGGGTCCATCCATTAAGACCTATATATAATTGGAATAAGACAAAAAAGGGACTGAAAATTGAAAAAGGTAAAAAAATCGTGAAATTTTGGAAAATGCTTCACTATTTTTGTATTTGAAGAGATTTTCAAAAAAAAGATATATATTTAAAAAGCTGACCTAATTACGATTCTAATGATGTATAATATGTATGCAGTTATTGAAATTTAATTTTCAATATTTTGACATTTTGACATTTTTAACACTTTTGAACATAGGATTTCTCAGAAGTATTTTATTTGATCGTATAGTGTAGTATATCATTAGAGAGCCCTGTTCCCATGCAAACTCCAAAACTGGATGTGAAAACTACTCGACAATGATTCGTATACCGGAAGTAGTTCAAAAAACGACGAAAAATGTAAAAAAGATAAAAAAGAATTGGAGTTCTTGCCAAAAGAATTCTCGGTCACATATTAGCGGACCAAAACAATTAAAGTGTCGCTGGATAGTTCCATTAATAGACGGTCGTATAACATCTCAATAACACGAATTTGATTCTTAGGAAATAAATTATGGTACGCTGAAAACTACGTATTTTCCGTTTTGGAGCATTCTGAGACGCCCTTTTCTCGAAAACGACACCTACGATTTTTCTTAAACATTTTTTACTCAGAGTCCTATCGGTGGCCTAGCGTGTGCATCTAATAGTAAAAGCGTTGCAATATTTTGGACGCCTGTATCTCAATAATAACCATACCGGAAGTATTCAAAAAATAAAAAAAAGGTTACAAACATTGTCGCACTTGCGAAAAACTTGATTTCTCCCTTAGGTAATAGCGGACCAAAAGAACTAAAGTGTCGTTGGACCATCATACGGTATGTAAATAATACGATTTCGATGGCAAGGAAATAAATTATTGTATGCCAAAAATCTAGTATTTTCCGATTTTTTAACATTCTGAGACGCCCTTTTCTCGAAAACGACGCCTACGATTTTTCTCAAACTTTTCTTACTCAAAGTCCTATCGATTGTCTATATAGTGAATCCAAAATGAAAAGCATTGAAATAATATAGGTGGTCCAAAAATAGCATCAAACTTTGAAAAAAATTCAAAAATCGTTAAATTTTTGTAAACGCTCTTTATTTTATCTTTTTTTCCAAAACTACTCAATAGATGTTTCTGACACTTCTGGTACAGAAAGTTAAGTATCCAAAGAACTTCGTAAAGCTATCACGACAACAATCGTAAAACCGGAAATAGTCGAAAAAATGTCCGATATTTTGAAAAAAAAAATATTTTTTTTACGAAAACCTTTTTTATTTATGAATATTTTTTGACGATATTTTACACTGGGTTAAAATATCATCCTACTTGAGCAGAAATGAGAAAAAAAATTGTCTCGGTAATTTGCATTAGCCGCCATCGGCTAATTTAGTTTTTTGTACCCAGAAAAATTATTTATTGTTCGATTTGTATAAAACAAAGTCCATAACCTCCGTGGTCCCAATTATATTTTTTTTTGTTACGTTGAAATTTTTCTGTAGGCAACGGAAGTGACGTAATATTAATAAAAACTACAATTTTGACAGTTCGGTACCACTTTTTGAGAGCAAATTTTAATTTTTTTCAAAACTGATATAACTAAAAGGATGCACCCTGCAAAGGTGCACAATATCCTTAGCTCAGACTTTTTAATTTCAATTTCATTTTCGGGCAATTTCGAATAAAATGTAAAATAAAGTGTAAAATTCAGTTGTTTGCAATTCATTCAGCGTCTTCATATTTTGAAATATTTATTTGTAATTTTCATAAACTCGTAGCAATAATCCAGACGAAGAGAATGCATGCGAAAATTAGTTTGTAATGTGAACAGTTGCCGAGAAATATGCAATTTTGCATGCAGCACTTTTCACGTTATTTTGCCTATAAAAGAATGAATTATTATTCGATTTGCATTTTTTTTTCCATTTGATGCTTAATGCCATTTTGGACTAGGTCAAGCCAATTTTACATTTTCATTGTGACCGGAAATGGCGTCTTTGAGCAAAAACTGTATTTTTAACCTAAAAAACAAATATTTTATTCAAATGAGTCTGCCTTATAATATTTTTTAGAATTATGATATTTGATTCCCATCAACGAATAGAATTAAGCATACAGATGCCACAAAATGGTTTCTAACTTGTACGGTTACAGAGAAATAGGCGATCTTCTATAAGTCACTTTTCAAGGTTTTTGGTCTATAAAAGTGCCAATTATTATTCGATTTTTATAATATTTTTACCGTTTGATGCCTTATGCCATTTATGACTTCAATGAACTAAGTTAACATTTTCAATATCACCGGAAGAAATGTAATTTTTGCAAAAAAACGTATTTTTAGCCTTCAAAACAAAACATTTTTTTGAAGGGATTTATATTTATTATTCAATTAACTTTATAACGTCTGACTCTAATGGGCAGTAAGATTGAATCAATACCATCATATCGATATCAAGAAAAGGCTTCTTGTCGAATAATAGCCAATTTTCCCAGGGTCACTTTTAATTTTTTTACCTTCTTAATTTCAGTTGATGGGTTACAGGTTAGTTATTTATTGCCCGATACGTATAAAACAAAGTTTGTATTTTGTATGTTGCGAATTTTCGACTTATTTTTCCCCTATAAAAATTTCTTTCGGTACCGGAAGTGACGTAATTTTGCGATAATTTACAATTTTGGTCCGTCTTTTCGCCAGCAAATATTACTTTTATATATATATGATAGAAGGTTTCACTGTAGCAAAATAACTAAAGTATAGTTCGGTAGCTCAATGGATCGGCTATGGTATAATAAACTTCCTGTATGATTCCTGAAAGCCGGTTCAGTGCTGCTTGCAGGTCTAGTTATTATTATTTTTTTCCGCGGGAGCCTATTTCTCCATGATCGAAAACAAACTTTTCTATCGGGAAAACATGTGGTGGCTAGTACATAAACTATTTTTCAAACTTCTGCGCATACCGGAAGTGGCCGAACTTTGTAGGTTGTCGGGATATTGAAAATCGGCCATAATTTCGTCAATTCTTTACCCATTTTTAAACAAATGACATTTTCGGAAACCCTGAATCTTTTGCGAGATAATGGCTATCTCACATTTTTCAATTTCGAACATTGGTCTATGACTTCTATCGTTCGAAAATTGAAAAGACGTTGTTTATGAGACAATTTTTGTTATTTTTCAAAATTTGCAAATTTGACCTACATTTTTGGATTCCTGAAGTCTATGCGATTTCAGTAATATAAGTTTCATTCAGAGTTATCGCCCTTTATTTTTCGAATTTTTTCGAATTTTCTGCCCATTTTGTGCCCCATATATTTTTTGGAAAGGATAAAACGATATTTCTGAAACCCCTGAAACATAAAGCCATATTGCCAGACAGTTGCATAAAGCAATTTCAACAACGATTCGTAAACCGGAAGTAGTCGAAATAATGTCAGATTTTTCGAAAAAAACTCAAAAAATGGGATCTTTGGGAAAAACGTGATTTCTTCGTCCCATATAAACCGATCAAATGGATTAAGGTATCGTTGGTTTACATCGGAATTGGAGTATCGTGTGATACCCAATTCATACAGATACGATGATCCAGAAGTAAAATATGACACGCTGAAACTCAAGCATTTTTTGATTTGGAGCGTTTTTGGACGCTTTTATCTCGAAAACTGCTCCAGCGATTTTTCTTAAACTTTATCTATCGATGGTCCTTCCGGTAGTCTTTAGCATGGGTCCATCCATTAAGACCTATATATAATTGGAATAAGACAAAAAAGGGACTGAAAATTGAAAAAGGTAAAAAAATCGTGAAATTTTGGAAAATGCTCCACTATTTTTGTATTTGAAGAGATTTTCAAAAAAAAGATATATATTTAAAAAGCTGACCTAATTACGATTCTAATGATGTATAATATGTATGCAGTTATTGAAATTTAATTTTCAATATTTTGACATTTTGACATTTTTAACACTTTTGAACATAGGATTTCTCAGAAGTATTTTATTTGATCGTATAGTGAAGTATATCATTAGAGAGCCCTGTTCCCATGCAAACTCCAAAACTGGATGTGAAAACTACTCGACAATGATTCGTATACCGGAAGTAGTTCAAAAAACGACGAAAAATGTAAAAAAGATAAAAAAGAATTGGAGCTCTTGCCAAAAGAATTCTCCGTCACATATTAGCGGACCAAAACAATTAAAGTGTCGCTGGATAGTTCCATTAATAGACGGTCGTATAACATCTCAATAACACGATTTTGATTCTTAGGAAATAAATTATGGTACGCTGAAAACTACGTATTTTCCGTTTTGGAGCATTCTGAGACGCCCTTTTCTCGAAAACGACACCTACGATTTTTCTTAAACATTTTTTACTCAGAGTCCTATCGGTGGCCTAGCGTGTGCATCTAATAATAAAAGCGTTGCAATATTATAGGTGGTCCAAAAATGACATCAATCTTTGAAAAAAGTTGAAAAATCATTAAATTATTGAAAATGCTCTTTTATTTATCTTTTTTTCAAAAATTACTTAATGAATGTTTCTGATATTTCTGCTACAGGAAGTTAAGTATCTAATCAACTTGTTAAAGCAATTCCGACAATGATCAAAAAACCGGAAGTAGTCGAAAAAATCTCCTATATTTTGAATTTTTTTTACATTTTTACAGAAAACTTTTTTATTTATGAATATTTTTTGATGGTAGTTTACGCAGAGTTCAAGTATCACCCTACTTGAGCATAAGTGAGAAAGAATTTTGTCTCAGTAATTTTCTTTAGTCGCCATTGGCTAATTTAGTTTTTCGTACCTAGATTAAATATTTATTGTTCGATTTGTATAAAACAAAGTGCATATGCTTCGTGATGTCAATTGTAATATTTTTTGTTACGGTGACATTTTTCTGCACGCAACGGAAGTGGCGTAATATTAACAAAAACTACAATTTTGAGAGTTAAGTACCACTTTTTGACAGCAAATATTATTTTTTATCGAAAACTGATATAACAAAAAGTATGCGCCCTGTAAAGGCGCATAAAATGTTTGTCTCAGATTCTTAAATTTCAATTTCATTTTCGGGCAATTTCTAATAAAATGTAAAAAAAAAGGTAAAATTCAGTTATTACAACCCATTCAACGTCTTTATATTTTGAACTATTTATTCGTAACTTTCATAAACTCGTAGCCATAATCCAGACGAAGAGAATGTATGCCAAAAATAGTTTGTAATATGAGCAGTTGCCGAGAAATATGCAATTTTGCTTGCATCACTTTTCAAGTTATTTTGCCTATAAAAGAGTAAACTATTATCCGATTTTCAATATTTTTCTTTTATTTGATGCCTAATGCCAATTTGGACTAGGTTAAGCCAATTTTACAGTTTCACTGTTACCGGAAATGACGTCATTTTGGCAAAAACTGTATTTTTAACCTAAAAAACAAATATTTTATTCAAATGAGTCTCTTTTATAATATTTTTAAAATTATGATATTTAAATCCCATCAACAAATAGCATGAACCCATACGATCATACAGATACCACAAAAAAGTTTCTAACTTGTACGGTTGTCGAGAAATAGACGATTTTCTACAAGTCACTTTTCAAGCTTTTTGGTCTATAAAAGTGTCAGTTATTATTCAATTTTCATACAATTTTCACCATGTGATGCATTATGCCATTTATGATTGCAATGATCTGATTTAACATTTCCATTATCACCGGAAGTAATGTCATATTTGCAAAAACCGTATTTTTAGACTTCAAAACAAATATTTTTTTGAAGTGAGTTATATTTATTATTTGTTTAACGTTATAACGTTTGATTCTAATGGCCATTTAGATTGGATCAATATAATCATACTGATATCAAAAAATTGCTTCTAGCATATTCCCTTGTCGAGGAATAACCAATTTTCTAAGGATCACTTTTTAAGTTTTTTACCTTTTTAATTTCAGTTTATGGGTTCTAAGTTTATTATGTTATTGGCTGATATGTATAAAACAATTCTCAATTGCGAATTCTCAACTTATTTGTTATCGATAATGATTTCTTTTGGCACCGGAAGTTAAGTTTTTTTGGTAGATTTTACAATTTTGACCGGTGTATTTATTTGCAAGCAAATATTACTTTTACAAATCTGATAGAGGGTGTCACTGAATCATAACAACTACAGTATCGTTTGGTAGCTCGATGGATCGGCTATTGTATGACGCACTTCCTGTCTGATTCCTGAAAGCCGATTCAGCACTGCAGGTCTGCAGGTCTAGTTATTATTAAGCTTTCATATTACATATGAAAGCTTATTGTTTCTGTTAAGATTATTATTATTTTTTTTTTGTGTTTTATCCACAAATTGGATTTCTCAGAATCTAACCACAGTATCTTTATGAAACTTTTACCTACCCCCCCAAAAATGGGTGGTAGCTGTTGATTAAATATATTTTCAAAACGTTTTACGAATCCGAAATCACCGAAATTTACGAACGACAAAATGGACATTGCATAGTCGTAACTTTATTGTTTTTTGACCGATTTTACTAATTCTTTTTTCTTTGAATACCTTGAAAAAAATCGTTTTCATCAGCAGTTTCACATTTTCGAATTTCGAAAATTCGTCGCTGTGATTTCGAACCGGAAGTTTAGACCAATTTGACAACTTCTTTAATAGTTGTGCGATTTTCATTCAATTTAGTATATAAGTAGATCCTACCGATGTGACTTCAAAAATATAATTAGAAATTTTCTAAATTATCTCCCCTTGGTGAAATTAAGGATCAAAATTTTCAAAAAAATCGCCGAAATATAGGTCAGAATGACCTAATTTTTTTTTTTGATACTAGACAAGGAATTACTGATTCGTACACAAAATATGGAGTTTGTCGATCGAACCGGAAGTGCCACCATCTTTAAACGTGAAAAATCACTAAGGCTTTTTTGCTATTTTACTTACAGACTCGGGAGTTATATTTTCTGAATCCTTGTAGGAAGGCCTAAAAAATGTCACGAATAGAATTTTGATTTAGGTCAACCGGGAGTCACCATTTTGAATTGAAAATGAAAAATAGAAGCAATTTGAAGAACCGAGACTTTGGAGTACAATAACTCTCATTCTAATTAAGCTAGAATGTTCAAACTTGGTGTAAACGTTCACTAGGTCAATGTTATGATGGAGTTCAAAGATGAGCATTTTCTGCTTAGGGTAAGCAGAGATAAGCATGTTGATTTGTTGATTTTTTAGGGCACGATAACTTCGGTTATAATGAAGGGAGGGCGGTGAAACTTTTCTCAATAGAGAGTCTAATAGCTAGCCTGTTGAGTGAAATCATTGTATCATTTTTTTTTAAATATCAGGGATAGCCGAAAAAAAGAGATTGAAAATCCAAAAAGTCGTATTTTTACAATTTGGAGCATGTTTAGAGGTCTTTCTCGTAAAGTCAACATAATATTGGTTGGGAACTTCTTCTACAAAGAGTCTTATTGGTAGTCTTTTATATGAAACCATCGATCAACAGTCCAACATATCAGGAGTAGAAGAACAAAAGGATCGAACATTGAAAACGGCACCCTTTCAGTGTGGGTGACTACAATCTACACATTTAGTCATCGTATGGAGCTTATTCAACAGTACCGAATTCCAACTGCTTAGGGATATTTTACGTGCACTCCAATGTGTACACGGGACCGTGCTTTTCGTCCCATCCGAACTAGACAGCTGTGCTTGTCAGGCCCTCCGTTCTGCCACACTGACAAGGGGGAACCACGCCGGGAAATCGAGATGAACTTCCTACTTGCAGAACTTTCAATTCAAGCCAAACTTTTATTGCATACGATTAAGCTGGTCAGTTGGAGCTTATTTTCAAAAGTTTTGTAATAATCGGTTGGTAATTAAAGTACCGTGCACATTAAACTGTTCAAACAGAAAATTTCGCCCAGTTGAAATGTTTTTTGCTATAAGTCAGCAATTTTCCGAATTCAGGGAGGCTGAAATAACTCTCCTAATTGAGCTAGAATGTTCAATCTTGGTGTAGACGTTCACTATGTCAATGTCAGGATTGAGTTTAAAGATGAGCATTTTCTGCCTAGGGTAAGCAGAGATAAGCATGCTGATTTGTTGATTCTTTAGGACAAGATAACTTCGGTTATAATGAAGGGAGGGCGGTGAAACTCTTGTTAATCGAGAGTGTAATAGCTGGCCTGTTGTGTGGAATCGTTGTATCTTTTTTTTTAAATATCAGGGATAGCAGAAAAAAAGAGATCGAAAATCCAAAAAGTCGTATGTTTACGATTTGGAGCATCTTTAAAGGTTCTTTTCTCTTAAAGTCAACATAATATTTTTTGGGAACTTCTTCTACGAAGAGTCTTATCGGTAGTCTTTTATATGAAAACTTCGATCAACAGTCCAAAATATCTGGAGTAGAAGAATAAAAGGATCAAACATTGAAGACGGCACCCTTTCATTGTTAAGCGAAACATGCAGTGTGGGTGACTACAATCTGCACATTTAGTCATCGTATAGAGCTTATTCAACAGTATCGAATTCCAACTGCTTAGGGATATTTTACGTGCACTCCAATGTGTACACGCGACCTTGGTTTTTCGTCCCATCCGAACGACTAGACAGCTGTCCTTGTCAGGCCCTCTGCTCTGCCTCACTGACAAGGGGGAACCACGCCGGAAAATCGAGATGAACTTTCTCGTTGCAGAACTTTCAATTCAGGCCAAACGTTTATTGCATACGATTAAGCTGGTCAGTTGGAGCTTATTTTCAAAAGTTTTGTAATGATCGGTTGGTAATTAAAATACCGTGTGAATTAAACTGTTAAAACAGAAAATTTCGCCCGGTTGAAATGTTTCTTGCTATAAGTCAGCAATTTCCCGATTTTAGGGAGTGGTTAGCATACGCGCGCTGTATCGTAACGTCTGTCATTGAGTCAACCGGCGTCGTTTCGATTTCCAAGTTGCACGTGACATGGAGTATGGTGTCCAACCTCGTGGGTTTTCTCCGTGTCCTTCGGTTTCCTCCCATGGCTAAAGACCCGTACGCGCAAGGGAAGTTTATAAATAAAATATAAAAACATATGTTAGTCCCGAAATGACCTAGTTTGTGTCGAATGGACGTTGAGCCGCATTTCTCTCTTTCTCTTTTATTTTTAAAGTTTTGTAATAATCGGTTGGTAATCAAAGGTACTGTAAAAGTGATAAAACATAAAATTTCGCCCGGTTGTAATGTTTCTCACTTTAATGTCAGCAATTTGCCGATTTTAGAGGGCAAACGTTTATTGCGAACAATTAAGCTGGTCAGGGGGAGCTTATTTTTAAGGGAGGCTGAATGGCTGAATGGTTAGCATGTGCGCGCTGTATCGTAACGTCTGTCATTGAGTCAACGGGTGTCGTTTCTATTTCGAGATTGCACGTGACATGGAGTATGGTGTCCAACCTCGTGTGTTTTCTCCGTGTCCTTCGGTTTCCTCCCAACAGCTAAAGACCAGTACGCGCAAGGGGAGTTTTTAAATAAAATTAAAAAACATATGTTAGTCCCGAAATGACCTAGTTTGTGTCGAATGGACGTTAAGCCGCATTTCTTTCTTTCTTTTTTATTCTTAAGGGCGTTGAGCAGTCTAAGATTCGCACTAACTTTTCAACGCCAATCTTATTAAGTCTTTGCAAACTTGTTCCACTTATAAAATAACTCAGAAAACTCTCGAAAGTCGCGTCGTTTTATGTGTAACAATGGAGATACGAGGCGGAGGAATAAAACTATTTATAGCAAACGAGACTGATTCCCCGACCTAGATCAGGTGTTGAATAAATTATGACGTCGTGCACGCCAGTCACGTGATCAAACAGACGTGGCTTCAACGGGAGTGGAAGATGTCACGTGACCAGAAGGAATTCCCTGTATGACGCGATTATCCAGGTCTATTTATCTATCACGAAAGGAACATGACGGATTTTTTTTTTATGGTCAAAGATTACTATTTTTTGAATGCATAACATGATTTAGAGTGCGGTGGAGTGGTGCAGTGAAGTAATTATTTACTTTTACATCCGAATTGTTGTATTTTAATACTTGTTGTCGACGTATTCAAAGAATTAACCCAAAATCGCAAAATCTCGTTTGAAGGTAAATAATGAACAACAATTTTAAAATACTTTGAGTTGGTATTTTTTAACGTTTTTGGTGTCGAAATGTAGCTTATAACCTCCACTTTCGATCTACTGGTGGGATTATCAATAAATCTTTTGAGCTTGTACTAATAGAATTTCCAAGAAAACGCATCGTTTTTTTGCGTTTCCATGGATACAAGACAAACCACAACCTATAGCCAAAAATTGACCAGTGTATTTTTGGGACTTGCTATTAGCATTGTTCATGCGAAATTTGATGAAAATATCTGCAGGCATAACTGAGAAAATTCTACTTTTGTTGTCATCAATACCCCTTTTTATCATGCTTTTGGGCCAAGTTTGGAACATAGTTGGTAAATAAAATTGGTATTTATTTGGTGATTAATATGTAGTTTATCACCCCAAATAACAAAAAATGTCATATCTTATCAACAAAAATTACAGTGCTAGCTTTAAAATTTGCATTTTAGACTACTCAACGCCCTTAAAGTTTTGTAATAATCGGTTGGTAATCAAAGATACTGTAAAAGTGATAAAACAGAAAATTTCGCCCGGTTGTAATGTTTCTCACATTGCCGATTTTAAGGGGAAAACGTTTATTGCGAACGATTTAGCTGGTCAGGGGGAGCTTATTTTTAAAACTTTTGTAATATTCGGTTGATAACTAAAGGTACCGTGCAAATTAAACTAATAAAATAGAAGATTTCGTCCGGTTGAAATGTTTCTCACCGTAGGTCAGCAATTTGCCGATATTAGGGAGGTTGCGTGGCTGAGTGGTTAGCACGTGCGCTCTGTATCATAACGTCTGTCATTTCGATTTCTTGGTTGTACGTGACAAGGAGTATGGTCGCCTTACCAACCTCGTAGGCCGTAACGCCGCTGCCCGGGTAAAATTTCCCTCATTGCACACTTTATGGCGTATGCCCGTCTTCATTAGCCCATTGTAGGAGCAGAACAGTAGGACGTTAAACCCCATTCAATTTCATTTCATTTTCCCTGTGTTGCTTATTTATTACAGTGGATAAATATTTTTCTGGTTCTAGCAATTATTTAATTTCTGCATATAAATCTCTGGCCAGTTTTTTTTTTTATTGCAGAGTGCCATTCTTGTATATTGCAGTCTATGACCCTTTGTTTAAAACATGCTTAAGAAGTCGTCACGATTTCCTACTTATAACCAAACATATTGGAAACCATAATTATATAACATATCTTGGAAGCCCGATTACAGCTATACAAGTTTCAGTTATTTCCCTTTAGTTTAAAGATTATTTTTTTGCCCGGGTGCAATGTTTCTCACTACATTTAAATTTGTAACTTTGTGAGTTTTTGACCGATTTTGATATTATGTCTTTATAATTTTCCAAATCTACATATTTAACGTACATATTCAAACAGTTGAGTTCAACCTGATTCAAAAAGTTTTAGTTTTGTTCAAAGTTATCTCATTCATCCCGATTACAGCAACACAAGTATCAGTTATTTCCCTTTAGTTTTCAGATTACTCAATGTTTCATACTATATTTAGACTTGTAACTTCGCGAGTTTTTGACCAATTTTGATAGTTTGTTATTCTTATCCTTTTATTTGAGATACTTGATATAATCGATGACACGTGACGATGAATATGAAAGCTTTCATATCTGCATGGGACAGTAGCAGATCTAGTTAGGCTTTCAGACTTTCGTCTGAAAGCCTATTGAGATTACTAAAATTATTATTATTATTATTAGGCTTTCAGACTTTCGTCTGAAAGCCTATTGAGATTACTAAAATTATTATTTTTTTTTTTATTATTATTATTTACCGCCGGAGCCTATTTCTCTATGATCGAAAAGAGATACCGATCTGCGGTTCATCTTTCTATCGGGAAACCATGTGGTGGCTACTCAATAAAGCAATTTTTGAACTTCTGCGCAGACCGGAAGTGGTCGAATTTTGAACGTTGGTAAAAAATAAAAAATCGGCCGTGGTGTCGTCAATTCTCTACCTATATTCAAACAAATCACATTTTTGGAAAGCCTGAGACTTTTCCAAGACAATAGCAATCTCACATTTCGCAATTTCGAAACTTCGTCGCTGACTTCTATCGTTCGAAAATTCAAAACACGTCGCCTACGAGACAATTTTTGTTATTTTTCAAAATTTGCAAATTTGACCTACATTTTTGGATACCTGACGTCAATCCGATTCCAGTAATATAAGTTTCATTCAGAGTTATCGCCCTTTATTTTTCGATTTTTTTCGAATTTTCTTCCCATTTTGTGAGCTGTGGTGTCGTTTTACAGCCAAAATGATGTTTCTGAAACTTACGGAACATGAAGTTATAGTCCAATACCAACTGATAAAGCAATTTCGACAAGAATCCTTTAACCGGAAGTGGTCGAAATAATGTGCAATATTTTGAAAAAAATGCAAAAAATGGATATTTTGGGGAAAAACGCGATTCCTGCGCCCGATATCAATGGATGAAAGAAATTATGGTACCATTGGACTGCACTAGGATTGTACTATCCTATGATACCCAATTCATACGGATATTATGATCAGGCAGCAAAATATGGCACGCTGAAAATCAAGTATTTTCTGATTTGGAGCGTTTTTGGACGCCTATATCTCGAAAACTTAACCGCAACTTTTTTTTAAATTTTTTCTATCGAGAGTCCTTTCGGAGTTAATTTGCATGAAATCATCCAATAAGCCTTTGAAATATCTGGAATAGGTGAAATAACGGACTGAAAATCGAAAAAAGTCGAAAAATCGTGAAATTTTGGAAAAGGCTCTACTATTTTTTTATTTGAAGAGATTTTTTAAAAAAGGTTGTATATTCAGATAGCTGACCTAATTACGATTCTAACGATGTATAATATGTATGTAATTATTGAAATTTAATTTTCGATATTTTAATTTTTTTTTCATTTTTGGCACTTTTGAACACAGGATTTCTCAGGGGCATTTTATCTGATCAGATAATGTAATATATGATTACAGAGCCTTGTGGCTATTTTAGTGCCCAAACCGGCTATTAAAACTATTCCGACAATAATAACCGTACCGGAAGTATTCAAAAAATGAAAAAAAAAAGGTTAAAAACATTGTCTCACTTACGAAAAACTTGATTGCTCTCTTAGTAGTAAGTGCAGGAGGGTTGCACCACACACAATTTTACACAAAAACAAATATATGGACAAGACATCATACTCAAAGACCACAAACATAAACAAATCAAAGAGAGTGAATGGATCCGGGGGCTAGCCGTAAGCGTCCACTGCGCTGTACAGTCCCGGGCCTGTGGTGACACAGACTTCACTCATATTTGAAAACAACTGGGAATGCAACCCAAAGAAATAATTATATAGTGTCAGCATGAGTCATGATCTATTATATGTTGCAAGAATTACGAATGCAAGCATATTGTTGTATAAATTCCGCTACACAAGTAACCACATAGTTAAATGTATCAGAAGTAGGCCTAGTTCAAAACCAAATCAATAAAAGGATTGAAGTATATAAATGCATTTAGGACAAACATTGCAACCGCCACAGAAACAAAAACACAACTGAATACAAAGAAGCAAAGGAGAAGACTATCTAGGGAGACAGCCGTCTGCTGACTGAATGGTGTGACGTGAATCTGCCGTAATAGTTGTTATGACGTCGTGGTTGAGAAGGTGCAATTTCCCGGTAAAAGGGCGATAATCTAGATAAAATTACGTAAAATATAAAAACTATTAGTTTTAAAGATCATGCAATAGTACAAACCATAGTATAATTATTATATAATGTCCCACGTAAGAAATGCAAAACAGGAATGCTAAAGAAATCGTAAGTTATTAGTGTATTCCTAAAAGCCTAAAAAAAGGGCAATAATCCAGATAGGACTAGACATCTAGAAGCAATTTATATAGAATCATTATCCAATATGTAGTCAGTAATATCATTATAAGAAATGTAAAACTTATTATGTTGAAGAAATGGAAGTTTTGAAATTTCTTTCAAGATGCGTAATTGTGTACCACCTTTGGCCGTGCACTTAAAATTAAGAGTTTTTATTCGGGAAAGAAATAGTTCTTTATTGTTGCATATTTTTAAAAATCGTAATGCCTGTGAATAGAAAACATTGTATAGTGTCGTATCTGGTATGTTACTATGAGCTGACGGGTATTTTACTACTTCAAAACCAAATTTGTCCGTTTTATCGAATATACCGACATTAAATTTGTTATTAATTATATTGATGTCCAAGTCAAGGACAGATGCATTTATAGTGCCCGAATTTTCTTTATTTAATATAAGTTCAGGAGGATATATTTCATCTTTGTATTTATTGAAATTACCATTATCATTGATTGGTGTTATGTCATCAATGTAACGGAAGGTATAATTTAGACTTTTTGCTACCTTGTAATCTGTTTTTCTTTTATGGTCTTGAAAATCGAATTCGTATTTATATAAATGTGCATTTGCCACAAATGGGGCGGGGTCAGTTCCCATTGGTAAACCAATAGTTTGTTGTATTATCTGATCCCCAACCTCAAATATGGCATTGTCAATGAGAAAATGTATAATATTTTTTTTTATTTTGTTTTATATTTTGTTTAATATTTAGGTAATAGCGGACCAAAAGAACTAAAGTGTCGTTGGATAGTCCTATTAATGGACCATCATATGGTATCTAAATAATACGATTTCGATGGTAAGGAAATAAATGATTGTATGCCAAAAATCAAGTATTTTCCGATTTTTTAACATTCTGAGACGCCCTTTTCTCGAAAACGCCGCCGCAGATTTTTCTGAAACTTTTCTTACTCAAAGTCCTATCGGTTGTCTATATAGTGAATCCAAAATGAAAAGCATTGAAATAATATAGGTGGTCCAAAAATGGCATCAAACTTTGAAAAAAAGTTGAAAAATCGTTAAATTTTTGTAAACGCTCTTTAATTTATCTTTTTTTCCAAAACTACTCAATGGATGTTTCTGACACTTCTGGTATAGAAAGTTAAGTATCCAAAGAACTTCGTAAAGCTATCACGACAACGATCGTAAAACCGGAAGTAGTCCGATATTTTGAAAAAAAAAATTTTTTTTACGAAAAGCTTTTTTATTTATGAATATTTTTTGATGATATTTTACACAGGGTTAAAATATCATCCTACTTGAGCAGAAATGAGAAAAAAAATTGTCTCGGTAATTTGCGTTAGCCGCCATCGGCTAATTTAGTTTTTCGTACCCAGAAAAATTATTTATTGTTCGATTGGTATAAAACAAAGTTCACCTGCTCCGTGGTCCCAATTGTAATTTTTTTTTTTGTTACGGTGAAATTTTTCTGTCGGCAACGTAAGTGACGTAATATTAACAAAAACTACAATTTTGACAGTTCGGTACCACTTTTTGAAAGCAAATATTAATTTTTTTCAAAACTGATATAACTAAAAGGATGGACCCTGCAAAGGTGCACAAAATCCTTAGCTCAGATTTTTTAATTTCAATTTCATTTTCGGGCAATTTCGAATAAAATGTAAAATAAAGTGTAAAATTCAGTTGTTTACAATTCATTCACCGTCTTCATATTTTGAAATGTTTATTTGTAATTTTCAATAATCCAGACGAAGAGAATGTATGCTAAAATTAGTTTGTAATATGAGCAGTTGCCGATAAATATGCAATTTTGCATGCATCACTTTTCACGTTATTTTGCCTATAAAAACGTGATTTATTATTCGATTTGCAATATTCGCTTTTCCATTTGATGCCTAATGCCAATTTAGAGTAGGTCAAGCCAATTTTACATTTTCACTGTGACCGGAAATGACGTCATTTAGGCAAAAACTGCATTTTTAACCTAAAAAAGAAATATTTTATTTAAATGAGTCTGCCTTATAATATTTTTAAAATTACGATATTCAATTCCCATCAACGAATAGAATGAAGCCATACGACCCTGCAGATACCACAAAATGGTTTCTAACTTGTACGGTTACAGAGAAATAGGCGATCTTCGATAAGTCACTTTTCAAGGTTTTTGGTCTATAAAAGTTTCAATTATTATTCGATTTTTATAATTTTTTTACCATTTGATGCTTTATGCCATTTGTGAATTCTATGAACTAAATTAAAGACCACATAAAATAGTAATTTTTAATTGCATATATTGATAGCTAAGGGTTACTTCATTCATTTTACGTCAAGTTCACTCCAATCTGATTAAAATTAATTGAGATATTAACGTTTAAACATCAGACAGCCAAAAACGGTTTTCAAATTTTCAATTACAACCTTTATCCGATTGATTGGCTGGTGACGTCACAGGCACTACACATAATCTATACACATTATCTATACAATATATCACTATCTGTACGATATCTCACTGTATACACACCGCCAGTTAACACGTGTGTATTTGTCGGTCCAATTAACATTTGACTGGCGTAATCATTAACTCGTAATTTTACACGTAAGCTACTATAAGTCAAAGTATTTTCAAAAGCCGACCTTTCTCGTCTTAAGTTGTAATAGATTATATATTTGTGACTAGAATAGATTACAATTCACTAGTTGATCAACATCTCCAGCCTGTAAATCAGTACGTAATATTTTAACACGGTTATCGGTAGTCATATCGACAAATAAACCGACAGAATGAAGCGACACAAGACGGTGCAGATAAAAACAACATGTGTCTTCTAAAGGAGCGGCAAAAGGGGAGGGGGGCGAATAGAAGAGCCTCCTAAGCTGGTATCTCGGGTACACGGTAACGTCGCATTCTGATTGTGAATTAAATAATAAAGTAAATTGTTTTTTTTTCTTTATATTATATAAAATTGTATATTATTAATATTACATTGGTAGTTTAGTAATTTGTAAAAAAAAAGGCATAGCCAACTTTCCTGTCATATGCGACATGCTTTCAGCATGTCTGTTATTGGCGTACGTGACCATTTTCAGCTTTTTCGCGCCAAAATCAACTATTTTACACATTTCTTAGTAAGCCATGCCTAATATGGTAGACGAAGATTTCCATGTGACATTGAGATCGTGTAACGCTATTTTAGTGATAACGGAGCTTTTTGTTATAAATACAGAGTAATTATTCGACAAATACGAGTGAATTTGAGCCATGTTACTTTCGCTATTACAAACTATCGAAGCTATCGATAGTTTGCTTGACTCGCAATTTTTATCGATAGTTTCTTTTTACTATCGATACACACTATCGACAGTCAGACCCCTAATGATTATTATTTGAAACCATTTCGTTTCTTAAAAGCCGACAATTGATTATTTCTATCGGCTTAAAAGATGTCCGTAGCGCCGGCTATAACAATTTCACACCAATCTTGTTTCAATCAGAAGCCAATTATTGTTGGCTTACGGTCGGCTTATTCTAATAAAAAGAAAACACGGGGAATATGGCTACAACAACGGTCTTTATAAAACAAATTCTAAATTACAAAACAAATTATTCCGTAGTCAATTGTTATTTAATTAGGGGGATTAAGGAATCAGTCAGGCGTTAACGAATACACACGCCGGGTGTATATAGGTAATTAAGGAATAAACATCCCGAATATGCATTCGGTCACTGGCGTCTGAGGGGATTAAGAGTGTTTTCAATAATTGGCCAAGTCGTTTTTACGGTAGGTCTATATTTGCGACTTTGAGTGACGATATCTGAATTAATTTTCATCAGATTGACGTTAAACTGCCGTAAAATGGATATAGTAAATAATGTTTATAAGCTCAATGAATTTAGTTTTCTCATTATATAATTTTGACAGTTCGGTACCATCTTTTGAAAGCAAATATTTTTTTTTTCAAAACTGATATAACTAAAAGGATGCACCCTTCAAAGGTGCACAAAGTCCTTAGCTCATATTTTTTAATTTCAATTTCATTTTCGGGCAATTTCGAATAAAATGTAAAATAAAGTGTAAAATTCAGTTATTTACAATTCATTCAGCGTCTTCATATTTTGAAATATTTATTTGTAATTTTCATAAACTCGTAGCAATAATCCAGACGAAGAGAATGTATGCGAAAATTAGTTTGTAATATGAGCAGTTGGCGAGAAATACGCAATTTTGCATGCATCACTTTTCACGTTATTTTGCCTATAAAAGAGTGAATTATTATTCGATTTGCAATATTTTTTTTCCATTTGATGCCTAATGCCAATTTGGACTAGATCAAGCCAATTTTGCATTTTCACTGCGACCGGAAATGACGTCATTTGGGCAAAAACTGTATTTTTAACCTAAAAAATAAATATTTTATTCAAATGAGTCTGCCTTATAATATTTTTAAAATTGTGATATTTGATTCCCATCAACGAATAGAATGAAGCCATAAGACCATACAGATACCACAAAATGGTTTCTAACTTGTACGGTTACAGAAAAATAGGGGATCTCCTATAAGTCACTTTTCAAGGTTTTTGGTCAATAAAAGTGTCAATTATTATTCGATTTTTATAATTTTTTTACCATTTGATGCCTTATGCCATTTATGACTTCTATGAACTAAGTTAACATTTTCAATATCACCGGAACTAATGTAATTTTTGCAAAAAACGTATTTTTAGCCTTCAAAACAAATATTTTTTTGAAGTGATTTATATTTATTATTCGTTTAACTTTATAACGTCTGACTCTAATGGGCAGTAAGATTGAATCAATACCATCATATTGATATCAAGAAAAGGCTTTTAGCATGTTCCCTTGTCGAATAATAGCCAATTTTCACATGGTCACTTTTAAGTTTTTTACCATCTTAATTTCAGTTTATGGGCTATAGGTTAATTATTTATTGCCCGATATGTATAAAACAAAGTTTGTATTTTGTATGTTGCGAATTTTCGACGTATTTTTCACCTATAAAAATTTCTTTCGGCACCGGAAGTGACGTAATTTTGCCATAATTTACAATTTTGACCGGTCTTTTCGGCAGCAAATATTACTTTTACATATGATAGAGGGTGTCACTGAAGCAAAACAACTAAAGTATACATTGGTAGCTCAATGGATCGGTTATAGTATAAGAACCTTCCTGTCTGAATCCTGAAAGCCGGTTCAGTGCTGCTTGCAGGTCTAGTTAAGCTTTCATATGTATTACATATGAAAGCTTATTGTTTCTGTTAAAGTTATTATTAGGCTTTCACCATTTTTCAATGGTGAAAGACTATTGAAATTACTAAGATTAATATTATTAGGCTTTCACCATTTTTCAATGGTGAAAGACTATTGTTATTACTAAGATTAATATTATTAAGCTTTCATATGTATTACATATGAAAGCTTATTGTTTCTGTTAAAGTTATTATTAAGCTTTCATATTACATATGAAAGCTTATTGTTTCTGTTAAAGTTATTATTAAGCTTTCATATTACATATGAAAGCTTATTGTTTCTGTTAAAGTTATTATTATTATTATTTTTTTTTTGTGTGTTTTCTGCAAATCGGATTTCTCAGAATCTATCCATAGGATCTTTCTGAAATTTTGACCTACCCCCCCAAAAATGGGGTGCGAACCTTGATTAAATATATTTTCGAAACGTTTTACGAATCCGAAATCACCGAATTTTACGAACGAAAAAAATGACAATGCATAGTCGTAACTTTGTTATTTTTTGACCGATTTTACTAATTCTTTTTTCTTTGAATACCTTTAAAAAAACCATTTTCATCTGCAGTTTCACATTTTCGAATTTCGAAAATTCGTCGCTGTGATTTCGAACCGGAAGATTAGACCAATTTGACAACTTCTTTAATAGTTGTACGATTTTCATGAAATTTAGTATCTAAGTAGATCCTACCGATGTGACTTCAAAAATATAATTAGAAATTTTCTAAATTATCTCCCCTTGACGAAATTAAGGATCAAAATTTTCAAAAAAATCATCGAAATATAGGTCAGAATGACCTGATTTTTTTTTTGGATACTAGATAAGTAATTACTGATTTGTACACAAAATATGGAGTTTGTCGATCGAACCGGAAGTGCCGCCATATTTAAAAGTGAAAAATCAATAAGGCTTTTTTGCTATTTTACTTACAGACTCGGGAGTTATATTTTCTGAATCCTTGTAGGAAGGCCTAAAAAATGTCGCGAATAGAATTTTGATTTCGGTCACGTGATGGTCACCATTTTGAATTGAAAATGAAAAATAGAAGCAATTTGAAGGGTCGGGACTTTGGAACACAATTACTCTCCTTCTAATTAAGCTAGAATGTTCAAACTTGGTGTAGACGTTCACTAGGTCAATGTTATGATTGAGTTCAAAGATGAGCATTTTCTGCTTAGGGTAAGCAGAGATAAACAAGCTAATTTGTTGATTCTTTAGGGCACGATAACTTCGGTTATAATGAAGGGAGGGCGGTGAAACTTTTGTCAATAGAGAGTCTAATAGCTAGCCTGTTGTGTGAAATCATTGTATTATTTTTTCTAAATATCAGGGATAGCCGAAAAAAAGAGATTGAAAACCCAAAAAGTCGTATTTTTACAATTTGGAGCATGTTTAGAGGTCTTTCTCGTAAAGTCAACATAATATTTTTTGGGAACTTCTTGTACAAAGAGTCTTATTGGTAGTCTTTTATATGAAACCATCGATCAACAGCCCAACATATCAGGAGTAGAAGAACAAAAGGATCGAACATTGAAAACGGCACCCTTTCATTGTTAAGCGAAACATGCAGTGTGGGTGACTACAATCTACACATTTAGTCATCGTATAGAGCTTATTCAACAGTATCGAATTCCAACTGCTTAGGGATATTTTACGTGCACTCCAATGTGTACACGGGACCTTGGTTTTTCGTCCCATCCGAATGACTAGACAGCTGTGCTTGTCAGACCCTCCGTTCTGCCTCACTGACAAGGGGAACCACGCCGGGAAATCGAGATGAACTTTCTCCGTGCAGAACTTTCAATTCAGGCGAAAACGTTTATTGCATACGATTAAGCTGGTCAGTTGGAGCTTATTTTCAAAAGTTTTGTAATAATCGGTTGGTAATTAAAGTACCGTGCACATTAAACTGTTAAAACAGAAAATTTCGCCCGGTTGAAATGTTTCTTGCTATAAGTCAGCAATTTTCTGAATTCAGGGAGGCTGAATGGCTGAATGGTTAGCATGTGCGCACTGTATCGTAACGTCTGTCATTGAGTCAACGGGCGTCGTTTCGATCTCCAGGTTGCAGGTGACATGAAGTATGATGTCCAACCTTGTGGGTTTTCTCCGTGTTCTTCGGTTTCCTCCCAACGGCTAAAGACCTGTAAGCGCAGGGGGAGTTTTTAAATAAAATTAAAAAACATATGTTAGTCCCGAAATGACCTAGTTTGTGTCGAATGGACATTAGGCCGCATTTCTCTCTTTCTCTTTTATTTTTAAAGTTTTGTAATAATCGGTTGGTAATCAAAGGTACTGTAAAAGTGATAAAACAGAAAATAATCGGTTGGTAATCAAAGGTACTGTAAAAGTCATAAAACAGAAAATTTCGCCCGGTTGTAATGTTTCTCACTTTAAAGTCAGCAATTTCCCGATTTTAAGTGGCAAACGTTTATTGCGAACGCTTAAGCTGGTCAGGGGGGAGCTTATTTTTAAAAGTTTTGTAATATTCGGTTGATAACTAAAGGTACCGTGCAAATTAAACTGTTACAATAGAAAATTTGGCCCAGTTGAAATGTTTCTCGCTGTAGGTCAGCAATTTGCCGATTTTAGGGAGGTTGCGTGGCTGAATGGTTAGCACGTGCGCTCTGTATCATAACGTCTGTCATTGAGTCAACTGCCGTTGTTTCGATTTTTTGGTTGTACGTGACAAGGAGTATGGTTGCCTGTCCAACCTCGTAGGCCGTAACCGCCGCTGCCCGGGTAAAATTTCCCTCATTGCACACATTATGGCATATGCCCGTCTTCATTAGCCCATTTTAGGAGCAGAACAGTCGGACGTTAAACCCCATTCAATTTCATTTCATTTTCTCTATGTTGCTTATTTATTATAGTGGATAAATATTTTTCTGGTTCTAGCAATTATTTAATTTCTGCATAGAAATCTTGCTTTGGCCAGTTTTTTTTATTGCAGAGTGCCATTCTTGTTTAAACAAACATGATCCTTTGTTTAAAACATGCTTAAGAAGTCGTCACGATTTCCTACTTATAACCAAACATATTGGAAATATTAGTCTGGCATTATTAAATCCTAATTTTATTGGTCTTATTTAAAATTAAACTTTCATTTAACTATGAACAACCCTTAACGTGTCTCTTTAAAACTATTAAGTACTCTAAAACAGTAGCTCAACCTTTTGACCTAAACTCATTAATTTACCATTTTGTTGTGAGCGACTTCTTATTCTTCCTATATGACATATTGCACGTGTCTGATTTCAAAGGGGGGTTGAGTGGCTGAATGGTAAGCACGCGCGCCTGTCATTGAGTAAACTAGCGTGTTTTCGAATGCCCGGTTGTACGTGACAAGGAGTAAGGTCGCCTGTCCAACCTGCCATTTTTAATTTTTTTTTCCCGCCATTTTCATTTCATTTTCTCATCCGTCTCATTACAGTAATACAAGTTTCAGTTATTTCCCTTTAGTTTTCAGATTATTGTTATGCCTGGGTGCAATGTTTCATACTATATTTAGACTTGTAACTTCGCGAGTTTTTGACCAATTTTAATAATTTTTTCTTCGTATCCTTTTATTTAGGTTACTTGATACAATCAATGACACGTGACGATGAATATGAAAGCTTTCATATCTGCATGGGACAGTAGCAGATCTAGTTAAGCTTTCATATGTATTACATATGAAAGCTTATTGTTTCTGTTAAAGTTATTATTATTATTATTTTTTTTTTTGTGTGTTTTCTGCAAATCGGATTTCTCAGAATCTATCCATAGGATCTTTCTGAAATTTTGACCTACCCCCCCAAAAATGGGGTGCGAACCTTGATTAAATGTATTTTCAAAACGTTTTACGAATCCGAAATCACCGAATTTTACGAACGAAAAAACTGACAATGCATAGTCGTATCTTTGTTATTTTTTGACCGATTTTACTAATTCTTTTTTCTTTGAATACCTTGAAAAAAATCGTTTTCATCTGCGGTTTCACATTTTCGTATTTCGAAAATTCGTCGCTGTGATTTCGAACCGGAAGTTTAGACCAATTTGGCAACTTCTTTAATAGTTGTACGATTTTCATGAAATTTAGTATACAAGTAGATCTTACCGATGTGACTTCAAAAATATAATTAGAAATTTTCTAAATTATCTCCCCTTGGTGAAATTAAGGATCAAAGTTTTCAAAAAAATCGTCGAAATATAGGTCAGAATGACCTAAAAAAAATTTTCGATACTCGACAAGTAATTACTGATTCCTACACAAAATATGGAGTTTGTCGATCGAACCGGAAGTGCCACCATCTTGAAACATGAAAAATCCCTAAGGCTTTTTTGCTATTTTACTTACAGACACGGGAGTTATATTTTCTGAATCCTTGAAGAATGGCCCAAAAATCATAGGGAGCAGAATTTTGATTTCGGTCACGTGATGGTCACCATTTTGAATTGAAAATGAAAAGTAGTAGCAATTTGAAGGGCCGAGACTTTGAAACACAATAACTCTCCTTCTAATTGAGCTAGAATGTTCAAACTTGGTGTAGACGTTCACTAGGACAATGTCATGATTGAGTCCAAAGATGAGCATTTTCTGCCAAGGGTAAGCAGAGATGGGCATGCTGATTTGTTGATTCTTTAGGGCACGATAACTTCGGTTATAATGAAGGGAGGGCTGTGAAACTTTTGTCAATAGAGAGTCCAATAGCTAGCCTGTTGTGTGAAATCATTGTATCATTTATTTTAAATATCAGGGATAGGCGAAAAAAAGAGATTGAAAATCCAAAAAGTCGTATTTTTACAATTTGGAGCATGTTTAGAGGTCTTTCTCGTAAAGTCAACTTAATATTTTTTGGGAACTTCTTCTACAAAGAGTCTTATTGGTAGTCTTTCATATAAAACCATCGATCAACAATCCAACATATCAGGAGTAGAAGAACAAAAGGATCGAACATTGAAAACGGCATCCTTTCATTGTTAAGCGACACATGCAGTGTGGGTGACTACAATCTACACATTTAGTCATCGTATACAGCTTATTCAACAGTATCGAATTCCAACTGCTTAGGGATATTTTTTAGAATCTAACCATAGGATCTTTCTAAAACTTTGACCTACCCCCCCCCCCCCCCCAAAAAAATGGGGTGCGAACCTTGATTAAATATATTTTCAAAACGTTTTTCGAATCCAAAATCACCGAATTTTACGAACGAATGCTTTTGACCTACAATGCTGTAACTTTGTGACTATTTGACCTATTTAATTAATTCTTTTTTCTATGAGTACTTTGAGACATTTACTTCAAATCTGCAATTTCGGATTTTCGAATTTCGAAAATTCGTCGCTGTGATTTCGAACCGGAAGTTTAGACCAACTCGACAACTTCTTTAGTAGTTTTACGATTTTCATGAAATTTAATATGTAAGTAAACCTTAATGATGCGACTTGAAAAAATACTTTGGAAATTTTCTAAATTATCTCCCCTTGGAGAAATTGAGGATCGAAATTTTCAAAAAAATCGACGAAATATAGGTCAAATCATCTTGAATTTTTTTTTTAGGTACTAGCTACGAGACCACTGATTAGTACACAAAAAATGGAGTTTGTAGCTCAATCCGGAAGTGCCACCATCTTGAAATGTAAAAACCTCAAACGCCATTTTGCTATTTTACATACAGACACGGGGGTTATATTTTCTGAATCCTTGAAGGGATGGCTATAAAATGTTGGCAGTAGAATTTTGATTTAAGTCAATGGATAGTCACCATATTGAATTGAATATCAGAAATAGTGAAAAATGGACATTAACGGGCATGTAAATTATCAGAACAGACCGTAGTTTGTTGAATTCGTTTCTTATCTTTGAAATTAATACATTTGGGGATAGCCTAGCTCATTGTCGAATTTTTGGTATTTGCAAATTTCAAAATTTCAAATTTCGCCTTTGATGTTTTCCGTGCCGACAAAGTTGTTTTCGCGTGAATAACTCCGATTAACAGCTTGAAAATAATCAAATGGATCGCAGTTTCGCGATTTTGTCTCAAATCTGGGAAATCAATACATTTCTGGTTAGCCTCCTTTCAAAAATGGGTGGTGGCCTTGGAATCAATATATTTTCAAAACGTTTTGCGAATCCAAAATCACCGAAAACAACTGATGAAAAAATTGACCTTGACAGCTGTGTTACTTCGTGATTTTGTGATCTATTTTACTTTTCTGGTTAGCGTCCTTTCAAAAATGGGTGGTGGCCTTGGAATCAATATATTTTCAAAACGTTTTGCGAATCCAAAATCACCGTAAATAACTGATGAAAAAATTGAGCTTTGATGGAAACTATATAGAAAAATAAAAGGAAACATCAACAATATATAGGTCTTGCACACATAGGCTTAGAACTTTGCAGCCAGTCCTCATATTAATTGAAATTGAATAGGTTTGATTTGATATAATTATTTGTTTTCTATTTTAAAACTATCTAAAAAAAATATTTTTAATCATTTATGTTATTGATTTAGATTAATACTGTTTATATTGTGTACATTTTAACACCTTCATCGATTAATAATGGTTTGCATAGTCATCGTATAGAGCTTATTCAACAGTATCGAATTCCAACTGCTTAGGGATATTTTACGTGCACTCCAATGTGTACACCGGACCTTGGTTTTTCGTCCCATCTATATGTTAGTTTGTGTCGAATGGAGGTTAAGCCGCATTTATCTCTTTCTCTTTTATTTTTAAAGTTTTGTAATAATCGGTTGTACTGTACTGTAAAAGTGATAAAACAGAAAATTTCGCCCGGTAGTAATGTTTCTCACATTAAAGTCACCAATTTGCTCATTTTAGGGGGCAAACGTTTATTGCGAACAATTAAGCTGGTCAGGGGGGGGGGGCTTATTTTTAAAAGTTTTGTAATATTCGGTTGATAATTAAAGGTACCGTGCAAATTAAACTGTTAAAATAGAAAATTCCGCCCGGTTGAAATGTTTCTCCTTGTAGGTCAGCAATTTGCCAAATTTAGGGAGGTTGCGTGGCTAAATGGTTAGCACCTGCGCACTGTATCGTAACGTCTGTCATTGAGTCAACTGGCGTTGTTTCGATTGAAATGCCCGGTTGAAATGTTTCTTGCTATAAGTCAGCAATTTATCGATTTTAGGGAGCCTGAATGGCTGTATGGTTAGCATGTGCGCGCTGTATCGTAACGTCTGTCATTGAGTCAACCGGCATCGTTTCGATTTCCAGGTTGCACGTGACATGGAGTATGGTGTCCAACCTCGTGGGTTTTCTCCGTGTCCTTCGGTTTCCTCCCACGGCTGATTTCAGATTATTGTTATGACTGGGTGCAATGTTTCATACTATATTTAGATTTGTAACTTCGCGAGTTTTTGACCAATTTTGATAATTTTTTCTTCTTATCCTTTTATTTAGGATACTTGATACAATCAATGACACGTGACGATGAATATGAAAGCTTTCATATCTGCATGGGACAGTAGCAGATCTAGTTAAGCTTTCATATTACATATGAAAGCTTATTGTTTCTGTTAAAGTTATTATTAAGCTTTCATATTACATATGAAAGCTTATTGTTTCTGTTAAAGTTATTATTATTATTATTTTTTTTTTTTGTGTGTTTTCTGCAAATCGGATTTCTCAGAATCTATCCATAGGATCTTTCTGAAATTTTGACCTACCCCCCCAAAAATGGGGTGCGAACCTTGATTAAATATATTTTCGAAACGTTTTACGAATCCGAAATCACCGAATTTTACGAACGAAAAAAATGACAATGCATAGTCGTAACTTTGTTATTTTTTGACCGATTTTACTAATTCTTTTTTCTTTGAATACCTTAAAAAAAACCATTTTCATCTGCAGTTTCACATTTTCGAATTTCGAAAATTCGTCGCTGTGATTTCGAACCGGAAGATTAGACCAATTTGACAACTTCTTTAATAGTTGTACGATTTTCATGAAATTTAGTATCTAAGTAGATCCTACCGATGTGACTTCAAAAATATAATTAGAAATTTTCTAAATTATCTCCCCTTGACGAAATTAAGGATCAAAATTTTCCAAAAAATCATCGAAATATAGGTCAGAATGACCTGATTTTTTTTTTTGATACTAGATAAGTAATTACTGATTTGTACACAAAATATGGAGTTTGTCGATCGAACCGGAAGTGCCGCCATATTTAAAAGTGAAAAATCAATAAGGCTTTTTTGCTATTTTACTTACAGACTCGGGAGTTATATTTTCTGAATCCTTGTAGGAAGGCCTAAAAAATGTCGCGAATAGAATTTTGATTTCGGTCACGTGATGGTCACCATTTTGAATTGAAAATGAAAAATAGAAGCAATTTGAAGGGTCGGGACTTTGGAACACAATTACTCTCCTTCTAATTAAGCTAGAATGTTCAAACTTGGTGTAGACGTTCACTAGGTCAATGTTATGATTGAGTTCAAAGATGAGCATTTTCTGCTTAGGGTAAGCAGAGATAAACAAGCTAATTTGTTGATTCTTTAGGGCACGATAACTTCGGTTATAATGAAGGGAGGGCGGTGAAACTTTTGTCAATAGAGAGTCTAATAGCTAGCCTGTTGTGTGAAATCATTGTATTATTTTTTCTAAATATCAGGGATAGCCGAAAAAAAGAGATTGAAAACCCAAAAAGTCGTATTTTTACAATTTGGAGCATGTTTAGAGGTCTTTCTCGTAAAGTCAACATAATATTTTTTGGGAACTTCTTGTACAAAGAGTCTTATTGGTAGTCTTTTATATGAAACCATCGATCAACAGTCCAACATATCAGGAGTAGAAGAACAAAAGGATCGAACATTGAAAACGGCACCCTTTCATTGTTAAGCGAAACATGCAGTGTGGGTGACTACAATCTACACATTTAGTCATCGTATAGAGCTTATTCAACAGTATCGAATTCCAACTGCTTAGGGATATTTTACGTGCACTCCAATGTGTACACGGGACCTTGGTTTTTCGTCCCATCGAATGACTAGACAGCTGTCCGTTCTGCCTCACTGACAAGGGGAACCACGCCGGGAAATCGAGATGAACTTTCTCCGTGCAGAACTTTCAATTCAGGCGAAAACGTTTATTGCATACGATTAAGCTGGTCAGTTGGAGCTTATTTTCAAAAGTTTTGTAATAATCGGTTGGTAATTAAAGTACCGTGCACATTAAACTGTTATAACAGAAAATTTCGCCCGGTTGAAATGTTTCTTGCTATAAGTCAGCAATTTTCTGAATTCAGGGAGGCTGAATGGCTGAATGGTTAGCATGTGCGCACTGTATCGTAACGTCTGTCATTGAGTCAACGGGCGTCGTTTCGATCTCCAGGTTGCACGTGACATGAAGTATGATGTCCAACCTTGTGGGTTTTCTCCGTGTTCTTCGGTTTCCTCCCAACGGCTAAAGACCTGTAAGCGCAGGGGGAGTTTTTAAATAAAATTAAAAAACATATGTTAGTCCCGAAATGACCTAGTTTGTGTCGAATGGACATTAGGCCGCATTTCTCTCTTTCTCTTTTATTTTTAAAGTTTTGTAATAATCGGTTGGTAATCAAAGGTACTGTAAAAGTGATAAAACAGAAAATAATCGGTTGGTAATCAAAGGTACTGTAAAAGTCATAAAACAGAAAATTTCGCCCGGTTGTAATGTTTCTCACTTTAAAGTCAGCAATTTCCCGATTTTAAGTGGCAAACGTTTATTGCGAACGCTTAAGCTGGTCAGGGGGGAGCTTATTTTTAAAAGTTTTGTAATATTCGGTTGATAACTAAAGGTACCGTGCAAATTAAACTGTTACAATAGAAAATTTGGCCCGGTTGAAATGTTTCTCGCTGTAGGTCAGCAATTTGCCGATTTTAGGGAGGTTGCGTGGCTGAATGGTTAGCACGTGCGCTCTGTATCATAACGTCTGTCATTGAGTCAACTGCCGTTGTTTCGATTTTTTGGTTGTACGTGACAAGGAGTATGGTTGCCTGTCCAACCTCGTAGGCCGTAACCGCCGCTGCCCGGGTAAAATTTCCCTCATTGCACACATTATGGCATATGCCCGTCTTCATTAGCCCATTTTAGGAGCAGAACAGTCGGACGTTAAACCCCATTCAATTTCATTTCATTTTCTCTATGTTGCTTATTTATTATAGTGGATAAATATTTTTCTGGTTCTAGCAATTATTTAATTTCTGCATAGAAATCTTGCTTTGGCCAGTTTTTTTTATTGCAGAGTGCCATTCTTGTTTAAACAAACATGATCCTTTGTTTAAAACATGCTTAAGAAGTCGTCACGATTTCCTACTTATAACCAAACATATTGGAAATATTAGTCTGGCATTATTAAATCCTAATTTTATTGGTCTTATTTAAAATTAAACTTTCATTTAACTATGAACAACCCTTAACGTGTCTCTTTAAAACTATTAAGTACTCTAAAACAGTAGCTCAACCTTTTGACCTAAACTCATTAATTTACCATTTTGTTGTGAGCGACTTCTTATTCTTCCTATATGACATATTGCACGTGTCTGATTTCAAAGGGGGGTTGAGTGGCTGAATGGTAAGCACGCGCGCCTGTCATTGAGTAAACTAGCGTGTTTTCGAATGCCCGGTTGTACGTGACAAGGAGTAAGGTCGCCTGTCCAACCTGCCATTTTTAATTTTTTTTTCCCGCCATTTTCATTTCATTTTCTCATCCGTCTCATTACAGTAATACAAGTTTCAGTTATTTCCCTTTAGTTTTCAGATTATTGTTATGCCTGGGTGCAATGTTTCATACTATATTTAGACTTGTAACTTCGCGAGTTTTTGACCAATTTTAATAATTTTTTCTTCGTATCCTTTTATTTAGGTTACTTGATACAATCAATGACACGTGACGATGAATATGAAAGCTTTCATATCTGCATGGGACAGTAGCAGATCTAGTTAAGCTTTCATATTACATATGAAAGCTTATTGTTTCTGTTAAAGTTATTATTATTATTATTTTTTTTTTTGTGTGTTTTCTGCAAATCGGATTTCTCAGAATCTATCCATAGGATCTTTCTGAAATTTTGACCTACCCCCCCAAAAATGGGGTGCGAACCTTGATTAAATATATTTTCGAAACGTTTTACGAATCCGAAATCACCGAATTTTACGAACGAAAAAAATGACAATGCATAGTCGTAACTTTGTTATTTTTTGACCGATTTTACTAATTCTTTTTTCTTTGAATACCTTTAAAAAAACCATTTTCATCTGCAGTTTCACATTTTCGAATTTCGAAAATTCGTCGCTGTGATTTCGAACCGGAAGATTAGACCAATTTGACAACTTCTTTAATAGTTGTACGATTTTCATGAAATTTAGTATCTAAGTAGATCCTACCGATGTGACTTCAAAAATATAATTAGAAATTTTCTAAATTATCTCCCCTTGACGAAATTAAGGATCAAAATTTTCAAAAAAATCATCGAAATATAGGTCAGAATGACCTGATTTTTTTTTTGGATACTAGATAAGTAATTACTGATTTGTACACAAAATATGGAGTTTGTCGATCGAACCGGAAGTGCCGCCATATTTAAAAGTGAAAAATCAATAAGGCTTTTTTGCTATTTTACTTACAGACTCGGGAGTTATATTTTCTGAATCCTTGTAGGAAGGCCTAAAAAATGTCGCGAATAGAATTTTGATTTCGGTCACGTGATGGTCACCATTTTGAATTGAAAATGAAAAATAGAAGCAATTTGAAGGGTCGGGACTTTGGAACACAATTACTCTCCTTCTAATTAAGCTAGAATGTTCAAACTTGATGTAGACGTTCACTAGGTCAATGTTATGATTGAGTTCAAAGATGAGCATTTTCTGCTTAGGGTAAGCAGAGATAAACAAGCTAATTTGTTGATTCTTTAGGGCACGATAACTTCGGTTATAATGAAGGGAGGGCGGTGAAACTTTTGTCAATAGAGAGTCTAATAGCTAGCCTGTTGTGTGAAATCATTGTATTATTTTTTCTAAATATCAGGGATAGCCGAAAAAAAGAGATTGAAAACCCAAAAAGTCGTATTTTTACAATTTGGAGCATGTTTAGAGGTCTTTCTCGTAAAGTCAACATAATATTTTTTGGGAACTTCTTGTACAAAGAGTCTTATTGGTAGTCTTTTATATGAAACCATCGATCAACAGTCCAACATATCAGGAGTAGAAGAACAAAAGGATCGAACATTGAAAACGGCACCCTTTCATTGTTAAGCGAAACATGCAGTGTGGGTGACTACAATCTACACATTTAGTCATCGTATAGAGCTTATTCAACAGTATCGAATTCCAACTGCTTAGGGATATTTTACGTGCACTCCAATGTGTACACGGGACCTTGGTTTTTCGTCCCATCCGAATGACTAGACAGCTGTGCTTGTCAGGCCCTCCGTTCTGCCTCACTGACAAGGGGAACCACGCCGGGAAATCGAGATGAACTTTCTCCGTGCAGAACTTTCAATTCAGGCGAAAACGTTTATTGCATACGATTAAGCTGGTCAGTTGGAGCTTATTTTCAAAAGTTTTGTAATAATCGGTTGGTAATTAAAGTACCGTGCACATTAAACTGTTAAAACAGAAAATTTCGCCCGGTTGAAATGTTTCTTGCTATAAGTCAGCAATTTTCTGAATTCAGGGAGGCTGAATGGCTGAATGGTTAGCATGTGCGCACTGTATCGTAACGTCTGTCATTGAGTCAACGGGCGTCGTTTCGATCTCCAGGTTGCACGTGACATGAAGTATGATGTCCAACCTTGTGGGTTTTCTCCGTGTTCTTCGGTTTCCTCCCAACGGCTAAAGACCTGTAAGCGCAGGGGGAGTTTTTAAATAAAATTAAAAAACATATGTTAGTCCCGAAATGACCTAGTTTGTGTCGAATGGACATTAGGCCGCATTTCTCTCTTTCTCTTTTATTTTTAAAGTTTTGTAATAATCGGTTGGTAATCAAAGGTACTGTAAAAGTGATAAAACAGAAAATAATCGGTTGGTAATCAAAGGTACTGTAAAAGTCATAAAACAGAAAATTTCGCCCGGTTGTAATGTTTCTCACTTTAAAGTCAGCAATTTCCCGATTTTAAGTGGCAAACGTTTATTGCGAACGCTTAAGCTGGTCAGGGGGGAGCTTATTTTTAAAAGTTTTGTAATATTCGGTTGATAACTAAAGGTACCGTGCAAATTAAACTGTTACAATAGAAAATTTGGCCCGGTTGAAATGTTTCTCGCTGTAGGTCAGCAATTTGCCGATTTTAGGGAGGTTGCGTGGCTGAATGGTTAGCACGTGCGCTCTGTATCATAACGTCTGTCATTGAGTCAACTGCCGTTGTTTCGATTTTTTGGTTGTACGTGACAAGGAGTATGGTTGCCTGTCCAACCTCGTAGGCCGTAACCGCCGCTGCCCGGGTAAAATTTCCCTCATTGCACACATTATGGCATATGCCCGTCTTCATTAGCCCATTTTAGGAGCAGAACAGTCGGACGTTAAACCCCATTCAATTTCATTTCATTTTCTCTATGTTGCTTATTTATTATAGTGGATAAATATTTTTCTGGTTCTAGCAATTATTTAATTTCTGCATAGAAATCTTGCTTTGGCCAGTTTTTTTTATTGCAGAGTGCCATTCTTGTTTAAACAAACATGATCATTTGTTTAAAACATGCTTAAGAAGTCGTCACGATTTCCTACTTATAACCAAACATATTGGAAATATTAGTCTGGCATTATTAAATCCTAATTTTATTGGTCTTATTTAAAATTAAACTTTCATTTAACTATGAACAACCCTTAACGTGTCTCTTTAAAACTATTAAGTACTCTAAAACAGTAGCTCAACCTTTTGACCTAAACTCATTAATTTACCATTTTGTTGTGAGCGACTTCTTATTCTTCCTATATGACATATTGCACGTGTCTGATTTCAAAGGGGGGTTGAGTGGCTGAATGGTAAGCACGCGCGCCTGTCATTGAGTAAACTAGCGTGTTTTCGAATGCCCGGTTGTACGTGACAAGGAGTAAGGTCGCCTGTCCAACCTGCCATTTTTAATTTTTTTTTCCCGCCATTTTCATTTCATTTTCTCATCCGTCTCATTACAGTAATACAAGTTTCAGTTATTTTCCTTTAGTTTTCAGATTATTGTTATGCCTGGGTGCAATGTTTCATACTATATTTAGACTTGTAACTTCGCGAGTTTTTGACCAATTTTAATAATTTTTTCTTCGTATCCTTTTATTTAGGTTACTTGATACAATCAATGACACGTGACGATGAATATGAAAGCTTTCATATCTGCATGGGACAGTAGCAGATCTAGTTATTATTATTTTTTTTTTTGTGTGTTTTCTGCAAATCGGATTTCTCAGAATCTATCCATAGGATCTTTCTGAAATTTTGACCTACCCCCCCAAAAATGGGGTGCGAACCTTGATTAAATATATTTTCGAAACGTTTTACGAATCCGAAATCACCGAATTTTACGAACGAAAAAAATGACAATGCATAGTCGTAACTTTGTTATTTTTTGACCGATTTTACTAATTCTTTTTTCTTTGAATACCTTTAAAAAAAACATTTTCATCTGCAGTTTCACATTTTCGAATTTCGAAAATTCGTCGCTGTGATTTCGAACCGGAAGATTAGACCAATTTGACAACTTCTTTAATAGTTGTACGATTTTCATGAAATTTAGTATCTAAGTAGATCCTACCGATGTGACTTCAAAAATATAATTAGAAATTTTCTAAATTATCTCCCCTTGACGAAATTAAGGATCAAAATTTTCAAAAAAATCATCGAAATATAGGTCAGAATGACCTGATTTTTTTTTTGGATACTAGATAAGTAATTACTGATTTGTACACAAAATATGGAGTTTGTCGATCGAACCGGAAGTGCCGCCATATTTAAAAGTGAAAAATCAATAAGGCTTTTTTGCTATTTTACTTACAGACTCGGGAGTTATATTTTCTGAATCCTTGTAGGAAGGCCTAAAAAATGTCGCGAATAGAATTTTGATTTCGGTCACGTGATGGTCACCATTTTGAATTGAAAATGAAAAATAGAAGCAATTTGAAGGGTCGGGACTTTGGAACACAATTACTCTCCTTCTAATTAAGCTAGAATGTTCAAACTTGGTGTAGACGTTCACTAGGTCAATGTTATGATTGAGTTCAAAGATGAGCATTTTCTGCTTAGGGTAAGCAGAGATAAACAAGCTAATTTGTTGATTCTTTAGGGCACGATAACTTCGGTTATAATGAAGGGAGGGCGGTGAAACTTTTGTCAATAGAGAGTCTAATAGCTAGCCTGTTGTGTGAAATCATTGTATTATTTTTTCTAAATATCAGGGATAACCGAAAAAAAGAGATTGAAAACCCAAAAAGTCGTATTTTTACAATTTGGAGCATGTTTAGAGGTCTTTCTCGTAAAGTCAACATAATATTTTTTGGGAACTTCTTGTACAAAGAGTCTTATTGGTAGTCTTTTATATGAAACCATCGATCAACAGTCCAACATATCAGGAGTAGAAGAACAAAAGGATCGAACATTGAAAACGGCACCCTTTCATTGTTAAGCGAAACATGCAGTGTGGGTGACTACAATCTACACATTTAGTCATCGTATAGAGCTTATTCAACAGTATCGAATTCCAACTGCTTAGGGATATTTTACGTGCACTCCAATGTGTACACGGGACCTTGGTTTTTCGTCCCATCCGAATGACTAGACAGCTGTGCTTGTCAGGCCCTCCGTTCTGCCTCACTGACAAGGGGAACCACGCCGGGAAATCGAGATGAACTTTCTCCGTGCAGAACTTTCAATTCAGGCGAAAACGTTTATTGCATACGATTAAGCTGGTCAGTTGGAGCTTATTTTCAAAAGTTTTGTAATAATCGGTTGGTAATTAAAGTACCGTGCACATTAAACTGTTAAAACAGAAAATTTCGCCCGGTTGAAATGTTTCTTGCTATAAGTCAGCAATTTTCTGAATTCAGGGAGGCTGAATGGCTGAATGGTTAGCATGTGCGCACTGTATCGTAACGTCTGTCATTGAGTCAACGGGCGTCGTTTCGATCTCCAGGTTGCACGTGACATGAAGTATGATGTCCAACCTTGTGGGTTTTCTCCGTGTTCTTCGGTTTCCTCCCAACGGCTAAAGACCTGTAAGCGCAGGGGGAGTTTTTAAATAAAATTAAAAAACATATGTTAGTCCCGAAATGACCTAGTTTGTGTCGAATGGACATTAGGCCGCATTTCTCTCTTTCTCTTTTATTTTTAAAGTTTTGTAATAATCGGTTGGTAATCAAAGGTACTGTAAAAGTGATAAAACAGAAAATAATCGGTTGGTAATCAAAGGTACTGTAAAAGTCATAAAACAGAAAATTTCGCCCGGTTGTAATGTTTCTCACTTTAAAGTCAGCAATTTCCCGATTTTAAGTGGCAAACGTTTATTGCGAACGCTTAAGCTGGTCAGGGGGGAGCTTATTTTTAAAAGTTTTGTAATATTCGGTTGATAACTAAAGGTACCGTGCAAATTAAACTGTTACAATAGAAAATTTGGCCCGGTTGAAATGTTTCTCGCTGTAGGTCAGCAATTTGCCGATTTTAGGGAGGTTGCGTGGCTGAATGGTTAGCACGTGCGCTCTGTATCATAACGTCTGTCATTGAGTCAACTGCCGTTGTTTCGATTTTTTGGTTGTACGTGACAAGGAGTATGGTTGCCTGTCCAACCTCGTAGGCCGTAACCGCCGCTGCCCGGGTAAAATTTCCCTCATTGCACACATTATGGCATATGCCCGTCTTCATTAGCCCATTTTAGGAGCAGAACAGTCGGACGTTAAACCCCATTCAATTTCATTTCATTTTCTCTATGTTGCTTATTTATTATAGTGGATAAATATTTTTCTGGTTCTAGCAATTATTTAATTTCTGCATAGAAATCTTGCTTTGGCCAGTTTTTTTTATTGCAGAGTGCCATTCTTGTTTAAACAAACATGATCCTTTGTTTAAAACATGCTTAAGAAGTCGTCACGATTTCCTACTTATAACCAAACATATTGGAAATATTAGTCTGGCATTATTAAATCCTTATTTTATTGGTCTTATTTAAAATTAAACTTTCATTTAACTATGAACAACCCTTAACGTGTCTCTTTAAAACTATTAAGTACTCTAAAACAGTAGCTCAACCTTTTGACCTAAACTCATTAATTTACCATTTTGTTGTGAGCGACTTCTTATTCTTCCTATATGACATATTGCACGTGTCTGATTTCAAAGGGGGGTTGAGTGGCTGAATGGTAAGCACGCGCGCCTGTCATTGAGTTAACTAGCGTGTTTTCGAATGCCCGGTTGTACGTGACAAGGAGTAAGGTCGCCTGTCCAACCTGCCATTTTTAATTTTTTTTTCCCGCCATTTTCATTTCATTTTCTCATCCGTCTCATTACAGTAATACAAGTTTCAGTTATTTCCCTTTAGTTTTCAGATTATTGTTATGCCTGGGTGCAATGTTTCATACTATATTTAGACTTGTAACTTCGCGAGTTTTTGACCAATTTTAATAATTTTTTCTTCGTATCCTTTTATTTAGGTTACTTGATACAATCAATGACACGTGACGATGAATATGAAAGCTTTCATATCTGCACGGGACAGTAGCAGATCTAGTTATTATTATTTTTTTTTTTGTGTGTTTTCTGCAAATCGGATTTCTCAGAATCTATCCATAGGATCTTTCTGAAATTTTGACCTACCCCCCCAAAAATGGGGTGCGAACCTTGATTAAATATATTTTCGAAACGTTTTACGAATCCGAAATCACCGAATTTTACGAACGAAAAAAATGACAATGCATAGTCGTAACTTTGTTATTTTTTGACCGATTTTACTAATTCTTTTTTCTTTGAATACCTTTAAAAAAACCATTTTCATCTGCAGTTTCACATTTTCGAATTTCGAAAATTCGTCGCTGTGATTTCGAACCGGAAGATTAGACCAATTTGACAACTTCTTTAATAGTTGTACGATTTTCATGAAATTTAGTATCTAAGTAGATCCTACCGATGTGACTTCAAAAATATAATTAGAAATTTTCTAAATTATCTCCCCTTGACGAAATTAAGGATCAAAATTTTCAAAAAAATCATCGAAATATAGGTCAGAATGACCTGATTTTTTTTTTGGATACTAGATAAGTAATTACTGATTTGTACACAAAATATGGAGTTTGTCGATCGAACCGGAAGTGCCGCCATATTTAAAAGTGAAAAATCAATAAGGCTTTTTTGCTATTTTACTTACAGACTCGGGAGTTATATTTTCTGAATCCTTGTAGGAAGGCCTAAAAAATGTCGCGAATAGAATTTTGATTTCGGTCACGTGATGGTCACCATTTTGAATTGAAAATGAAAAATAGAAGCAATTTGAAGGGTCGGGACTTTGGAACACAATTACTCTCCTTCTAATTAAGCTAGAATGTTCAAACTTGGTGTAGACGTTCACTAGGTCAATGTTATGATTGAGTTCAAAGATGAGCATTTTCTGCTTAGGGTAAGCAGAGATAAACAAGCTAATTTGTTGATTCTTTAGGGCACGATAACTTCGGTTATAATGAAGGGAGGGCGGTGAAACTTTTGTCAATAGAGAGTCTAATAGCTAGCCTGTTGTGTGAAATCATTGTATTATTTTTTCTAAATATCAGGGATAGCCGAAAAAAAGAGATTGAAAACCCAAAAAGTCGTATTTTTACAATTTGGAGCATGTTTAGAGGTCTTTCTCGTAAAGTCAACATAATATTTTTTGGGAACTTCTTGTACAAAGAGTCTTATTGGTAGTCTTTTATATGAAACCATCGATCAACAGTCCAACATATCAGGAGTAGAAGAACAAAAGGATCGAACATTGAAAACGGCACCCTTTTATTGTTAAGCGAAACATGCAGTGTGGGTGACTACAATCTACACATTTAGTCATCGTATAGAGCTTATTCAACAGTATCGAATTCCAACTGCTTAGGGATATTTTACGTGCACTCCAATGTGTACACGGGACCTTGGTTTTTCGTCCCATCCGAATGACTAGACAGCTGTGCTTGTCAGGCCCTCCGTTCTGCCTCACTGACAAGGGGAACCACGCCGGGAAATCGAGATGAACTTTCTCCGTGCAGAACTTTCAATTCAGGCGAAAACGTTTATTGCATACGATTAAGCTGGTCAGTTGGAGCTTATTTTCAAAAGTTTTGTAATAATCGGTTGGTAATTAAAGTACCGTGCACATTAAACTGTTAAAACAGAAAATTTCGCTTGGTTGAAATGTTTCTTGCTATAAGTCAGCAATTTTCTGAATTCAGGGAGGCTGAATGGCTGAATGGTTAGCATGTGCGCACTGTATCGTAACGTCTGTCATTGAGTCAACGGGCGTCGTTTCGATCTCCAGGTTGCACGTGACATGAAGTATGATGTCCAACCTTGTGGGTTTTCTCCGTGTTCTTCGGTTTCCTCCCAACGGCTAAAGACCTGTAAGCGCAGGGGGAGTTTTTAAATAAAATTAAAAAACATATGTTAGTCCCGAAATGACCTAGTTTGTGTCGAATGGACATTAGGCCGCATTTCTCTCTTTCTCTTTTATTTTTAAAGTTTTGTAATAATCGGTTGGTAATCAAAGGTACTGTAAAAGTGATAAAACAGAAAATAATCGGTTGGTAATCAAAGGTACTGTAAAAGTCATAAAACAGAAAATTTCGCCCGGTTGTAATGTTTCTCACTTTAAAGTCAGCAATTTCCCGATTTTAAGTGGCAAACGTTTATTGCGAACGCTTAAGCTGGTCAGGGGGGAGCTTATTTTTAAAAGTTTTGTAATATTCGGTTGATAACTAAAGGTACCGTGCAAATTAAACTGTTACAATAGAAAATTTGGCCCGGTTGAAATGTTTCTCGCTGTAGGTCAGCAATTTGCCGATTTTAGGGAGGTTGCGTGGCTGAATGGTTAGCACGTGCGCTCTGTATCATAACGTCTGTCATTGAGTCAACTGCCGTTGTTTCGATTTTTTGGTTGTACGTGACAAGGAGTATGGTTGCCTGTCCAACCTCGTAGGCCGTAACCGCCGCTGCCCGGGTAAAATTTCCCTCATTGCACACATTATGGCATATGCCCGTCTTCATTAGCCCATTTTAGGAGCAGAACAGTCGGACGTTAAACCCCATTCAATTTCATTTCATTTTCTCTATGTTGCTTATTTATTATAGTGGATAAATATTTTTCTGGTTCTAGCAATTATTTAATTTCTGCATAGAAATCTTGCTTTGGCCATTTTTTTTTATTGCAGAGTGCCATTCTTGTTTAAACAAACATGATCCTTTGTTTAAAACATGCTTAAGAAGTCGTCACGATTTCCTACTTATAACCAAACATATTGGAAATATTAGTCTGGCATTATTAAATCCTAATTTTATTGGTCTTATTTAAAATTAAACTTTCATTTAACTATGAACAACCCTTAACGTGTCTCTTTAAAACTATTAAGTACTCTAAAACAGTAGCTCAACCTTTTGACCTAAACTCATTAATTTACCATTTTGTTGTGAGCGACTTCTTATTCTTCCTATATGACATATTGCACGTGTCTGATTTCAAAGGGGGGTTGAGTGGCTGAATGGTAAGCACGCGCGCCTGTCATTGAGTAAACTAGCGTGTTTTCGAATGCCCGGTTGTACGTGACAAGGAGTAAGGTCGCCTGTCCAACCTGCCATTTTTAATTTTTTTTTCCCGCCATTTTCATTTCATTTTCTCATCCGTCTCATTACAGTAATACAAGTTTCAGTTATTTCCCTTTAGTTTTCAGATTATTGTTATGCCTGGGTGCAATGTTTCATACTATATTTAGACTTGTAACTTCGCGAGTTTTTGACCAATTTTAATAATTTTTTCTTCGTATCCTTTTATTTAGGTTACTTGATACAATCAATGACACGTGACGATGAATATGAAAGCTTTCATATCTGCATGGGACAGTAGCAGATCTAGTTATTATTATTTTTTTTTTTGTGTGTTTTCTGCAAATCGGATTTCTCAGAATCTATCCATAGGATCTTTCTGAAATTTTGACCTACCCCCCCAAAAATGGGGTGCGAACCTTGATTAAATATATTTTCGAAACGTTTTACGAATCCGAAATCACCGAATTTTACGAACGAAAAAAATGACAATGCATAGTCGTAACTTTGTTATTTTTTCACCGATTTTACTAATTCTTTTTTCTTTGAATACCTTTAAAAAAACCATTTTCATCTGCAGTTTCACATTTTCGAATTTCGAAAATTCGTCGCTGTGATTTCGAACCGGAAGATTAGACCAATTTGACAACTTCTTTAATAGTTGTACGATTTTCATGAAATTTAGTATCTAAGTAGATCCTACCGATGTGACTTCAAAAATATAATTAGAAATTTTCTAAATTATCTCCCCTTGACGAAATTAAGGATCAAAATTTTCAAAAAAATCATCGAAATATAGGTCAGAATGACCTGATTTTTTTTTTGGATTCTAGATAAGTAATTACTGATTTGTATACAAAATATGGAGTTTGTCGATCGAACCGGAAGTGCCGCCATATTTAAAAGTGAAAAATCAATAAGGCTTTTTTGCTATTTTACTTACAGACTCGGGAGTTATATTTTCTGAATCCTTGTAGGAAGGCCTAAAAAATGTCGCGAATAGAATTTTGATTTCGGTCACGTGATGGTCACCATTTTGAATTGAAAATGAAAAATAGAAGCAATTTGAAGGGTCGGGACTTTGGAACACAATTACTCTCCTTCTAATTAAGCTAGAATGTTCAAACTTGGTGTAGACGTTCACTAGGTCAATGTTATGATTGAGTTCAAAGATGAGCATTTTCTGCTTAGGGTAAGCAGAGATAAACAAGCTAATTTGTTGATTCTTTAGGGCACGATAACTTCGGTTATAATGAAGGGAGGGCGGTGAAACTTTTGTCAATAGAGAGTCTAATAGCTAGCCTGTTGTGTGAAATCATTGTATTATTTTTTCTAAATATCAGGGATAGCCGAAAAAAAGAGATTGAAAACCCAAAAAGTCGTATTTTTACAATTTGGAGCATGTTTAGAGGTCTTTCTCGTAAAGTCAACATAATATTTTTTGGGAACTTCTTGTACAAAGAGTCTTATTGGTAGTCTTTTATATGAAACCATCGATCAACAGTCCAACATATCAGGAGTAGAAGAACAAAAGGATCGAACATTGAAAACGGCACCCTTTCATTGTTAAGCGAAACATGCAGTGTGGGTGACTACAATCTACACATTTAGTCATCGTATAGAGCTTATTCAACAGTATCGAATTCCAACTGCTTAGGGATATTTTACGTGCACTCCAATGTGTACACGGGACCTTGGTTTTTCGTCCCATCCGAATGACTAGACAGCTGTCCGTTCTGCCTCACTGACAAGGGGAACCACGCCGGGAAATCGAGATGAACTTTCTCCGTGCAGAACTTTCAATTCAGGCGAAAACGTTTATTGCATACGATTAAGCTGGTCAGTTGGAGCTTATTTTCAAAAGTTTTGTAATAATCGGTTGGTAATTAAAGTACCCTGCACATTAAACTGTTAAAACAGAAAATTTCGCCCGGTTGAAATGTTTCTTGCTATAAGTCAGCAATTTTCTGAATTCAGGGAGGCTGAATGGCTGAATGGTTAGCATGTGCGCACTGTATCGTAACGTCTGTCATTGAGTCAACGGGCGTCGTTTCGATCTCCAGGTTGCACGTGACATGAAGTATGATGTCCAACCTTGTGGGTTTTCTCCGTGTTCTTCGGTTTCCTCTCAACGGCTAAAGACCTGTAAGCGCAGGGGGAGTTTTTAAATAAAATTAAAAAACATATGTTAGTCCCGAAATGACCTAGTTTGTGTCGAATGGACATTAGGCCGCATTTCTCTCTTTCTCTTTTATTTTTAAAGTTTTGTAATAATCGGTTGGTAATCAAAGGTACTGTAAAAGTGATAAAACAGAAAATAATCGGTTGGTAATCAAAGGTACTGTAAAAGTCATAAAACAGAAAATTTCGCCCGGTTGTAATGTTTCTCACTTTAAAGTCAGCAATTTCCCGATTTTAAGTGGCAAACGTTTATTGCGAACGCTTAAGCTGGTCAGGGGGGAGCTTATTTTTAAAAGTTTTGTAATATTCGGTTGATAACTAAAGGTACCGTGCAAATTAAACTGTTACAATAGAAAATTTGGCCCGGTTGAAATGTTTCTCGCTGTAGGTCAGCAATTTGCCGATTTTAGGGAGGTTGCGTGGCTGAATGGTTAGCACGTGCGCTCTGTATCATAACGTCTGTCATTGAGTCAACTGCCGTTGTTTCGATTTTTTGGTTGTACGTGACAAGGAGTATGGTTGCCTGTCCAACCTCGTAGGCCGTAACCGCCGCTGCCCGGGTAAAATTTCCCTCATTGCACACATTATGGCATATGCCCGTCTTCATTAGCCCATTTTAGGAGCAGAACAGTCGGACGTTAAACCCCATTCAATTTCATTTCATTTTCTCTATGTTGCTTATTTATTATAGTGGATAAATATTTTTCTGGTTCTAGCAATTATTTAATTTCTGCATAGAAATCTTGCTTTGGCCAGTTTTTTTTATTGCAGAGTGCCATTCTTGTTTAAACAAACATGATCCTTTGTTTAAAACATGCTTAAGAAGTCGTCACGATTTCCTACTTATAACCAAACATATTGGAAATATTAGTCTGGCATTATTAAATCCTAATTTTATTGGTCTTATTTAAAATTAAACTTTCATTTAACTATGAACAACCCTTAACGTGTCTCTTTAAAACTATTAAGTACTCTAAAACAGTAGCTCAACCTTTTGACCTAAACTCATTAATTTACCATTTTGTTGTGAGCGACTTCTTATTCTTCCTATATGACATATTGCACGTGTCTGATTTCAAAGGGGGGTTGAGTGGCTGAATGGTAAGCACGCGCGCCTGTCATTGAGTTAACTAGCGTGTTTTCGAATGCCCGGTTGTACGTGACAAGGAGTAAGGTCGCCTGTCCAACCTGCCATTTTTAATTTTTTTTTCCCGCCATTTTCATTTCATTTTCTCATCCGTCTCATTACAGTAATACAAGTTTCAGTTATTTCCCTTTAGTTTTCAGATTATTGTTATGCCTGGGTGCAATGTTTCATACATATGAAAGCTTATTGTTTCTGTTAAAGTTATTATTATTATTATTTTTTTTTTTGTGTGTTTTCTGCAAATCGGATTTCTCAGAATCTATCCATAGGATCTTTCTGAAATTTTGACCTACCCCCCCAAAAATGGGGTGCGAACCTTGATTAAATATATTTTCGAAACGTTTTACGAATCCGAAATCACCGAATTTTACGAACGAAAAAAATGACAATGCATAGTCGTAACTTTGTTATTTTTTGACCGATTTTACTAATTCTTTTTTCTTTGAATACCTTTAAAAAAACCATTTTCATCTGCAGTTTCACATTTTCGAATTTCGAAAATTCGTCGCTGTGATTTCGAACCGGAAGATTAGACCAATTTGACAACTTCTTTAATAGTTGTACGATTTTCATGAAATTTAGTATCTAAGTAGATCCTACCGATGTGACTTCAAAAATATAATTAGAAATTTTCTAAATTATCTCCCCTTGACGAAATTAAGGATCAAAATTTTCAAAAAAATCATCGAAATATAGGTCAGAATGACCTGATTTTTTTTTTGGATACTAGATAAGTAATTACTGATTTGTACACAAAATATGGAGTTTGTCGATCGAACCGGAAGTGCCGCCATATTTAAAAGTGAAAAATCAATAAGGCTTTTTTGCTATTTTACTTACAGACTCGGGAGTTATATTTTCTGAATCCTTGTAGGAAGGCCTAAAAAATGTCGCGAATAGAATTTTGATTTCGGTCACGTGATGGTCACCATTTTGAATTGAAAATGAAAAATAGAAGCAATTTGAAGGGTCGGGACTTTGGAACACAATTACTCTCCTTCTAATTAAGCTAGAATGTTCAAACTTGGTGTAGACGTTCACTAGGTCAATGTTATGATTGAGTTCAAAGATGAGCATTTTCTGCTTAGGGTAAGCAGAGATAAACAAGCTAATTTGTTGATTCTTTAGGGCACGATAACTTCGGTTATAATGAAGGGAGGGCGGTGAAACTTTTGTCAATAGAGAGTCTAATAGCTAGCCTGTTGTGTGAAATCATTGTATTATTTTTTCTAAATATCAGGGATAGCCGAAAAAAAGAGATTGAAAACACAAAAAGTCGTATTTTTACAATTTGGAGCATGTTTAGAGGTCTTTCTCGTAAAGTCAACATAATATTTTTTGGGAACTTCTTGTACAAAGAGTCTTATTGGTAGTCTTTTATATGAAACCATCGATCAACAGTCCAACATATCAGGAGTAGAAGAACAAAAGGATCGAACATTGAAAACGGCACCCTTTCATTGTTAAGCGAAACATGCAGTGTGGGTGACTACAATCTACACATTTAGTCATCGTATAGAGCTTATTCAACAGTATCGAATTCCAACTGCTTAGGGATATTTTACGTGCACTCCAATGTGTACACGGGACCTTGGTTTTTCGTCCCATCCGAATGACTAGACAGCTGTGCTTGTCAGGCCCTCCGTTCTGCCTCACTGACAAGGGGAACCACGCCGGGAAATCGAGATGAACTTTCTCCGTGCAGAACTTTCAATTCAGGCGAAAACGTTTATTGCATACGATTAAGCTGGTCAGTTGGAGCTTATTTTCAAAAGTTTTGTAATAATCGGTTGGTAATTAAAGTACCGTGCACATTAAACTGTTAAAACAGAAAATTTCGCCCGGTTGAAATGTTTCTTGCTATAAGTCAGCAATTTTCTGAATTCAGGGAGGCTGAATGGCTGAATGGTTAGCATGTGCGCACTGTATCGTAACGTCTGTCATTGAGTCAACGGGCGTCGTTTCGATCTCCAGGTTGTACGTGACATGAAGTATGATGTCCAACCTTGTGGGTTTTCTCCGTGTTCTTCGGTTTCCTCCCAACGGCTAAAGACCTGTAAGCGCAGGGGGAGTTTTTAAATAAAATTAAAAAACATATGTTAGTCCCGAAATGACCTAGTTTGTGTCGAATGGACATTAGGCCGCATTTCTCTCTTTCTCTTTTATTTTTAAAGTTTTGTAATAATCGGTTGGTAATCAAAGGTACTGTAAAAGTGATAAAACAGAAAATAATCGGTTGGTAATCAAAGGTACTGTAAAAGTCATAAAACAGAAAATTTCGCCCGGTTGTAATGTTTCTCACTTTAAAGTCAGCAATTTCCCGATTTTAAGTGGCAAACGTTTATTGCGAACGCTTAAGCTGGTCAGGGGGGAGCTTATTTTTAAAAGTTTTGTAATATTCGGTTGATAACTAAAGGTACCGTGCAAATTAAACTGTTACAATAGAAAATTTGGCCCGGTTGAAATGTTTCTCGCTGTAGGTCAGCAATTTGCCGATTTTAGGGAGGTTGCGTGGCTGAATGGTTAGCACGTGCGCTCTGTATCATAACGTCTGTCATTGAGTCAACTGCCGTTGTTTCGATTTTTTGGTTGTACGTGACAAGGAGTATGGTTGCCTGTCCAACCTCGTAGGCCGTAACCGCCGCTGCCCGGGTAAAATTTCCCTCATTGCACACATTATGGCATATGCCCGTCTTCATTAGCCCATTTTAGGAGCAGAACAGTCGGACGTTAAACCCCATTCAATTTCATTTCATTTTCTCTATGTTGCTTATTTATTATAGTGGATAAATATTTTTCTGGTTCTAGCAATTATTTAATTTCTGCATAGAAATCTTGCTTTGGCCAGTTTTTTTTATTGCAGAGTGCCATTCTTGTTTAAACAAACATGATCCTTTGTTTAAAACATGCTTAAGAAGTCGTCACGATTTCCTACTTATAACCAAACATATTGGAAATATTAGTCTGGCATTATTAAATCCTAATTTTATTGGTCTTATTTAAAATTAAACTTTCATTTAACTATGAACAACCCTTAACGTGTCTCTTTAAAACTATTAAGTACTCTAAAACAGTAGCTCAACCTTTTGACCTAAACTCATTAATTTACCATTTTGTTGTGAGCGACTTCTTATTCTTCCTATATGACATATTGCACGTGTCTGATTTCAAAGGGGGGGTTGAGTGGCTGAATGGTAAGCACGCGCGCCTGTCATTGAGTAAACTAGCGTGTTTTCGAATGCCCGGTTGTACGTGACAAGGAGTAAGGTCGCCTGTCCAACCTGCCATTTTTAATTTTTTTTTCCCGCCATTTTCATTTCATTTTCTCATCCGTCTCATTACAGTAATACAAGTTTCAGTTATTTCCCTTTAGTTTTCAGATTATTGTTATGCCTGGGTGCAATGTTTCATACTATATTTAGACTTGTAACTTCGCGAGTTTTTGACCAATTTTAATAATTTTTTCTTCGTATCCTTTTATTTAGGTTACTTGATACAATCAATGACACGTGACGATGAATATGAAAGCTTTCATATCTGCATGGGACAGTAGCAGATCTAGTTATTATTATTTTTTTTTTTGTGTGTTTTCTGCAAATCGGATTTCTCAGAATCTATCCATAGGATCTTTCTGAAATTTTGACCTACCCCCCCAAAAATGGGGTGCGAACCTTGATTAAATGTATTTTCAAAACGTTTTACGAATCCGAAATCACCGAATTTTACGAACGAAAAAACTGACAATGCATAGTCGTATCTTTGTTATTTTTTGACCGATTTTACTAATTCTTTTTTCTTTGAATACCTTGAAAAAAATCGTTTTCATCTGCAGTTTCACATTTTCGTATTTCGAAAATTCGTCGCTGTGATTTCGAACCGGAAGTTTAGACCAATTTGACAACTTCTTTAATAGTTGTACGATTTTCATGAAATTTAGTATACAAGTAGATCTTACCGATGTGACTTCAAAAATATAATTAGAAATTTTCTAAATTATCTCCCCTTGGTGAAATTAAGGATCAAAGTTTTCAAAAAAATCGTCGAAATATAGGTCAGAATGACCTAAAAAAAATTTTCGATACTCGACAAGTAATTACTGATTCCTACACAAAATATGGAGTTTGTCGATCGAACCGGAAGTGCCACCATCTTGAAACATGAAAAATCCCTAAGGCTTTTTTGCTATTTTACTTACAGACACGGGAGTTATATTTTCTGAATCCTTGAAGGATGGCCCAAAAATCATAGGGAGCAGAATTTTGATTTCGGTCACGTGATGGTCACCATTTTGAATTGAAAATGAAAAGTAGTAGCAATTTGAAGGGCCGAGACTTTGAAACACAATAACTCTCCTTCTAATTGAGCTAGAATGTTCAAACTTGGTGTAGACGTTCACTAGGACAATGTCATGATTGAGTCCAAAGATGAGCATTTTCTGCCAAGGGTAAGCAGAGATGGGCATGCTGATTTGTTGATTCTTTAGGGCACGATAACTTCGGTTATAATGAAGGGAGGGCTGTGAAACTTTTGTCAATAGAGAGTCCAATAGCTAGCCTGTTGTGTGAAATCATTGTATCATTTATTTTAAATATCAGGGATAGGCGAAAAAAAGAGATTGAAAATCCAAAAAGTCGTATTTTTACAATTTGGAGCATGTTTAGAGGTCTTTCTCGTAAAGTCAACTTAATATTTTTTGGGAACTTCTTCTACAAAGAGTCTTATTGGTAGTCTTTCATATAAAACCATCGATCAACAATCCAACATATCAGGAGTAGAAGAACAAAAGGATCGAACATTGAAAACGGCATCCTTTCATTGTTAAGCGACACATGCAGTGTGGGTGACTACAATCTACACATTTAGTCATCGTATACAGCTTATTCAACAGTATCGAATTCCAACTGCTTAGGGATATTTTTTAGAATCTAACCATAGGATCTTTCTAAAACTTTGACCTACCCCCCCAAAAATGGGGTGCGAACCTTGATTAAATATATTTTCAAAACGTTTTTCGAATCCAAAATCACCGAATTTTACGAACGAATGCTTTTGACCTACAATGCTGTAACTTTGTGACTATTTGACCTATTTAATTAATTCTTTTTTCTATGAGTACTTTGAGACATTTACTTCAAATCTGCAATTTCGGATTTTCGAATTTCGAAAATTCGTCGCTGTGATTTCGAACCGGAAGTTTAGACCAACTCGACAACTTCTTTAGTAGTTTTACGATTTTCATGAAATTTAATATGTAAGTAAACCTTAATGATGCGACTTGAAAAAATACTTTGGAAATTTTCTAAATTATCTCCCCTTGGAGAAATTGAGGATCGAAATTTTCAAAAAAATCGACGAAATATAGGTCAAATCATCTTGAATTTTTTTTTTAGGTACTAGCTACGAGACCACTGATTAGTACACAAAAAATGGAGTTTGTAGCTCAATCCGGAAGTGCCACCATCTTGAAATGTAAAAACCTCAAACGCCATTTTGCTATTTTACATACAGACACGGGGGTTATATTTTCTGAATCCTTGAAGGGATGGCTATAAAATGTTGGCAGTAGAATTTTGATTTAAGTCAATGGATAGTCACCATATTGAATTGAATATCAGAAATAGTGAAAAATGGACATTAACGGGCATGTAAATTATCAGAACAGACCGTAGTTTGTTGAATTCGTTTCTTATCTTTGAAATTAATACATTTGGGGATAGCCTAGCTCATTGTCGAATTTTTGGTATTTGCAAATTTCAAAATTTCAAATTTCGCCTTTGATGTTTTCCGTGCCGACAAAGTTGTTTTCGCGTGAATAACTCCGATTAACAGCTTGAAAATAATCAAATGGATCGCAGTTTCGCGATTTTGTCTCAAATCTGGGAAATCAATACATTTCTGGTTAGCCTCCTTTCAAAAATGGGTGGTGGCCTTGGAATCAATATATTTTCAAAACGTTTTGCGAATCCAAAATCACCGAAAACAACTGATGAAAAAATTGACCTTGACAGCTGTGTTACTTCGTGATTTTGTGATCTATTTTACTTTTCTGGTTAGCCTCCTTTCAAAAATGGGTGGTGGCCTTGGAATCAATATATTTTCAAAACGTTTTGCGAATCCAAAATCACCGTAAATAACTGATGAAAAAATTGAGCTTTGATGGAAACTATATAGAAAAATAAAAGGAAACATCAACAATATATAGGTCTTGCACACATAGGCTTAGAACTTTGCAGCCAGTCCTCATATTAATTGAAATTGAATAGGTTTGATTTGATATAATTATTTGTTTTCTATTTTAAAACTATCTAAAAAAAATATTTTTAATCATTTATGTTATTGATTTAGATTAATACTGTTTATATTGTGTACATTTTAACACCTTCATCGATTAATAATGGTTTGCATAGTCATCGTATAGAGCTTATTCAACAGTATCGAATTCCAACTGCTTAGGGATATTTTACGTGCACTCCAATGTGTACACCGGACCTTGGTTTTTCGTCCCATCTATATGTTAGTTTGTGTCGAATGGAGGTTAAGCCGCATTTATCTCTTTCTCTTTTATTTTTAAAGTTTTGTAATAATCGGTTGTACTGTACTGTAAAAGTGATAAAACAGAAAATTTCGCCCGGTAGTAATGTTTCTCACATTAAAGTCACCAATTTGCTCATTTTAGGGGGCAAACGTTTATTGCGAACAATTAAGCTGGTCAGGGGGGGGGGGGGGCTTATTTTTAAAAGTTTTGTAATATTCGGTTGATAATTAAAGGTACCGTGCAAATTAAACTGTTAAAATAGAAAATTCCGCCCGGTTGAAATGTTTCTCCTTGTAGGTCAGCAATTTGCCAAATTTAGGGAGGTTGCGTGGCTAAATGGTTAGCACCTGCGCACTGTATCGTAACGTCTGTCATTGAGTCAACTGGCGTTGTTTCGATTGAAATGCCCGGTTGAAATGTTTCTTGCTATAAGTCAGCAATTTATCGATTTTAGGGAGCCTGAATGGCTGTATGGTTAGCATGTGCGCGCTGTATCGTAACGTCTGTCATTGAGTCAACCGGCATCGTTTCGATTTCCAGGTTGCACGTGACATGGAGTATGGTGTCCAACCTCGTGGGTTTTCTCCGTGTCCTTCGGTTTCCTCCCACGGCTGATTTCAGATTATTGTTATGACTGGGTGCAATGTTTCATACCATATTTAGATTTGTAACTTCGCGAGTTTTTGACCAATTTTGATAATTTTTTCTTCTTATCCTTTTATTTAGGATACTTGATACAATCAATGACACGTGACCATGAATATGAAAGCTTTCATATCTGCATGGGACAGTAGCAGATCTAGTTATTTTTTTTTTTGTGTGTTTTCTGCAAATCGGATTTCTCAGAATCTATCCATAGGATCTTTCTGAAATTTTGACCTACCCCCCCAAAAATGGGGTGCGAACCTTGATTAAATATATTTTCGAAACGTTTTACGAATCCGAAATCACCGAATTTTACGAACGAAAAAAATGACAATGCATAGTCGTAACTTTGTTATTTTTTGACCGATTTTACTAATTCTTTTTTCTTTGAATACCTTTAAAAAAACCATTTTCATCTGCAGTTTCACATTTTCGAATTTCGAAAATTCGTCGCTGTGATTTCGAACCGGAAGATTAGACCAATTTGACAACTTCTTTAATAGTTGTACGATTTTCATGAAATTTAGTATCTAAGTAGATCCTACCGATGTGACTTCAAAAATATAATTAGAAATTTTCTAAATTATCTCCCCTTGACGAAATTAAGGATCAAAATTTTCAAAAAAATCATCGAAATATAGGTCAGAATGACCTGATTTTTTTTTTGGATACTAGATAAGTAATTACTGATTTGTACACAAAATATGGAGTTTGTCGATCGAACCGGAAGTGCCGCCATATTTAAAAGTGAAAAATCAATAAGGCTTTTTTGCTATTTTACTTACAGACTCGGGAGTTATATTTTCTGAATCCTTGTAGGAAGGCCTAAAAAATGTCGCGAATAGAATTTTGATTTCGGTCACGTGATGGTCACCATTTTGAATTGAAAATGAAAAATAGAAGCAATTTGAAGGGTCGGGACTTTGGAACACAATTACTCTCCTTCTAATTAAGCTAGAATGTTCAAACTTGGTGTAGACGTTCACTAGGTCAATGTTATGATTGAGTTCAAAGATGAGCATTTTCTGCTTAGGGTAAGCAGAGATAAACAAGCTAATTTGTTGATTCTTTAGGGCACGATAACTTCGGTTATAATGAAGGGAGGGCGGTGAAACTTTTGTCAATAGAGAGTCTAATAGCTAGCCTGTTGTGTGAAATCATTGTATTATTTTTTCTAAATATCAGGGATAGCCGAAAAAAAGAGATTGAAAACCCAAAAAGTCGTATTTTTACAATTTGGAGCATGTTTAGAGGTCTTTCTCGTAAAGTCAACATAATATTTTTTGGGAACTTCTTGTACAAAGAGTCTTATTGGTAGTCTTTTATATGAAACCATCGATCAACAGTCCAACATATCAGGAGTAGAAGAACAAAAGGATCGAACATTGAAAACGGCACCCTTTCATTGTTAAGCGAAACATGCAGTGTGGGTGACTACAATCTACACATTTAGTCATCGTATAGAGCTTATTCAACAGTATCGAATTCCAACTGCTTAGGGATATTTTACGTGCACTCCAATGTGTACACGGGACCTTGGTTTTTCGTCCCATCCGAATGACTAGACAGCTGTGCTTGTCAGGCCCTCCGTTCTGCCTCACTGACAAGGGGAACCACGCCGGGAAATCGAGATGAACTTTCTCCGTGCAGAACTTTCAATTCAGGCGAAAACGTTTATTGCATACGATTAAGCTGGTCAGTTGGAGCTTATTTTCAAAAGTTTTGTAATAATCGGTTGGTAATTAAAGTACCGTGCACATTAAACTGTTAAAACAGAAAATTTCGCCCGGTTGAAATGTTTCTTGCTATAAGTCAGCAATTTTCTGAATTCAGGGAGGCTGAATGGCTGAATGGTTAGCATGTGCGCACTGTATCGTAACGTCTGTCATTGAGTCAACGGGCGTCGTTTCGATCTCCAGGTTGCACGTGACATGAAGTATGATGTCCAACCTTGTGGGTTTTCTCCGTGTTCTTCGGTTTCCTCCCAACGGCTAAAGACCTGTAAGCGCAGGGGGAGTTTTTAAATAAAATTAAAAAACATATGTTAGTCCCGAAATGACCTAGTTTGTGTCGAATGGACATTAGGCCGCATTTCTCTCTTTCTCTTTTATTTTTAAAGTTTTGTAATAATCGGTTGGTAATCAAAGGTACTGTAAAAGTGATAAAACAGAAAATAATCGGTTGGTAATCAAAGGTACTGTAAAAGTCATAAAACAGAAAATTTCGCCCGGTTGTAATGTTTCTCACTTTAAAGTCAGCAATTTCCCGATTTTAAGTGGCAAACGTTTATTGCGAACGCTTAAGCTGGTCAGGGGGGAGCTTATTTTTAAAAGTTTTGTAATATTCGGTTGATAACTAAAGGTACCGTGCAAATTAAACTGTTACAATAGAAAATTTGGCCCGGTTGAAATGTTTCTCGCTGTAGGTCAGCAATTTGCCGATTTTAGGGAGGTTGCGTGGCTGAATGGTTAGCACGTGCGCTCTGTATCATAACGTCTGTCATTGAGTCAACTGCCGTTGTTTCGATTTTTTGGTTGTACGTGACAAGGAGTATGGTTGCCTGTCCAACCTCGTAGGCCGTAACCGCCGCTGCCCGGGTAAAATTTCCCTCATTGTACACATTATGGCATATGCCCGTCTTCATTAGCCCATTTTAGGAGCAGAACAGTCGGACGTTAAACCCCATTCAATTTCATTTCATTTTCTCTATGTTGCTTATTTATTATAGTGGATAAATATTTTTCTGGTTCTAGCAATTATTTAATTTCTGCATAGAAATCTTGCTTTGGCCAGTTTTTTTTTATTGCAGACTGCCATTCTTGTTTAAACAAACATGATCCTTTGTTTAAAACATGCTTAAGAAGTCGTCACGATTTCCTACTTATAACCAAACATATTGGAAATATTAGTCTGGCATTATTAAATCCTAATTTTATTGGTCTTATTTAAAATTAAACTTTCATTTAACTATGAACAACCCTTAATGTGTCTCTTTAAAACTATTAAGTACTCTAAAACAGTAGCTCAACCTTTTGACCTAAACTCATTAATTTACCATTTTGTTGTGAGCGACTTCTTATTCTTCCTATATGACATATTGCACGTGTCTGATTTCAGCGCGCCTGTCATTGAGTAAACTAGCGTGTTTTCGAATGCCCGGTTGTACGTGACAAGGAGTAAGGTCGCCTGTCCAACCTGCCATTTTTAATTTTTTTTTCCCGCCATTTTCATTTCATTTTCTCATCCGTCTCATTACAGTAATACAAGTTTCAGTTATTTCCCTTTAGTTTTCAGATTATTGTTATGCCTGGGTGCAATGTTTCATACTATATTTAGACTTGTAACTTCGCGAGTTTTTGACCAATTTTAATAATTTTTTCTTCGTATCCTTTTATTTAGGTTACTTGATACAATCAATGACACGTGACGATGAATATGAAAGCTTTCATATCTGCATGGGACAGTAGCAGATCTAGTTATTTTTTTTTTTTTGTGTTTTCTGCAAATCGGATTTCTCAGAATCTATCCATAGGATCTTTCTGAAATTTTGACCTACCCCCCCAAAAATGGGGTGCGAACCTTGATTAAATATATTTTCAAAACGTTTTACGAATCCGAAATCACCGAATTTTACGAACGAAAAAAATGACAATGCATAGTCGTAACTTTGTTATTTTTTGACCGATTTTACTAATTCTTTTTTCTTTGAATACCTTGAAAAAGATCATTTTCATCTGCAGTTTCACATTTTCGAATTTCGAAAATTCGTCGCTGTGATTTCGAACCGGAAGTTTAGACCAATTTGACAACTTCTTTAATAGTTGTACGATTTTCATGAAATTTAGTATATAAGTAGATCTTACCGATGTGACTTCAAAAATATAATTAGAAATTTTCTAAATTATCTCCCCTTGACGAAATTAAGGATCAAAATTTTCAAAAAAATCATCGAAATATAGGTCAGAATGACCTGATTTTTTTTTTGGATACTAGATAAGTAATTACTGATTTGTACACAAAATATGGAGTTTGTCGATCGAACCGGAAGTGCCACCATCTTTAAAAGTGAAAAATCAATAAGGCTTTTTTGCTATTTTACTTACAGACTCAGGAGTTATATTTTCTGAATCCTTATAGGAAGGCCTAAAAAATGTCGCGAATAGAATTTTGATTTAGGTCAACCGTTAGTCACCATTTTGAATTGAAAATGAAAAATAGAAGCAATTTGAAGGGCCGAGACTTTGGAGCACAATAACTCTCATTCTAATTAAGCTAGAATGTTCAAAATTGTTGTAGACGTTCACTAGGTCAATGTTATGATGGAGTTCAAAGATGAGCATTTTCTGTTTAGGGTAAGCAGAGATAAGCATGTTGATTTGTTGATTTTTTAGGGCACGATAACTTCGGTTATAATGAAGGGAGGACGGTGAAACTTTTGTCAATAGAGAGTCTAATAGCTAGCCTGTTGTATGAAATCATTGTATCATTTTTTTTAAATATCAGGGATAGCCGAAAAAAAAGAGATTGAAAATCCAAAAAGTCGTATTTTTACAATTTGGAGCATGTTTAGAGGTCTTTCTCGTAAAGTCAACATAATATTTTTTGGGAACTTCTTCTACAAAGAGTCTTATCGATAGTCTTTTATATGAAACCATCGATCAACAGTCCAAAATATCAGGAGTAGAAGAACAAAAGGATCGAAAATTGAAAACGGCAACTTTTACTGTTCAGCGAAACATGCAGCGTGGGTGACTACAATCTGCACATTTAGTCATCGTATAGAGCTTGTTCAACAGTATCGAATTCCAACTGCTAAGGAATCTTTTACGTGCACTCCAATGTGTACACGGTACCTTGGTTTTTCGTCCCATTCGAACGACAAGACAGTTGTCCTTGTCAGGCCCTTCGTTCTGTCTCACTAGCCAGCCTGCGCCTTACCAACTTAGGTGGTGATATTTTATACCGAATATCTAATATTAATAAGAATTGAACCGGTTAGAACTGTCGTTCGGCTAAGTTAAATCAACGAATAGTAGAGATGAAGACGTGTTTTGTTGCAAAGCTATTGTATATTTGAAAGGAGAAAGATGGATATCCACAGATCACTTCCTGCCATGCCATGTTCACCGTCACGTGTCACCGATAATATTAAGCGTCTTTTAAAAAAGAACAAATAAATATGATTATTTCTATACCACTTTGAATGGCACGCACAAAACACAATTACACGGTCTGTAATACAAGAAAAATTACATAATGTCAGTTCCGAATGGCAATGCACGGAAATGACAAATAACGGCGTGGAACTGTATATCAAGTGAAATCGCTGCTAGACGCCTAGATCGACTGAGTTAACTTCACAGAAAAGGATCAAGGGTTACCCCAGTCTCCGCCCTAGATCTTTTAGGCTACCGTGAAGCTTTGATCTGGAATTTGAATTTTTTTCTCCTTTTGTCATAAACCGCGGGGCACTCTGGGCCGGGCCTGGCCCCTCCGGCCCATGCCTAAGCTTGGCCCTGTTTTAGATTATACTTCAAAAGTGTCCTAAAATTAGAGGAAAAAGTGGATTCTCCAAAATAAAAGCTACACATGTATATATGTTTCATTTAAACAGTTTGTGGTGTATATAATTATATACAATAAGATACTTTGCACTTTAGGTTTATATGTAAAACTTTGCAAATGCTTGGCCCATACCTCAATCTTTTTTGTGGTGAATGTAATGTATATGTAAATCTATACATTAATTGATGAGACTGCCCCACAAAAGAGAACGGCAGTATCTGCAAAATATAATAGTCATTTTGAGAAAATCGACTTTAATGTTTGTCACTTTCCTGTACTCATAGTTTTGTATAAAATAATGTGATTTCTTCAACGTAAGGAAATATTTTGGTTCTCTTTCGATATATCTTGTCGATTTTCGTATATTTCTTTGAGGGACTAAGATAATGCAGATACTGCTCATTTTATGGCTCGGGACCTTTTGCTGTGCCCATTGTAAAACCAAGGTACAGAGCAGCATCTACACATGCTCTCTAATTGTTTCTGTTATAAACAGACAGTTTACAAACTGCATATTTATGCATAAACATTGTTCTGGGCATTTCTCCATTCAGTAGAGTCCAAATCCTTGACATTATATACAGTTTTTTACCTTAGTTATTCCAGGTCACTTTACATTTTCTGCCAGCACCTTATCTTAAGGTACATACATGTCCCAAGGAGAACGGTAGTATCTACACTTACTGCTTTTCTCCTTAGTTATATAAGAGAAATTTGCATTTACTGCCAAAATTTCGCTCTGGGTTGTAATAAATGTATCAAGGAGAACGACAGTATCTACACTTACTGCTTTCATCCTTAGTTATACCAGGGCAATTTATATTTACTGCCCAAATCGACACTATAAATCTCTTTACCTAATTGAAATATAGCAATGGAATTTTTACATGTGATAGAGCTGATACTGCCGATCACAATGATAGCAAAAACGTATTTTGGCCAAAAGTGTAGATACTGCCTTCTTCCTTTGCGCGGCGGAATAGGGTTAATCCTGAGGTGTACTGCTATTGTTATAATAAATAAAATGAGGTTTTAGGTCCCACTTTTCTGTTCCAGTTTGGCTAATGATGTTCAAGTGTATATTTTGTAATCAAGGCATAATGAATAAAAAAACATTGTCAATATAAAAGACCCCCCACCAGCACAATCCCATGTACTACAAAAGCTTACAATTTTGTCACAAGTATATCACTAGTAGTATTTTCATTTTCTCTTTGGGGCATCTAATACCACTTCTCATTGACGTGTTAACACAGCTACTAGTTTTTGTATGTTGTGTAATCTTTATTCAGTATAAATCAGCTTATACACATAAAAAAAAATATTTGGATTGATGAAATTATTTTTTGACAGTTATTCTTACAGATATCATAATAGGAGGGTCTAGAACACAAGTGATCTAACTACTCACAGCTTTAGAAAGTTGTTTGAGCGCTGTGCTCTAGACCATCCAATCCCAACTTTAATATACATAATAATGTGTATTTTAATTTAAAATAAAACAATAATGATTTCTGTACAATAATAGTAACAATACAACATTTCAATTCACAATAATTTCTTTTGTTCCTGTACCCAGTTGATCAACAACCTGATTATATTTGCAATTTATTCCACGCGATGTCTTAAAAGTGGCTTATCTAAGAGATTATACCATGTAGTCTTATCTTAACAGAATATAGTACCATGACACACAATAGCAAATTGTAATCATTTCCATTATTTGTTTCAATAATTTGACACTGTGTTATTTATGTATATATACACAACATATGGCAAGAGTGGATTAAGTTATTTTAGATTGATAGAAATATCTGGTAGAAATAAGTATTGTATATTGGTTTATAGAAAAATAATTCGTACAGATAATGTAACTTCTAGCAACACACCAGAGCATGTACCATAATACAACTGACTTTCTATATTTTAATACAATTAATTTACATTGAGTATAAATAATATAGTATTAAACAGATTAGTTATTGTATACAACATTAAATTAATTTCATAGCAACATTTTACACTGTTGTTATGGTATTTTTTGTTTTGTCTTTATTAGCCCAGTGAGTGCAAAACAATAGATTGTTAAATCCCATTTCATTTTATTAATAATAGTATTCATCTAGAATACAAATATGACTATTTATATTGGTATGACACTTCAAAGATATAACAATAACATTAGCAAAAGTATGTATAAATCATCAAGTTCTCTATAGTATCTTATCCTTCATAAATAGTCAAACTATTCATTATCATTATCTTTTCTCCTTTTACACATTTATTTGGTGACAAAGCAACATTACACATTTCTATTTTTTTATTTATCATAGGATTGTACACTGCACATCATTATATAACACACGATTAACACACGATTGTAAAAGTTATCTCCCTTACAACAATATTTATAGTTCGTATGCAAAACTGCATTAATGGCTGAATGTGTAGAAATGTACAAACTATACACAGAAATATTCTAAATCAATAACGACGTGGATCAATAAATCTTTAAAAATCTTAGTATGTTTATAAAAAACATTAATGTTTTGAAATAGTTTTAAAATACATGTAGAATACAAATAATACATGAATAATTATAACATCATGTATCAAACCAAACCATATCTATTCAATTTCAATAAATATGAGGGCTTGCTTTAAAGTTCTAAGAATATATGTGAAAAGTCAATTGTTTCCATTTATTTTTTTACAGTCCCCTTCCAGATGTACACACTTATGTAAACAATATTGCAAGGCCTGGATGCTGGTCACAAACAAATTATCTTCGGTCACTCAAAAAAATGCATTCACATCTGACATGACGTCATTATAAGTAGGAAAATCATGACCTGATAATTCCAAATTGGGTGAGCAGAATGGACTGTCCGATAAGTTTGAATTCACAACCATAGATCATTGAAATGGAGCATTGCTTTGAAGGAACAGGATGCCTTTATAGTATCTTCCATTCATAGTCAGGTTGTCATCAGCAGAATACCCTTGAAATCATACACAAGAGAACCCATCACCTTTCCAGCAGACGGAGCAGACCTGGTTTCTTTGAAGGGCTTGTGACACTGGATGTTCCATTTGACTGAATTTAGGATTCTCGTTGACACTGATGAATCCAGGTCTCCTCCATGGTTAAAAATTTGGCTAATAAATTATCAGGATATGTTCAAAACAGCACAGATTGTCACTGGATGTCAGGAATCTGACAAATTTGTGATCCACAGTCAAGATCTTTGGTACCATCATGCAGAAATATTTTTCATTCATATTCATTGGCGATAATGTGCTTAACCCTCTCATGAGAAATGCCCATAACACTGACAAAATGTTGTGTTGCTAATCTACATAGGTTATAGTCAAAATCCACCACACTTAAATTCTGCAGAATCTCCTTTAATGTGGAAGGTGTGTCTTTCCCTAAATTTGCGAAAATGTTAGTCCTTTCAGTTGCAGGTCCTTGATGACTGTCCTGTAGCCAGATTTGTCCCATTTGTGGAGATTTCAATGGGTAAGTTCACAAGATGGTCTGGTGCAAAGGCAATAATTAAACTACATTTGCAGTTCTTATCTCTATGATTCATTTAATGATTTTACTTGTTGGTAGTAAAATAGTGTTTAAATCCAACTGAACTATCCTTAAAACTTTCCAGCCAGCCATTGTATTTTAGTATATTGACACAATAACAAAGTTGAACAGAGAAAAAATATTATAACATCATAAATCTATAAAATGATAGGTATTCATATTTCAATCAACAAAATCAAATGTATTGATACAAATATATATCTATGTATACAAATATATCTGTACAAATGTATAAATACTTCCACAATTCAAAACAAAGCTATTCAATTATTACCAATATTACCAATAAGTTTAGTAATTTGAAATTTTAATTGACAAGTTATATTTTTTGTTTTTGTCGCAAGTTACCAACACCGTAAAAAGCAACCATAGTAATTTAAGATGTGTGGATATCTGTACATTTGATAAATATAATTTGCATCCACTCCAACACCCCCACCCCCAATAAGAAATCATTAGGATATATCACTATGAAAATACTGTTTCATAATGTTTAGATATTTACACAGATGCTAAATACAACATGTTGGTAAATATTCAGTGGTTAGATAGTATTTTAAACCTTTTGCACTAGGTAAATGTAAATATTGACTACACTGGTAAAAATCAATTTTACACTGCATTTTGTAGTTTAAATTTCAATATTATTAAAGCATGTATTAAGACAAACCTACTTATTTGAAAAACTATTACGGTGTATCCACACAACAAAAATTATTACAAATTATAGTACATATGCAAATGTATATATGAATACTAGCAGAAATTATTAAATAATTTTGTCAATTTGCAAATGTAATTGACTGTTTATAATTTCATTATTAAAAATTATCAACAACGTGAATCCTGCTAGATTCTCATTTTCCCTTAAAAAAAAAGCAACCATACTAACTTAAGATTTGTGGATATCTGTACATTTCATAGCATTAATTTGTATCTACTCCATCACCCCACCCACATCCAATCAAACATTTGGATGCATCACTATTTTTGTCAAAAGTGACAAACAATGTGAAAAGCAAACAAACTAATTCCAGGTGTGGATATTTGCACATTTGCTAAATATAATTTGCATCCACTCACAACACCCCAACCCCATCCACTTCCAATAAAAAATCATTGGGGAAACAGGTTTGGATATTTGTACATTTGATAAAAAAATTGCATCCAATACCAACAGTCCAACCCCACCACCCCAACCAATAACAAATCATTAGGGAAAGGGGTTTCACATAAGCTAAGCATGTGTTCCCCCAATCCAATTCAGACATCCTGAATAAAAATATTGTTAATATAAAAAAATCATTAGGATATATCAAAATGAAAAATTGTATGTTAAAATATTACACTGATGAAAATCTCAATACAGCATGAAGAAAAAAGTAGATAGTATCTTATTCATTGAGAACTTGATAAATATTTTGAATGTGTTGTGTAGATAGCATCTTAATCTTTCGCATCTGGTAAATATTATTATTGACTTGCGCAGGTTCACTGAAAAAAAAATAAGAGAAAAGTGATTTTTTTTTTAACATTTCTTTAATTTTGTCTTTATCAATTTCATCTATCAATTTCATTTATCTAATCTTGTCTTCATCGCTTTCATTTATCTTTATCATATCTTCATCAATTTTATTATTCAACTTATTCCAATGGCAATTGCATTATGATAACTGAAATATGTCTGCAATATTTTTAGCTTCAAAGTACTAACATTAAAATTCTTCACAAAAATAAGATCTAAAATCGTATTACCATCAGTTGTAATTTCTGTGACACACTGCTTATAAAAATTCCTCTCCATACATTGTTGTATTCCAGCTTTACCTTTTAAAATGTCTTCATTAAAATCACCCATTATCATAACACTACCTCCAAAATCATCAAGTTCATCTAATAATTTCTGTAAATATGTAACAAATAAATCAATCTTATAACATGGTGGCCTGTATATGACAACTATAGTTAAATTTATGTCTGGTAAACCAAATGCAACATGCTCAATATTAAATACACCTAAATTATATAAATGACATTCTATTTTTTCTGTAATATAAGCCAACCCCCACCATGAAGTGTGTTTCTTAATTCTGTAAAAATCTGAGAATTATCATAAGATGCCTGTCTTGATTTACTGTGTAAACTAAAATCATTAAGTTCAAAATTTCTGCCTTCAACCTCATTTAGCCAGGTTTCAGTTAAACATATATAATCAGACTCAGTAAATCTATAGTCATTTTTTAAATCTTCAAAGTGAGAGTTTAAACCTTGTATATTATGGAGAATTAGCATAGTTTTTGAACGTTCTTCAGTACTTGGTTCAATGTAGAGGGGCATTTCATTCAATGAATCGGTTATAGTCTTATCACAATATATAAGCTTCTCATTAAAATCTTTAACGACAAGTCCATTCAAAGATGTAACTCGAGACAACGCCACATAACTTTGGCCTGGTGCAAAAACTTTTTTTAATGAAACAACAGCATTTGAAAGAGAGAGGCCTTGAGTTTTATGAATCGAACAGCCATATGCCAGTTTCAATGGAAATTGACGTCTTATGTCATTGCGGTAATTTATTTTCTCCTCTTGTCTGCCAATTGGAATACAATTAATTTGTACATTCTCTGGCAAAACTGTGTCTTTTCGAATTTTGGCTCCAACTCTTTTATTATCAAATTCTACATAAATTAGTTTTACATTTTCATCATTATCAAAAGCAATATGACGAATATAACCAAATACACCATTACATAATCCATCTGATACATCCAGGTTTTTCGTTAGTAAAACTCTTGCACCTTCAGCAATATTTATTACATTACTTAAACAGGTATCTACATCTTTTGAAGTTATTGTATTTATCTTAGTCATTTTACCTGTTCTTTCATCCTTTGAGAAGTCATTTGCATCAATACGAATTAGTCTGTCACATAGTTTCCTCAGCATCTTAGTGTTATGTTCATCGACCAAAGCATTAGTAGCAAATATATGTAGAACATTTTCATCATAGTCTTCGAGCTCTCGGGTTTTAAACAAACTAACATCTTTTGGACTAAGAGATTCGCCCTTCTGCCTTGTTCTTATTCTATTCAAAGCTTGTGCAAAAGTCAAATCATCTTTTTGTCTCATTATGTCTTGTAATTCAACAATTTTAAAATTATTCTGCCACAAATTGGTAAGGTCATCAGTATTCCTATACAGTGGTTTTGCTTTTACAGGTGGTAATTGATAGAAATCTCCTACAGCTATTATACAAACATTTCCAAAAGGTGTAAAGTCAGCACACTGTTTTATTTGTCGAAGCCTTCCATGGATATAACATAATAACTTTGGGCTCACCATAGAAATCTCATCTATAATAAGTATTTGTAAATGACCTAAATCTGCTCTTAAACTATTTATCTTGTCTAAACCTAGTCCAACATAGGGTAACTTTATATCAGTTCGGATCTTCAAAGAATTATGAATTGTACTGCATCCTAGATTCATAGCAGATACGCCGGTCGGTGACATCATGAGAACTGTCTGTTCATCTGGATTATCTGTTATTTGAGATAATAATCTATTAGCTTCATAGTATATACTCTTAATAACATAGCTTTTTCCAGTCCCAGCTCCTCCAGACAAAAATAACATAAATTGTTCTGGATTTTTCCTATGTATCTTGTTCAAACAAAATTCTCTTACTTTATAAAATACATCCATTTGTAATTTGTTCAGTGATCTTAACATAGGTATAGCTTCTGTTCTACTTACAATAGTATTGTATGCTTCCTTTTTGACATTTTTGTTTTTTTGGAGCCCTATCAAATCTGGTATTTCAATTTCCTCAACGTCATCGTGTATATTCTCATCTGGTATGTCAAGACATTCAAGATTACCAACTTGATTTTCTATATCCAATGATGACCAAGCATCTTTTAAGTTTGTTCCACATTTTTCTATTATGTCAGTCGCAGCATCAATATTTACTTTATCTTTTTCAAATAAGCTACGATTACTATCAACAATACCTTTGACATCGTCAGTTTTTTTACATATTTTAACTGAGCCAGATTTATAAAATGCTTCATATGTCTCAAATCCTATTGGTTTTAACTGTTTATCTATACGATGTGGTAAAAATAGTTGTAAAGTACTTAGGTAATATTTTTCTGGCTCTTTGGTTGATGAGAATCTAGCATATCGGATTACAGCTGGTTTAGATCTTGTACGTTTAATGATATAACCTAAATCTTTCTGAAGTTTATATGCTGGATTTTTTTCAGAATTTTCATTAATTCTTTCAGACTTGGACATAACTCGATATTCAGAACAAAATGTAGCCAAACACATATTATTGAATTGTTCTGTCTTAGGTCGTGCTTTATATCTATCTGTAATACTGGTCATAAACATATCCTCATCACTCAAAACTTTTTCTTTTGATTTCTTCTGTAAAAGTTTTAAAGGCAATGTAAGTCTGACATTATTTTCACCAGTTGGAATAAACTGAACCTTTCGAGATGATTCTCGTAATCTTAAATTACATACTCTATAAGCACTTTCTTGTGCAGAAACTTCTCTACAATGTAGATATGTACTTGATATTTTTTTTAAACTTTCTTTTGCCGTCAAATTTCCGCCTTTAGCCTCTTCTTGTGCATCTGATAAAACTAAACCCATTTCACGTTCTGATTTCGATATATATGAAACTATATAAACTATACAAGAATAGGCATCAAATACATACTGTATATCCATGTTTGCATCCCAAGCTCTCAACAAATTTGGATTATAAGGATTTATCCATACATCTTTTGGATTTCGTTTTAATATAACATTATTTTTCTTTGATAGCACTTCACAAGCTTTCTGAAATAATTCCTGTGTCATACCAAGATCATTATATAATTCATCAATAGATGTATAATTTTTCTCTTCATCTGATAATGCTTTCCATAATGCTTCAAGAAGGCTTTTTGCAGTGTTCTGGGTAATCTTATCATTGTTACATGTATTGTCTCCATTTTGATTTTCATCTTGCTCTGGAATGTTTGTATCATAATTATCTATTGAACGACATATGAAACTTTGTTTTGATGGAGGCCTAGGAAAATTAAATCTGCAAACCGTTTTGTTTTTCTTACAACTCTTTGTATGTTTATAACTATGTCTCTGCACACTATTAACAATCTCATGTAACTCTGGGTCATGATCTTTATCAGGTAATTCAGATGATATATATTTATCTATAAAATCAACCACATCTTCATCCTTATCTTCATCAATTTTGGGTGAATTCTCAATCCAAAATAAACAATGTGCATGAGGCGTTCCACGTGCTTGAAATTCTAATCTATAAAAATAATCAATTACTTTACCAATTGGCTCGGCATCTGACATAATAACATTCTTTAGAAAATAGTGAAATCTATGGTCAAACATTCTAGCAGTAGTAATAGGATTACTTCTAAGTATTTCACATTTTTCAGCCCAATCTAAGTCACAAGCCTTTCTATTATCACCTTGCTGTTTCAAAATACATTCTATTACATAACCGCCACGCGTTTCGCTATACGAAAAAGTAGAAAAGAAAGACGGAATTCCCAATTGCCTTAACATTGCAAATAATCCTTTCTGTGTACTCTGCCAATAAGGAGGTGTACCTCTAATAGGAGTCATAAATTTATAGCCTTCATCATTTCTGAAAATATTTTTTAATGGCTCTTTTGTTGTCAACATGTCTGATGTTATATTATTTAAGTTATTTAAACCAGATTTTCCTTTTCGCAAGGCAATAGACATATTTGATATAATCTGACTTAATTCAGAAATATACTGAGAGTAAAATATGTAGTCTGTGTTTTGTGCAAATCTATTGTCAGCATTCATCAATCGACAATGTAAATATCGTGACAAGGTGATTCTCTCTTCATGGTTATCATGGTATGTAGCAGAGCCATTAGGAAATAGTGTTGGAAAACATTTGGCTTCATTAGTTTCATCAGTCAATATTCTAATAGGGCTATTACCTTCAGCGGGAGAAATAGAAAATATACTATCAAAATGGTTATCTAATGTTTCACTTACAATGTCAAGAGGTTGTAAACATGTAGCTAATTCTGGACCATTTAATTTCTCTTCTTCAGCATCAATGTCGGGTAAATCATCTTTTTCATCCATGTTAGACAAGTTGTCGTCTTTTTCATCTATGTCAGGTAACTCATCTATTTCATAATCTGAATGGTTTGAAGCCAACTCTTTTAAAACAGAGTTATCTCCCTCTAACACCTCATCTATGTTTGAAATATCAACCCAATCGTCATTAAATTCTATATCTGAATAATATTTATTATTATGTTTAAGATAATGTAAAGCATCTTTCATTTTTTTCTTACTTATGTATTGATATTGATAATAGCCTTTTTGGGTTTTACGTCTTTTAAGTTTTATCCTGAGAAGTTGAGTATCATTTTCAATTCTTGGCAACATACTTGTTGTTTTAGTTATATTAGATGGTACACAAACTGTAGCTCCAGAAACCTTATGTTGTTTGAATTTTGATAAATTAACCATTTTCATGAAAGGAATATGTAGTGATACCAAATGAGTTTCTAATGAATTCAGTGCTTTTAGCTCATCAACTATTGGACCAGGATCTAAATTATTAGTCATCGATTCTTGTGGCTTTTTTCCTGATTTGATTTTTCTGTCACATGTAAAACATATCCATAAAGATTTCCAATTTTCAGGATGAGCACATCCATTTTGGCATGTGTTTGAACAGTCGTATAAGTATTTTTTAGATATACATTCACTTGCTATCTGTTTAACTTTGGCAGATTTATAAAGTTTTTCATTACAACAAGTTACTTGATTATTAAATAACAATCTGTGACACACACAGCAGATATATTCTGGGCCATTTTTTTTTTTCTTTTTTGAAATCATTGATAACAATATCTATTTTACTCATTTCTATTCTTTTTATTTCTTTCCTTTCTTTGTTTTGTTTTTTAATAACATCTCTATGGTTTTTATCGGTTCTATACTTAATTTGACTTCTGGACTTTACATCAGACTGAAATTGTTTATTTGTCTTATATTTGTATTTACTTTGATCTTTTAGGCTTGTCTTAAATTCTTCATTTGTTTCATATTTGTATTTACTTTGATCTTTTAGGCTTGTCTTAAATTCTTCATTTGTTTCATATTTGTATTTACTTTGATTTTTAACATAGTCCTTGAATTCTTCATTTGTTTCATATTTCTGACTACTAACAGATTTAAGGTGGTCTCGATACATACTATTAGATTTATATTTCATAATTTCATATTTCTTCAATTTCTCTCTGTAATCATTATTTAACCTATACCTTTCTTTGTTCTTCTTGATTAAATTATCTTTGAATATTTGACAGAATCTGTATTTATGTTTCAATTTATCACCAATATTAGCATATTCATTCTTTAATCTATAGTTCATATTCCTTCTTGACTTAAGAATTTGCTTAAATCTATAATCTTTATTATATTTGTATTTAAATCGTCTGTTATTCTCTCTATACATTGCACCTTTGTCTGATCTGACAGCATCTTCATTTCTTATAAATGTCCAATATCTATCATATTCAGATTTCTGTTTGTCCATTATTTAGTCAGTATCAAGTTGTGTTATATATGTGTATTTCTTTCTAGAAGTCCAATTGTTTCCCCTTCGCTTACGTTTTCTACACTTTTGTTTTCCAGGGTCTTTAAATTCTGTTTCATCTGGTTTTAAAGGGATGTCATTATCACAATCAATATCTTTATTAAAAACTTTACCTTGCGACTGCACATCATTATCGCTATTTGTATTACACGATTCAACATTCAACACTACTTCATAGTGAACCTGATTGGCGTGGTTAATATAAATCCCCTCATTACTACTTGATTCATCATGCAATATCTGTAATTTAGAAAATTTCAACCATCTTTTATTACTATAAGTATATATATCTACTTGTAACAAATCAGCACAAACATATATTTCAAGTTCTGTAGCCCATGACCCTAAATTTCTCATTCTTGATCTTTTTAAATAGTCATCAACAGACAAAAAGCCAGCTCTAAGATATGGTGTAAAAATAACTGCATTGTTTTTTAAATGATTAACTATAGCTAACCTGACAATTCTATGATTCTCTTCTGTACCAGATATAGCATATGATACTGATCTAAAATAACAATTACCATCTCCACTAAAACTTTTAATTTGTGATGGTTGATTGATTGGACATCTATTTACATTACTATAATTACTGTCAAGTCTATTTACAATATTAAGTTGTGTACATATTCTGATTTGCTCATCCAAACCCAATGTATGAAAGAAAAAATTGCTTGTTTCAACATGAGATAAAAATACATCACCACCTATTTCATTTAAGACTTTATCACTGGAAATTTCACTACTATTTTCATTAATTGATAATTCATCATGTTCATGTATGGCATCTTTAATGACATTTATACCTGTTACTTCAAACTGTGTATTCACACCGATTTCCATTGATTCAGCTAAATTACAGCAGTGTGTATAAACATCTATAATACCTTTATATTCAATCAGCACTGATGTTCCATCTGCAGTTAATAGACCCACTGAACTTCTGGAATGGCTATCAAATATATAATACATTTCATTTCTTTTCATGATTACAAAAGTATTACCACCAAAAGTTATAAAGCATGACTCATATTGTAAAAGACATGTCTGCAAAGCTTCATACAATGTCATAGATACTTCATTATATTCAAAAGTACTGTCTCCATTTCGCATCAGTCCTACTACAGAATCCAGCTGAATATCTATATTAAACAGTTTTTCAAAAACAATAAGGCTTCTTGGCAATTCAGATATCAAAATATACCTATTATGCATTGATGAAGAAGATTGCAAAAAACTATACAATTCATTACCAGCTATTAAAATCTTATCCAAGTCGTTTGTATTCCAGATATGAACAGGTTTAATACAAGAAAATAAAACAGCAACTAAAGAATTTCCAGTACATTGTGTGCCACTAAATACACCAAATCTTACATCTGCCTGATGAAAACTACCATAAACATATTTATAATTTACCTTGGACTTACATATTTCCTTCCTACATGAAGTTTCATTACCTGTATCTGATTTCATAATAGTCTGTAAATATTTTTGTGCTGTATTCTCACCATTGGTACTTGATGTTTCTTTTGCTGTCATATCACTCTCAACTTTATTATTTTTTGCAAAGTGCTTCAAATTCAAAATGGCATTCAACTTGGACTTTTTCTTTCGAGGCATAATTCAGATTTCACAGTGAAAATTGGAGTTATTTCCCTTTAGTTATACTTTAATAAAGATAGGCTGGCACTGCCAGGCAGGATACGCCCACATTTTCGAGAGATGGATAGAGAACAAACAATACGGAAAGTGATTTTTCCTACATCATTAAGTCCTGTATTTCATACTGTATTGGGAGCTGCCATTTTGTTGGTCAGTTCCAGTCTGATATTCATGAAATTCGAAGTCGACAATGATTATGGTGTGAGGGTACACAACCTAGAAATGTGACTTTTCGTCAAAATCGGATAAGAATTGTGACCTGTACAGAGTCAACAACCATGATATACCATATCTTTACACTATTCGCGTACAAACGGCGACCATTTCGTCCGGCAATTTTGGTACCATTTTCACGAAATTCGAATAATTCAGGAAGTTACGATCCGATATGCGCAAATACCGAAAGGAACCAAGATCTTTGGGTTATAACCATGCATTTCAAGTTTCATCAAAATCGAATTAAAATTGTGACCTTTACAGGGTCCACAACCTTGATATACCATTTTTTAACAGTATTCACATACAAACGGTGGCCATTTTGTATGGCAATTTTGGTCTGATTTTCCCGAAATTCAAACTCAACCTTCCTTACTGTGTAACGGTAATATAATCAAACGTTTTTTTACATCAGATAATAATTGTGACCTCCAAGCTAAAAAAAAAGGCGATTTTGCGTATAATCAGGGGCCATAATTCAGGAAGTTACGATCCGATATGCGCAAATATCGAAAAGAAGCAAGATCTTTGGGTTATAACCTTGAATTTCAAGTTTCATCACAATCGAATCAAAATTGTGACCTCCACAGGGTCCACAACCTTGATATACCATTTTTTAACAGTATTCGCGTACAAACGGCGGCCATTTTGTATGGCAATTTTCGTCCGATTTTCCCGAAATTCGAACACAACTTTCCTTAGGGTGTAACGGTGATATAATCAAACGTTTTTTTAAATCGAATAATAATTGTGACCTCCAAGCTAAAAAAAAAGGCGATTTTGCGTATAATCAGGGGCCATAATTCAGGAAGTTACGATCCGATATGTGCAAATATCGAAAGGAAGCAAGATCTTTGGGTTATAACCATGAATTTCAAGTTTCATCAAAATTGAATCAAAATTGTGACCTCCACAGGGTCCACAACCTTGATATACCATTTTTTAACAGTATTCGCGTACTAACGGCGGCCATTTTGTATGGCAATTTTCGTCCGATTTTCCCGAAATTCGAACTCAACCTTCCTTAGGGTGTAACGGTGATATAATCAAACGGTTTTTTAAATCGAATAATAATTGTGACCTCCAGAGGGACCACAAGCTAAAAAGGGTGATTTTTCGGACAATCAGGGGCCATAATTCAGGAAATTACATTCCGATAGCTGCAAATATCGAAAGGAACCAAGATCTTTGGGTTACAAACATGCATGTCAAGTTTCATCAAAATCGGTTCAAAATTGTGACCTCTATAGGGTCCACAAGCTAAAAACGTGATTTTTCGTACAATCAGGGGCCATAATCCATGAAGTTTTGATCCGATACATGCCAATATCGAAAGGAACCGAGATCTTTTGGGGATAAACCTATATTTCAAGTTTCGTCAAAATCGGATAAGAATTGTGACCTGTAGAGAGTCCACAAACAAATTGTGGACGGACGGACGTCCGGACGGACGTCCGGACGGACAGGGGCGACGACATAATACGTCCACATGAAAATGTGGGCGTATAAAAAGGGATTCTACTTCCTTCTGAATAATAAAAAAAAAAGATATTTCTTTTCTATTTGTTTCTTTTCTATTTGTTTCTTATATTTTTCTTGATATTTGCTTCAATAGTTTTCTTCGAAAAATGACTTTCCTAAGACAATAGAACGTCACAATCCTATTGAATAGCAGATTTGTGTATAAGACAGTGGTGCCAAGCACTGAATGTTTCTTAGTTAAATAGCAGATTCGTATATAAGACAGTGGTGCCAAGCACTGAATGTTTCTTAGTTAAATAGCAGATTGCTTCAATGTATACCAGTTTGCAAAGCTGATAAACAAGCTGAGTTAATTGGCTGTTAAAATCAAAGTAGAACAGTTAGCCAACCTGTTATACTGTCCGTCAAATTACTAACACTAACTAATGAACCAAAGTTTAACCAGACTGAAGCCTCATATCTGAAAATATACAAAAATAAACATTATGAATATTGGTTGACCATTTTAAGTCTGTGTGCGTATTACAATTGAGTGAAAATCTAATCTCTAAAAAAATATTCTCCCAAACTTGTCAAATCCTTACAATGTTTACAATAAGATGAATACAAATTTCAATATTCACCATACACTGCAGTCTGTAGACAATATGTGCTTTTTTATAGGAATGAGATTGAGATTACTTACAGTTCAGAAAGAAATATTAATTGTATTTAAAGTTTAGCAATTTATAAATTTTAGCAACCGGTATATAAAATGTTAAGAAGCTGATGATAAGACTGCTGTCACATGGCTCAAACCCAAAGTAGTGGATTCCTAAATTACATATTTATACGTTTTACAGCATCTAGAAATCAAATTATTAATCACTCCACATATCCTAAGCAGGAAAACTCTATTAATGAATTTAATCACGGTTTGATAATTCTGAGTACAATTACAATCAGAGACATTGTCTTCCAATGTATGAAAAATAGGTTGCCAGGCTTTGAAACATACGCCCACCAGCAGCTAAATCATCCAAGCAGTCAACATGAGTTGTCGCATATTAAATAATTATCAAAAAATCATTAGAATTTTGGGGGTTCTTATAAAGTTCTGCCCCATGCTAACGTTTAGTATACAAAACAATTAATATATTGGATTTAGCTGTTCAATTATCAAAATTCATTGAAAATCAAGCTCAACCATCATTAATGTGTAACGGGGATTTAGTCAAACGCTTTTTAATTAGACAAGAGTATATTGCTTAAGGCTGTGATAATACAAACTCAATTATGTTTCACTCAAAGGTCACGAGAGGTTCCACTCAGCTTATCGCTTCAGGTGAGAATTTTACTTTTTCGACTATATAATGAGAATGAGATATTGGATTTCGTTAAAACTTTCAGGAACATTTTATGTTGGCATTTCAGATATAATAATAATAAAATATAAGTAGAAAAGTAGGATGTTCAATGCATTTCATTTAGAAAATGAAACATCCTGCTAAAAATTATAGTAAAAATAAAATATTTTGAAGACTAGGTGTTTGTTGGTTATTTAGAATTATTTTGTTAGTAGTCTTGAAAAAAGGATAAAAGAAATACTGGGTAAATAGGAATATTTGAATTATATAGAATTACACATGTGTATTGTAACTAATAACGAATGTTCTGTTTTAATACAGAAAACTTGTTGGCTTTTCATCATTTGTGTTCTGAGCCGATCTACCTCTGTATGCTGCCTGATTTAAATACATATCTATTTTTAAAGTTAAATTTCTAAAGGATAAGCGATATTTTTATGTTTTTCATACCTTGGAAGACAATGTCTCTGGTTTAAAAGAGAGAGAAATGGGTTTTAGTCCACTCAACACAAACTATGTCATTTCAGGACTAACATGATTTAATTTCATTGCAATAATTTGCTTGCGCATAGGGGTCTTTACCAATGGGAGGAAACCGGAGTACCCAGAGAAAACCCAAGAGGTTAGAGAGGCAACCCTACTCCTAGTTCAGCTCTGAACGTCGATCTCATTACACTCGCCCTGAACGTTCAGAAACTGTCCCATTCAATCAATGTCGAAGGAAAATTTTCGCCCCAGTAAATTTTACTGGGCAACTTTTCACTGCTAAACGATGGGGTGTCAATCCGTGTGGACGCATGTAAAACGTAAACGAACATCTTAGTGAGAAAATAAGACCTTGCTTACTTCGCTAGAGTCAGTATGAGCGAAACAACATGCTGTTAAAAATACGTCCCCTCCTATCAAGTTACAATTTCGCAGCCATGACACTCTTACTGTAGGTTAACGTCCACTTCAGGAATGTCAGTCATACAACACGAAACTAAATGTACAGGCTTTACATTGTACAGGCTTTCACTCGGATTGACACCCCGTCGTTAAGCAGTGAAAAGTTGTCCAGTAAAATTGACTGTTCTCCAACTTTTTTCGACATTGATTCAATGGGACAGTCCCTGGACTACCCTACTCCTTGCCACCATGCAGTAAGAAAAATCGGAGGACTGCCCAGACAGAAACACTACAGCTTACTGTCAAATGACAAGGATGCATAACAATCATACAATGTATACATGTCATATAAAAAAACACAGGATACCAACTAATTGCATAAGCTTGTTAAATGCAAGATGACCATTGTAGATGGTGATATGAAATTAAGTTTGTTTACAGTGTTGTGAATGTTATATTTATCAATATTACTCTTTGGTGTCCAAAATTGAAAAATTGTTTATAATTTTAATCTTATCAATTATTGGTCTCTCTATCATTTAAAATAGAATAAATTTTTCTAAGATTATAATATAACCTACTTTTCCCCCTGGACACCTAAATTTCGTTCTATTTTCCTATCGCTGATGCTTAAAGGAGCTAAATAGCTAACATTGCTCTACTTTCAAATCAGTTATGTTCCGCAAAATAAGTCAACAAGATTAGTGAAATGATACATATTGACATAGATAAAAAAAATTCATCTGTCAACTCTCCTAAATGTTTTTAGCTACGTTCTCGTGGCTAATACTAACACGTGTTTTCAATTTCAAATCAACAAATTATCTTAGTCCAGCTATATTTTGATTGCATATCATTTTAAACACACATTTTTTACATCGGGAATCATTGGAACGTGCTGTACATAATATATACGGTGCACCATACACTTGGATTCTTTCTTCTTCGCCATAAAAAAAACACTATTTTGCTGAGAAAAAAAAATAATAGCTGACATACTTACATAACATGAGATAGCGGAAGGGTCTATTCTTTTGGAATGTAACGTCTCTCCGGTTATAGTCAGTGTCAGTACTCTTTTTTTTATCTCACACAATCATACCCTTTGATTGAGATCAGTCGAGTGTGAAATTCCTTCACACATCTTCAAGACGACAGGTGCTGATCAAAAACAATGACGCACTAGCGTATTCGAATAAAGCAATTTTAAAAATATACATATAATGCGAAATAACTCAACGTTTATGATCCTGTGAACAGCTAAATGTGACTTGATGATCGCGATTTACTTTCCATCAATGACGTATATATATACGTCATTGCTTTCCATCATTGCGGTCAGCCGTCGACATTCCTCGCGAGGTGGCGTAGGGGCATAGATTTATGGGTTATGAACTATGAACATAACGGCCATAAACCATAACGGCCTAAACATTTGGTCATAATGGCCAAAATATTTAGTCAAAACGGCCCCCAACTATTTTTTACATGCAGGAAATGATATTTCTTCACAATACTAGGGCCGTTTTGACCAAACTGTTTTCTACCGTTATGGCTACTTCCCGAAACCTCACCTGTTAAAAAATGCATGATGGGTTCTGTCAAACTGATCCCGCGGTGAATATTCGCTTGGCCGCTACAATCAATGACGTCTATATTAACTACAATCACTGATAAGCATCACATCAACGAGGCTTAATAAGTACGGCATATTAACTTTTTTACTCCGACAAATTAAATTCTCAAACATTTTTTTGAGGTAAAAGAAAAATAAATAAAGACGTTTGAAGTATTTGAAGTTAAAAAATATTTCCTATTTAGTGTAAATGGGTATTAAAATGAGTAAAATGCATCCTTTTGCCCGAAGCAGTTAGGTGTTAAGTAAACATTGCACGAGCAGTTGAGCCAATGACTGGCGCGGTGAGCAGTCAACGCACGTGCTGTGGACACTAATCTGTTACAGAGTTAATTCGTAAGTAATTCTCTGTGAAACAGATTGGGGATCTGTAGCCCGACTAATGATCAGACATTACCGGAATTCATTTACAATCATCGAAATTATCCTATTAACACCATACATGTAAAATATTAAACATGCCATATTTATTTTATTTTATAAAATTCAAAGTTTGTTTCGACTCCATTCTATATTGTGTTTGTAATTAAATGCCATACAAATACGGTTTAAATCTATTTATGTTATTTCAGTAAGTTTCACAAATTTCAAAACCAACACGACCAATACAGTACCATAACAGAAATATGTTATTACGAATAAATGATGTATAGAAAAGCAACTAGGTGTTTTATCCACAAATCGGATTCCCCAGAATCTAACCATAGGATCTTTCTGAAATTTTTACCTATCCCCCCCCCCCCCCAAAAAAAAAAAAAAATTGGCTGGTGGGTGTTAATTAAATACATATCCCCCAAAAAATGGGTGGTGGCTGTTGATTAAATATATTTTCAAAAAGTTTTACGAATCCGAAATCACCGAAATTTACGAACGACAATGCATAGTCGTAACTTTATTTTTTTTTGACCGATTTTACGAAATCTTTTTTCTTTGAATACCTTGAAAAAAATCATTTTCATCAGCAGTTTCACATTTTCGAATTTGTAAAATTCGTCGCTGTGATTTCGAAACGGAAGTTTGGACCAATTTGACAACTTCTTTAATAGTTGTACAATTTTCATGAAATTTAGTATATATAAGTAGATCTTACCGATGCGACTTCAAAAATATGATTAGAAATTTTCTAAATTATCTCCCCTTGACGAAATTAAGGATCAAAGTTTTCAAAAAAATCAACGAAATATAGGTTTGTCGATCGAACCGAAAGTGCCACCATCTTGAAACGTGAAAAGTCCGTAAGGCTTTTTTTGCTATTTTACTTACAGACTTTGGAGTTATATTTTCTGAATCCTACAAGGAAGGCCTAAAAAACATTCAGAGTAAAATTTTGATTTAGGATTTAGGTCAACTGGTAGACACCATTTTGAAGTGAATATGAAACATAGTGAAAAATCGACATTTAAGGACTTGTACACAAACACAATAGGGCATAGTATGTTCAATGCGTCTCCTATGTCTGAAATTAATACATTTCAGGATAGCCGGGATACGGCTCGAATTGATGTTTTTCGTGCCGACAAAGTTCTTTACGACGAGTGAAAAATCACATTAACTTCACTTGATTGTGACCGATTTTAATGATTTTTTTTTCTTGTTCGGATTATTCATATGGCCCATGACATGTGACAGGAAGTGACTGTGAATATGAAAGCTTTCATATCTGCATGGGACAGTAGCAGATCTAGTTAGGCTTTCAGACTTTCGTCTGAAAGACTATTGTTTTTACTAAAATTATTAAGCTTTCATATTACATATGAAAGCTTATTGTTTCTGTTAAAGTTATTATTATTAAGCTTTCATATTACATATGAAAGCTTATTGTTTCTGTTAAAGTTATTATTATTATTATTTTTTTTTTTTGTGTGTTTTCTGCAAATCGGATTTCTCAGAATCTATCCATAGGATCTTTCTGAAATTTTGACCTACCCCCCCAAAAATGGGGTGCGAACCTTGATTAAATATATTTTCGAAACGTTTTACGAATCCGAAATCACCGAATTTTACGAACGAAAAAAATGACAATGCATAGTCGTAACTTTGTTATTTTTTGACCGATTTTACTAATTCTTTTTTCTTTGAATACCTTTAAAAAAACCATTTTCATCTGCAGTTTCACATTTTCGAATTTCGAAAATTCGTCGCTGTGATTTCGAACCGGAAGATTAGACCAATTTGACAACTTCTTTAATAGTTGTACGATTTTCATGAAATTTAGTATCTAAGTAGATCCTACCGATGTGACTTCAAAAATATAATTAGAAATTTTCTAAATTATCTCCCCTTGACGAAATTAAGGATCAAAATTTTCAAAAAAATCATCGAAATATAGGTCAGAATGACCTGATTTTTTTTTTTGATACTAGATAAGTAATTACTGATTTGTACACAAAATATGGAGTTTGTCGATCGAACCGGAAGTGCCGCCATATTTAAAAGTGAAAAATCAATAAGGCTTTTTTGCTATTTTACTTACAGACTCGGGAGTTATATTTTCTGAATCCTTGTAGGAAGGCCTAAAAAATGTCGCGAATAGAATTTTGATTTCGGTCACGTGATGGTCACCATTTTGAATTGAAAATGAAAAATAGAAGCAATTTGAAGGGTCGGGACTTTGGAACACAATTACTCTCCTTCTAATTAAGCTAGAATGTTCAAACTTGGTGTAGACGTTCACTAGGTCAATGTTATGATTGAGTTCAAAGATGAGCATTTTCTGCTTAGGGTAAGCAGAGATAAACAAGCTAATTTGTTGATTCTTTAGGGCACGATAACTTCGGTTATAATGAAGGGAGGGCGGTGAAACTTTTGTCAATAGAGAGTCTAATAGCTAGCCTGTTGTGTGAAATCATTGTATTATTTTTTCTAAATATCAGGGATAGCCGAAAAAAAGAGATTGAAAACCCAAACAGTCGTATTTTTACAATTTGGAGCATGTTTAGAGGTCTTTCTCGTAAAGTCAACATAATATTTTTTGGGAACTTCTTGTACAAAGAGTCTTATTGGTAGTCTTTTATATGAAACCATCGATCAACAGTCCAACATATCAGGAGTAGAAGAACAAAAGGATCGAACATTGAAAACGGCACCCTTTCATTGTTAAGCGAAACATGCAGTGTGGGTGACTACAATCTACACATTTAGTCATCGTATAGAGCTTATTCAACAGTATCGAATTCCAACTGCTTAGGGATATTTTACGTGCACTCCAATGTGTACACGGGACCTTGGTTTTTCGTCCCATCCGAATGACTAGACAGCTGTGCTTGTCAGGCCCTCCGTTCTGCCTCACTGACAAGGGGAACCACGCCGGGAAATCGAGATGAACTTTCTCCGTGCAGAACTTTCAATTCAGGCGAAAACGTTTATTGCATACGATTAAGCTGGTCAGTTGGAGCTTATTTTCAAAAGTTTTGTAATAATCGGTTGGTAATTAAAGTACCGTGCACATTAAACTGTTAAAACAGAAAATTTCGCCCGGTTGAAATGTTTCTTGCTATAAGTCAGCAATTTTCTGAATTCAGGGAGGCTGAATGGCTGAATGGTTAGCATGTGCGCACTGTATCGTAACGTCTGTCATTGAGTCAACGGGCGTCGTTTCGATCTCCAGGTTGCACGTGACATGAAGTATGATGTCCAACCTTGTGGGTTTTCTCCGTGTTCTTCGGTTTCCTCCCAACGGCTAAAGACCTGTAAGCGCAGGGGGAGTTTTTAAATAAAATTAAAAAACATATGTTAGTCCCGAAATGACCTAGTTTGTGTCGAATGGACATTAGGCCGCATTTCTCTCTTTCTCTTTTATTTTTAAAGTTTTGTAATAATCGGTTGGTAATCAAAGGTACTGTAAAAGTGATAAAACAGAAAATAATCGGTTGGTAATCAAAGGTACTGTAAAAGTCATAAAACAGAAAATTTCGCCCGGTTGTAATGTTTCTCACTTTAAAGTCAGCAATTTCCCGATTTTAAGTGGCAAACGTTTATTGCGAACGCTTAAGCTGGTCAGGGGGAGCTTATTTTTAAAAGTTTTGTAATATTCGGTTGATAACTAAAGGTACCGTGCAAATTAAACTGTTACAATAGAAAATTTGGCCCGGTTGAAATGTTTCTCGCTGTAGGTCAGCAATTTGCCGATTTTAGGGAGGTTGCGTGGCTGAATGGTTAGCACGTGCGCTCTGTATCATAACGTCTGTCATTGAGTCAACTGCCGTTGTTTCGATTTTTTGGTTGTACGTGACAAGGAGTATGGTTGCCTGTCCAACCTCGTAGGCCGCAACCGCCGCTGCCCGGGTAAAATTTCCCTCATTGCACACATTATGGCATATGCCCGTCTTCATTAGCCCATTTTAGGAGCAGAACAGTCGGACGTTAAACCCCATTCAATTTCATTTCATTTTCTCTATGTTGCTTATTTATTATAGTGGATAAATATTTTTCTGGTTCTAGCAATTATTTAATTTCTGCATAGAAATCTTGCTTTGGCCAGTTTTTTTTATTGCAGAGTGCCATTCTTGTTTAAACAAACATGATCCTTTGTTTAAAACATGCTTAAGAAGTCGTCACGATTTCCTACTTATAACCAAACATATTGGAAATATTAGTCTGGCATTATTAAATCCTAATTTTATTGGTCTTATTTAAAATTAAACTTTCATTTAACTATGAACAACCCTTAACGTGTCTCTTTAAAACTATTAAGTACTCTAAAACAGTAGCTCAACCTTTTGACCTAAACTCATTAATTTACCATTTTGTTGTGAGCGACTTCTTATTCTTCCTATATGACATATTGCACGTGTCTGATTTCAAAGGGGGGTTGAGTGGCTGAATGGTAAGCACGCGCGCCTGTCATTGAGTAAACTAGCGTGTTTTCGAATGCCCGGTTGTACGTGACAAGGAGTAAGGTCGCCTGTCCAACCTGCCATTTTTAATTTTTTTTTTCCCGCCATTTTCATTTCATTTTCTCATCCGTCTCATTACAGTAATACAAGTTTCAGTTATTTCCCTTTAGTTTTCAGATTATTGTTATGCCTGGGTGCAATGTTTCATACTATATTTAGACTTGTAACTTCGCGAGTTTTTGACCAATTTTAATAATTTTTTCTTCGTATCCTTTTATTTAGGTTACTTGATACAATCAATGACACGTGACGATGAATATGAAAGCTTTCATATCTGCATGGGACAGTAGCAGATCTAGTTATTATTTTTTTTTTTGTGTGTTTTCTGCAAATCGGATTTCTCAGAATCTATCCATAGGATCTTTCTGAAATTTTGACCTACCCCCCCAAAAATGGGGTGCGAACCTTGATTAAATATATTTTCGAAACGTTTTACGAATCCGAAATCACCGAATTTTACGAACGAAAAAAATGACAATGCATAGTCGTAACTTTGTTATTTTTTGACCGATTTTACTAATTCTTTTTTCTTTGAATACCTTTAAAAAAACCATTTTCATCTGCAGTTTCACATTTTCGAATTTCGAAAATTCGTCGCTGTGATTTCGAACCGGAAGATTAGACCAATTTGACAACTTCTTTAATAGTTGTACGATTTTCATGAAATTTAGTATCTAAGTAGATCCTACCGATGTGACTTCAAAAATATAATTAGAAATTTTCTAAATTATCTCCCCTTGACGAAATTAAGGATCAAAATTTTCAAAAAAATCATCGAAATATAGGTCAGAATGACCTGATTTTTTTTTTGGATACTAGATAAGTAATTACTGATTTGTACACAAAATATGGAGTTTGTCGATCGAACCGGAAGTGCCGCCATATTTAAAAGTGAAAAATCAATAAGGCTTTTTTGCTATTTTACTTACAGACTCGGGAGTTATATTTTCTGAATCCTTGTAGGAAGGCCTAAAAAATGTCGCGAATAGAATTTTGATTTCGGTCACGTGATGGTCACCATTTTGAATTGAAAATGAAAAATAGAAGCAATTTGAAGGGTCGGGACTTTGGAACACAATTACTCTCCTTCTAATTAAGCTAGAATGTTCAAACTTGGTGTAGACGTTCACTAGGTCAATGTTATGATTGAGTTCAAAGATGAGCATTTTCTGCTTAGGGTAAGCAGAGATAAACAAGCTAATTTGTTGATTCTTTAGGGCACGATAACTTCGGTTATAATGAAGGGAGGGCGGTGAAACTTTTGTCAATAGAGAGTCTAATAGCTAGCCTGTTGTGTGAAATCATTGTATTATTTTTTCTAAATATCAGGGATAGCCGAAAAAAAGAGATTGAAAACCCAAAAAGTCGTATTTTTACAATTTGGAGCATGTTTAGGGGTCTTTCTCGTAAAGTCAACATAATATTTTTTGGGAACTTCTTGTACAAAGAGTCTTATTGGTAGTCTTTTATATGAAACCATCGATCAACAGTCCAACATATCAGGAGTAGAAGAACAAAAGGATCGAACATTGAAAACGGCACCCTTTCATTGTTAAGCGAAACATGCAGTGTGGGTGACTACAATCTACACATTTAGTCATCGTATAGAGCTTATTCAACAGTATCGAATTCCAACTGCTTAGGGATATTTTACGTGCACTCCAATGTGTACACGGGACCTTGGTTTTTCGTCCCATCCGAATGACTAGACAGCTGTGCTTGTCAGGCCCTCCGTTCTGCCTCACTGACAAGGGGAACCACGCCGGGAAATCGAGATGAACTTTCTCCGTGCAGAACTTTCAATTCAGGCGAAAACGTTTATTGCATACGATTAAGCTGGTCAGTTGGAGCTTATTTTCAAAAGTTTTGTAATAATCGGTTGGTAATTAAAGTACCGTGCACATTAAACTGTTAAAACAGAAAATTTCGCCCGGTTGAAATGTTTCTTGCTATAAGTCAGCAATTTTCTGAATTCAGGGAGGCTGAATGGCTGAATGGTTAGCATGTGCGCACTGTATCGTAACGTCTGTCATTGAGTCAACGGGCGTCGTTTCGATCTCCAGGTTGCACGTGACATGAAGTATGATGTCCAACCTTGTGGGTTTTCTCCGTGTTCTTCGGTTTCCTCCCAACGGCTAAAGACCTGTAAGCGCAGGAGGAGTTTTTAAATAAAATTAAAAAACATATGTTAGTCCCGAAATGACCTAGTTTGTGTCGAATGGACATTAGGCCGCATTTCTCTCTTTCTCTTTTATTTTTAAAGTTTTGTAATAATCGGTTGGTAATCAAAGGTACTGTAAAAGTGATAAAACAGAAAATAATCGGTTGGTAATCAAAGGTACTGTAAAAGTCATAAAACAGAAAATTTCGCCCGGTTGTAATGTTTCTCACTTTAAAGTCAGCAATTTCCCGATTTTAAGTGGCAAACGTTTATTGCGAACGCTTAAGCTGGTCAGGGGGGAGCTTATTTTTAAAAGTTTTGTAATATTCGGTTGATAACTAAAGGTACCGTGCAAATTAAACTGTTACAATAGAAAATTTGGCCCGGTTGAAATGTTTCTCGCTGTAGGTCAGCAATTTGCCGATTTTAGGGAGGTTGCGTGGCTGAATGGTTAGCACGTGCGCTCTGTATCATAACGTCTGTCATTGAGTCAACTGCCGTTGTTTCGATTTTTTGGTTGTACGTGACAAGGAGTATGGTTGCCTGTCCAACCTCGTAGGCCGTAACCGCCGCTGCCCGGGTAAAATTTCCCTCATTGCACACATTATGGCATATGCCCGTCTTCATTAGCCCATTTTAGGAGCAGAACAGTCGGACGTTAAACCCCATTCAATTTCATTTCATTTTCTCTATGTTGCTTATTTATTATAGTGGATAAATATTTTTCTGGTTCTAGCAATTATTTAATTTCTGCATAGAAATCTTGCTTTGGCCAGTTTTTTTTATTGCAGAGTGCCATTCTTGTTTAAACAAACATGATCCTTTGTTTAAAACATGCTTAAGAAGTCGTCACGATTTCCTACTTATAACCAAACATATTGGAAATATTAGTCTGGCATTATTAAATCCTAATTTTATTGGTCTTATTTAAAATTAAACTTTCATTTAACTATGAACAACCCTTAACGTGTCTCTTTAAAACTATTAAGTACTCTAAAACAGTAGCTCAACCTTTTGACCTAAACTCATTAATTTACCATTTTGTTGTGAGCGACTTCTTATTCTTCCTATATGACATATTGCACGTGTCTGATTTCAAAGGGGGGTTGAGTGGCTGAATGGTAAGCACGCGCGCCTGTCATTGAGTAAACTAGCGTGTTTTCGAATGCCCGGTTGTACGTGACAAGGAGTAAGGTCGCCTGTCCAACCTGCCATTTTTAATTTTTTTTTCCCGCCATTTTCATTTCATTTTCTCATCCGTCTCATTACAGTAATACAAGTTTCAGTTATTTCCCTTTAGTTTTCAGATTATTGTTATGCCTGGGTGCAATGTTTCATACTATATTTAGACTTGTAACTTCGCGAGTTTTTGACCAATTTTAATAATTTTTTTTTCGTATCCTTTTATTTAGGTTACTTGATACAATCAATGACACGTGACGATGAATATGAAAGCTTTCATATCTGCATGGGACAGTAGCAGATCTAGTTAGGCTTTCAGACTTTCGTCTGAAAGACTATTGTTTTTACTAAAATTATTATTATTATTATTATTATTATTATTATTATTATTTTTTACCGCGGGAGCCTATTTCTCCATGATCGAAAACAGATATCGATCTGGAACAAACTTTTCTATCGGGAAAACATGTGGTGGCTAGTGCATAAACTATTTTTCAAACTTCTGCGCATACCGGAAGTGGCCGAACTTTGTATGTTGTCATGATATTGAAAATCGGCCATAATTTCGTCAATTCTTTACCCATTTTTAATCAAATGACATTTTCGGAAACCCTGAATCTTTTGCGAGATAATGGCTATCTCACATTTTTCAATTTCGAACATTCGTCTATGACTTCTATCGTTCGAAAATTGAAAAGACGTTGTTTATGAGACAATTTTTGTTATTTTTCAAAATTTGCAAATTTGACCTACATTTTTGGATTTCTGAGGTCCAAGCGATTCCAGTAATATAAGATTCATTCAGAGTTATCGCCCTTTATTTTTCGAATTTTTTCGAATTTTCTGCCCATTTTATGCCCCTTATATTTTTTGGAAAGGATAAAACGATATTTCTGAAACCTCTGGAACATAAAGCCATATAGTCAGACATCCGGATAAAGCAATTTCAACAACGATCCGTAAACCGGAAGTAGTCGAAATAATGTCTGATTTTTTGAAAAAAACTCAAAAAATGGGGGCTTTGGGAAAAACGTGATTTCTTCGTCCCATATCAACCGATCAAATGGATTAAGGTATCGTTTGTTTACATCGGAATTGGAGTATCGTATGATACCGACTTCATACAGATACGATGATCCAGAAGTAAAATATGACACGCTGAAAATCAAGCATTTTTTGTTTTGGAGCGTTTTTGGACGCCTTTATCTCGAAAACTGCTCCAGCGATTTTTCTTAAACTTTATCTATCGATGGTCCTTCCGGTAGTCTTTAGCATGGATCCATCCATTAAGACCTTCATATAATTGGAATAAGACAAAAAAGGGACTGAAAATTGAAAAAAGTCCAAAAATCGTGAAATTTTGGAAAATGCTCTACTATTTTTTTATTTTAAGAGATTTTCAAAAAAAAAATATATATTTAAAAAGCTGACCCAATTACGATTCTAATGATGTATAATATGTATGCAGTTATTGAAATTTAATTTTCAATATTTTGACATTTTGACATTTTTAACACTTTTGAACATAGGATTTCTCAGAAGTATTTTATTTGATCGTATAGTGTCGTATATCGTTAGAGAGCCCTGTTCCCATGCAAACTCCAAAACTGGATGAGAAAACTACTCGACAATGATTCGTATACCGGAAGTAGTTCAAAAAACGAAGAAAAATGTAAAAAAGATAAAAAAAAATTCGAGCTCTTGCCAAAAGATCGAATTCTCCGTCACATATTAGCGGACCAAAACAATTAAAGTGTCGTTGGATAGTTCCATTAATAGACGATCGTATAACATCTAAATAACACGAACTTGATTTTTAGGAAATAAATTATGGTACGCTGAAAACTAAGTATTTTCCGTTTTGGAGCATTCTGAGACGCCTTTTTCTCGAAAACGACGCCTACGATTTTTCTTAAACATTTTTTACTCAGAGTCCTATCGGTGGCCTAGCGTGTGCATCTAATAATAAAAGCGTTGGAATATTATAGGTGGTCCAAAAATGACCTCAATCTTTGAAAAAAGTTGAAAAATCATTAAATTATTGAAAATGCTCTTTTATTTATCTTTTTTTCGAAAATTACTCAATTAATGTTTCTGATATTTCTGGTACAGGACGTTAAGTATCTAATCAACTTGTTAAAGCTATTCCGACAATGATCGAAAAACCGGAAGTAGTCGAAAATATCTCCGATATTTTGAATTTTTTTTACAATTTTACAGAAAACTTTTTTATTTATGAATATTTTTTGATGGTAGTTTACTCAGAGTTAAAGTATCACCCTACTTGAGCAGAAGTGAGAAAGAATTTTGTCTCACTCATTTTCTTTAGTCGCCATTGGCTAATTTAGTTTTTCGTACCTAGATTAATTATTTATTGTTCGATTTGTGTAAAACAAAGTGCATATGCTCCGTGGTCTCAATTGTAATTTTTTTTGTTACCGTGAAATTTTTCTGCAAGCAACGGAAGTGGCGTAATATTAACAAAAACTACGATTTTGACAGTTCGGTACCACTTTTTGAAAGCAAATATTATTTTTTTCGAAATCTGATATAGCAAAAAAGGATGCGCGCTGTAAAGGGGCACAAATCGTTAGCTCAGATTTTTTAATTTCAATTTCATTTTCGGGCAATTTCGAATAAATGTAAAAAAAAGTGTAACAATCAGTTATTTACAACCTATTCAACGTCTTCATATTTTGAACTATTTATTCGTAACTTTCATAAACTCGTAGTAATAATCCAGACGAGGAGAATGTATGCAAAATATAGTTCGTAATATGAGCAATTGCCGAGAAATATGCAATTTTGCGTGAATCACTTTTCACGTTATTTTGTCTATAAAAGAGTAAATTATTATCCGATTTTCAATATTTTTTTTTCATTCGATGCCTAATGCCAATTTGGACTAGGTTAAGCCAATTTTACAGTTTCACTGTTACCGGAAATAACGTCATTTTGGAAAAAACTATACTTTTAACCTAAAAAACAAATATTTTATTCAAAAGAGTCTTTTTTATAATATTTTAAAAATTATGATATTTTGAATCCCATCAACGAATAGCATGAACCCATACGATCATACAGATACCACAAAAAAGTTTCTAACTTGTACGGTTGCCGAGAAATAGACGATTTTCTACAAGTCACTTTTCAAGCTTTTTGGTCTATAAAAGTGTCAATTATTATTCAATTTTCATACAATTTTCACCATGTGATGCCTTATGCGCTTTAGGATTCCAATGATCTGATTTAACATTTCAATTATCACCGGAAGTAATGTCATATTTGCAAAAACCGTATTTTTAGACTTCAAAACAAATATTTTATTCAAATGAGTCTGATTTGTAATGTTTATACAATTATGATATTTGATTCCAATCAACAAATAGATTAAACCCATACGGTCATATAAATACCAAAAAATGGTTTCTAACTTGTACAGTTGCCGAGAAATAGACGATTTTCTACACGTCACTTTTCAAGGTTTTTAGTCTATAAAAGTGGCAATTATTATTCGATTTACATAAAATTTTCACCATGTGATGCCTTATGCCATTTATGATTGCAATGATCTGATTTAACATTTCCATTATCACCGGAAGTAATGTCATATTTGCAAAAACCGTATTTTTAGACTTCCAAACAAAATTTTACTCCAAAATTAGATTTTGCGTGATCCGACTCAAGATGGCGTGTTCAATGACAAATATTACGGGACGCTGAAGATCTAGTATTTTCCTTTTTGGACTTTTATATGATATCAGAATGATACAAATTCGATGGTTAGGCAATAGATTATGGGATGCCGAAAATGTAGTATTTTCCTCTTTTTTTGAAGCCTTTTCGGACTCGTTTATCTCGAAAACTACTTCTATTTCACTTCTTAAACTTCTGTTACCCCGAGTCCTATCGGTCGTTTAGAGTATAAAGGTAAATTTAAAAGCATGGCAATGATATAAAGGACCCTGAAAGCCGATTCAGCACTGCTTTGCAGGTCTAGTTATTATTTATTATTATTATTTTATTTTTCGGGGGAGCCTATTTCTCAGCGCCTGTAACAGATACCGATCTGGGACCTAATTCTCTATAGGGAAACCATGTGTTGGCTACTTGATAAACTATTTTTGAAACTTCTGCGCAGACCGGAAGTGGTCGAATTTCGTGCTCTGTCAAAAAATTAAAAAACGGCCGTAGATTCATCAATTCTGTACCTATTTTCATACAAATGACATTTTCGGAAACCTTGAGTCTTTTCTCGGACGATAGCAGTTGAAAATTTCGATATTTCGAAACTTCATCGCTGACTTCTTGCGATCGAAAAATGAAAATTTTTATTTGAGAGACAATTTTTGTTGTTTTTCAAAATTTTCAAATTTGACCTACATTTTTGGATACCTGAAGGCAATCTGGTTCCAGGAATATAAGTTTCATTCCGAGTTATCGCCCTTTATTTTTCGATTTTTTTCGAATTTTCTTCACATTTTGTGAGCTTAAAGTGCACATAAAATGGCCCTGAAAACTTCTCTATGTGAGCAGTCCATGGTTATTTTATCCACTTTACGGCAAATTCACATCAATCCCACTAAAATTAAATCAGCTATCTTCATTCAAAGTCGTAGAAATAGACCTCCGGTAAAAACGACTTTGCCAATTATTGAAAACACTCTTAATCCCCTCAGACGCCAGTGACGTCACAGTGACCGAATGCATATTCGGAATGTTTATTCCTTAATTACCTATATACAGCCGGCGTGTGTATTCATTAACGCCTGACTGATTCCTTAATCCCCCTAATTAAATAAAACAATTGACTACGGAATAATTTGTTTTATAATTCAATTTAATTCAAGATCCAATTTAGAATTTGTTTCATAATGTACGGTCGTTCTGTTTTCTCACGGCAGCGATTTTAATACACTCTACCATCGTGTACAGTCTAAACGATTCGAGATACATTTTCGTCAGAAGTTTATTGTTCGAATTTAGAATCTGTTTCATTATGTACGGTCGTTCTGTTTACTCACGGCAGCGATTTTAATACAATCTACCACATCGTGTGCAGTCCAAACGATTCGAGATACATTTTCGTCAGAAGAGTGTCGTCGTTCTAATTTAGAATTTATTTCATAATGTACAGTCGTTCATTTTCACACGGCAGCGATGTCATACACTCTCCTATGTGTGCAGTCCCATCTATTCGAGATATATTTTCGTCAGAAGAATATTGTGGTTCGAATTTCCCCGAGTAAAAGAGTATAGGAGTAAAAAGATGTGGTCACGCAAAATATATCATAAATTTCAAACGTGATTGAAACGCGATTTGTAAATGACCGATCCGTTATCGACGTACGGCGCCTTTATTTCTGCTTTATTACTCTGAAATAGACCGTAAAAATGAAATACGAAGAAATATCTCAATATACGTTAGAATTAACAGATTGAGAAGGATCACCTAACTATCTATGTGTATCGCAAGTGTAGTGTCGTTTATACATGTACCTGTCATTAATCAATCAGACTAAATTTTAACATTAAAGTAATTAATAATGTTGATTAGGTAATTATCTTTTTCTTTGCTCACCGATGTTTTTGTAATAAAGTATCCTCGTATTATTTGTTGATTGGTGTTTAAACAACATCTAAGATAAGGTTATAATGTCTAACATCATTTAACTTTTTTATAAAGAATACAAGTATTTTACAATTAAATTGACAGTTTAATCACTCACCAAACGGCACCAGGAACTCCACATTTGATCAAGTGTATTTGATATTCATTATTACAAATTGATGTGGCCGGCGTAACAAAAAATGATATTTACCCTTCTAAATTAGAATCGTTTGGACTGCACACGATGGTAGATTGTATTAAAATAGCTGCCGTGAGAAAACAGAACGGCCGTACATAATGAAACAAATTTTAAAATGGATCTTGAATTAAAATGTATTACAAAACAAATTATTCCGTAGTCAATTGTTTTATTTAATTAGGGGGATTAAGGAATCAGTCAGGCGTTAATAAATACACACGCCGGGTGTGTATCAATCTGTTTCACAGAGAATTACTTAGGAATTAACTCTGTAACAGATGAGTGTCTATAGCACGTGCGTTGACTGCAGTCATTGGCTCAACGGCGCGTGCAATGTTTACTTAACACCTAACTGCTTCGGGCAAAATGACGCATTTTACTCATTTTAATACCCATTTACACTTAATAGGAAATATTTTTTAACTTCAATTACTTCAAACGTCTTTATTTATTTTTCTGTTACCTCAAAAAAATGTTTGAGAATTTAATTTGTCGGAGTAAAAAAGTTAATATACCGTACTAATTAAGCCTCGCCGATGTCATGCTTATCAGTGATTGTAGCGGCCAAGCGAATATTCACTGCGGGATCAGTTTGGGTGTGTATAGGTAATTAAGCAATCGTTCGTAAAATGTTCACTGCATATCACTGTTGTGACTGTAGGTTGCCAATCAGGATTTGAATTGTTTCCAAACCTTTCCAATTTTTCCGTACGATTTCATTGTTGGGAAATTTATGAAACGCCGGTACATTATTCCCCTTTCCCTTGCTGGGATTTCCACAACTCTCAATAACACAACGGTAATATGGCATCTTGAAATACACTCGGTAATATTCTAGTCACAAATATATAATCTATTACAACCCAAGACGAGAAAGGTCGGCTTTTGAAAATGCTTTGACTGATATAGTGATATGTAACTTACGTATCAATAATTATGCGTTAATGATTACGCCAGTCAAATGTTTATTGGACCGACAAATACACACGTGTCAACTGGCTGTGTGATATATTGTACAGATGATGTGTATACTATGTGTAGTGCCTGTGACGTCACCAGCCAATCAACCAGATTAAGGTTGTAATTGAAAATTTGAAAACCGTTTTTGGCAGTCGGATACTAAAACGTAAATATCTGAATTAATTTTAACCAGATTACTTTGAACTTGCCGTAAAATGGATTTTGTAACTATTAAGTACCCGTACGTAAAAACTTTTTGAATCATTTGATGTGGTCTTTAAGTTTCGTTTTACGGCCGGATCAACGTTTCTCAAATTCCTGATACATGAAGCAATATTGTCAAACCACCGTTTAAAGCAATTTCAACAACAATCCGTAAACCGGAAGTAGTCGAAATAATATGCGATATTTTGAAAAAAACGTGAAAAATTGGTGTCTTGGGTAAAAACACGATTTCTCCGTCCGATATCAACGGATTAAACAAATTAAGGTATCATTTGGTCTAGCGGTGATTGGACCACTGAATGATACCCAATTCGTACGGATACGATGAGCTGGAAGCAAAATATGGCACGCTGAAAATCAAGTATTTTCTGATTTGGAGCGTTTTTGGACGCCTGTATTTCGAAAACTGCTCCAGCGATTTTTCTTAAACTTTATCTATCGATGGTCCTTCCGGTAGTCTTTAGCATGGATCCATCCATTAAGACTATTATATAATTGGAATAAGATAAAAAAAGGGACTGAAAATCGAAAAAAGTCGAAAAATCGTGAAATTTGGGAAAATGCTCTACTATTTTTTTATTTTAAGAGATTTTCAAAAAAAAGATATATATTTAAAAAGCTGACCTAATTACGATTCTAATGATGTATAATATGTATGCAGTTATTGAAATTTAATTTTCAATATTTTGACATTTTGACATTTTTAACACTTTTGAACATAGGATTTCTCAGAAGTATTTTATTTGATCGTATAGTGTCGTATATCATTAGAGAGCCCTGTTCCCATGCAAACCCCAAAACTGGATGTGAAAACTACTCGACAATGATTCGTATACCGGAAGTAGTTCAAAAAACAAAGAAAAATGTAAAAAAGATGAAAAAAAATTGGAGCTCTTGCCAAAAGTTCGAATTCTCCGTCACATATTAGCGGACCAAAACAATTAAAGTGTCTTTGGATAGTTCCATTAATAGACGATCGTATAACATCTAAATAACACGAATTTGATTCTTAGGAAATAAATTATGGTACGCCGAAAACTAAGTATTTTCCGTTTTGGAGCATTCTGAGGCGCCTTTTTCTCGTAAACGACGCCTACGATTTTTCTTAAACATTTTTTACTCAGAGTCCTATCGGTGGCCTAGCGTGTGCATTTAATAATAAAAGCGTTGCAATATTATAGGCGGTCCAAAATTGACCTCAATCTTTGAAAAAAGTTGAAAAATCATTAAATTATTGAAAATGCTCTTTTATTTATCTTTTTTTCAAAAATTACTTAATGAATGTTTCTGATATTTCTGCTACAGGAAGTTAAGTATCTAATCAACTTGTTAAAGCAATTCCGACAATGATCGAAAAACCGGAAGTAGTCGAAAAAATATCCGATATATTGATTTTTTTTTACATTTTTGCAGAAAACTTTTTTATTTATGAATATTTTTTGATGGTAGTTTACACAGAGTTAAAGTATCACCCTACTTGAGCATAAGTGAGAAAGAATTTTGTCTCAGTAATTTTCTTTAGTCGCCATTGGCTAATTTAGTTTTTCGTACCTAGATTAATTATTTATTGTTCGATTTGTATAAAACAAAGTGCATATGATTCGTAATGTCAATTGTAATATTTTTTGTTACGGTGACATTTTTCTGCACGCAACGGAAGTGGCGTAAAATTAACAAAAACTACAATTTTGAGAGTTAAGTACCACTTTTTGACAGCAAATATTTTTTTTTTCGAAAACTGATATAACAAAAAGTATGCGCCCTGTAAAGGCGCATAAAATGTTTGGCTGGGATTCTTAAATTTCAATTTCATTTTCGGGCAATTTCGAATAAAATGTAAAAAAAAGGGTAAAATTCAGTTATTACAACCCATTCAACGTCTTTATATTTTGAACTATTTATTCGTAACTTTCATAAACTCGTAGCCATAATCCAGACGAAGGGAATGTATGCGAAAAATAGTTTGTAACATGAGCAGTTGCCGAGAAATATGCAATTTTGCATGCATCACTTTTCACGTTTTTTTGCCTGTAAAATAGTAAATTATTATCCGATTTTCAATAATTTTTTTTCATTCGATGCCTAATGCCAATTTGGACTAGGTTAAGCCAATTTTACAGTTTCACTGTGACCGGAAATGACGTCATTTGGGCAAAAACTGTATTTTTAGCCTAAAAAACAAATATTTTATTCAAATGTGTCTGCCTTATAATATTTTTAAAATTATGATATTTGATTCCCATCAACGAATAAAATGAAGCCATACGACCATACAGATACCACAAAATGGTTTCTAACTTGTACGGTTACAGAGAAATAGGCGATCTTCTATAAGTCACTTTTCAAGGTTTTTGGTCTGTAAAACTGTCAATTATTATTCGATTTTTACAATTTATTTACCATTTCATGCCTTATGCTATTTATGACTTCTATGAACTAAGTTAAAATTTTCAATATCACCGGAAGTAATGTAATTTTTGCAAAAAACGTATTTTTAGCCTTTAAAACAAACATTTTTTTGAAGGGATTTATATTTATTATTCGTTTAACTTTATAACGTCTGACTCTAATGGGCAGTAAGACTGAATCAATACCATCATATTGATATCAAGAAAAATCTTCTAGCATGTTCCCTTGTCGAATAATAACCAATTTTCAGTTTTTTACCTTCTTAATTTCAGTTTATGGGTTATAGGTTAATTATTTATTGTCCGATATTTATAAAAAAAAGTTTGTATTTTGTATGTTGCGAATTTTCGACTTATTTTTCATCTATAAAAATTTCTTTCGGCACCGGAAGTGACATACTTTTGCCATAATTTACAATTTTGACCGCTCTTTTAGCCAGCAAATATTACTTTTACATATGATAGAGGGTGTCAATGAAGCAAAACAACTAAAGTATAGTTTGGTAGCTCAATGGATCGGCTATGGTATAATAAACTTCCTGTATGATTCCTGAAAGCCGGTTCAGTGCTGCTTGCAGGTCTAGTTATTATTATTATTATTCTTCTTCTTTTGTTTTGAGTAGATCTCAGCAACTACGTGTCGCATCGTTACGATTTCTTCGGTTTTACTGGGAAAGTGGGTGTGACTTAGAGGATAAAGCTATTTTGAACGTTCTGAACTAATTGAACATTTTCATTAACACCGGAAGAAATGTAATTTTGTCAAGATCATTTACAAGTAACAAATGTATAAAATGAATTAATATTGCTGGATTTGGTTGATTCTGCATCCATTTTTTTTTGTGTGCAATGTTAATTTGGAAACCTGTTTAATGGTTTCGTTGGTACCGGAAGTGACATATGTTCAAGGGTAACTTGGCACCGGAAGTGACATGTTTAAGGGTAACGTGGCACCAGTGAAACCCGTCATTCCTGCATGCAGGTTCAGTTCTTATTATTAGGGTTTCACACTGCGAAGCTTGTGTGAAACACTATTGTTTTTGTTAAAATTATTATTCTTATTATTATTATTCTTCTTTTGTTTTGAGTAGATCTCAGCAACTGCTTGTCGCATCGTTACGATTTCTTCGGTTTTACTGGGATAGTGGGTGTGACTTAGAGGATAAAGCTATTTTGAACGTTCTGCGACAATGCGAAATGTCCGAAATCACCAAATTATCGTTTTTTAAAATATTGCAGTAATTTTAACAATAATCATTGAATTTTAACTTTCGATACATTTTGGCATAGCCGGAGACAGGGCACATAGCTACACTACTTTCGATTTTTGATTTTCGGTAAATCTTCAAAGATACTAGGCGCCAAATTTTGAAAATTTAAAATTTTACAAAAAACTTTTTTATTTATGAATATTTTTTAGTCGTATTATGCACAGAATTAAAGGGTCATCTGACTAGTGCAAAATTGTTAAAGAATTTTGTCTCAGTAATTTACCTTGGCCGCCATTGGCTAATTCAGTTTTTAACTCCTAGATTAATTTTTTATTGTTCGATTTGTATAAAACAAAGTTCATATGCTTCGTTGTCTCAATTGTCATTTTTTTTATTACCGGAAGTGTTATCTGTCGGCACCGAAAGTGGCATAATTTTACCAAAAACTACAATTTTGACAGTTAGGTACCATTTTTCGAAAACAAATATTATTTTTTGGAAAAATTATTTGACCCAAAGCGTGTGCCCTTTCAAGGCGCAAAAAATGGCGGAAGCAGTTTTTTTAATTTCGATTTCATTTTCGAGCAAATTCGATTAAATGGCTAAAAATGGTGTAAAATTGACCCATTTACAACCTATTCAGGCTTTTCAGATTTTAAAATATTTCTTCGTAACTTTTATAAACTTGTAGCTATAATCCATACGAAGAAAATGTATGTTAAAATTCGTTTGTACTATAAGCAGTTACCAAGAAATGGGCAGTTCTGTACAAGTCACTGTTTTCGTTATTTTGCCTGTAAAATAGTCAATTATGATTGGATTTTTATAAAAGTGACATCATTTGATTCAAAAAGCACGTAGCGTCATATCAAGTTGATTACAATTTAAAATTGACACCGGAAGTGACATCATTTGGTCAAAAAATGCATTTTAAACTTTTTAAATCAATGTTTTATTCAACCAAGAATAACTTAATATGTATTAATAATTTTAACTTTTGGTTTAAATTCACATATAAACAAAACTCATATGGTCATATAGATATCATAAAATGGTTTCTAACTTGTTCGGTTGCCGAGAAATAGACGGTTTTCTACAGGTCACTTTTGAAGGTTTCGGGGCCATAAAAAGGTCAATTATTATTCGATTTTCATAAATGTCACACCATGTTATACCTAATGCCATTTGGGATTTCATACAAGTAATTTAAGATTTTCATTTTCACCGGAAGTAACGTCATTTTGGCAAAAACTGTATTTTTAGCCTCTAAAACAGATATTTTATTCAAACGAGTCTGTTTTGAAATCTTTGATTGATGCCAATCAACAAATAGAATGAACCCATACCATCATACCTAATGCCATTTGGGATTTCATACAAGTAATTTAAGATTTTCATTATCACCGGAAGTAACGTCATTTTGGCAAAAACTGTATTTTTAGCCTCTAAAACAGATATTTTATTCAAACGAGTCTGTTTTGAAATCTTTGATTGATGCCAATCAACAAATAGAATGAACCCATACCATCATACAGATACCACAAAATGGTTTCTAACTTGTACGGTTGCAGAGAAATAGCCGATTTCCTACAAGTCACTTTTCAAGTTTTTTGGTCTTTAAAAGTGGCAATTATTATTCGATTTACATTAAATTTTCACTATATGATATCGTATGCCATTTCTGATTTCATAAGACTAATTGAACATTTGCATTAACACCGGGAGTAATTTAATTTTGTCAAGATCATTTACAAGTAACAAATGTATAAAATGAATTGATATTGCTGGATTTTGTTGATTCTGCGTCCATTTTATTTGTGTGCAATGTTAATTTGGAAACCTGTTTAGTGGTTTCGTTGGTACCGGAAGTGACATATGTTCAAGGGTAACATGGCACCGGAAGTGACATGTTTAAGGGTAACGTGGCACCAGTGAAACCCGTCATTCCTGCATGCAGGTCTAGTTATTATTATTATTATTCTTCTTTTGTTTTGAGTAGATCTCAGCAACTACGTGTCGCATCGTTACGATTTCTTCGGTTTTACTGGGAAAGTGGGTGTGACTTAGAGGATAAAGCTATTTTGAACGTTCTGCGACAATGCGAAATGTCCGAAATCACCGAAGTTATCGTTTTTACAAATATTGCGGTAATTTTAACAATAATCATGGGATTTTAACTTTCGATACATTTTGGCATAGCTGGAGACAGGGCACATAGCTGCGCTACTTTCGATTTTTGATTTTTGGCAAATCTTCGAAGATATTAGGCGCCAAATTTCGGAAATTTAAAATTTTACAAAAAATTTTTTTATTTATGAATATTTTTTATTCGTGTTGTGCACAGAATTAAAGAGTCATCTGACTTGCGCAAAAATGTTAAAAAATTTTGTCTCAGTAATTTTCCTTGGCCTCCATTGGCTAATTCAGTTTTTCAGTCCTAGATTAATTTTTTTATTGTTCGATTTGTATAAAACAAAGTTCATATGCTTCGTTGTCTCAATTGTCATTTTTTTTATTACCAAAAGTGTTATCTGTCGGCACCGGAAGTGGCATAATTTTACCAAAAACTTCAATTTTGACAGTTAGGTACATTTTTTGAAAACAAATATTATTTTTTTGAAAAATTATATGACTCAAAGAGTGTGTCCTTTAAAGGCGCAAAAAATGTCGGAAGCAGTTTTTTTAATTTCTTTTTCATTTTCTAGCAAATTGGATTAAGAGGTGAAAAAAGGCGTAAAATTGACCTATTTACAACTCATTCAGGCTTTTCAGATTTTAAAATATTTTTACGTAACTTTTATAAACTTGTAGCTATAATCCATACGAAGAGAATGTATGTGAAAATTAGTTTGTAATATAAGCAGTTGCCGAGAAATAGGCAATTTCGCATGAGTCACTTTTCACGTAATTTTGGCTGTAAAAGAATCAATTATTATTCGATTATCAATTTTCTTTCGCCATTGGATGCCTAATGCCATAGTGGACTATGTCAAACCATTATACCCCTTGCGCTGCCACCGGAAATGACGTCATTTGCTCAAAACTTTTTTAGCCTTCAAAAAACAATATTTTATTCAAATGAGTCGTATTTGTTATTTTTTTCAAATTGTGATATTTGATTCTATTGATCAAATAGATTGAACCCATACGATCATACAGATACCACAAAATGGTTTCTAACTTGTACGGTTGCAGAGAAATGGGCGATTTTCCTTAAGTCACTTTTCAAGGTTTTTGGTCTATAAAAGTGTCAGTTATTATTCGATTTTCATAAAATTTTCACCATATGATATCTTGTGTCATTTATGATTTCATAGATCTAATTTAACATTTTCAGTATCACCGGAAGTAATGTCATTTTGGCAAAAACTGTATTTTTAGCCTTCAAAACAGACATTTTTTTCAAATGAGTCTGATTTGTAATATATTTCAAATTATGATATTTGATTCCAATCAACAAATGGATTGAACCCATACGATCATATAGATACCAAAAGATAGTTTTTATCGTGTACGGTTGCCGAGAAATAGACGATTTTCTACAAGTCACTTTTCAAGGTTTTTGGTCTATAAAAGTGGCAATTCTCATTCGATTTACATACAATTTTCGCCATTATGCTGCCTTATGCCATTTCTGATTTCATAAAACTAATTGAACATTTTCATTATCACCGGAAGTAATGAAATTTTGCCAGGATCACTTACAAGTAACATATATATAAAATGAATTGATATTGCTGGATTTGGTTGATTCTTCGTCCATTTTATTTGATGTTTACAATGCTTATGTGGAAACCTGTTTGATGGTTTCATTGGTATCGGAAGTGACATATGTTTAAGGGTAACGTGGCACCGAAAGTGACGTGGCACCAGTGAAACCCGTCATTCCTGCATGCAGGTCTAGTTAAGCTTTCATATTACATATGAAAGCTTATTGTTTCTGTTAAGATTATTATTATTATTATTTTTTTTTGTGTGTGTTTTCTGCAAATCGGATTTCTCAGAATCTATCCGTAGGATCTTTCTGAAATTTTGACCTACCCCCCCAAAAATGGGGTGCGAACCTTGATTAAATATATTTTCAAAACGTTTTACGAATCCGAAATCACCGAAATTTACGAACGACGAAATGGACAAAGCATAGTCGTAACTTTGTTATTTTTTGACCGATTTTACTAATTCGTTTTTCTTTGAATACCTTGAAAAAAATCATTTTCATCTGCAGTTTCACATTTTCGAATTTCGAAAATTCGTCGCTGTGATTTCGAACCGGAAGTTTAGACCAATTTGACAACTTCTTTAATAGTTGTACGATTGTCATGAAATTTAGTATATATGTAGACCTTACCGATGTGACTTCAAAAATATAATTAGAAATTTTCTAAATTATCTCCCCTTGACGAAATTAAAGATCAAAATTTTCAAAAAAATCATCGAAATATAGGTCAGAATGACCTGATTTTTTTTTTGGATACTAGACAAGTAATTACTGATTTGTACACAAAATATAAAGTTTGTTGATCGAACCGGAAGTGCCACCATCTTGAAACGTGAAAAATCCCTAAGGCTTTTTTGCTATTTTACTTACAGACTCGGGAGTTATATTTTCTGAATCCTTGAAAGATGGTCTAAAAATTGTTCAGAGAAGAATTTTGATTTAGGTCAATTGATGGTTGCCATTTTGAAGTGAATATGAAAAGTAGTAGCAATTTGAAGGGCCGAAACTTTGAAACACAATAACTCTCCTTCTAATTGAGCTAGAATGTTCAATCTTGGTGTAGACGTTCACTATGTCAATGTCATGATTGAGTTCAAAGATGAGCATTTTCTGCCTATGGTAAGCAGAAATAAGCATGCTGATTTGTTGATTCTTTAGGGCAAGATAACTTCGGTTATAATGAAGGGAGGGCGGTGAAACTCTTGTTAATCGAGAGTGTAATAGCTGGCCTGTTGTGTGAAATCGTTGTATCTTTTTTTTTAAATATCAGGGATAGCAGAAAAAAAGAGATCGAAAATCCAAAAAGTCGTATGTTTACGATTTGGAGCATCTTTAAAGGTTCTTTTCTCTTAAAGTCAACATAATACTTTTTGGGAACTTCTTCTACAAAGTCTTATCGGTAGTCTTTTATATGAAAACTTCGATCAACAGTCCAAAATATCTGGAGTAGAAGAATAAAAGGATCGAACATTGAAAACGGCACCCTTTCATTGTTAAGCGAAACATGCAGTGTGTGTGACTACAATCTGCACATTTAGTCATTGTATAGAGCTTATTCAACAGTATCGAATTCCAACTGCTTAGGGATATTTTACGTGCACTCCAATGTGTACACGCGACCTTGGTTTTTTGTCCCACCCGAACGACTAGACAGCTGTCCTTGTCAGGCCCTCCGTTCTGCCTCACTGACAAGGGGGGACCACGCCGGAAAATCGAGATGAACTTTCTCGTTGCAGAACTTTTAATTCAGGCCAAACGTTTATTGCATACGATTAAGCTTATTTTCAAAAGTTTTGTAATAATCGGTTGGTAATTAAAATACCGTGCGAATTAAACTGTTAAAACAGAAAATTTCGCCCGGTTAAAATGTTTCTTGCTATAAGTCAGCAATTTCCAGATTTTAGGGAGGCTGAATGGTTAGCATACGCGCGCTGTATCGTAACGTCTGTCATTGAGTCAACCGGCGTCGTTTCGATTTCCAAGTTGCACGTGACATGGAGTATGGTGTCCAACCTCGTGGGTTTTCTCCGTGTCCTTCGGTTTCCTACCACGGCTAAAGACCGTACGCGCAAGGGAAGTTTATAAATACAATTAAAAAAACATATGTTGGTCCCGAAATGACCTAGTTTGTGTCGAATGGACGTTGAGCCGCATTTCTCTCTTTCTCTTTTATTTTTAAAGTTTTGTAATAATCGGTTGGTAATCAAAGGTACTGTAAAAGTGATAAAACATAAAATTTCGCCCGGTTATAATGTTTCTCACTTTAAAGTCAGCAATTTGCCGATTTTAGAGGGCAAATGTTTATTGCGAACAATTAAGCTGGTCAGGGGGAGCTTATTTTTAAGGGAGGCTTAATGGCTGAATGGTTAGCATGTGCACGCTGTATCGTAACGTCTGTCATTGAGTCAACGGGCGTCGTTTCGATTTCGAGATTGCACGTGACATGGAGTATGGTGTCCATCCTCGTGGGTTTTCTCCGTGCCATTCGGTTTCCTCCCAACAGCTAAAGACCAATACGCGCAAGGGGAGTTTTTAAATAAAATTTAAAAAACATATGTTAGTCCTGAAATGACCTAGTTTGTGTCGAATGGACGTTAAGCCGCATTTCTCTCTTTTTTTTATTTTTAAAGTTTTGTAATAATCGGTTGGTAATCAAAGATACCGTAAAAGTGATAAAACAGAAAAATTCGCCCGGTTGTAATGTTTCTCACTTTAAATTCAGCAATTTGCCGATTTTAAGGGGAATACGTTTATTGCGAACGATTTAGGTGGTCAGGGGGGGGGGGGCTTATTTTTAAATGTTTTGTAATATTCGGTTGATAACTAAAGGTACCGTGCAAATTAAACTAATAAAATAGAAGATTTCGCCCGGTTGAAATGTTTCTATCTGTAGGTCAGCAATTTGCAGATTTTAGGGAGGTTGCGTGACTGAATGGTTAGCACGTGCGCTCTGTATCATAACGTCTGTCATTGAGTCAACTGGCGTTGTTTCGATTTCTTGGTTGTACGTGACAAGGAGTATGGTCGCCTGTCCAACCTCGTAGGCCGTAACGCCGCTGCCCGGGTAAAATTTCGCTCATTGCACACTTTATGGCGTATGCCCGTCTTCATTAGCCCATTTTAGGAGCAAAACAGTAGGACGTTAAACAACCATTCAATTCTATTTCATTTTCTCTATGTTGCTTATCTATTATAGTGGATAAATGTTTTTCTGGTTCTATTAATTATTTCATTTCTGCATAGAAATCTTGCTTTGACCAGTTTTTTTTATTGCAAAGTGCCATTCTTGTATATTGCAGTCTATGACCCTTTGTTTAAAACATGCTTAAGAAGTTGTCACGATTTCCTACTTATAACCAAACATATTGGAAACCATAATTATATAACATATCTCTAATTTTGGAAGCCCGATTACAGCTATACAAGTTTGGGTTATTTCCCTTTAGTTTAAAGATTATTTTTTTGCCGAGGGTGCAATGTTTCTCACTACATTTAAATTTGTAACTTTGTGAGTTTTGACCGATTTTGATAATTATGTCTTTATAATTTTCCAAATTTATCAATATTTAACGTAAATATTCAAACAATTGGGATCAACCTGATTCAAAAGTTTTTAGTTTTGTTCAAAGTTTTCTCATTTAATTTTTCGATGTTTTCTTACCATTTTCATTTCATTTTTCTGAACGTTTTGAAGTGGGAAGTCATCCCGATTACAGCAACACAAGTATCAGTTATTTCCCTTTAGTTTTCAGATTATGCAATGTTTCATACTATATTTAGACTTGTAACTTAGCGAGTTTTTGACCAATTTTGATAGTTTGTTATTCTTATCCTTTTATTTGAGATACTTGATATAATCTATGACACGTGACGATGAATATGAAAGCTTTCATATCTGCATGGGACAGTAGCAGATCTAGTTATTATTCTTTTTTTTTTCCATTTTGCTTATTTCTCAGCAACTATAAGAGATAGATGTCTGAAGTTTGATTTTCTCTCGGGAAACTGGGTGGTAGTTAGTGCTTAAATGTAAAACGAAATTCGTGCGCATAGCGGAAATGCGTTAAATCTTTAACGTGCACGAAATTTGAAAATCGGCCGTAATTTTGGTAATTGTCAACCGATTTCTCTGATATTTACATTTTTGGATAGCTTGAGACATTTCTAAGAAGATAGCAGTTCACAAAAGTCAAATTTGGAAACTTTGACGCTTTCATTTTTTTGGTGAAAATTGGAAAATTTTCAAAAATTTCCAAAATTTTTATTTTTTGGAATTTTGAATTATGACTTATATTTTTGGATAGCTGACATCAATCCGATTCCAAAAATATAAGTTTTATTTTGAAATGTTAAATTTGATTTTTCACTTTTTTTCGCATTTTGGTCAAATCGTAGTGTTCTTATTTTTTTAAAACGGCGCCTACGATTTTTCTGAAACTTCAGGAATATGAAGTCGAAGGTCCAAACCAGTCCATGAACTATAAATGAAAATCCTCTATTCACCGGAAGTAGTCAAGAAAGGTATCCGAACTTTGACAAAATTCCAAAAAATGGGTGCCTGTGCGGAAAATGCGATGTATCAATTGGTTGTTTAACGAATAGTTCAAGTATTATGTCGTTTGATAGCCACGTGAATTATCTACAAGATGGTACTATAGCGATAAGTTTCTATCAAAAATTGAAAAAGTTATAGGACTTTGAAAAGTAAGGTTTTTTACGATTTCGAGCAATTTTGAACGCATGTTTCTCGGAAACGCCGCCTACGATTTTTTTTAAACTTTCTCATTCGAGAGTCTTTTAGGTGGTGTATTGTGTGAAACCATTGTACAATTTCTCTAAATGTCATGAGTAGTCGAAAAACGAGATTGAAAATCCAAAACGTCGTATTATTACCATTTGGAGCATTTTTAGACGTCTTTTTCTCGAAAAGTCAACGTAATTTTTTTTTTGGAACTTCTTCTACAGAGAGTTTTATCGGTAGTCTTAGGTATGAAACTATTGCGCAACATTTAGAAATATCAGGAGTATGAGAACAAAGGGATCGAAAATTGAAAACGTCACCTTTCATTGTTAAGTGAAACATGCAGTAAGAGTTGATACAATCTGTACGTTTTACCAACGTTTAGAGCATATTCAAAATTCCCCATTTCTCTCACAGTGACGATATTTGAGCTAAAAATATTTCAACCTTGAGTGTTTACTTATATTCAAAATATGGGTTTAGTGACCCTGTAACAGAAATAATTGATTTCTGTGTGTAATAATTAGTCTTTGAATTAATATTGTTTCTTCTTTGTCAAAATTACCTCTCAACCGTAATCATCTCGACACAAATCGACGGCTCCCGCTGTTTATAAGGAAATCCAATTATCTATAGGTTGCAGTTGTATCTTGCAGTAGTATCGTGCAGAAGTACGAATATTGCACCTGTGATAGAAAGCATGATGTAGTTTGAGTTTGGGCCCTATCTCTAATTAACGATAAATTTTTATATGTTAGTGACGTCAAATCATTAACGTGCACGAAATCAGAGTTTTATCGGTAGTCTTAGGTATGAAACCATTGCGCAACAGTTAGAAATATCAGGAGTATGAGAACAAAGCGATCGAAAATTGAAAACGTCACCTTTCATTGTTAAGCGAAACATGCAGTAAGAGTTGGTGCAATCTGTACGTATTAGCAACGTTTGGAGCATATTCAAAAGCCCCCCTTTCTCTCACAGTGACGATATTTGGGCAGAAAGTATATCAACTTTGAGTCTTTACTTCTATTCAAAATAAGGGTATAGTGACCCTGTAGCAGAAATATTTGATTTATGTGTGTAATAATTAGTCTTTGAATTAATATTGTTTCTCCTTGGACAAAATTACCCCATAGCCGTAATCATCTCGACACAAATCGACGGCTCGCGCTGTTTATAAGCAAATCCAGTTTTAAAGAGGCTGCAGTTGTATCTTGCAGTAGTATCGTGCAGAAGTACGAATATTGCACCGGTCATAGAAAGTTCAATGTAGTTAGAGCATGGATCCTGTTTCTAATAAATATCGAACTTTTATATAATGGTGACGTCAAATCTTTAACGTGCACGAAATCCGAAAATTGGCGATATTTCATTCAATATAAAATCAATTTTTGAACCAGTTACATATTTGGGTAGCTGACATGAAAACGCGATTCCGAAGTCCCGTGTACACATTGGTGTGACATCGACAAAGTCCGAATTGGTCATAATTGGAACGTTTTGCATACGTATAAAGCATATATAGAGAGATTTGTTTTTGAAAGAGGCAATATTTGAACTAAAGGTGTTTTACTGGTAACCAATATCTGGTAATGCTGCTTGTAGAGTGAAAATAATTCATTTTAGTCAATAACAGTTACTCCTGAAATTATTATCCCAGGTTTTTTGTCTACATGACGCCATCATATGATACCAGCGAAAATGACGCTATTTGCCGAAACTATTTATAAGGAAGGCACCCCTCTGGACAAATGTTGAAAAGTTGACGTTGAAAGGTATGATTCTTGGTTTTGGTTATGATCTGACACGATCTTTTCTTTTTTGTCCCATTCGAAAAACTGTTTTTTTTTTTCATTCTCGTGTAGATCTCTGAAAGTAAAGCAGATAGAGTTCTGAATAATGATTTTTCCTATATTTTAAGCAGTAAGTACTTAGAAGTATTGCGAAAGTTCTGAACAGACCTGAGGTGAAGTAAATCTTTAACGTGCATAAATGAAAATAGGTCATAATAATCTCAAATCCCAACCGATTTTCGAAAAAGTTATATTTTTGTAGAGCCGGGGATATTGCGGATGAGATATAGGTCGAATTGCAATACCACGCAGTTCTCTTTTTTTCCTGAAAATTTGAAAATTTACTAAAATTGTAATTTTATTTTTTAGAATTTTTGCGTTTTTGATTGCGTATTTAGATTTCTGGCGTCTGTAGGATTCTACCGATCCAAGTTCATAATTGTTCAACTATATTTTTCACTTTCCTTCTATCGTAATGCGCATGCACAGAAAGTGTCAATGTTTGAGTTGTTTAAGTGTGTGTGTGTGTGCGTGTTTTAAGGGGTGAGTGGTAGGCAATTTGTTCTGCCTTGGGTAAGGTGAAAGCCTTCAGCCTTGCAAGCAAGTCTAGTTATTAAGCTTTCATATTACATATGAAAGCTTATTGTTTCTGTTAAAGTTATTATTAAGCTTTCATATTACATATGAAAGCTTATTGTTTCTGTTAAAGTTATTATTATTAAGCTTTCATATTACATATGAAAGCTTATTGTTTCTGTTAAGATTATTATTGTTATTTTTTTTTTTGTGTTTTATCCACAAATCGGATTTCTCAGAATCTAACCACAGTATCTTTATGAAACTTTTACCTACCCCCCCAAAAATGGGTGGTAGCTGTTGATTAAATATATTTTCAAAACGTTTTACGAATCCGAAATCACCGAAATTTACGAACGACAAAATGGACAATGCATAGTCGTAACTTTATTGTTTTTTGACCGATTTTACTAAATCTTTTTTCTTTGAATACCTTGAAAAAAATCATTTTCATCAGCAGTTTCACATTTTCGAATTTCGAAAATTAGTCGCTGTGATTTCGAACCGGAAGTTTAGACCAATTTGACAACTTCTTTAATAGTTGTGCGATTTTCATTCAATTTAGTATATAAGTAGATCCTACCGATGTGACTTCAAAAATATAATTAGAAATTTTCTAAATTATCTCCCCTTGGTGAAATTAAGGATCAAAGTTTTCAAAAAAATCGTCGAAATATAGGTCAGAATGACCTAATTTTTTTTTTCGATACTAGACAAGGAATTACTGATTCGTACACAAAATATGGAGTTTGTCGATCGAACCGGAAGTGCCACCATCTTGAAACGTGAAAAATCAATAAGGCTTTTTTGCTATTTTACTTACAGACTCGGGAGTTATATTTTCTGAATCCTTGTAGGAAGGCCTAAAAAATGTCGCGAACAGAATTTTGATTTAGGTCAACCGGGAGTCACCATTTTGAATTGAAAATCAAAAATAGAAGCAATTTGAAGGGCCGAGACTTTTGAGCACAATAACTCTCATTCTAATTAAGCTAGAATGTTCTAACTTGGTGTAGACGTTCACTAGGTCAATGTTATGATGAAGTTCAAAGATGAGCATTTTCTGCTTAGGGTAAGCAGAGATAAGCATATTGATTTGTTGATTCTTTAGGGCACGATAACTTCGGTTATAATGAAGGGAGGGCGGTGAAACTTTTGTCAATAGAGAGTCTAATAGCTAGCCTGTTGTGTGAAATCATTGTATCATTTTTTTTAAATATCAGGGATAGCCGAAAAAAAGAGATTGAAAATCCAAAAAATCGTATTTTTACAACTTAGAGTATGTTTAGAGGTCTTTCTCGTAAAGTCAACATAATATTTGTTGGGAACTTCTTCTACAAAGAGTCTTATTGGTAGTCTTTTATATGAAACCATCGATCAACAGTCCAACATATCAGGAGTAGAAGAACAAAAGGATCGAACATTGAAAACGGCACCCTTTCATTGTTAAGCGAAACATGCAGTGTGGGTGACTACAATCTACACATTTAGTCATCGTATAGAGCTTATTCAACAGTATCGAATTCCAACTGCTTAGGGATATTTTACGTGCACTCCAATGTGTACACGGGACCGTGGTTTTCGTCCCATCCGAACTAGACAGCCGTTCTGCCTCACTGACAAGGGGGAACCACGCCGGGAAATCGAGATGAACTTTCTCCGTGCAGAACTTTCAATTCAAGCCAAACTTTTATTGCATACGATTACGCTGGTCAGTTGGAGCTTATTTTCAAAAGTTTTGTAATAATCGGTTGGTAATTAAAGTACCATGCACATTAAACTGTTAAAACAGAAAATTTCGCCCGGTTCAAATGTTTCTTGCTATAAGTCAGCAATTTTCCGAATTCAGGGAGGCTGAATGGCTGAATGGTTAGCATGTGCGCGCTGTATCGTAACGTCTGTCATTGAGTCAACGGGCGTCGTTTCGATCGCCAGGTTGCACGTGACATGGAATATGATGTCCAACCCCGTTTATTGCGAACGATTAAGCTGTTCAGGGGGAGCTTATTTTTAAAACTTTTGTAATATTCGGTTGATAACTAAAGGTACCGTGCAAATTAAACTGTTAAAATAGAAAATTTGGCCCGGTTGAAATGTTTCTTTCTGTAGGTCAGCTAGAATGTTCAAACTTGATCGAGTTCACAGCAGAAATAACAGTGAAACGATCAACGAACTCATAGCAGAAATAACAGTGCAAAACTTAACGAATTCATAGCAGAAATGAAATGGGGTTTTACGTCCTACTCTTCTGCACCTGACCTGGGCTAATGGAAGACGGCCATACGCCACACAGTGTGCTATGAGGGAATTTTTGCCCGGGCAAGGGATCTTTTACGTGCACTCCAATGTGTACACGGGACCTCGGTTTTTCGTCCCATCCGAACGACTAGGCAGCTGTCCTTATCAGGCCCTCCTTCTGCATCACTGACAAGAGGAAACAACGCCGGAAAATCGAGATGAGCTTTCTCGGCCAATGCAAGGATCGAACACCCGACCTCCAGGCTAACGAGCCAGCGCCTTGCCCACTTAGCCACCGTGATTCCCATAAATAGCAATGAAACGATCAACGAATTTATAGCAGTAATAACACTTCAACAATTAACGAATTCGTAGCAGAAATAACGATGAAACAATTAACGAATTCGTAGCAGAAATAACAATGAAACGTTCAACGAAATCATAGCCGAAATAAGAGTGGAACAATGAACGAATTAATAGTAGACGAGTTCATAGTAGAAAAAACAGCGAAACAATGAACGAATCATAGCAGAAACCAGAAGGCTATCAATACACTGTGAAATTTGAAACCTAAATGGCCCGGCTAGGAACAATATCTACATGCCCGTAAAAGACTACTTAACAGTTGGAATTCGAAAGAAAAGACCGTAACGACGCTGTCCGATCAAACTTTAGTTAATTCAGTCGGCGCAAAAAGATAGGTCGTTAAAACCATTTCTGTTCAGTTCATTCCATTTCCTTAAATCTATGAAAGTTGTGTGAATTGGGAATCGCGTATTACTCAACAGTTTCAGGGGAGATAAGCCGTCTTTGAGATTGGAAATCAATTTTTGATATCGACTGTGTATGATTGCTACTAGATCGATTGTGATTCAGGTTCTAATCAGTTTGGATTGAAGAATCGGGGTGGTATATGTGTGTGTGATGGGGTGGGGGTGGTGGCACAAGACGCTATATCCCATTCGCAACAACACACCTAACAAATGCAGGGTATAGGTTGCGATCAGTTCTTTCAAGATTTTCATATATTTAAGCCACTTTATTACACGCCTCATCTGAAAATGTCTGTGTTAGTGTAGATAAATGTTGACCAAATAACATCTTTCACCATTTTGACTTTCAGTTACGGAACTAGCATAGGGGCGTTTTAAGGTTTATCATGGCGGAGGCTGTACTATTTTGAGGGCCCTCTGTCGCGAGGGGAGGTTCTTGATTGATGATTGTCACCCCAATGCAATGGCTGCATTCTCATTCAGTAGTGGATTCGACAGTAACAGTGTATAGAAAACGATTGAGTTGGACTCGGGGGCCCTTTCCCTTGGCACTAGGGATCCTTTTGTCATTCGTCGGACCCTTTTGTCTGTCTTTAGAGCCCTCCCTAACTAGGGCACATTTTCATTTTTCGCATCGGTTTTAGCATTTTTCTCCCGTTTTATTTTTTCAACTGCTTTGATTTTTTTCGCGGGGAGGCTGGCGCCTCCAGCGCCTCAGCTATAAAACGCTTTTGAACTAACAGTACTATTGACATAATACCGTTTTTTCCAGTAATGGTAACTCACTCGTTTCTTCAAGAATCATTCGGCATTCCAGGTATGCTACATTCTATTCGCTGTCTTCCATAGGAGCGGTAAGATGAGACCTGTTTGTGGGAAAATCCCTAAACAATATGCGAGGGTGGAATAATCGTACATTACTTTAAGGTTTGCGTGAAGTAATTGACATATCGAAATTACAGTTATATGCACTGAATAACCATGACACGGAGAGAGAGAGAGAGAGAGAGAGAGAGAGAGAAATGGGGTTTAACGTCCACTCGACGCAAACTAGGTCATTTTGGGACTAACATATGGTTTAATTTTATTTCAATAATCTGCTTGCGCATATTAACAGTGGGAGGGAACCGCAGGTGCCGGGATAAACCCAGGAGATTGGACAGGCGAGAGTTTAGGGTAGGGTTAGGGTAAGCGCTAAGGTTAGGTCTTGGGTTAGAATTAGGATTAGCGATATCCCTATTTACATCTCGTGACCTTTGACCAAACGTAATGAAGACAGGATGTGACGTATATATGCACATTGAGGTTATCAAGCTATAGACCGGACTAGTAGTAAGCTATAAACGGATAAATAACAAGAGTTTATATGTATATTATTTTATTAAATTTATATATATCTTAACTCCCTGATTTACGTATATACATTATGCATGAACAATAGAAACTATATACTAGTATTTATAAGTATTAAAGCTATGGTAATATTATGCTATCAAATAGCCGTATTGTCTTAATATTTGTTGTAATCGCAACCTTGATAGTTATTGTAAGAAGGATAACGGTTGTAGTTGTTGTATCCGTTACCGTATCCGTTGTTATTGTAGTTGTTATATCCCTTCCCATATTCGTTGTTATTGTGGCCATTGTTGTAACCGTTGTTGTAATTGTAGGGGCCGTTGTAACTACTGTATCCTTTATTATTGTATTGGTTGTACTTGTATAGTCCGTTGTTGTATCGGTTGTATGGCCAGTTGTTGTACCCGTTGTAGTTGTATGATTGTTTGTAAGTTCCAATCTTTCCATGTCCAACAAATCCGTTTCCAATTATACCGTGTCCGATACCGTTACCAACGATACCATGACCAATTCCGTGTCCAACAATACCGTGTCCGATACCGTTACCAACGATGTCATGCCCAATGCCGTTACCAATCTTTCCATGTCCAATAAGTCCGTGTCCGATTCCGTTTCCAATGATACCATGTCCGATACCGTTACCAACGATACCATGACCAATTCCGTTTCCAACAATACCGTGTCCGATACCGTTACCAATCTCTCCATGCCCAATGCCGTTACCAATCTCTCCATGTCCAATAAGTCCGTGTCCGATTCCGTTTCCAATGATACCATGTCCGATACCGTTACCAACGATACCATGACCAATTCCGTTTCTAACAATACCGTGTCCGATACCGTTACCAACAATACCATGACCAATTCCGTTACCAATAACACCGACTTTGCAAACAGCTACTATTCCGTGTCTGAGTCGGTTTCCTTGGATACCTTGTCCAATACCATGGTTGAGTTCGTTGCCAATAGCTCCTACACTAACAAGACCATGTCCAACACCGGCATGTCCTCTTCCATATCCTTTACCAATTCCGTTTGCAAAGACACCAACACCATGTCCGAAACCGTGTCCGATTTTAGCATCGAAGTATTGGGAAGCAGCTACTGTCAAACAGACAGCGAAAGCGACGAAAGCCTGAAAAAGAAAAAAAAAAAACACGTGTTTTACAGAAATAGCCGTAGATTTGATTCGATACTAAAAAAAAAAATCGCGAGGGTTTATTTATAACCAAAAACTTGACAATCAAGAAATTTTACTGTGCCGCCATTATTTAGTACATGATCGAGTTTTGGCGTTACCAGGCAAAATCACAAGTAATATTCAACTCTGGGTAATGATTTACACTTTTTATAATTTACCGTTCTGGCCCTATGAATATAAAACTGCCTTTAATACAATGTCAAGGGCGATAAGCAATAATACAACAGTGACGATGCAATACCATGTTCAACCCTCGGTAATTTCTACCAGTTTTAAACTTAAAGATGGACCTATGGGTATGCATGCCAAGTGCGATAAGCAATCATATAAAAATTTAGTATGTAATGAAACTTATTAGTGCTATACCAAATTAGATATCAGGTTTCTTGTCTAGAAAGTTCAAGTATATCCCATCTGGGTCACGATCCTTGTCACTACATACCGCTAATTAGAAGTATTGAAGATTATTTAGTCAACAAGTTAAATTTACTTTCTGTAGATTGTTACAATGTTTTACTGTATTAGCCCAGTCTGTACAGAACAGAGGGCGAAAAAGCAAGTCCCATTTAAGATTTCAGGGACCGGATATGCTTATCTTAAAACTTCAAAGATTTGAAATCTTATACGGAGTAGGGCAAAAGTCCTACTTTATACACCGACTGGACCATTGAAGATAAACAGGTAGATTTTGCCCGGACATCTGTATCACGATATACTCTATCAAGGAATCTTTTACGTGCACGCCAATGTGCACACTGAACATTGCTTTTCGTCCCATCCTGACAATTAGACACTATTCCCTGTCAGACCGGGCAGACCTACTGTTCTGTACAGCTAACAAGGGCAGTCAAGCCTGTACAATTGACTTTCTGGTCAAACCCCGGGAGAGAGCCCAAGACCTACTGGTTAGTTAATCAGTGTCTCTTATCACTGAGCCACCATGATCCCCATACATTAAAAACGCGGAGTTCGTAAATGAGCATATTATGCTTAGGGTAAGCAGAGATAAGCAATTAGATTGGTTGATGATTTTGGACACTTTCACTTCAGTCAGAGTGATGAAACTTGGTGTATAGTTTCATTACATCAATACCTTGAATACGTTCGACAATGAGCATTGTCTGCCCTGGATAAGCAGAGCGATGAGCAATTTGATTGGTCGAGAATTTGAAACAAAATAACTCTCCTTCTAATTGGGGCAGAATGTTCAATCTGCGTGAAGGCGTTCATTAGGTCAGTGCCATAAAGGAGTGCGAAGATGAGCATTGTCTGCTTACAGTAAGCAGAGATAAGCAATCTGATTGGTTGATTCTTTGGGGCACGATAACTTTGGTTATAATGAAGTGAGAGTGACAAAATTCCAAATATAGATTCATTATGTCATTACCTTGACTAAGTTTGATGTTGAGAATTTCTGCGTAGATTTAGGAGCAATAAGCAATTTGACAGATCACATTGGAACATAACACCTCTGTTTCTAATTAAGGTAGAATTTGAACCGGTTGAATTGTTTCTCGTTATAACTCGGTGAGTTTTTGGCGGATTTCATTAATTCTTTTTCCTTTTTAAGATTCTTTATATAACTCTTGAGATGCGACAGAAACTGACCGTGAATATGAAAGCTTTAATATCTGCTTAGCAGATCTAGTTATTATTTTTTTTTTTGTGTGTTTTCTGCAAATCGGATTTCTCAGAATCTATCCATAGGATCTTTCTGAAATTTTGACCTACCCCCCCAAAAATGGGGTGCGAACCTTGATTAAATATATTTTCGAAACGTTTTACGAATCCGAAATCACCGAATTTTACGAACGAAAAAAATGACAATGCATAGTCGTAACTTTGTTATTTTTTGACCGATTTTACTAATTCTTTTTTCTTTGAATACCTTTAAAAAAACCATTTTCATCTGCAGTTTCACATTTTCGAATTTCGAAAATTCGTCGCTGTGATTTCGAACCGGAAGATTAGACCAATTTGACAACTTCTTTAATAGTTGTACGATTTTCATGAAATTTAGTATCTAAGTAGATCCTACCGATGTGACTTCAAAAATATAATTAGAAATTTTCTAAATTATCTCCCCTTGACGAAATTAAGGATCAAAATTTTCAAAAAAATCATCGAAATATAGGTCAGAATGACCTGATTTTTTTTTTGGATACTACATAAGTAATTACTGATTTGTACACAAAATATGGAGTTTGTCGATCGAACCGGAAGTGCCGCCATATTTAAAAGTGAAAAATCAATAAGGCTTTTTTGCTATTTTACTTACAGACTCGGGAGTTATATTTTCTGAATCCTTGTAGGAAGGCCTAAAAAATGTCGCGAATAGAATTTTGATTTCGGTCACGTGATGGTCACCATTTTGAATTGAAAATGAAAAATAGAAGCAATTTGAAGGGTCGGGACTTTGGAACACAATTACTCTCCTTCTAATTAAGCTAGAATGTTCAAACTTGGTGTAGACGTTCACTAGGTCAATGTTATGATTGAGTTCAAAGATGAGCATTTTCTGCTTAGGGTAAGCAGAGATAAACAAGCTAATTTGTTGATTCTTTAGGGCACGATAACTTCGGTTATAATGAAGGGAGGGCGGTGAAACTTTTGTCAATAGAGAGTCTAATAGCTAGCCTGTTGTGTGAAATCATTGTATTATTTTTTCTAAATATCAGGGATAGCCGAAAAAAAGAGATTGAAAACCCAAAAAGTCGTATTTTTACAATTTGGAGCATGTTTAGAGGTCTTTCTCGTAAAGTCAACATAATATTTTTTGGGAACTTCTTGTACAAAGAGTCTTATTGGTAGTCTTTTATATGAAACCATCGATCAACAGTCCAACATATCAGGAGTAGAAGAACAAAAGGATCGAACATTGAAAACGGCACCCTTTCATTGTTAAGCGAAACATGCAGTGTGGGTGACTACAATCTACACATTTAGTCATCGTATAGAGCTTATTCAACAGTATCGAATTCCAACTGCTTAGGGATATTTTACGTGCACTCCAATGTGTACACGGGACCTTGGTTTTTCGTCCCATCCGAATGACTAGACAGCTGTGCTTGTCAGGCCCTCCGTTCTGCCTCACTGACAAGGGGAACCACGCCGGGAAATCGAGATGAACTTTCTCCGTGCAGAACTTTCAATTCAGGCGAAAACGTTTATTGCATACGATTAAGCTGGTCAGTTGGAGCTTATTTTCAAAAGTTTTGTAATAATCGGTTGGTAATTAAAGTACCGTGCACATTAAACTGTTAAAACAGAAAATTTCGCCCGGTTGAAATGTTTCTTGCTATAAGTCAGCAATTTTCTGAATTCAGGGAGGCTGAATGGCTGAATGGTTAGCATGTGCGCACTGTATCGTAACGTCTGTCATTGAGTCAACGGGCGTCGTTTCGATCTCCAGGTTGCACGTGACATGAAGTATGATGTCCAACCTTGTGGGTTTTCTCCGTGTTCTTCGGTTTCCTCCCAACGGCTAAAGACCTGTAAGCGCAGGGGGAGTTTTTAAATAAAATTAAAAAACATATGTTAGTCCCGAAATGACCTAGTTTGTGTCGAATGGACATTAGGCCGCATTTCTCTCTTTCTCTTTTATTTTTAAAGTTTTGTAATAATCGGTTGGTAATCAAAGGTACTGTAAAAGTGATAAAACAGAAAATAATCGGTTGGTAATCAAAGGTACTGTAAAAGTCATAAAACAGAAAATTTCGCCCGGTTGTAATGTTTCTCACTTTAAAGTCAGCAATTTCCCGATTTTAAGTGGCAAACGTTTATTGCGAACGCTTAAGCTGGTCAGGGGGGAGCTTATTTTTAAAAGTTTTGTAATATTCGGTTGATAACTAAAGGTACCGTGCAAATTAAACTGTTACAATAGAAAATTTGGCCCGGTTGAAATGTTTCTCGCTGTAGGTCAGCAATTTGCCGATTTTAGGGAGGTTGCGTGGCTGAATGGTTAGCACGTGCGCTCTGTATCATAACGTCTGTCATTGAGTCAACTGCCGTTGTTTCGATTTTTTGGTTGTACGTGACAAGGAGTATGGTTGCCTGTCCAACCTCGTAGGCCGTAACCGCCGCTGCCCGGGTAAAATTTCCCTCATTGCACACATTATGGCATATGCCCGTCTTCATTAGCCCATTTTAGGAGCAGAACAGTCGGACGTTAAACCCCATTCAATTTCATTTCATTTTCTCTATGTTGCTTATTTATTATAGTGGATAAATATTTTTCTGGTTCTAGCAATTATTTAATTTCTGCATAGAAATCTTGCTTTGGCCAGTTTTTTTTATTGCAGAGTGCCATTCTTGTTTAAACAAACATGATCCTTTGTTTAAAACATGCTTAAGAAGTCGTCACGATTTCCTACTTATAACCAAACATATTGGAAATATTAGTCTGGCATTATTAAATCCTAATTTTATTGGTCTTATTTAAAATTAAACTTTCATTTAACTATGAACAACCCTTAACGTGTCTCTTTAAAACTATTAAGTACTCTAAAACAGTAGCTCAACCTTTTGACCTAAACTCATTAATTTACCATTTTGTTGTGAGCGACTTCTTATTCTTCCTATATGACATATTGCACGTGTCTGATTTCAAAGGGGGGTTGAGTGGCTGAATGGTAAGCACGCGCGCCTGTCATTGAGTAAACTAGCGTGTTTTCGAATGCCCGGTTGTACGTGACAAGGAGTAAGGTCGCCTGTCCAACCTGCCATTTTTAATTTTTTTTTCCCGCCATTTTCATTTCATTTTCTCATCCGTCTCATTACAGTAATACAAGTTTCAGTTATTTCCCTTTAGTTTTCAGATTATTGTTATGCCTGGGTGCAATGTTTCATACTATATTTAGACTTGTAACTTCGCGAGTTTTTGACCAATTTTAATAATTTTTTCTTCGTATCCTTTTATTTAGGTTACTTGATACAATCAATGACATGTGACGATGAATATGAAAGCTTTCATATCTGCATGGGACAGTAGCAGATCTAGTTATTATTATTTTTTTTTTTGTGTGTTTTCTGCAAATCGGATTTCTCAGAATCTATCCATAGGATCTTTCTGAAATTTTGACCTACCCCCCCAAAAATGGGGTGCGAACCTTGATTAAATATATTTTCGAAACGTTTTACGAATCCGAAATCACCGAATTTTACGAACGAAAAAAATGACAATGCATAGTCGTAACTTTGTTATTTTTTGACCGATTTTACTAATTCTTTTTTCTTTGAATACCTTTAAAAAAACCATTTTCATCTGCAGTTTCACATTTTCGAATTTCGAAAATTCGTCGCTGTGATTTCGAACCGGAAGATTAGACCAATTTGACAACTTCTTTAATAGTTGTACGATTTTCATGAAATTTAGTATCTAAGTAGATCCTACCGATGTGACTTCAAAAATATAATTAGAAATTTTCTAAATTATCTCCCCTTGACGAAATTAAGGATCAAAATTTTCAAAAAAATCATCGAAATATAGGTCAGAATGACCTGATTTTTTTTTTGGATACTAGATAAGTAATAACTGATTTGTACACAAAATATGGAGTTTGTCGATCGAACCGGAAGTGCCGCCATATTTAAAAGTGAAAAATCAATAAGGCTTTTTTGCTATTTTACTTACAGACTCGGGAGTTATATTTTCTGAATCCTTGTAGGAAGGCCTAAAAAATGTCGCGAATAGAATTTTGATTTCGGTCACGTGATGGTCACCATTTTGAATTGAAAATGAAAAATAGAAGCAATTTGAAGGGTCGGGACTTTGGAACACAATTACTCTCCTTCTAATTAAGCTAGAATGTTCAAACTTGGTGTAGACGTTCACTAGGTCAATGTTATGATTGAGTTCAAAGATGAGCATTTTCTGCTTAGGGTAAGCAGAGATAAACAAGCTAATTTGTTGATTCTTTAGGGCACGATAACTTCGGTTATAATGAAGGGAGGGCGGTGAAACTTTTGTCAATAGAGAGTCTAATAGCTAGCCTGTTGTGTGAAATCATTGTATTATTTTTTCTAAATATCAGGGATAGCCGAAAAAAAGAGATTGAAAACCCAAAAAGTCGTATTTTTACAATTTGGAGCATGTTTAGAGGTCTTTCTCGTAAAGTCAACATAATATTTTTTGGGAACTTCTTGTACAAAGAGTCTTATTGGTAGTCTTTTATATGAAACCATCGATCAACAGTCCAACATATCAGGAGTAGAAGAACAAAAGGATCGAACATTGAAAACGGCACCCTTTCATTGTTAAGCGAAACATGCAGTGTGGGTGACTACAATCTACACATTTAGTCATCGTATAGAGCTTATTCAACAGTATCGAATTCCAACTGCTTAGGGATATTTTACGTGCACTCCAATGTGTACACGGGACCTTGGTTTTTCGTCCCATCCGAATGACTAGACAGCTGTGCTTGTCAGGCCCTCCGTTCTGCCTCACTGACAAGGGGAACCACGCCGGGAAATCGAGATGAACTTTCTCCGTGCAGAACTTTCAATTCAGGCGAAAACGTTTATTGCATACGATTAAGCTGGTCAGTTGGAGCTTATTTTCAAAAGTTTTGTAATAATCGGTTGGTAATTAAAGTACCGTGCACATTAAACTGTTAAAACAGAAAATTTCGCCCGGTTGAAATGTTTCTTGCTATAAGTCAGCAATTTTCTGAATTCAGGGAGGCTGAATGGCTGAATGGTTAGCATGTGCGCACTGTATCGTAACGTCTGTCATTGAGTCAACGGGCGTCGTTTCGATCTCCAGGTTGCACGTGACATGAAGTATGATGTCCAACCTTGTGGGTTTTCTCCGTGTTCTTCGGTTTCCTCCCAACGGCTAAAGACCTGTAAGCGCAGGGGGAGTTTTTAAATAAAATTAAAAAACATATGTTAGTCCCGAAATGACCTAGTTTGTGTCGAATGGACATTAGGCCGCATTTCTCTCTTTCTCTTTTATTTTTAAAGTTTTGTAATAATCGGTTGGTAATCAAAGGTACTGTAAAAGTGATAAAACAGAAAATAATCGGTTGGTAATCAAAGGTACTGTAAAAGTCATAAAACAGAAAATTTCGCCCGGTTGTAATGTTTCTCACTTTAAAGTCAGCAATTTCCCGATTTTAAGTGGCAAACGTTTATTGCGAACGCTTAAGCTGGTCAGGGGGGAGCTTATTTTTAAAAGTTTTGTAATATTCGGTTGATAACTAAAGGTACCGTGCAAATTAAACTGTTACAATAGAAAATTTGGCCCGGTTGAAATGTTTCTCGCTGTAGGTCAGCAATTTGCCGATTTTAGGGAGGTTGCGTGGCTGAATGGTTAGCACGTGCGCTCTGTATCATAACGTCTGTCATTGAGTCAACTGCCGTTGTTTCGATTTTTTGGTTGTACGTGACAAGGAGTATGGTTGCCTGTCCAACCTCGTAGGCCGTAACCGCCGCTGCCCGGGTAAAATTTCCCTCATTGCACACATTATGGCATATGCCCGTCTTCATTAGCCCATTTTAGGAGCAGAACAGTCGGACGTTAAACCCCATTCAATTTCATTTCATTTTCTCTATGTTGCTTATTTATTATAGTGGATAAATATTTTTCTGGTTCTAGCAATTATTTAATTTCTGCATAGAAATCTTGCTTTGGCCAGTTTTTTTTATTGCAGAGTGCCATTCTTGTTTAAACAAACATGATCCTTTGTTTAAAACATGCTTAAGAAGTCGTCACGATTTCCTACTTATAACCAAACATATTGGAAATATTAGTCTGGCATTATTAAATCCTAATTTTATTGGTCTTATTTAAAATTAAACTTTCATTTAACTATGAACAACCCTTAACGTGTCTCTTTAAAACTATTAAGTACTCTAAAACAGTAGCTCAACCTTTTGACCTAAACTCATTAATTTACCATTTTGTTGTGAGCGACTTCTTATTCTTCCTATATGACATATTGCACGTGTCTGATTTCAAAGGGGGGTTGAGTGGCTGAATGGTAAGCACGCGCGCCTGTCATTGAGTAAACTAGCGTGTTTTCGAATGCCCGGTTGTACGTGACAAGGAGTAAGGTCGCCTGTCCAACCTGCCATTTTTAATTTTTTTTTCCCGCCATTTTCATTTCATTTTCTCATCCGTCTCATTACAGTAATACAAGTTTCAGTTATTTCCCTTTAGTTTTCAGATTATTGTTATGCCTGGGTGCAATGTTTCATACTATATTTAGACTTGTAACTTCGCGAGTTTTTGACCAATTTTAATAATTTTTTCTTCGTATCCTTTTATTTAGGTTACTTGATACAATCAATGACACGTGACGATGAATATGAAAGCTTTCATATCTGCATGGGACAGTAGCAGATCTAGTTATTATTCTTTTTTTTTCCATTTTGCCTATTTCTCAGCAACTATAAGAGATAGAGGTCTGAAGTTTGATTTTCTCTCGGGAAACTGGGTGGTAGTTAGTGCTTAAATGTAAAACGAAATTCGTGCGCATAGCAGAAATGCGTTAAATCTTTAACGTGCACGAAAATTGAAAATCGGCCGTAATTTGGGTAATTGTCAACCGATTTTTCTGATATTTACATTTTTGGATAGCTTGAGACATTTCTAAGAAGATAGCAGTTCACAGACGTCAAATTTAGAAACTTTGTCGCTTTCATTTTTTTGGTGAAAATTGGAAAATTTTCAAAAATTTCCAAAATTTTTATTTTTTGGAATTTTGAATTATGAGTTATATTTTTGGATAGCTGACATCAATCCGATTCCAACAATATTAGTTTTATTCTGAAATGTTAACTTTGATTTTTCACTTTTTTTCGCATTTTCGTCAAATCGTAGAGTTCTTATTTTTTTAAAACGGCGCCTACGATTTTTCTGAAACTTATGGAATATGAAGTCGAAGGTCCAAACCAGTCCATGAACTATAAATAAAAATCCTCTAATCACCGGAAGTGGTCAAGAAAAGTATCCAAAGTTTGACAAAATTCTGAAAAATGGGTACCGATGGGTAAAATGCGATGTATCACTTGGTTGATTACAGGGTAGTTAAAGTGTTATATCGTTGGATAGCCACGTGAATTATCTACAAGATGGTACTATAGCGACAAGTTTCTATCAAAAAATAAAAAAGTTATCTGAGTTTGAAAAGTAAGGTATTTTGCTATTTCGATCAAATTAAGACGCGAATTTCTCGGAAACGCCGCCTACGATTTTTTTTAAACTTTCTCATTCGAGAGTCTTATAGGTGGTGTATTGTGTGAAACCATTGTACAATTTCTCTAAATGTCATGAGTAGTCGAAAAACGAGATTGAAAATCCAAAACGTCGTATTTTTACCATTTGGAGCATTTTTAGACGTCTTTTTCTCGAAAAGTCAACGTAATTTTTTTTTGGAACTTCTTCTACAGAGAGTTTTATCGGTAGTCTTAGGTATGAAACCATTGCGCAACAGTTAGATATATCAGGAGTATGAGAACAAAGGGATTGAAAATTGAAAACATCATCTTTAATTGTTAAGCGAAACATGCAGTAAGAGTTGATACAATCTATACGTTTTACCAACGTTTAGAGCATATTCAAAATTCCCCATTTCTATCACAGTGACGATATTTGAGCTAAAAGTATTTCAACTTTGAGTGTTTACTTATATTCAAAATATGGGTTTAGTGACCCTGTAACAGAAATAATTGATTTCTGTGTGTAATAATTAGTCTTTGAATTAATATTGATTCTTCTTTGTCAAAATTACCTCATAACCGTAATCATCTCAACACAAATCAACGGCTCGCGCTGTTTATAAGGAAATCTAATTATCTATGGGTTGCAGTTGTATCTTGCAGTAGTATCGTGCAGAAGTATCGTGTAGAAGTACGAATATTGCACCTGTGATAGAAAGCATAATGTAGTTTGAGCTTGGGCCCTATCTCTAATTAAAGATAAATTTTTATATGTTAGTGACGTCAAATCATTAACGTGCACGAAATCAGAGTTTTATCGGTAGTCTTAGGTATGAAACCATTGCGCAACAGTTAGAAATATCAGGAGTATGAAAACAAAGGGATCGAAAATTGAAAACATCATCTTTCATTGTTGAGCGAAACATGCAGTAAGAGTTGATACAATCTGTACGTTTTACCAACGTTTAGAGCATATTCAAAATTCCCCATTTCTATCACAGTGACGATATTTGAGCTAAAAGTATTTCAACTTTGAGTGTTTACTTATATTCAAAATATGGGTTTAGTGACCCCGTAACAGAAATAATTGATTTCTGTGTGTAACAATTAGTCTTTGAATTAATATTGTTTCTTCTTTGTCAAAATTACCTCATAACCGTAATCATCTCGACACAAATCTACGGCTCGCGCTGTTTATAAGGAAATCCAATTATCTACAGGTTGCAGTTGTATCTTGCAGTAGTATCGTGCAGAAGTACGAATATTGCACCTGTGTTAGAAAGCATGATGTAGTTTGAGTTTGGGCCCTATCTCTAATTAACGATAAATTTTTATATGTTAGTGACGTCAAATAATTAACGTGCACGAAATCAGAATATTGTCGATATTTCATTGAATATTCAATTTAGTTTTGAACCAGTTACATATTTGAGTAGCTTACCTGAACGCGATTCCAAAGTTCCGTGTAACACATTGGTGTGACATCGACAAAAGTCCGAATTGGTTATAAATGGAACGTTTTGCATACGTATAAAGCATATATAGAGAGCTTTTTTTAAAACTTGCAATATTTGAACAAAGGGTGTTTGAATAGTAACCAATATCTGGTACTTGTGCTTCTATAATGAAAATAACTCATTTTAGTAATTAATAGTTACTCCTGAAATTAATATCCCAGGTTTTATGTCTACATGACGTCATCATTTGATACCAGTGAAAATGAAGCTTTCTGTTAAAGTCATTTATAAATAAAGTACCCCTCAAATTCAGTGTTGAACAATTAATGTTGAAAGGTGCGATTTTGGGTTTTGGTTATTACCTTGATACTTAAGGTATTTTTTTTTTTGTCTCTTTCGGAAAACTGTTTTTTTTTCTGTAGTCGTTTAAATCTCTGAAACTAAAACAGATAGAGTTTTGAATATTGACTTTTCCTATGTTTTAAACATTTAGTACTTAGAAATATTGCGAAAGTTGTGGACCAAACCGGAAGTGATGTAAATCTTTAACGTGCACGAATGAAAATCGGTTCTAATTATGTCAATTGCCAACCGATTTTCGAAAAAGTTATATTTTTGTAGAGCCGGGGATTTTGCGGATGAGATATAGGTCGAATTGCAATACCACGCAGTTCTCTTTTCTTCCTGAAAATTTGAAAATGTACTAAAATTGTATTTTTTTTTTTAGAATTTTTGCGTTTTTGATTGCGTATTTAGATTTCTGGCGTTTGTAGGATTCTACCGATCCATGTTCATAATTGTTCAGCTATATTTTTCACTTTCCTTCTATCGTAATGCGCATGCACAGAAAGTGTCAATGTTTGAGTTGTTTAAGCGTGTGTGTGTGTGTGTTTTAAGGGGTGAGTGGTAGGCAATTTGTGCTGCCTTGAGTAAGGTGAAAGCCTTCAGCCTTGCAAGCAAGTCTAGTTATTATTATTTTTTTTTTTGTGTGTTTTCTGCAAATCGGATTTCTCAGAATCTATCCATAGGATCTTTCTGAAATTTTGACCTACCCCCCCAAAAATGGGGTGCGAACCTTGATTAAATGTATTTTCAAAACGTTTTACGAATCCGAAATCACCGAATTTTACGAACGAAAAAACTGACAATGCATAGTCGTATCTTTGTTATTTTTTGACCGATTTTACTAATTCTTTTTTCTTTAAATACCTTGAAAAAAATCGTTTTCATCTGCAGTTTCACATTTTCGAATTTCGAAAATTCGTCGCTGTGATTTCGAACCGGAAGTTTAGACCAATTTGACAACTTCTTTAATAGTTGTACGATTTTCATGAAATTTAGTATACAAGTAGATCTTACCGATGTGACTTCAAAAATATAATTAGAAATTTTCTAAATTATCTCCCCTTGGTGAAATTAAGGATCAAAGTTTTCAAAAAAATCGTCGAAATATAGGTCAGAATGACCTAAAAAAAAATTTCGATACTCGACAAGTAATTACTGATTCCTACACAAAATATGGAGTTTGTCGATCGAACCGGAAGTGCCACCATCTTGAAACATGAAAAATCCCTAAGGCTTTTTTGCTATTTTACTTACAGACACGGGAGTTATATTTTCTGAATCCTTGAAGGATGGCCCAAAAATCGTAGGGAGCAGAATTTTGATTTCGGTCACGTGATGGTCACCATTTTGAATTGAAAATGAAAAGTAGTAGCAATTTGAAGGGCCGAGACTTTGAAACACAATAACTCTCCTTCTAATTGAGCTAGAATGTTCAAACTTGGTGTAGACGTTCACTAGGACAATGTCATGATTGAGTCCAAAGATGAGCATTTTCTGCCAAGGGTAAGCAGAGATGGGCATGCTGATTTGTTGATTCTTTAGGGCACGATAACTTCGGTTATAATGAAGGGAGGGCTGTGAAACTTTTGTCAATAGAGAGTCCAATAGCTAGCCTGTTGTGTGAAATCATTGTATCATTTATTTTAAATATCAGGGATAGGCGAAAAAAAGAGATTGAAAATCCAAAAAGTCGTATTTTTACAATTTGGAGCATGTTTAGAGGTCTTTCTCGTAAAGTCAACTTAATATTTTTTGGGAACTTCTTCTACAAAGAGTCTTATTGGTAGTCTTTCATATAAAACCATCGATCAACAATCCAACATATCAGGAGTAGAAGAACAAAAGGATCGAACATTGAAAACGGCATCCTTTCATTGTTAAGCGACACATGCAGTGTGGGTGACTACAATCTACACATTTAGTCATCGTATACAGCTTATTCAACAGTATCGAATTCCAACTGCTTAGGGATATTTTTTTTTCGTCCCATCCGAACGACTAGACAGCTGTGCTTGTCAGGCCCTCCGTTCTGCCTCACTGACAACGGGGAACCACGCCGGGAAATCAAGATGAACTTTTTCCGTGCAGAACTTTCAATTCAGGCCAAACGTTTATTGCATACGATTAAGCTGGTCAGTTGGAGCATATTTTCAAAAGTTTAGTAATAATCGGTTGGTAATTAAAGTACCGTGCACATTAAACTGTTAAAACAGAAAATTTCGCCCGGTTGAAATGTTTCTTGCTATAAGTCAGCAATTTTCCGAATTCAGGGAGGCTGAATGGCTGAATGGTTAGCATGTGCGCGCTGTATCGTAACGTCTGTCATTGAGTCAACGGGCGTCGTTTCGATCTCCAGGTTGCACGTGACATGGAGTATGATGTCCAACCTCGTGGGTTTTCTCTGTGTCCTTCGGTTTCCTCCCAACGGCTAAAGACTAGTAAGCGCAAGGGGAGTTTTTAAATAAAATTAAAAAACATATGTTAGTCACGAAATGACCTAGTTTGTGTCTAATGGACATTAGGCCGCATTTCTCTCTTTCTCTTTTATTTTTAAAGTTTTGTAATAAACGGTTGGTAATCAAAGGTACTGTAAAAGTGATAAAACAGAAAATTTCGCCCGGTTGTAATGTTTCTCACTTTAAAGTCAGCAATTTGCCGATTTTAAGGGGCAAACGTTTATTGCGAACGATTAAGCTGGTCAAGGGGAGCTTATTTTTAAAAGTTTTGTAATATTCGGTTGATAACTAAAGGTACCGTGCAAATTAAACTGTTAAAATAGAAAATTGAACTGTTTCTCGCTGCAGGTCAGCAATTTGCCGATTTTAGGGAGGTTGCGTGGCTGAATAACGTCTGTCTTTGAGTCAACTGGCGTTGTTTCGATTTCTTGGTTGTACGTGACAAGGAGTATGTTCGCCTGTCCAACTTCGTAGGCCGTAACGCCGCTGCCCGGGTAAAATTTCCCTCATTGCACACTTTATGGCATATGCCCGTCTTCATTAGCCCATTTTAGGAGCAGAACAGTAGGACGTTAAACCCCATTCAATTTCATTTCATTTTCTCTATGTTGCTTATTTATTATAGTGGATAAATATTTTTCTGGTTCTAGCAATTATTTAATTTCTGCATAGAAATCTTGCTTTGGCCAGTTTTTTTATTGCAGAGTGCCATTCTTGTATAATTCAGTCTATGATCCTTTGTTTAAAACATGCTTAAGAAGTCGTCACGATTTCCTACTTATAACCAAACATATTGGAAATATTAGTCTAGCATTATTAAATCCTAATTTTATTGGTCTTATTTAAAATTAAACTTTCATTTAACTATGAACAACCCTTAACGTGTCTCTTTAAAACTATTAAATACTCTAAAACAGTAGCTCAATCTTTTGACCTAAACTCATTAATTTACCATTTTCTTGTGAGCGACTTCTTATTCTTCCTATATGACATATTGCACGTGTCTGATTTCAAAGGGGGGTTGGGTGGCTGAATGGTTAGCACGCGCGCCTGTCATTGAGTTAACTAGCGTGTTTTCAAATGCCCGGTTGTACGTGACAAGGAGTAAGGTCGCCTGTCCAACCTGCCATTTTTAATTTGTTTTTCCCGCCATTTTCATTTCATTTTCTCATCCGTCTCATTACAGTAATACAAGTTTCAGTTATTTCCCTTTAGTTTTCAGATTATTGTTATGCCTGGGTGCAATGTTTCATACTATATTTAGACTTGTAACTTCGAGAGTTTTTGACCAATTTTGATAATTTTTTCTTCTTATCCTTTTATTTAGGATACTTGATACAATCAATGACACGTGACGATGAATATGAAAGCTTTCATATCTGCATGGGACAGTAGCAGATCTAGTTATTATTATTAGGCTTTCAGACTTTCGTCTGAGAGCCTATTGTGATTACTAAAATTATTATTTATTAGGGTTTCACACTGCGTAGCTTGTGTGAAACACTATTGTTTTTGTTAAAATTATTATTCTTATTATTCTTATTATTATTATTATTATTATTATTCAGATTCCAATTTGAATAGATCTCAGCAACTACGTGTCGCATCGTTACGATTTCTTCGGTTTTACTGGGAAAGTGGGTGTGACTTAGAGGATAAAGCTATTTTGAACGTTCTGCGACAATGCGAAATGTCCGAAATCACCGAAGTTATCGTTTTTAAAAATATTGCAGTAATTTTAACAATAATCATTGGATTTTAACTTTCGATACATTTTGGCATAGCCTGAGACAGGGCACATAGCTACGCTACTTTCGATTTTTGATTTTCGGCAAATCTTCGAAGATATTAGGCGCCAAATTTCGAAAATTTAAAATTTTACAAAAAACTTTTTTATTTATGAATATTTTTTAGACGTATTGTGCACAGAATTAAAGGGTCATCTGACTAGTGCAAAAATGTTAAAAAATTTTGTCTCAGTAATTTACCTTGGCCGCCATTGGCTAATTCAGTTTTTCAGTCCTAGATTAATTTTTTATTGTTCGATTTGTATAAAACAAAGTTCATATGCTTCGTTGTATCAATTGTCGTTTTTTTTATTACCGAAAGTGTTATCTGTCGGCACCGGAAGTGGCATAATTTTACCAAAAACTACAATTTTGACAGTTATTTACGATCTTCATAAACAAATATTATTTTTTTGAAAAATTATATGACTCAAAGAGTGTGCCCTTTCAAGGCGCAAAAAATGTAGGAAGCAGTTTTGTTAATTTCGATTTCATTTTCGAGCAAATTCGATTAAGAGGCTAAAAATGGTGTAAAATTGGCCTATTTACAACCTATTCAGGCTTTTCAGATTTTAAAATATTTCTTCGTAACTTTTATAAACTTGTAGCTATAATCCATACGAAGAAAATGTATGTTAAAATTCGTTTGTAATATAAGCAGTTGCCAAGAAATGGGCAGTTCTGCATAAGTCACTGTTTTCGTTGTTTTGCCTGTAAAATAGTCAATTATTATTGGATTTTTATAAAAGTGACATCATTTGATTCAAAAAGCACGTAGCGTCATATCAAGTTGATTACAATTTAAAATTGACACCGGAAGTGACATCATTTGGTCAAAAAATGCATTTTACACTTTTTTAAATCAATGTTTTATTCAACCAAGAATAACTTAATATGTATTAATAATTTTAACTTTTGGTTTAAATTCACATATAAACAAAACTCATATGGTCATATAGATATCATAAAATGGTTTCTAACTTGTTCGGTTGCCGAGAAATAGACGGTTTTCTACAGGTCACTTTTGAAGGTTTCGGGGCCATAAAAGGGTCAATTATTATTCGATTTTCATAAACGTCACACCATGTTATACCTAATGCCATTTGGGATTTCATACAAGTAATTTAAGATTTTCATTATCACCGGAAGTAACGTCATTTTGGCAAAAACTGTATTTTTAGCCTCCAAAACAGATATTTTATTCAAATGAGTCTGTTTTGAAATCTTTTTCAAATTATGGTATTTGATGCCAATCAACAAATAGAATGAACCCATACGATCATACAGATACCACAAAATGGTTTCTAACTTGTACGGTTGCCGAGAAATAGCCGATTTTCTACAAGTCACTTTTCAAGTTTTTTGGTCTTTAAAAGTGGCAATTATTATTCGATTTACATAAAATTTTCACTATATGATATCGTATGCCATTTCTGATTTCATAAGACTAATTGAACATTTGCATTAACACCGGGAGTAATTTAATTTTGTCAAGATCATTTACAAGTAACAAATGTATAAAATGAATTGATATTGCTGGATTTTGTTGATTCTGCGTCCATTTTATTTGTGTGCAATGTTAATTTGGAAACCTGTTTAGTGGTTTCGCTGGTACCGGAAGTGACATATGTTCAAGGGTAACTTGGCACCGGAAGTGACATGTTTAAGGGTAACGTGGCACCAGTGAAACCCGTCATTCCTGCATGCAGGTCTAGTTATTATTATTTTTTTTTTCGCCGGAGCCTATTTCTCAGTGCCTGTAACAGATACCGATCTGGGACCTAATTCCCTATCGGGAAACCATGTGTTGGCTACTTGATAAACTATATTTGAAACTTCTGCGCAGACCGGAAGTGGTCGAATTTCGTGCGGTGTCAAAAAATCAAAAAACGGCCGTAGATTCGTCAATTCTGTACCTATTTTCATACAAATGACATTTTCGGAAACCCTGAGTCTTTTCTCGGACGATAGCAGTTGAAAATTTCGATATTTCGAAACTTCATCGCTGACTTCTTGCGATCGAAAAATGAAAAATGTTGTTTGAGAGACAATTTTTGTTATTTTTCAAAATTTTGAAATTTGACCTACATTTTTGGATACCTGAAGTCCATCCGATTCCAGTAATATAAGTTTCATTCAGAGTTATCGCCCTTTATTTTTCGATTTTTTTCGAATTTTCTACCCATTTTGCGAGCTCGGGTTTCGTTTTATGGCCGAATTGACGTTTCTGAAATTTCTGAGGCATGAAGCCAAATGACCATTGCAAGGAATAAAGCAATTTCAACAATAATCTGTACACCGGAAGTGGTCGAAATAATGTCCGATATTTTGAAAAAAATGCAAAAAATGGGTATTTTGGGGGAAAACGCGACTTCTCCGTCCGATATCAATGGATTAAACAAATTAGGGTACCATTGGACTGCACTAGTATTGTGCTATCGTATGATACCCAATTTGTACGGATACGACGAGCAGGAAGCAAAATATGGCACGCTGAAAATCAAGTATTTTCTGATTTGGAGCGTTTTTGGACGCCTGTATCTCGAAAACTTAACCGCAACTTTTTTTTTAACTTTCTCTATCGAGAGTCCATTCGATAGTCTTGTGAATTATGCCAACCAATAAGACTTTGAAATGTCTGGAATATGATAAAAAAAGGGACTGAAAATCAAAAAAAGTCGAAAAATCGTGAAATTTTGGAAAATGCTCTACTATTTTTTTTATTTTAAGAGATTTTCAAAAAAAGGTTGTATATTCAGATAGCTGACCTAATTACGATTCTAATGATGTATAATATGTATGTAGTTATTGAAATTTAATTTTCGATATTTTAATTTTTTTGCATTTTTGGCACTTTTGAACATAGGATTTCTCAGAGGCATTTTATCTGATCAGATAATGTAATACATCATTACAGAGCCCCGTGGCTATTTTAGTGCCCAAACCGGCTATTAAAACTATTCCGACAATAATAACCATACCAGAAGTATTCAAAAAATGAAAAAAAAGGTTAAAACCATTGTCGCAGTTGCGAGAAACTTGATTTCTCCCTTAGGTAATAGCGGACCAAAAGAACTAAAGTGTCGCTGGATAGCCCTATTAATGGACCATCATATGGTATCTAAATAATACGATTTCGATGGTAAGGAAATAAATTATTGTATGCCAAAAATATATTATTTTCCGATTTTTTAACATTCTGGGACGCCCTTTTCTCGAAAACGACGCCGCAGATTTTTCTCAAACTTTTCTTACTCAAAGTTCTATTGGTTGTCTATATAGTGAATCCAAAATGAAATGCATTGAAATAATATAAATGGTCCAAAAATGGCCTCAAACTTTGAAAAAAATTGAAAAATCGTTAAATTTTTGGAAACGCTCTTTAATTTATCTTTTTTTCCAAAACTACTCAATGGATGTTTCTGACACTTCTGGTACAGAAAGTTAATTATCCAAAGAACTTCGTAAAGCTATCACTACAACGATCGTAAAACCGGAAGTAGTCGAAAAAATGTCCGATATTTTGAAAAAAATTAATTTTTTTACGAAAACCTTTTTTATTTATGAATATGTTTTGATGATATTTTACACAGGGTTAAAAATATCATCCTACTTGAGCAGAAATGAGAAAAAAAATTGTCTCGGTAATTTGCGTTAGCCGCCATCGGCTAATTTAGTTTTTCGTACCCAGAAAAATGATTTATTGTTCGATTTGTATAAAACAAAGTTCATACGCTACGTGGTCCCAATTGTAATTTTTTTTGTTACGGTGAAATTTTTCTGTCGGCAACGGAAGTGACGTAATATTAACAAAAACTACAATTTTGATCGTTCAGTACCACTTTTTAAAAGCAAATATTATTTTTTTTCAAAACTGATATAACTAAAAGGATGCACCCTGCAAAGGTGCACAAAATCCTTAGCTCAGATTTTTTAATTTCAATTTCATTTTCGGGCAATTTCGAATAAAATGTAAAATAAAGTGTAAAATTCAGTTATTCACAATTCATTCAGCGTCTTCATATTTTGAAATATTTATTTGTAATTTTCATAAACTCGTAGCAATAATCCAGACGAAGAGAATGTATGCGCAAATTAGTTTGTAATATGAGCAGTTGCCGAGAAATATGCAATTTTGCATGCATCACTTTTCACGTTATTTTGCCTATAAAAGAGTGAATTATTATTCGATTTGCAATATTTTTTTTCCATTTGATGCTTAATGCCAATTTGGACTAGGTCAAGCCAATTTTACATTTATTTTATACTGTGACCGGAAATGACGTCATTTGGGCAAAAACTGTATTTTTAACTTTAAATATTTTATTCAAATGAGTCTGCCTTATAATATTTTTGAAATTATGATATTTGATTCCCATCAACGAATAGAATTAAGCCATACGACCATACGGATACCACAAAATGGTTTCTAACTTGTACAGTTACAGAGAAATAGGCGATCTTTTATAAATCACTTTTCAAGGTTTTTGGTCTATAAAAGTGTCAATTATTATTCGATTTTTATCATTTTTTTACCATTTGATGCCTTATGCCATTTATGACTTCTATGAACTAAATTAACATTTTCAATATCTCCGAAAGTAATGTAATTTTTGCAAAAAACGTATTTTTAGCCTTCAAAAGAAACATTTTTTTGAAGGGATTTATATTTATTATTCGTTTAACTTTATAACGTCTGACTCTAATGGGCAGTAAGATTGAATCAATACCAGCATATTGATATCAAGAAAAGGCTTCTAGCATGTTCCCTTGTCGAATAATAGCCAATTTTCCCAGGGTCACTTTTAAGTTTTATACCTTCTTAATTTCAGTTTAAGGGTTATAGGTTGATTATTTATTGCCCGATATGTATAAAACAAAGTTTGTATTTTGTATGTTGCGAATTTTCGACTTATTTTTCACCTATAAAAATTTCTTTCGGCACCGGAAATGACGTAATTTTGCCATAATTTACAATTTTGACCGGTCTTTTCGCCAGCAAATATTACTTTTACATATGATAGGTGTCACTGAAGCAAAACAATTAAAGTATAGTTTGGTAGCTCAATGGATCGGCTATGGTATAATGAACTTCCTGTATGATTCCTGAAAGCCGGTTCAGTGCTGCTTGCAGGTCTAGTTATTATTATTATTATTATTATTTACCGCGGGGGCCTAGATATCCATGATCGAAAACAGATATCGATCTGAAATTAGATTTTCTATTGGGAAACCACGTGGTGGCTACTTGATAAAATATTTTTGGAATTTCTGCGCATACCGGAAGTGACCGAACTTTGCACGTTGTCTAAAAATTGAAAATCGGCCATAGTTTCGTCAATTCTTTGTCCATTTTCAAACAAATTACATTTTTGGAATCCCTGAATCTTTTCTGAGACAATGGCTATCTCACATTTTTCAATTTCGAACATTCGTCTATGACTTTTATCGTTCGAAAATTGAAAACATGTTGTTTACGAGACCATTTTAGTCATTTTTCAAAATTTTTAAATTTGACCTACATTTTTGGATACCTGAAGTCCATCCGATTCCAGTAATATAAGTTTCATTCAGAGTTATCACCCTTTATTTTTCGATTTTTTTCGAATTTTCTTCCCATTTTGTCAGCTCGGGTTTCGTTTTATGGTAGAATTGACGTATCTGAAACTTCTAGAACATGAAGTTATAGTCCAATACCAACGTATAAAGCAATTTCGACAAGAATCCTTAAACCGGAAGTGGTCGAAATAATGTGCAATATTTTGAAAAAAATGCAAAAAATGGATATTTTGGGGAAAAACGCGAATTCTCCGCCCGATATCAATGGATTAAAGAAAGTAGGGTACCATTGGACTGCACTAGGATTGTGCTATCGTATGATACCCAACTCGTACGGATACGATGAGCAGGCAGCAAAATATGGCACGCTGAAAATCAGGTATTTTCTGATTTGGAGCGTTTTTGGACGCCTGTATCTCGAAAACTTAACCGCAACTTTTTTTGTAATTTTTTTCTATCGAGAGTCCTTTCGGGGGTATTTTGCATGAAGCCATCCAATAAGACTTTGAAATATCTGGAATAGGTGAAATAACGGACTGAAAATCGAAAAAAGTCGAAAAATCGTGAAATTTTGGAAAATGCTCTGCTATTTTTTTATTTTCAAAGATTTCCAAAAAACGATTGTATATTCAGATAGCTGACCTAATTACGATTCTAACGATGTATAATATGTATGTAGTTATTGAAATTTAATTTTCGATATTTTAAATTTTTTGCATTTTTGGCACTTTTGAACCTAGGATTTCTCAGGGGCATTTTATCTGATCAGATAATGTAATATATCATTACAGAGCACTGTGGCTTTTTTAGTGCCCAAACCGGTTATTAAAACTATACCGACAATAATAACCATACCGGAAGTATTCAAAAAATGAAAAAAAAGGTTAAAAACATTGTCGCACTTGCGAAAAACTTGATTTCTCCCTTAGGTAATAGCGGACCAAAAGAACTAAAGTGTCGTTGGATAGCCCTATTAATGGACCATCATATGGTATCTAAATAATACGATATCGATGGTAAGGAAATAAATTATTGTATGCCAAAAATCTAGTATTTTCCGATTTTTTAACATTCTGAGACGCCCTTTTCTCGAAATCGACGCCGCAGATTTTTCTTAAACTTTTCTAACTCAAAGTCCCATCGGTTGTCTATATAGTGAATCCAAAATGAAAAGCATTGAAATAATATAGGTGGTCCAAAAATGGCATCAAACTTTGAAAAAAATTGAAAAATCGTTAAATTTTTGTAAACGCTCTTTTATTTATCTTTTTTTCCAAAACTGCTCAATGGATGTTTCTGACACTTCTGGTACAGAAAGTTAAGTATCCAAAGAACTTCGTAAAGCTATCACAACAACGATCGTAAAACTGGAAGTAGTCGAAAAAATGTCCGATATTTTGAAAAAAATTATTTTTTTTACGAAAATCTTTTTTATTTATGAATATTTTTTGGTGATATTTTACACTGGGTTAAAATATCATCGTACTTGAGCAGAAATGAGAAAAAAATTGTCTGGGTAATTTGCGTTAGCCGCCATCGGCGAATTTAGTTTTTCGTACCCAGAAAAATTATTTATTGTTCGATTTGTATAAAACAAAGTTCATATGCTCCGTGGTCCCAATTGTTATTTTTTATGTTACGGTGAAATTTTTCTGTCGGCAACGGAAGTGACGTAATATTAACAAAAACTACAATTTTGACAGTTCGGTACCACTTTTTGAAAGCAAATATTATTTTTTTTCAAAACTGATATATCTAAAAGGATGCACCCTGCGAAGGTGCACAAAATCCTTAGCTCATATTTTTAAATTTCAATTTCATTTTCGGGCAATTTCGAATAAAATGTAAAATAAAGTGTAAAATTCAGCTATTTACAATTCATTCAGCGTCTTCATATTTTTAAATATTTATTTGTAATTTTCATAAACTCGTAGCAATAATCCAGACGAAGAGAATGTATGCGAAAATTAGTTTGTAATATGAGCAGTTGTCGAGAAATATGCAATTTTGCATGCATCACTTTTCACGTTATTTTGCCTATACAAGAGTGAATTATTATTCGATTTGCAATATTTTTTTTCCATTTGATGTCTAATGCCAATTTGGACTAGGTCAAGCCAATTTTACATTTTCACTGTGACCGGAAATGACGTCATTTGGGCAAAAACTGTATTTTTAACCTAAAAAACTAATATTTTATTCAAATAAGTCTCCCTTATAATATTTTTAAAATTATGATATTTTATTCACATCAACGAATAGAATGAAGCCATACGACCATACAGATACCACAAAATGGTTTCTAACTTGTACGGTTACAGAGAAATAGGCGATCTTCTATAAGTCACTTTTCAAGGTTTTTGGTCTATAAAAGTGTCAATTATTATTCGATTTTTATAATTTTTTTACCATTTGATGCCTTATGCCATTTATGACTTCTATGAACCAAGTTAACATTTTCAATATCACCGGAAGTAATGTAATTTTTGCAAAAAACGTATTTTTAGCCTTCAAAACAAACATTTTTTTGAAGTGATTTATATTCATTATTCGTTTAACTTTATAACGTCTGGCTCTAATGGGCAGTAAGATTGAATCAATACCATCATACTGATATCAAGAAAAGGCTTCTAGCATGTTCCCTTGTCGAATAATAACCAATTTTCCCAGGGTCACTTTTAAGTTTTTTACCTTCTTAATTTCAGTTTATGGGTTATAGGTTAATTATTTATTGCCCGATATGTATAAAACAAAGTTTGTATTTTGTGTGTTGCGAATTTTCGACTTATTTTTCACCTATAAAAATTTCTTTCGGTACCGGAAGTGACGTAATTTTGCCATAATTTACAATTTTGACCGGTCTTTTCGCCAGCAAATATTACTTTTACATATGATAGAGGGTGTCACTGAAGCAAAACAACTAAAGTATACTTTGGTAGCTCAATGGATCGGCTATGGTATAATAAACTTCCTGTATGATTCCTGAAAGCCGGTTCAGTGCTGCTTGCAGGTCTAGTTATTATTATTATTTACCGCGGGAGCCTAGATCTCCGTGATCGAAAACAGATATCGATCTGGAATTAGATTTGCTGTCGGGAAACCATGTGGTGGCTACTTGATAAAATATTTTTGAAATTTCTGCGCATACCGGAAGTGACCGAACTTTGTATTTTGTCTAAAAATTGAAAGTTGGCCATAGTTTCGTCAATTCTTTATCCATTTTTAAACAAATTACCTTTTTGGAATCCCTGAATCTTTTCTTAGACAATGGCTATCTCACATTTTTCGATTTCGAACATTCGTCTATGACTTTTAGCGTTCGAAAATTGAAAACATGTTGTTTACGAAACAATTTTTGTTATTTTTCAAAATCTTCAAATTTGACCTACATTTTTGGATACCTGAAGACCATGCAATTCCAGAAATATGAGTTTCATTCAGAGTTATCGCCCTTTTTTTTCGATTTTTTTCGAATTTTCTTCCCATTTTGTGAGCTCGGGTTTCGTTTTATGGCAGAATTGACGTTTCTGAAACTTCTGGAACATGAAGCTATAGTCCAATACCAACGAATAAAGCAATTTCGACAAGAACCCTTCAACCGGAAGTGGTCGAAATAATGTGAAATATTTTGAAAAAAAATGCAAAAAATGGATATTTTGCGGAAAAACGCGATTTCTCCGCCCGATATCAATGGATTAAAGAAATTAGGGTATCATTGGGCTGAACTAGGATTGTACTATCGTATGATACCAAATTCATACGGATACTATGAACAAGCAGCAAAATATGGCACTCTGAAATTCAGGTATTTACTGATTTTTAGCATTTTTGGACGCCTGTATCTCGAAAACTACTCCAGCGATTTTTATGAAACTTTCTCTATCGTGAGAGCTTGCGGTAGTCTTGTGTACGAAACATTCCATTACGACTTTGAAATATCTGGAATAGGTGAAATAACGGACTGAAAATCGAAAAAAGTCGAAAAATCGTGAAATTTTGGAAAATGCTCTACTATTTTTTCATTTTAAGAGATTTTCAAAAAAAGGTTGTATATTCAGATAGCTTTCGTTATTTACGATTCTAACGATGTATAATATGTATGTAGTTATTGAAAGTTAATTTTCGATATTTTAAATTTTTTGCATTTTTGTCACTTTTGGACATAGGATTTCTCAGGGGCATTTTATCTCATCAGATAATGTAATATATCATTACAGAGCCCTATGGCTATTTTAGTACCCAAACCGGCTATTTAAACTATTCCGACAATAATAACCATACCGGAAGTATTCAAAAAAATTTTAAAAAAAGGCTAAAAACATTGTCGCACTTGCGAAAAACTTGATTTCTCCCTTAGGTAATAGCGGACCAAAAGAACTAAAATGTCGTTGGATAGCCCTATTAATGGACCATCATATGGTATCTAAATAATACGATTTCGATGGTAAGGAAATAAATTATTGTATTCCAAAAATCTAGTATTTTCCGTTTTTTTAACATTCTGAGACGCCCTTTTCTCGAAAACAACGCCTACGATTTTTCTCAAACTTTTCTTACTCAAAGTCCTATCGATTGTCTATATAGTGAATCAAAAATGAAAAGCATTGAAATAATATAGGTGGTCCAAAAATAGCATCAAACTTTGAAAAAAATTGAAAAATCGTTAAATTTTTGTAAACGCTCTTTATTTTATCTTTTTTTCCAAAACTGCTCAATAGATGTTTCTGACACTTCTGGTACAAAAAGTTAAGTATCCAAAGAACTTCGTAAAGCTATGACGACAACAATCGTAAAACGGGAAGTAGTCGAAAAAATGTCCGGTATTTTGAAAAAAAATATTTTTTTAGGAAAACCTTTTTTATTTATGAATATTTTTTGATGATATTTTACACTTGGTTAAAATATCATCGTACTTGAGCAGAAATGAGAAAAAAAAATTGTCTCGGTAATTTGCGTTAGCCGCCATCGGCTAATTTGGTTTTTCGTACCCAGACAAATTATTTATTGTTCGATTTGTATAAAACAAAGTTCATATGCTCCGTGGTCCCAATTGTATTTTTTTTTTGTTACGGTGAAATTTTTCTATAGGCAACGGAAGTGACGTAATATTAACAAAAACTACAATTTTGACAGTTCGGTACCACTTTTAGAAAGCAAACATTAATTTTTTTTCAAAACTGATATTACTAAAAGGATGCACCCTTCAAAGGTGCACAATATCCTTAGCTCAGACGTTTTAATTTCAATTTCATTTTCGGGCAATTTCGAATAAAATGTAAAATAAAGTGTAAAATTCAGTTGTTTACAATTCATTCAGCGTCTTCATATTTTGAAATATTTATTTGTAATTTTCATAAACTCGTAGCAATAATCCAGACGAAGAGAATGTATGCGAAATTAGTTTGTAATGTGAGCAGTTGCCGAGAAATATGCAATTTTGCATGCATCACCTTTCACGTTATTTTGCCTATAAAAGAGTGAATTATTATTCGATTTGCATTTTTTTTCCATTTGATGCTTAATGCCAATTTGGACTACGTCATGCCAATTTTACAATTTCACTGTGGCCGGAAATGACGTCATTTGGGCAAAAACTGTATTTTTAACCTAAAAAACAAATATTTTATACAAATGAGTCTGCCTTATAATATTTTTAAAATTATGATATTTGATTCCCATCAAAGAATAGAATGAAGCCATACGACCATACAGATACCACAAAATGGTTTCTAACTTGTACGGTTACAGAGAAATAGGCGATCTTTGATAAGTCACTTTTCAAGGTTTTTGGTCTATAAAAGTGTCAATTATTATTCGTTTTTTATAATATTTTTACCATTTAATGCCTTATGCCATTTATGACTTCTATCAACTAAGTTAACATTTTCAATATCACCGGAAGTAATGTAATTTTTGCAAAAATCGTATTTTTAGCCTTCAAAACAAACATTTTTTTGAAGGGATTTATATTTATTTTTGCAATATGGCGGATGGCGAAAGTCAAGCTGTATCGCTCTCCGAAATTGATAAGTTTCTAACTGAATGTAAAGAGTTAACAGAAGAGAAAACTTATACAGATCTTACTAATGTGGATATGAACAATATATGTGGTATTAATAGTGCTTATGTGTCAGATGTTACAAATTGTGTAGATGATAGCAGTACAGATGATCTCATATCTAGTCAGATTCAACTATCACAAGATAGACATAATGAGATTAGCGAAGATATCAGTATTCAAATGCAAGGTAATACTACCAGATTTAAAACTCTTCTGTACACCATTATTCGTAGTGAATATACCCAAAAGCCAAAAGATTCCTTTGTGTCAAGTTTGCTTTCCCTGACGAAGAAAAATATCAACGACTTAAAAAGTCTACGATATCATCTGTACTTATCAGCCTGTCAAGTACCCGATTTCCCATATCCCAACTACACATTGAAGGATCGACGAAAAGCCAGTAATAAAGTCAATGATTCTTTACAATTAAAACTTGCAAAAGACTGTTTTTATTTATTAAAAGCTACACAGGCGGATTTTTTGCCGGATTTATTAGATACATTTACGGCGTCAAACAAACAAAAAGCATTAACATTGTTAAATGAAAATGTTAACAACAGTTCACAAAACTCGTCAGATTATAGCGACAGCCGTGATTTGAAAGAAAATCTGATCAGGTTGGAAAGAACTGTAATCAATTTACGAAGCGAGTTTGTTAAAGATATGGGTGATTTTAAGTTATCTCTCAATGCAGTTAAAACCGATAACTCGGACCTTAAACAACAAGTTGAGCATTTGTCTTATGAACTACGACAATCAAACGAAATCATTAGCAACCTCAAGTCAGAGAACGAGGCGTTACTAATCAAGGTTAATGACTGTGAATCGTCAGAACGACGTGTAAGTACAGAATTGTCCGACATGAAGACCACGGTTGTAAATCTGTGCGATGATAATATTGAAGTTTCTAAGGACCTGGAAAAACTTAATACCCTATTCCTTAGATTGGAGAAATCATCTTTAAACTCAAATGATAAATGCAGCGATATTGATCAATCCAGTAAGGATAACAGTACGCAAGCATCTCAAATTACTACGCCATTGTTCCAGGAAGATATTGTTACAAGTCAACCTAGTCATCGAATTCACGACAGTACAATTAAAACGTACTCCGATGCAGCTAAGACCCACCCAATTGAGACAATAATTTCGTCAAATCGCTCGTCCACGCCTGGCTCAAACTTAGTTTTTAAAGGCAAGTTAAACATCTCTAGATTCTATGTCGGTCGAATTACAAAAGATTCCACCGAAGCTGGTATAAAAGACTTTTTATCTTGGCTAAATGTTAAATATACATTTGTTCGTTTCTTCAACAATCCGTCACGACGTTTCGCTTCAGCTCAAGTTAACGTCCAAAACGAGTCATGTGAAATTATGAACAATGCGAATATGTGGCCCGATGGCATAGTGATAAAACCTTGGCTGTCATGGAGAAAATTCAGTGAACAGAAACAGTTACGTTCTTAAGAATTATGACATGGAATTGTCGTGGTTTGTTTACGAGCGTGCCTTTTATCATAGAGTGTTTAGATAAATATGAAATCGATGTGCTGTGTTTGAATGAGCACTGGCTTACACCAAATTCCGCATTTCTTCTTTCAAATATCCATGCAGATTACTTTGCAATTTTCAAATGTCATTCATCGAATAATGGAAACCACTTCAGGTCTACCTATATGGGTGGGGTAGCCATCTTAGTCAAATCCCATCTTCGTCCTTTTGTTTCTGAAATTGAAGTACACTATGATAATATTCTTGGAATTCAGATATCAATCCCAACAAGATATCCCCTTTTTATATTTACGTCATATTTACCACCGGCGTCGAAAGGAATATCTAATTTCCTAGAATCTCTTGATGTCATCGATGTCCTTTACTCTACTTATTCCAATATTGGAATTCCCATACTACTGGGGGACTTCAACTGCAGAATTAATTCAAATCCAAACGACACACGTGTGAGGGCCTTTAATAAGTTTCTACAAAACCACAATTTGACTTCCCTGTGTCTGGAAGATGCCTGCAGTGGCTCAAGTTGGACATTTCAATCCTGGGAAGGCGGGCCTACGTCCCTCATTGACCATATACTTATTTCGAAGGATATATTGATTAATGTAATTAACATGTGTATTTTAAATCATAATATGTACAATCTATCCGACCACCTTCCGGTTTTCGCAAATTTCGATTTTGAATGTAACCCAATTACTATACCACACATCGTTCCCAACTATGGTAATATCTCATGGTCAAAGGCAATAAACGACGGTTGTTTGTACGACTATACCTTTGCTCTGTCAAATTCCCTCTGGTCGGTTAACTCACAAGATTCAACAACGATCAGTGAAATTGATAACTGTTTAAGTGAAATTACAAGTGCGATAATGAATGCCTCTTTAGAGTTTCTTCCCAAGAAAAAGTTCCTTAAACATTAAATGTTACTGGAACAAATCTGTCAAGAATTACCATGCTAGAATGCGCGTTGCCCGCCATCATTGGATATCCAGTGATAAACCAAGAGGTTGCGACAATAACTTATTCGTCAGTTATAAAAAGTGTAAAAGGCAATTTCGCAGAGAATTACGAGCTTCGTCATCTAGGTACCTAAGTGAACACTTTCATAAAATTGACACTTCTTCAGAAATCGACGATAAATTTTTCTGGCATTTAATCAAGAATTCTAGGAACGGAAACGTCTCCAATTCTGTCAAATATTGAAATGTTCAAGGACAAACTGCGAATGAATCTACATCAATACTGAACGCTTGGGCAGATCACTTCGAGTCTGTATTTTCTAACAGGGATGAAACTACCTATAATCAGCAATTCGGCGATAATATCACGTCTCAAGTCAAAAATTTAAGAGAAAAACTAAAGAATGCTGGCTGTCCAGAGTCTTTGCTTACTACCCCACATGAAATAAGCGAAATCTGCAACTCTTTAAAGAACAATAAAGCATCCGATATTGACGGAATTACATACGAGCATCTAAAATATGGCGGTCGAACTCTCTATCATCATTTAGCGAATATTTTTAATGCTATTCTGAAAATAGGAGTGGTTCCTGCATCTTTTAAGCATAGTTTCATCATACCAATTTTTAAAGGCGGGAACAAGGATCGCAGCGACCCTAATTCCTACCGAGGTATTTCGATCACACCAGCTATAGGTAAATTATTCGAAAAGGTTATTGAGAAACGCCTGGTTATCCTAAATAAAGAAAACAACTTTCCCAATCCTCTGCAGGTTGCCTATCAAAAAGGTTTGTCGTCATTGCATGCGTCCTTTGTGATCCAAGAAACTATTAACAATTTCCACGAACGGTCAACTGATATCTCCGTGGCTTTTTTGGACAGCACCAAAGCCTTTGACTCTGTGTGGCATGATGGACTCCTTTTTAAACTTTACGATGCAAAGACTCCCCCCCACCCTCTAGAATCTTATTGACTCGATGTATACGAATATGAATAGTAGCGTCAGGTCCGATGGAGCTTACTCCCGTAAGTTTGTCCTACAGCGTGGAATACGACAGGGCGGTGTGTTATCAGCAAAGTTCTTTCTCCTTTATATCAACCAGCTTCTTAACGATGTATCTAGTTCTTCGAATGGGGCCTTTGTACTAGACATAAATTGCAGCTGTCCAACACAAGCGGATGATATTGCCATAGTTAGTCCGAGTGAAACGGGCTTACAAGACCTACTGAATACGTGCCAGACTTACAGTTCAAATTGGCGTTTCAAGTTTTCGACCAGTAAAAGTGTTCTCCTTAAGTTCCAATGTAAACCGAACAGAATTATAACTAAAACGCGAGTGTCACTTTTTGACTCATATCTACCAGTCAACGAGTCTGTTAAACATGTCGGTGTTATCTTAAATTCCAGCAGAAATAACAAAGACCGAACTGCAGAAGCTTGTAGAATTATTCGATCCCATTCGGCTATAATACAACACTCAGTTGTTCTTAATCCCCTGACAACATCTAAACTTATTAATAGTTGTGTATATCCCAAAGCCCTGTATGGCTGTCAGCTTTGGTTCCACATTCCAGAATCCGATATTATGTCACTAGAACGCGCCCAAAGATATGTCTGTAAACGCATCCAAAACCTACACAGTAGAACACGAACTGATATTTGCCTTAGTTTACTCGCCTGGTTCTCTGTTGAGTCATACATTGACCGCCAGAAGTTGCTATTCTTTGGTCAATTGCTAAATCTTGATACTAGATACTTACCGCGCCAACTTGTCATCACCAGAATACTTGAATACAAGTACTCCTGCAATTCCACTAATATAGGATTTGTTCCTGACATATTCCGTATACTTAAGAAATATAATTTGATCTCGTTTATCAATAACTTCCTGGATTCGTATGTGTTTGTTAAAAATCGTATTTGGAAAACAACCGTTAAAAATGCTATAAAACAATTCGAAATAGATCAGTGGAAGATTCGCTTAAAGTCGGATCCATCGTTTGACTTATTCCGATGTGTCCAAAGAGAATTTTCTCCCCATCCGATATTTTCATTCTGGCGTTCCCATCCCCAGTATAAACATTGCTGCCTTATATTCATAAAAGCTCTCTCCATTGCCCGGATAAGCTGTTATACTCGCCAGGTACTCTGTGAAAAATGCGGCCAGATGTTTTCGTGTATTGTCATTCACGCATTAGTGTATTGCAACTGGTTTGAAAACATACGAAATATATTCTTTTTACAAATAGAACTACAATTACCCCAAAATGTCCTGTCCAAGCTCATACTTTCAAATGAATTAGAATTTTTGTCTTTCTTATTCAGTTTCGATCCATACAAAACGATACTTACTCCAGACACGTATCTTCTTGTTCAGAAAAGTATTTTACACTTTGTATTCGGCGCTTTACGAAAGGTCAGGTTGTCTCCCTTAACCAATGATCAGTATTTTTTATGATGCAAATTATTATCTAAATGGATTATAAAACCATGTTTAACTTATTTTTGTTTAACTGCAATCTTATCTAGAACCTTTTATATGTATATATTTATTATTTATTATGCATTTATTATGTAATTATTTATGAAAATCTTCAGAATTGGAGGAAATAAAGATATATATAATATCATCATATTGAAATCAAGAAAAGGCTTCCAGCATGTTCCCTTGTCGAAAAATAGCCAATTTTCCCAGGGTCACTTTTAAGTTTTTTACCTTCTTAATTTCAGTTTATGGGTTATAGGTTAATTATTTATTGCCCGATATGTATAAAACAAAGTTTGTATTTTGTATGTTGCGAATTTTCGACTTATTTTTCAGCTATAAAAATTTCTTTCGGCACCGTGAGTGACGTAATTTTGCGATAATTTACAATTGTGACCCGTCTTTTCGCCAGCAAATAAATATTACTTTTACATATGATAGAAGGTTTCACTGTAGCAAAACAACTAAAGTATAGTTCGGTAGCTCAATGGATCGGCTATGGTATAATAAACTTCCTGTATGATTCCTGAAAGCCGGTTCAGTGCTGCTTGCCGGTCTAGTTATTATTATTATTTACCGCGGGAGCGTAGATCTCTATGATCGAAAACAGATATCGGTCTAGAATTAGATTTTCTATCGGGAAACCATGTGGTGGCTACTTGATAAAATATTTTTGAAATTTCTGCGCATACCGGAAGTGACCGAACTTTGTACGTTTTCAAAAAATTGAAAATTGGCCATAGTTTCATCAATTCTTTATCCATTTTCAAAAAAATCACACTTTCGGAATTCCTGAATCTTTTCTGAGACAATGGCTATCTCACATTTTTCAATTTCAAACATTCGTCTATGACTTTTACCGTTCGAAAATTGAAAACATGTTGTTTACGAGACAATTTTTGTTATTTTTCAAAATTTTCAAATTTGACCTACATTTTTGGATACCTGAAGTCCATCCGATTCCAGCAATATAAGTTTCATTCAGAGTTATCGCCCTTTATTTTTCGATTTTTTTCGAATTTTCTTCCCATTTTGTGAGCTCGGGTTTCGCTTTATGGCAGAATTGACGTTTCTGAAACTTCTGGAACATGAAGTTATAGTCCAATACCAACTTATAAAGCAATTGTGACAAGAATCCTTAAACCGGAAGTGGTCGAAATAATGTGCAATTTTTTGAAAAAAAGGAAAAAAATGGATATTTTGGGGGAAATACGCGATTTCTCCGCCCGATATCAATGGATTAAGGAAATTAGGGTACCATTGGACTGCACTAGGATTGTACTACCGTATGATACCCAATTCATACGGATACTAGGATCAGGCAGCAAAATATGGCACGCTGAAAATCAAGTATTTTCTGATTTTTAGCATTTTTGGACGCCTGTATCTCGAAAACTACGCCAGGAATTTTGATGAAACTTTCTCTATTAAGAGACCTTGTGGTGGTCTTGCGTACGAAACATTCCATTACCACTTTGAAATGTCTGGAATGGGATAAAAAAGGGACTGAAAATCGAAAAAAGTCGAAAAATCGTGAAATTTTGGACAATGCTCTATTTTTTTATTTTAAGAGATTTTTAAAAAAAGGTTGTATAATCAGATAGCTGACCTAATATGTATGTAATTATTCAAATTTAATTTTCGATATTTTAAATTTTTTGCATTTTTGGCACTTTTGAACATAGGATTTCTCAGGGGCATTTTATCTGATCAGATAAAGTAATATTTCATTACAGAGCCCTGTGGCTATTTTAGTGCCCAAATCGGCTATTAAAACTATTCCGACAATAATAACGACACCGGAAGTATTCAAAAAATGAAAAAAAAGGTTAAAAACATTGTCGCACTTGCGAAAAACTTGATTTCTGCCTTAGGTAATACCGGACCAAAAGAACTAAAGTGTCGTTGGATAGCCCCATTAATGGACCATCATATGGTATCTAAATAATACGATTTCAATGGTAAGGAAATAAATTATTGTATGCCAAAAATCAAGTATTTTCCGATTTTTTAACATTCCGAGACGCCCTTTTCTCGAAAACGACGCCTACGATTTTTCTCAAACTTTTCTTACTCAAAGTCCTATCGGTTGTCTATATAGTGAATTCAAAATGAAAAGCATTGAAATAATATAGGTGGTCCAAAAATGGCCTCAAACTTTGAAAAAAATTGAAAAATCGTTAAATTTTTGGAAACGCTCTTTGATTTATCTTTTTTTCCAAAACTACTCAATGGATGTTTCTGACACTTCTGGTACAGAAAGTTAAGTATCCAAAGAACTTCGTAAAGCTATCACGACAATGATCGTAAAACCGGAAGTAGTCGAAAAAATGTCCGATATTTTGAAAAAAAATATTTTTTTTACGAAAACCTTTTTTATTTATGAATATTTTTTGATGGTATTTTACACAGGGTTAAACTATCATCCTACTTGAACAGAAATGAGAAAAAAAATTGTCTCGGTAATTTGCGTTAGCCGCCATCGGCTAATTTAGTTTTTCGTACCCAGAACAAATATTTATTGTTCGATTTGTATAAAACAAAGTTCATATGCTCCGTGGTCCCAATTGTATTTTTTTTGTTACGGTGAAATTTTTCTGTCGGCAACGGAAGTGACGTAATATTAACAAAAACTACAATTTGGACAGTTCGGCACCACTTTTTGAAAGCTAATGTTATTTTTTTCAAAACTGATATAACTAAAAGGATGCACCCTGCAAAGGTGCACAAAGTCTTTAGCTCAGATTTTTTAATTCCAATTTCATTTTCGGGCAATTTCGAATAAAGTGCAAAATTCAGTTATTTACAATTCATTCAGCGTCTTCATATTTTGAAATATTTATTTGTTATTTTCATAAACTCGTAGCATTAATCCAAACGAAGAGAATGTATGGGAAAATTAGTTTGTAATATGAGCAGTTGCCGAGAAATATGCAATTTTGCATGCAGCACTTTTCAAGTTATTTTGCCTATAAAGGAGGGAATTATTATTCGATTTGCAATATTTTTTTTCCATTTGATGCTTAATGTCATTTTGGACTAAGTCAAGCCAATTTTACATTTTCACTGTGACCGGAAATGACGTCATTTGGGCAAAAACTGTTTTTTTAACCTAAAAAACAAATATTTTATTAAAATGAATCTGACTTATAATATTTTTAGAATTATGATATTTGATTCCCATCAACGAATAGAATGAAGCCATACGACCATACAGATACCACAAAATGGTTTCTAACTTGTACGGTTACAGAGAAATAGGCGATCTTCTATAAGTCACTTTTCAAGGTTTTTGGTCTATAAAAGTGTCAATTATTATACGATTTTTTATATTTTTTTTACCATTTGATGCCTTATGCCATTTATGACTTAACATTTTCAATATCACCGGAAGTAATGTAATTTTTGCAAAAAACGTATTTTTAGCCTTCAAAACAAACATTTTTTTTGGAGGGATTGATATTTATTATTCGTTTAACTTTATAACGTCTGACTCTAATGGGCATTAAGATTGAATCAATACCATCATATTGATATCAAGAAAATGCTTCTAGCATGTTCCCTTGTCGAATAATAGCCAATTTTCCCAGGGTCACTTTTAAGTTTTTTACTTTCTTAATTTCAGTTTATGGATTATAGGTTAATTATTTATTGCCCAATATGATAAAACAAAGTTTGTATTTTGTATGTTGCGAATTTTCGACTTATTTTTCACCTATAAAAATTACTTTCGGCACCGGAAGTGACGTAATTTTGCCATAATTTACAATTTTGACCGGTATTACTTTACATATGGTAGAGGGTGTCACTGAAGCAAAACAACTAAAGTATAGTTTGGTAGCTCAATGGATCGGCTATGGTATAATAAACTTTCTGTATGATTCCTGAAAGCCGGTTCAGTGCTGTTTGCAGGTCTAGTTATTATTATTTTTTTTTTGTATGTGAAAATTAGTTTGCAATATAAGCAGTTGCCGAGAAAAGAGTTGTTTTGCATAAGTCACTGTTTTCGTAATTTTGCCTATAAAATTGTCAATTATTATTGGATTTTTATAAAAGTGGCATCATTTGATTCAAAAAGCGTGTAGCGTCATATCAAGTTGATTACAATTTAAAATTGACATTGGAAGTGACGTCATTTTGTCAAAACTGCATTTTTAACTTTTTAAATCAATGTTTTATTCAACCAAGAATTATTTAATATGTATTAATAATTTTAACTTTTGGTTTAAATTCACATATGAACACAACTCATATGGTCATATAGATATCAAAATTCTTTCTAACTTGTTTGGTTGCCGAGAAATAGACAGTTTTCTACAGGTCACTTTTGAAGGTTTGGGAGCCATAAAAGTATCAATTATTATTCGATTTTCATAAACTTTACACCATGTTATACCTAATGCCATTTAGGATTTCATACAAGTAATTTAAGTTTTTCATTATCATCGGAAGTAATGTCATTTTGGCAAAAACTGTATTTTTAGCCTTCAAAACAGATATTTTATTCAAATGAGTCTGTTTTGAAATCTTTTTCAAATTATGATATTTGATGACAATCAACAAATAGAATGAACCCATATGATCATACAGACACCACAAAATGGTTTCTAACTTGTACCGTTGCCGAGAAATAGCTGATTTTCTACAAGTCACTTTTCAAGTTTTTTTTGTCTTTAAAAGTGGCAATTATTATTCGATTTACATAAATTTTTCACTATATAATATCTATGCCATTTCGGATTTCATAAAACTAATTGAACATTTTCATTAACACCGGAAGTATTGTAATTTTGTCAAGATCATTTACAAGTAACAAATGTATAAAATGAATTGATATTACTGGATTTGGTTGATTCTGCGTCCATTTTATTTGATGTGAGCAATGTTTATTTGGAAACCTGCTTAATGGTTTCGTTGGTACCGGAAGTGACATATGTTCAAGGGTAACTTGTCACCGGAAGTGACATGTTCAAGGGGAGCGTGACACCAGTGAAACCCGTCATTCCTGTATGCAGGTTTAGTTTTAGTTTGCTTTCTTTAAAAATATAGTTGTATTGCACTACATTATGCAGGCCTTTGCTTTGAGCGAGGGGGTGTCATATAGTAATGATGTTACTATATGTGTTGTCCCTTTAGTGTAAGGTTGTGTGTATGTCTGAGGGAGTATTGTAACAGTGCACATTGACAAAATATGCAATATGTTTTATTTTAGATATTTTATTCTTATGCATTTTAAAAAAATGTATATTTTATAGATTATATAGTTTAATTTAAATGTATATATGTTTATTAAAGACGTCGAGTCTATATTGCATAAATCAACCTTGACGCTGATTTGGTGTCAATAGATCTTAAGCATATTATATAATTGTATACTGATATTGAAGAGGGTCCTTTATTGGTTGTTTATTTCAAAGTAATTAAGTAAGATTAATGGTGACAGCTTAAACTTTTAAAACAATAACTAGGATTAAACTGACACTATTACCCCCAGATAGTCGTTACCTGACATATTAAGTCAAACGAGTCCAGATCCGGCCAATCAGATTTCGTATCGTGTAATGGGTGTCTTCCGTAAATGGTCTTCCACCAATATAAAATGAGATTAATCCAACACGTGGCATCTCTAATATTTTCCGGGATTTTTGGAAGATATAAATATATCTCGCTAAACTTCCATCATTATCTTCACTTAATAAATTACTTTGAAACGACAATATTGGATCTCTCTTATATTCAGATTATAATCCACCGAAAACCACACTTTTACAATTGGGGAGATGTTTTAAGATCCTGGCTGATGTCGAAACAAGGAGTTGATCCAGATAATTTTCCAAGATATCCGTTAAGAAACAAAGAAACAGAAAACTGGGGAGATATCTGAAACCGAAATTACAGTTAACACTGAAATTAACACGATAGCTTCAAATTCCTCTTCAATTCATACAGAAGAAAACTGTACACAGGTATTTGCAATGAGTTCTGTCCAATAGACCTTTCTCGCGCTAAATTCGAAAACGAGGCTCGGTATACAAACCCGCCGCATCCGGATGCAGACGTCGTCAATGTTGTTGCAGACGTGAGCTGATCTCCCTTAAGTCAGAATGGATCAGCCCGTCTGTGACGTTTATTAATTTAGCACGTGCATGTTTTTTTTGGGTATAAAGGCCAGGGTTGGTCCATATTGCCCTCTCCTTAGCGTTCTTAGCTTGCTTAGACTTACTCGTATTCGGATACTAAGTTAGACGCCTTAGATTACTGTGTGTTTGTGGATTTATAGAATTGGGATTGCTTCGACTATAGTAAGTAGAAAGCTTTTACTTATATTTAAATTATAACTGCAGTAGTGGTTGTGCATGTTGCATGCTGCTTGTAGAGCTGCTGTGTATTGCTTATCAGTGTTATTAGTATATAGTATATTTACCTGTCTGTCGCCCTGTCGTAACCCCTCAACCCATCCCGCCTATTCTCACTCAGGCCATCGCAGAATAGGTGGGTACACTCTGAGGGCTTAACCACGAGATAAGTCACAGATAAATACCCAATTTTACTTTATATGGCGCTGCGGCTTTTTGAACTTTAGCTGGTAGGGTTATTTGGGAGTTTATAAAATTCCAGGTTTCTTTATTTAGTGGAGATAGTTCACATAATTATAAAAGTACCCTTGTAGGAAATAAAATCAGTAAATATTAAAAGTTATTATTCTAGTCAGGTTATAGAATTGTGATTTGAATTGCAATGGGAGTAAAATAGTGTAATTATTGGTAATTGATTTGTTGTTGGTGTATAAGCGAAATCGCGGGAAAATACTACCCGTCGCCTTGGTAACGCATGCTTTTTGTATGCAGGTAGTAGGACTAGACATCCAACATAGCCATCGGTGTTAGTAGTTGGTAATATATTTAACAATTTAATTAAACATATCTTGGTCAGTTATTAAAATAGTATTTGTGTTAATGATTCTATAGGACAGTGAAATTAAAGTTGATTTATTTTTACTGTTTCAATATTAATGCTTTGAAGTGAGATCACGTGGGTAGATTAATTATTACTTAGGAATTTCCCGATAGGCAATTTTACCGGAAGTAAACAAACAAAATGGCCGACTATTGAGAAATTATTTTAGAATTTAAGACTTTTTGCAGAATAAAGGGAATTTATTTAACGTTTTGAAGATAATTTGAGATCTTATATCCCTATTACAAATAAGCCCTATATAGTGAAGCGTTAGGGAAGTGGTATAGATAAGTTAAGAATCAATTAAAGTGACTTTACCTAATTTTCAACATGGCATATGGGGGTAGTCAGTGGTCTCTAAAGATGGAACAAGATTATCGAGATGCATTCTTATCTGAGACTCAACATTTTATGGAGGATCAGCGATCATTGAATCAGCCTCCTTTGTACCCCGGTCAGGATGGTAGACTTCATGACCCTATCCCAAATACCAATAACAAAAAAGATAAGGGGGAGTTTATGAAACAGGATGGGAGTCTTAGTCAAGATGCTAGGGTTAATGATCCTATTCCACCCCGCAATGAACAGCAAAGGGAAGGGAGATATGTGAGAGATGATGGGGCTACCCGAGCCAGGGAGAATTGTTTTAACCCTTCTACCATACCTCGTTCTTTATCTTTTAATGGAAAATCAGATGGAAGTTGGAATACTTTCAGTGATAAATTTGTCCGGTTTGCTTTGTCCCAACCTTGGGGTGCCAATAGTTTTCAATGTATGAACTACTTATGTTATTGTTTATCTGATAAGGCAGCCGACTATTTTACAAATATAACTCGGAGATATCCGGAAATGAATTTTCAAGTGACATTAGAAATGATGGAAAAACGTTTCGGAGGTCAGGATATACCCGAGGCAGCCCATGTGGAATTTCAAATGGCCACTCAGGGGGTTAAGGAATCGATAAGTGACTGGAGTGACAGAGTGCAACAGTTAGCGTTGAGAGCTTATTCTGGTTTTGCAACGGAGAGTTTTATAGCTAGACAATCTGTTTTGAAATTAGTTTCAGGCTGTAATGACCCAGAGGCGGGTAGATTTGTCGCTAATTTAAGATTAATTGATATGGAGGAAGCGGTTGAAAGGTTGCAATGGTACACTCATGTCAACACGGTCATTCCGTTAAAATCTAACATGAATTCCACTAGGGGTAGTGGTTATCCCGGGGCAGATAGGCAAGTAGGATTCCCTAATCCGGTAGAGACAGAGTCCTTCTCCCAGACATTTAGACACGATGACTATGAGTCGGTGGGGGTTAGGTCTCGACCATCTAGATCTTCTATGCCTAGACGATTATATCAAAATCCACGATCCCCTCGTGTTAATAGAACTTATTACCCTGAGTTAAGATCGACAAGTCCTTTTCAAGTAGGATTTACGGATTTGCCCCCAACAGATATGCAAACATCAATGGAATATAGTCATGTATATCCCTATGTACGTAGAACTAGCCCTTCGCCTATGCGTAAGCAAGTTAAACCTCCCAGTTTAAGTGTTGAGCAAATTCCAGAAAAACCGAAAGAGGAATCGGAAATAGGCCAAGTTAAAATGGAAGTAAGCCAACTTAAAGATATGATAGCGACTTTAATTTTTTACTTTGAATAGGAGAAGGTCCTCCCCTTCGCCTAATAGGACAAATATTACTTGTTTTGGATGTGGAGAGTTAGGCCATTATAAGAATGAATGCCCCCAGCAGCCTACTAAGTTACCGGCATCTACCTCCACAAAGAAACAGTTAAGGATTAAGGAAGAAAATGATACTTTAAACGTTCAAGGGACGAGGCAGTAGGCCTGCCCTCGTTCCCGGTTGAACAAGGTCCAAACTTGAAACATGCACTCTTACTTGAACCTGTAGAAGAATGTCAGGTTAACATTGCTCTTAGTTCCAAGGTTGGGGGGAGTGTTAGTGTTTCTGAGCCTGATGAGGAAATTTCTGTTGCTAGGTTACCCTCTGCTATTGCATATAGAGTCCCCCTAACAATAGAAAGTTTAGTTACTGAGTCATTAATTGACACGGGTTCGGATTGTACTATAATATCGCCTAAGGTTTATGATCAGCTTGAAATTAAGCAACCCAAGATTAGGGATATTACAATACATGCTGCAGCTGAGAATATGACATTTCCTGGATTTCTAATTGGCCCCGTTACTCTCCGAATAGGGTCTTTTACGTTCACGGATAATGTGTATGTAGCCCCAATAGCTGACACAGCTTTACTTGGTTTAAATTTTCTTAGAAAGTGGAAAGTTATTATTGATTTTTTACATGAGTGTTTAATAGTAGGTGATGAGAGTATTCCCTTAGTAACAGGATTAAGGCCTTCGTGTAATACTGATAGTACCCCATATACTGCCCAAGTTATGGTCCCTACTAAAACTATTATTACAGCTAGGTCAGTAACTCGTCTACCTTGTAAAATGGATAGGACATTAAAAGAATATATGATAGAGCCTATAGAAAGTGAACAGTTACTTATTGGTCGCACTCTTCATTCAAATACTGATTATCCCACGGTATGTTTGATTAATGCGTCTGATAAGGACATTGTTTTGAAGTCTAATAACATAATTGGACAAGCCTATGAGGTCGGAACGGAATCAATACTTCCTATTCCCTTAGGAGATTCTTCCCCGGGTTCCCCCAACCCTAACCCTGTAGGTCCCTCTAATATTGATAATGGGGTACTAAATGAAGATGGTAGTCCAAGGGTACCTGAACATTTAGTTGCCTTATATGAACGATCAATTAAGCATTTGTCAAGCGGCCAAGCAAGGCAAATTGCAGAATTATTGATTGAATTTAGTGATGTTTTTGCTCAAACTGAATATGACTTAGGAAATTTTACTGCCATAGAACATGCTATTCACACGGGCGATGCCCGGCCCATTAAGGAACGCATGCGTAGGACACCTTTGTGTTTTGCCTCGGAAGAGGAAGCCCATTTAAAGAAAATGTTGAAAGCAGGTGTTATCGAACCTTCCACTTCTGATTGGGCGTCGGCCCCAGTATTGATACGCAAACCTGACGGGAATGTAAGATGGTGTATTGATTATCGAGCTCTTAATGCAGTCACGACTAAGGATGTATATCCTTTACCTATTATCGATGAATGTTTAGATACCCTGGCAGGGAATACTTGGTTTTCTAAATTAGATGCTAACTCTGCATATTGGCAGATTAAAGTTAAGCCTGAAGACCAAAAGAAAACAGCATTTCTAACTAAATTTGGCCTCTTCGAGTTCAAGCGTATGCCTTTTGGCCTTAGCAACAGCCCAAGTTCTTACTCCAGAGCAGCCAATTTGGTCTTGCAGGGCCTAAATTGGAATATATCGTTAGCATTTATCGATGATGTGTTAATTATGGGTCAAAAATTTGAAGATCACATATTCAATCTTAGAACGGTTTTGGCACGTTTCCGTCAATATGGATTAAAAATGAAACCTAAAAAGTGTGAATTATTTAGGCAGGAAGTAGAATTCCTAGGCCGTATTGTGAGCAAAAACGGTATAAAAATGAGTGATAAACACTTAGCCCCAGTGAGAGATTGGCCGATTCCCAAGAATACTAAGGAGGTAGAAAAATTCCTGGGATTTGCCAATTATCACCGTGTCTTTTTAAAAGGGTACGCAGAGAAGGCGCTAGCCTTGTACTCTATTACAGGTAAAAAACCTTTTTATTGGGGGGAGGAGCAGCAAGAAGCTTTTGAAAATATAAAGACTGCTTTAATAACTACCCCAGTTTTAGCTCTACCTAATCAAACTGATCCGTTTGTCTTGGATACTGACGCGAGTAATTTAGCAGTGGCCGCTGAATTAAGTCAGGTCCAAGATGGACAAGAGAGAGTAATAGCCTACTCTAGTTTTTCTTTAACCCCGGAACAGCAGCGGTACTGTACCACACGGAAAGAATTACTTGCGGTTGTTCGATTTACCCGCCAATTTAGGCATTATCTCTTGGGTCGTCCTTTTACGGTCAGGACTGACCATAGTAGTCTTACTTGGTTACTGAAGTTTAAACGTCCTAATGGTCAGTTAGCTAGGTGGATGGAAGAGCTTGCCCAATATGATATGACTGTAAAATATAGACCAGGTTCCAAACATGTAAATGCAGACGCCCTGTCTAGGATACCTGTGTCCGGCCCTTGTCCTGAATTTGCTTTGAATATACGTCCGAGTGATTTGCCCTGTGGAGGTTGTAAATATTGTGTAAGAGCCCATGAGAATTGGTATGAATATCAAATTAATGTCGAAGAAGCGGTCCCTTTAATCCCGCCCAAGATTAATGGGAAACCCCCTATTGAAATTGACCTCAATAGTTTTAAAGGGGAATGGCAAGACAAAATTAATGAAAATCTTGGTACGACGGATTTTGATGGATTGTTAACAACGTGTGCTCTCATAGTTTCTCCTAATAATTCCCAGGGAAATCCCCAAGTTTGGACTCTGACTCAGGACGATTCAGGAATTGATTTATCAGGCAAATTAGAGGAGGAAATCAAACAAGGCCAAAAGACAGACTCTGACTTGGCTATTTTATTAAATTGGATGATTAACCAAATAGAACCAGGGGAGGGTGAATTATTTATAGCTAGTCCTGCCTCAAAAAGTTATTGGATCAATCAGAAATTATATTATTTGGATGAAAATCAAATCTTGTATAGGAAAGACTTAGACGGTCATTCTCAACTAGTAGTGCCTAAGCCCTTAGTCTCTGAATTATTAAGATTAAATCATGACATTCCTCTGGCGGGTCATCAAGGTATAGATCGAACTAGAAATAGAATAAGAACACAATATTATTGGTATGGGATGACCCAAGAAATTAAGTTATATGTCGCATCATGTAAGCAATGCAATCAAAGTAAAAAGGCAACTAGGATAGCTAGATATAACTTAGTCAATTATCATGCAGGAGCCCCTATGGAAAGAGTTCATTTGGATTTCCTAGGTCCTTTACCTAAGTCCAATCAGGGAAATGAATATATTTTGATGATGGTGGATCAATTCACCAAATGGGTCGAATGTATTCCCTTGCCATCTCAAACTGCGGAAATAACAGCACAGGCCGCTGTCAATGAATTCTTTTCGAGATTTGGAGTTCCGTTTCATATCTTTACAGATCAGGGTCGAAATTTCCAAAGTGACCTTTTTATCTCCTTGTGTGATTTATTGAAAATACATCGTGCCCGTACCACCCCATACCGTCCATCGTCCAACGGCCAGGTAGAGCGATACAATCGGACGTTGATGAATGCGTTACGTTGTTATATAGGGGATACGCAAGCAGATTGGGACATTTATTTGCCTCAATTAGCCGGTGCCCTTCGCTCCTCTGTAAATCGGTGTACTGGGTATACGCCCAATAAATTAATGTTGGGGAGAGAGATCAATATGCCTGCTGATCTCATGTTTGGGTCTCCAACAGAAGAGCAAGAACCCCTGCCTGATCCATATTTAAAAAATCTTAAGGAAAATATAGTTAAATCACATGAGATTGCTCGTAAAACTTTGCAGACTAAACAAAAACGCATGAAAAAAGATTACGATGTGAAAATTTGGAAAAAATCTTATGATATAGGGGATTGTGTATATATCTTGGATACTGCCTGTCTTAAGGGAAAGAACAAAAAATTAAGTCCTTATTGGAAAGGCCCAGGGGTGATTGATAAAGTTTTGACCCCTTATCTCTTAAGGGTGAAAACGCGTAATGCTCAGTCCATTATGCATCATGACAGAATAAAACCGTGTAGAGATAGGGAGATTCCCCCCTGGGTGGAGCATTATAGAAATAAAATTATGAGTGGGGATCATTCTACCCCAGTGCGTCCTACTCGCAAAATTTATTGTGTTTGCCGGAGACCATGGGGAAAAGGTTTCGGAATTCAGTGCGATTATTGTTTAGAGTGGTTCCATGGAAGGTGTGTTAATTTGACCCCTGAGGAGGCGGAATGCATAGATATATATACCTGCCCTTATTGCGATTCCTCACAACCAGCATGATAGTCCGGGAGAGAAAGGAATGATTTTCTCCCGGGGTATTTTTTTATTTTCAGATTTTAAAGATTATACATTACTTGTATTTGAAAGGTAAGCCGTGGTGATTATGAGGAAAGGTTTTACTAATAGAGGTCCCTGTTCCTCTAAACAGGAACAGCAAACCGTTGAACCATGTTGGGATGACGAGTTATATCAATCTGATATCATTTTGAGTCCGCCAACTCCGCAGGTGTTAGGGGAGAGTACCACTTCCATGAGTTCCGATTCGGAATGGTCAGTGTTGTCGTCCCCTATTAGGTTGGATGAGTGGTCAAATCCTATTAGGCCCAACCCAGTTCCTCCTTTTGTTCCTTTACGACCCAAGTCCCAGGATGTGAGAGTATATGATGGGCCTAATCAGGGGGGGGGGATGAATTAACATTATATATTTCACCTACTCAGAATAGGATTCGACAACCTCCTATACCTTTGGCTAGTTGGCAAATAAGACCCACTCCTAGAGGGATTAGTAGGATGCCCGTACCTTTAATGTCGTTAAGGGTGGCCCCACCTACTTATTATGCTAGGCCCTCTTTTTTGTTGCCGTTAATCACGGGGCCTAGAAAACCAATAACCATCCCAAATTCTGGGGGGACTCAGCCGGGTTTGTTGCCGAGGGGTGACTATGGGGTAAAGGTTGCTGATAGGTTTAGGGTTCCGGAGACGGTTTTGGCTAGTAGAAGACCCCCAGCTGTCGCTCAAGGTTGTAGGGGTGTGATTCCTGACGGGATTGTGGGGGGAGGAAGGTATGGCTCACAGTCATCTGGATATGGATTAATAAACAACAGGGATAGGTTGCCCGTGAGTTCAGGAGGGTATCAAAGGAAAATGGGTTTAGATTCGGGTCCTACAGGGAATTTGCCGGTACCTCCAAAGAGAAAATTAACATATGATGAATATGTTCAGGTAGAACCTGGTTGTAGACCAGTCCTGGAGAGAGGGATTCCCCCTTGTCAAGGTCATGAAATACCGCGGAGTCAGGCATGGGAGAGGGTAAACAGATCGAGATTAGTAAAAGCCTCTTTGTGTCCAGTTCCGGGGTGTGGTTATAAGACCAATTCCTTAAAAATACATGTATTTGACAAGCATCTACCCCCTTATTTTAGGATCCCCAGAGGGGGGATGTCAGTTCCCAGTGTGGAAATTGTCAGTAAGAGGGTATTGGCAGTAAGAGCTCTGGCAAGAGCGATCCCCGATGTAGGCGAGTCCTTGTGGGAGATTATGGATAAACTGAACAGGGACAAACTGATACCAGCCGATAGTAAGGTGGATCCCGCGACTTATGGGGCTTTTCGGGAATTGGCAAGGCAATCTGGGTGGGTCCCCATTAGGGATTTTTCTCTTCACCCCTTAACACATCCAGCCCTATTGACACATTGGAGGGTTTTGGCTACATTGTTAGGATATCTTTCCCCGGGGGACCAGAAAGTTTTCCGGGAGAGGTTTGTGTAAGGGGGGAGTCGAGGGAAGTGGGGATAGGATAAGGGAGGCGTCCCGGGGAAATTGGTGAATGGAGTTGTAGGAGATTCCAATAAAGGAAAATTAAGAGAAAAGTCAGAATAGTTCGAAGGAAGGAGAAAATGTGGAGAAAGTAGATAGAAATAGTTAGATAATTGGTTGTGATCTCTATTTTTTTTCAGATGGAAGAGAAGAATCAAATCTCTATTCCCCCGCACCCGCTCACCCTAGGGGAGGGGGGTAATGCAACATCAACGGAGTCTTGCCCCAGGTCCCTCCTTGACCAGTTTGAATGGTTTGGGGGCCTGGGGCGGAGACCCAGGGTCTGCAGGGGGCAGACCGTGGCCTCTCCCGAGGGGGCAGACCGTGGCCTCTCCCGAAAGGGAGCAGGTCCGTGGGGTGGGGAGAACTCGTGCCTTTCCCCGGGCTAGGGGGAGAGGCCGAGGTCGGGCAACTAGCACTGGATCCCCTCTACCCGCCGCTCCAACCCCAGGAGCGGTAGAGGGGATGCCAGGGAGGCTAGAGGCCATGCCCCGGCGGCCTCCAACTGTACCGGAATCTGCTCCAGGGCAGGTGAGGGTCCGCCGAGGTTTTGGCCTCCCTCCTATTCACCCTAGCCCTCCTGATATTGTAGGACGGGCTGGGGAGGGTAGGGGGCCGGTTGTCCCCGAGGGATCCACTATTGATCCGAGGGGACAACCAGTTCCGCTGATGTCGCTTGTGATTCCTCGGCGTGAGTCCTCGAGTCAGAGGAGGACTCGTAGACGTGAGGAACGCAGGCGGCGTCAGCGGGCAAGAGAGTTGGTGGGGGCCGTCCCGGGAGATGACCGGCCTGTTCATCTCTCGCCGCAACAGTGGCGAGAGTTGTTGGGCCGGATTAGCTCTCAACAGACGCTTAAATGTCGGCTGTCCCCACTGCTGTCGCCCCACTCCTCATTGTTGAGCCTTAGGGGATTATAATTTTTTTTTATGTTTAGTTCTTTTTCCTCTTGTCCTTGTTTTTTTTTGTTAATTTCGGTTTATTTAGTTTGGGTGGGTGGTTTTATGGTATTTTTTATTATTTTTAGGGAAGGCCGTTCTTACTGTCATTTTCTATCTTCCTCTATAATCTTTCCTAACTCTTTGTTTCATTTTCCCTAGTTCTTTCCTGTTTCTTATCTTTGAGCTTAGCTATCTTCTAATTTCTCGTCTAGATTCGAACTTTTGATATTCTTCTGCCCCCTTTTATGTATGGATCAACCTATCCTAGGGATGGGGGGAAGGGAGTTATTTTTGGAATTGAGTATATTTTTATCTTCCCTAGGGGGGTCCCCTTTTATAAAATTGGGGGGTGTGTTGCAGACGTGAGCTGATCTCCCTTAAGTCAGAATGGATCAGCCCGTCTGTGACGTTTATTAATTTAGCACGTGCATGTTTTTTTTGGGTATAAAGGCCAGGGTTGGTCCATATTGCCCTCTCCTTAGCGTTCTTAGCTTGCTTAGACTTACTCGTATTCGGATACTAAGTTAGACGCCTTAGATTACTGTGTGTTTGTGGATTTATAGAATTGGGATTGCTTCGACTATAGTAAGTAGAAAGCTTTTACTTATATTTAAATTATAACTGCAGTAGTGGTTGTGCATGTTGCATGCTGCTTGTAGAGCTGCTGTGTATTGCTTATCAGTGTTATTAGTATATAGTATATTTACCTGTCTGTCGCCCTGTCGTAACCCCTCAACCTATTCTCACTCAGGCCATCGCAGATTAGGTGGGTACACTCTGAGGGCTTAACCACGAGATAAGTCACAGATAAATACCCAATTTTACTTTAATGTAAACAATGGCACTTCACTGCTGTGTCCCGTTGTGTACAAGCGATTCTAGGTACGACATTGACAAGAAGCTGTCCTTTCACAATATACCGAAAGACGAAAAGCTACGGAGAGAATGGATTGTTAAAATAAGAAGAGATGAGAATGCATTGTTCAAAGTAAGTCATGCATTTTTAATTTCATGACCTACGATTACGAGAATTATCATCGAATGTCAACATGCATTGATTAACCTAAATCGCCGATCGTTGTACGCCCCGTCAAATAAATATTCCAAAATAAATATTTTATTATTTAGTTCTATAATATGTCTAATTTATTTATTGGCAATTTCAAAATGAAATTATCATCATCATTGTTATTATTAATGTAATGAAGGCCGCCAGCTTGAGCTTGGGCTATATTTCATTGTTTGTTAAACTTTTACTTTTTTTGCCATTGATTGATAACTCGGCATAATTATTTTTTAAGTAACAAGTACCCGGTACCGTATGTATAGGCCTTATATCTTTTCATTGCCTTATAGTATAGGCCTAATGTTTGTTACAAAAATGTCATACCTAATTATTTATTTATTTTTTTTTAGATTACAGAAGCTTCCCACGTTTGCTGTCTACATTTTAATTCAAATGACTTTAAAAAGACACTCTCTGGAATGAGAAGACTAAAGAATGGTTCTGTTCCGTCGCTTTTTAATTGGAAAACCTGTCATGAGGAAAGGCCTGCACCCAAACAAAGATTACCATTTAATAATTCCAGGTATAGGAACCATACATAAATATTTTAGATTGTTAGTCGATTGCGTTCCCTTTAATTTTAATAATAGGCCTACATCTATGTATTTTTATGTAGTTGTTAAAAAACTACCCCCCACCCCTATTATATAGTTAGCTCACTAACTAAGTCTCTGGTCCCTCCCGGTTTGGTTCAATATTTTATGGGGTAGTTTCCTCTTGACAGTGTATATCTGTTCAGATGGAATGTAAAACTGCGGCCCATGTTCACATTGGCATGCACATAAAAGAATCCTTGGTAAAGAGCACTAAAAATAGGTTGTACCATCGTAAAACTGCTGTCCAACCCATCTGCACAGTGTACTGTAAGGCCATTTTTTATAAAGTAGAACGGAAAACCACATTTCATGTCATAATATAATCCTATTTTTATAATTTAATTCAGGAATGACATGGTGAAAGAATTTATACCACCACCATTTGAAGATCATGATTATGCTGTTTCACCTTTAAGTTTAGAAGAAAAGTTTATTTCTCTTCAACAGCATAATAAATTTTTAGAAGATCGTGTTTTAAGTTTAAGTACCGGTAGTATGAAATTTGGAATTCAACGCTTTTGTATGAATGATGATATGGTTTTATTTTATACTGGTTTTCGTGATTATAATAATTTTTTATCTGTATTTAATGCTTTACAGCCAACTGCTGTAAACATGATTAGGTGGAGCCAAGTTCAGAGACAGCGCAATCAGTCATCACAATTTAATAGTACTGCTTTTCGTTCAGAAAGTCTTCTACTGATTGATCAATTTTTTATGTTTTTATGTCGAGTTCGGCAGGGTTTTTCTGAAAATGATTTAGCAGTGCGTTTTGATATTTCTATCAGCTCTGTAAGCAGATTTATTATGACCTGGTCAAATTATCTTTATGTAATGTTAGGCATATTACCAATATGGCCAGATAAAAGTACTATTAATAAATATATTCCATAGTGTTTTAAGGTTTTATACCCTAATGTACGAGTAATTTTAGACTGTACTGAAATTAGAATTCAAACCCCAAGTTCCAAAGTTCGTAATTCTGAAATGTATTCTAATTACAAGAGTCATACAACAATGAAGGGCCTTTTAGGAATAACACCTAATGGTATGATTAGTTTTATAAGTTCTTTGTACACAGGCAGTATTTCAGATAAAGAAATAACTCGATTATCTGGGATTATTGATCTTTTAGATGTTGGGGACGATGTGATGGTTGATAAAGGTTTTTTAATTCAGGATTTGTTGACTCCTAAGGGAGCTAAGATTGTCATTCCACCTTTTTTAAGACAAATGGATCAATTCACAAAAGAACAAGTTAAGGAAACTCAGGAAATAGCTCGTCTGAGAATACATGTAGAAAGGGCAATAAGGCATTGTTAGGAGTACCATATTTTTGATTCTGTAATTCCTCTTACCATAGCGGGTTCAATAGACCAAATTTGGACTGTTTGTTGCTTATTAACAAATTTTCATGGAAAATTATTTTGAGATTAAGTAATAACAAGACATGTGATTGACTTAAACATTTGTATGTTTATTTGACGTAAAATATTAATAATTATGTATTATGCAAATAACAGTAATATAACGTCAACAATAACATTTATATGTTTATTATAAATAAAGTATGTTATTAATATTAATTAAGTATGTTATTAGGATAATTTTACTGATGTAAAAAATATTCACCCGATCTATAACACAGACTTCAGACTTTACATTTCTAGGGAATACAATGAATAATTTGCATGTATAATATAATTATAATATAACAATGTTAATACATAATCATTTAAGTAGATATATGTTTTATAAATGAAATTAAAAGCAATTTAACTGTAAGTGTTATGAATTGCCTTTATTACTACAAGATTTCCTAAACCTCACCGTGTTTACTGGATCTCTTAACTAGTTTGTTACAATACTATTTAGTCCTAATGATATTATTAATATGTTTTTTCTAGTTAGCTGATATAAAAGTAGGCCATGGGTGGGGTGCTTGTAAAAGAACCCTTGACAGTTTCATTTTGGTATAAGAGTAGGCCATAGTGCCGCTGTGAGGGCAAAATTTCACAGATAGCACAACGTACAGTGTATGCCCATTTTTTTTTTTTATCCCATCTGGAGCTGAATTGTAGGATGTGAAACCTCATTTCATTTCATACTTAAAAATAAAAAAATATGACCTAATGAATGATGATTTAGATAGACCTTTTAATAAATTCAATTAATTATATGTCACTCTATTCACATCTAACAAATAAGAATCAATTTAGCTACATGTATAAATAATTCTAGTGAAATAGTACATAAATGATGATGCATGTACTTTATTTGTAACAGCTTATAAATATGTTTTTAATCTAGTCATCATATTGTACAGCTTATAAATATGTTTTTAATCTAGTCATCATATTGTACAGCTTATACATATGTTTTTAATCTAGTCATCATATTGTACATATAATTAATTATGAAGTTTATACATCACAACCTTGTTACAAGTTATTTACTTATATATGTAAGATAATGCTCAAAATAAAACAAGTCCAATTTTTCTTTTATTTGATTCCACTTGTTTTGATTAAAATAAATTCTCTCCAAATGAAAGTCATCTTTACACATTACATAAAAATCACACCATAACAACCCAGTAAGTGCCATTTGACCTAGAACTTGATAATAATAATCATGTGTCTCTTTAAGTTTATATGACTGACCATGTAATTTTAAATATTTAACATCAGATATAGATACAGAGGTGGGACATTTTATTTCGAGTAGTCCATATTTTGGATTTGCAGTGATGTCATAAACTTTACGATCAGGTGAAGAACCAAGATGGGGACAGCTTGGGTTTATTACAAGTCCACAACCATACACATTATTTCCTGAAAGGGCAGCATATTTAGATGCTGCTTCACCCTCATGGTCAATGCCATACTGCATTGCAGCGGTGGTTATACTTTTTTTACTAGCTAAAGACTCTGCCAGTTTTAAAAAATCACTTTGCCTAGAAACTATACGCTTAAAAATAGAAGACGTTAAGCGGTTATACCTGAATTTGTGCCACATGCTGTTCGATGACTGGTCACGTGTAGTTTTTTCAATATGTAATGAATCTGTTTCAGAAACAAAAAGCCCATCAAAAACATCTTGTTGGCTATGAGTTAATACAAAAGAAACACAAGAATTTAACTTAGGCAATTTAAAGGGGGGAAATTCAGTAACAATTGGATGGTTATTTAAAATATCCAATGTGTTTTCAGTGTCTAGTATAGGCTGTTGATAAGATAAAACACATCCTTTAGGTACTGGACCTAAATTACAATAAACCATATCCATGCATTCAATATTTGTATTTGTCAGAATTGCTCTAAACTGAGCGCCAGAGTTGACAGAATCTAAATTATGTGACAATAAATTAATAAACTGAAAACATGGTAATGGAGTTTCAACTGGATTATAAAAAGAAGATTTTACACCATCAAGTCGAAAACGTTTTGCTTGAGGTGATCCCTCAACTGATTTTGACAAAGAAATCTTTTGAAAATTAATGTCCTGTACTTTTTTTGGTGTAATACCATTTGTTCTTGCAGGAATATGCCAAGTTTGTTTTAGAGATGTCTTAGATTGAAGTATTGGCACAGTTTTATATCCACATTTGCAGTAATGATGTAAAAGATAAAGCAAACCTAAAATATGATTACAGTCCCCCTCCCCAGCTTTACATGAACATAAACATTCTGATATTTTTACACAGCTATCTATTATTGATAATTTTAAATTTAAAGAATGGGGTAGATCATTCTTTTTCATAGACTTGAAGCATTTCGCTCTAACACAACATCCATCAATTGCTGTACGAACTGAAATTAAACAAAATGTTAAAAATTTAAAATGCTTTAAGAGGAATTTGAAGCTAACATTTGTCTGTTTAATAATTATGATTTTCATTATTTCCATTCTATGCTTTCACTTCAAAATCTACAACAACACAAGAGACTATAATAATAGGCCTATTAATATTATAACAATAACAAATTAATATTGTGCTGCACAAGCCTATCTTATAGGGTATAGGAATACTCTAGCCTACGCCAAAAGATAAGGGGGGGGGGGTATATTTGAAATTTGAATACGAACCAAATAGAATTTTTAAAAAACAATTCTCCCAATTAAAGGTTTATAGGCCACACGGGTCTTCTTTTCTGCAAAAAACACTCCTTTCAATAATACCGTGGAATCCGCTTGAGATGACCGTGACCTGTCAAACGACAGTTTTATTTATAGTAACGAGAAATTAATAGCGTCGAACGAAGGGAATTCCCCCTCTTTCCGTGTTTTTATCATGGTTGGGCATTAAACAATTGCTCACATTTGCCGAGAATTTTATTATTAATGAAATAAACAATTAAAATAGATTACCCTCAACATCATGTACATACGACTCGGCAAAATTGCCGTAACCCTTGGTGTGAACGGCTTTTGGTATTCGGCTTTGATTAGCCCACAGTTCTATATCTCTTTCTTTTAAAGCTGGTAATGACTTTAGACTAAGGGTCCACTGTGGTAGGGAGGGGCCGCAACTGATCATGTTGTAGTCTTACGTGTTTCGGTTACCGAAATAATAATATTTAGACAAGTAATAAAAGTAAAAGAAGACTTGTTTCTTGTTCATAAAAAAGGGGCGTCTGCTACAAAAAAGTAAACAAATATGATACGTCACGATTTCCTGGGCTATGTATACCGAGCCTCGTTTTCGATGTAAAATGGCCGACGCGTGAGAAAGGCCTATTACCCAGATTCAGTGGAACAGGAAACGAGACAGCCGGAGCTTTTATCAGTGATTTTGAACATTTAATGGCAATACAAAAAGTGACTATTGATAGTTTGAAATTATCAAATTTATCATTTTATTTAACTGGAGAAGCCAAACTTTGGTTTCAGAAACTGACACCGGAACAAAAAGACAGTTTCCAAAATGTGAAAGTTTTGTTTTTAGAAGAATTCAAATATGTTTTAGATGTATCTAAATTAAGATTGCAATTACAACAACAGACAAATGAAAGTATTGAACAATACGTTTCAAAATTAGGGCAGATTGTCTTCGTCAGTGACGGAAAAGTGCCCGAGGAACTAATAGTACATACCGCAATGGAAAATCTTTTGCCACGAATAAAGTTAAGCGTTACGCAATCTAACCTCTAAACAATAAAAGAATTGAAAAGTGCTATTTTGATAGCCAATAGAGTGGCAATGTTACAACCATCAGAAGCCGTTGTGGCAGCAGCAACAAGCAATACGCTAATAGAACCAAATATCATGAACACGGTGACAGACACTTTAGGCAAGGTTAGGGACGAAATGGTCGACTAGAAGAACAAAATGGCCGACATAGTAGCCGAAGTTATGTATGTAGGTCACCCTTTACGACAACCGACCACAGACGAATGTTATGAACAACGAAACCAGTATCAACATGGACAACAATATAACAACCACGCTACCATTCCAACAACCAGTCGCAGTATTATAATCACACGTTTTCAAAACAACAATTTCCGCAAGGACAGAATCCACGACACCAATGGAACAGTCGGAATCAACGCTGTAGAGGTTGTGGTGAGTTTAATTGCTCTATTAGAAATTGTAATGGGAAATTTTGTAATTTTTGTAATTCTAATACCCATTCATATAACAAATGTTATAAACGCCCAGGCAACAGAAATGGCGCTCAAATGAAATGATTCGTGGTGCCTAGATCAAACAAATATGGTTTGAACAGGCATAAAGAAACCATTGAATTTAATGAAAATAATGCTGGTCAAGTAATAGCCGTACAAACGTCCCTGGAAAGAAATATGATTGAAATTATGATAAGTTCAAAACAGTTAAATACATTAATCGATACCGGGGCTAGTATATCTATTCTATCTTTCAATTTATTTAATAAGTTAGGTTTTAAGAAATCACAAATTGAACCATCAAATATAATCAAAGTAACTGGAGTAGGTGGTGATCAGTATGATGTTTTGGGCACTATGAAGGTACTGCTTTATATAAACAATATTTCACTCCAACACGAATTCCATATTATGCCACAGGTACACCACCCAGTAATCTTAGGACTTGATTTTATGGAGCGATTTAATACAAAAATAGATATAAGTAAACGTATTGTGTCATTTGATGAGGGAATACCTGACATAGCATTGATATCGAACAACATAGGCTTAGTTAGACCCCAAAAATCTATCGTACTTAAAGCTCGTCATCACGTTGACGTACGTGTGAGATTGGCAAATTTTAAATATTGTAATGCGGTTTTATTAGAACCAAATCCTATTCTTGCGAAAAAAGGTATTGTAGGAGCTAGATATCTTGTTCAACCATTGGAAGGAAAGGCTGTGTTACGTTTATTAAATTCCACAAATAAAAATATAAAAATTTATAAATCTAGCATATTAGCCACAGTAAATAATATTGGAGAGAATTCTATAATGGACTTATTAGACAATGAACACAGCACTCCGGCAAATCCTGACGGTAATGTCATGTCTTTAAAATCCGAGGAATCTCATGAAAATGAACTCGAGTTCGATTTAACAGATTCTGACTTACCTGATTAGAAGAAACGGGGATTATTGTCATTTTTGAATACAAATCGACACGTATGCGAAAAATCTTAAAGAATTGGGTAAAACAAAAGGTTACAAACACGTAATAGATACTATGGAAAACGAAGGTCCGGTACGTTCACAATTGTATCGACAATCGGCGGAACTTAGAAAGGAAACCTCGCGGCAAATAAAAGAAATGTTTGACAACAATATCTGCGTTGAAAGCAACTTATCCTGGCGGTCACCGGTCATTATGGTTAAAAAGAAGTCCGGAGAATGGAGATTTGCTGTAGATTACAGAAAATTAAATAAAATTACTAAACCAAATTATTTTCCAATAATACGTTTTGAGGACGTCATAGATTCCGTTGGGGAAGCACAAGCAAAAATATTTTCAGTATTAGACTGCGCGAGTGGATTTTGGCAATTAGAAATGAATGAAAGTACAAGACACAAGGCAGCATTTATTACCCAAGATGGCGTGTATGAATGGAAGCGAATGCCTTTTGGATTAAGTAACGATCCATGACTTTTCAAATGGTCATGACTGATATATTACGCGACATGAATTGGCTGTACCCTCTTGTCTACGTCGATGATATCATCATTTTTAGTAAAAATTTCCGCGAACACATTCAACATCTTAAAAATGTTTTCCAAAAATTGAGCAAAGCGGGTGTGACACTAAAACCTAATAAGTGTAAATTTGCAGCACAAAGTGTTAAGTACTTGGGACACATTTTTATTAAAGATGGAATTTCAGTTAACCAAGACAAAACCGAAGCTGTACAAACAATTCCAGTACCAAAAAACCAGCATGAGATTAGACATTTTTTAGGCCTTTGTAACTATTACAAAAGATTCATTTTTAATTATTCACATATCGCACAACCTTTGAATGATTTACTACGAAAAGATATAAAATTTGAATGGACAGATAAATGCCAAAATGCTCTTGAAACTTTAAAAAAGACGTTAGTGTCGCCACCTATATTAGCTTTTCCGGATATGTCGAAACCGTTTATATTGACAACTGACGCTTCCGGTTTCGCGCGTGGTTATATTCTTTCTCAAATTGATAAAGACGGACGCGAGCACGTTATTCATTATGGCGGTAGGTCTTTGCATCCCTTTAAAAAAAAAAAGGACAGTTACCGAACAAGAATGCTTAGCCATTTTGGAAGGAATCAAAACATTTAGAGTTTATTTGGCTTCTTCTCCTTGTCAAGTCATAACTGACCACAGCAGACGCTCTGTCGCGAAGAATGTATCCCGAAAAACCTGTCAATGAAAGCATTGATGATATACCTTCAATCAATAATTTAGAAATACCGGTTATGTCAAAGGATGATTGCATAGAAGTCGAATTCACGCACGCGCAGGACAAGCCAAAATCCACAGCGGAAATCAATAGTATAACAATAACAAATTTGGGAGATTCTGATATTGTCAATTTACAAAGGCAATGTTCCGATTTCAAAGATATATTTCAATATTTGGAGGATGGGTATATCCCAGAAACATATGACGAAAAGTTAGTAAGAACCATTGTTTGCAGGTCTTTTGAATACGAAATAGTAGATGGAATATTAAGTCATTTCCCTCATCCACGTGCAAAGACGGATAAGAATACCACGGTCAAACAAATTGCAGTTCCTCGGATACTAAGAGATGACTTGCTAAAATCGTATAATAATTCTTTAGCTGGGGGTTGTGATAAAGGTGGGGAACTAACTAGGTTAGCAACCATGCAAAGATATTGGTGGCCAAAACTTTATGACACGGTGAATGACTACATTTCCAATTGTGAAATTTGTCAACGAACAAAAAACAACGCGCATAGTAAAGTCCCTTTAACTCCCATGTCTATCGAAAAAGGATTTTCCAGAAAGGATTTTCCAGACTTCATATAGATTTCCTTGGTCCACTACCTGAAAGTCCAGAGGGGTATAAGCATATTTTATTGGTAGAAGATTCTTTCTCTGGTTGGCCTGAAGCATTTCCTACAAAAACTCAAGAAGCTAAAGAAGTGGCTGACAAACTTTATCATGAAATTTTTACAAGATATGGTGCTCCTAGAGCTCTATTAAGCGACCGTGGTTCGGCCTTCATGTCGCATTTGGTTAAAGCAATTTGTGAAATATTTCAGGTAACTAAATTAAATACAAGTTCGTATCATTCCAGCACAAATTCCACTTGTGAGCGCCGAAATCCTGTAATCGAACAAGCACTGCGTGCTTATTGTAATATTGACCAATCTAATTGGCCATCATTAATTTCGTCCATCATGATGAGTTTTAGATCCTCTATATCCCAGTCCTCTAATTATTCACCATTTAAACTTCTGTTCGGTAAGGAATGCTTCTACCTTCTCATACCAATATAGTACCAAAAGATGTACTTGAATCAATTGATAGAGAAGTTGAAAGTTTGTAATACTATTGCCGCTGAAAATATTAAAATGTCGCAAGATAGGAACAAGCTTTACCATGACCGAAACGCAACTATACCAAGATATGAAGTTGGCGAATGGGTTTTGTTGAAAAACGAAAAGAAAGTTAAAGGATTGTCTCCTAAATTACAACAAAAATATATCGGACCGTACGTCATTATTAAAAAAAGACCTAATTTTACTTACAAATTACAAGATGCGGAAAACGACAAAATCAACAAAGGTTTTACTAACGCGTCGAAGCTCATACATTTCAAAGCCAAGAATAAAGTGGACACCCCTAATCAGAATGTCAAAAATCAGATCCAATCTCAGGTTAAGATTCCACCCCATGAAGCACAGACTCCTTCAGTAAATAATGATGACGATAAATTATATGACATGAAAAAGATTATGCAGTCTAAAATACGTAACAATCGAAAGGAATACCTTATACTTTGGTCGGATAACAGTAGGACGTGGGAGCCATTTATGAATATTCCTCTCTACATCCGCAATGATTTTCATGAGCGAAAACAAATTTGGGAAAGGCTAGAAAACCCTCAGCTCAGAGCAAATTTATCAGGAAATTACCTTGAAATCATACACGTTTAATAACATCAGTGACCCCTCCTCCATTATCGATTTTTTTTTAGGAAATGTAGGAAGCTAAACAATTATAGATTCGTCTATGTTTATTAGTGCTAGAATTATTGGCGTGCACCAAATTTGGTGAAGATAATATTTCATGCTTTTTCAAAATCAATTTATTCGCAAGTACCGTCGCTTCTTGCGAATTCGCAGTATTTCTTGACAATAAGCAAAACGTAAAATCAAACTGCGATTTTAGATTTCAACAAAACAATAACGCCCAATTCATTAACCAGTTATCACCTACTTCTATATTGATTCATAATATTCCTGTTTTAGCTTTTATTTGTGAACATAGTAAACAAAGGATGGTTCAAGGTTGTAAATTTTGTATTATGTCAGTTCCATGTAGATGCTCAATATCTACAAATGAGTTTATTATTACAGAAAGCTTAGGTAATTGTGCACATGATTCAAATGAAATTACTAAATTACACCCGATTAACCTTGGTTTGTTACAACATTTTTTTAGTGACTCTGATTTAATGTCAATATCTGGTAGTTCAACTTATCAGAAACCATTAAATATTAGTAATATCCCTAAATTCAAATTATATTCACATGCTTTTAATAATATAATCGCTAATGACAAATCTAGTCATTTAAGTTTGGAACGTATGATTAAAAACGCTAAAAATGGTGAAATGATTTATAAATCCTTATCGGAAACTATGTTGGATAGTCATTTAGACATGACGACTAATTATTTTGACTCAAAAACTATTTTAATTATGAGTTCGCTTCTTGTATCTATGGTATCATTATTAATTTGTTTGTGGTTATTTTGTAAATTGCGCACTGTTACTGCAACACTTTGGCTATTGAAAAAGGCTCGGGCAGCTGCATTTGATAATAACTTGCTATCATTTGAATATCACCCGGAAGTCGAAACAAACCAGCACATTATATCACAAAACTATACGTATTATATACTATTCAAAAAAAGTAGGGGATATTTGATTTTGGGGGCATAATACTAAAATATGCAAATGACTACGAAAAAAGTCACTATAGAATCTAACAGAAGAAACATTTCCAGTTACATGTGACGCCCAAACGCACCAATAGCTACCGCATGGAATGCAGGTGATGCTTATTTGCACGACACTGACTTTGAATGTTACAGTCATTGTGGCATTGAATTCCAGGGTGGAAACATCAGTTTAAAGGGACAATAACACTCTTGCTGTAACTGAATAATATGTCCCAATCTTCATTCTGGTCAACAAATTGTACTATTTTACATTATTCCAATCAATTGATGACACAAATTTCATATTAAAACACCTAATTAAAAAAAAATTGGAAAAATTCAACTAGGCCTTGAGCGTTTTCACAATTTCACTATCAGTGAGACTTGTAAAATCTGTCTACATACAGGAAACGGGGAAATCCCAATGCCGCGCATGCGTAAGATGTCACCTTACTACATTATATTGACAGCTCGCTTCTCAACTTCAACTTCGCTATTGTTATAGATGGTAAAAGTAAAGTAGAAAATATTTTACTATGTCTGTGTGTAGTAATTTTAATGTTTTTAATTTAGCACATGTTAGTAAGCACTTTTAAATCTTCACTTGTCAGCATCTTTAATCTATTGTTGCTTTAACAACAGTGAGTACATTTAACTGAGTTTCATTTGTTTCTATGTCATGTGATGTATTTGTTGGTGGATACATTCAATTGCTAGCTATCTTTCTGTCAAAGAGGTGTTTTAGAGAAGTTGTGCATAAGTTTAGTTTTTGTGATTGATTTCTTGAAGTTTTGGAATAAAGGATTGTAGCTATTTACCAGGTATGTTGTATTATATTTTACTGATTATATAAGATGTATAAGTTTAGCTCTGTGGTTTTATATTTTAATACTGAAGTTCTTAGTTTTTATGGATAAAGTTTATAAAGTTAATTTGCATACATACATACATTCACACATTATATATCATCCTATTTCAGGTTGTTAGATTAATAACTTAAGCTAACAGGGTATATTTAAAACCCCAATTCGGGTAAGTTAGTTTAGATTTAGAGTAGATAGAGTAGTTTAAAGCCCCAATAACACTCTTGTTGTAAATGAATAATATGTCCCAATCTTCATTCTGGTCAACAAATCGTATTATTTTAGACTATTCCAATTAAATGATGATATAAATTTCATCTTAACACTCCTATTTTAAAAAATTGGAAAAATTCAACCAATTGATTTGAAAAGTCTAACGTAAACCTTTTCAAATGTGACTTGGATTTTAAAATATTTTCGAACCCTCTGGACAAGTAAAATAGGTTGTAATGGATAATTTACACAACAGGTAGGACACTTAAACATCTAGTACTTAGAATAAGGGTATCATTTATTTTCTGGAGCTACCAAGCCAGCAAGAGTGTTATTGTACCGGTACAATGTTTGCTATTTGTTGCAAACAGTGATTTGCTTTGTAGAACAGATTATATCTGTACTGTAGTAATTGTATATTAGTAGATATGTGTTAATGATGTTTGTATTTCTGTTTTTCCCTTTTGTTTGTGAACTTTATATTATTATTTTGTATTGTATATTTGCAGGGTTTTAATTACTTGCCTGGTTTATATCGTAATAAAGTTTTGAACCCGTTCTGGATTGTTTATTTTAACGACCCCAGATCCCCTCTACAATATGATAGATCATGACTGGCAGTTTAACTTTTAGAAAGCATAAACTGCTACGGTGCATCTCAAACGATGATTCCATTCTTTCTCTCAAGCTTTCAAAACCGGGAACAAATTGCGCAGTTAATGTTTGGAATTTCGGTACTTGGTTTGTAATAATTTCGTCTCGTCGAGTCTCGAATAAACGGATTACCACCGGCTTTGCCTAGTTACTTAATTGACAGATCAAACTGTCTGATTGTCTTTAAAATTAGGTGATGGTCTTCAATATTACCTTGGATTTGGCCAAATCTTGGCATTGCTTCACCAAGCTCCATTTTTAAATTATTGTTGATTGGATCATAAAGCCCTCAGACATATAATTAGACATATTGACTAGAATTTTATATGAATTCTTGGAAACCTTATTTATTTACATTTGCATTTTGGTTTTACACTACAGGTTTCGAAAGCAGTCAATTGATATCTAGCGTTTTTGTGTTGGACATGCCAGGTGGAATCATTAGATTCAATACTATACCTGGTATTGACACCCCCACCTACTTTAGCAACTATGGCAGAAGCTACTGATGCAAAATAACCTATCTACATTAAGGACAATTAGATCTAGACAGAAGTTGCAATTACATGTAACATGTCATGAAACCACCCCCTCCACCCACCCCACTTAGTCCACGAAAAGGCAAAACTGCCACAACAAGGGAGTTGAAAGACTCAGAAAGGAATGAACAGAGGAACTCAAAAGTAAGAACAAACCCTTCTTTTAATAGTCGAAATATATTTACACCGAAACGAAAACAGCATACTAGTATAGAGGAATATTTACAAAGAAATATTTTCATAAAAAAAATGTGTAAACTCACAACAGATTATTTTTTACACACATTCTTATTATTATATGAAAACCCCCAAATATAAGCTCGAGAGGAACAGCTATTTTCTTATTATTAATAAGATATATTTAAATAGAAATACAAAGATAGGCTGGCACTGCCAGGCAGGGTACGCCCACATTTTCGAGAGATGGATAGAGAACAAGCAATACCGAAAGTGATTTTTCCTACATCATTAAGTCCTTATTTCATACTGTATTGGGAGCAGCCATTTTGTTCGTCAGTTCCAGTCTGATATTCATGAAATTCGAAGCCGACAATGATTATGGTAGGACGGTACACAACCTAGAAATGTGACTTTTCGGCAAAATTGGATAAGAATTGTGACCTGTAGAGAGTCCACAACCATGATATACCATATCTTTCCACTATTCGCGTACAAACGGCAACCATTTCGTCCGGCAATTTTGGTACGATTTTCACGAAATTCGAATAATTCAGGAAGGCACAATCCGATATGCGCAAATACCGAAAGGAACCAAGATCTTTGGGTTATAACCATGCATTAGTTTTATCAAAATCAAATTAAAGTTGTGACCTATACAGGGTCCACAACCATGATATACCATTTTTAACAGTATTCGCGTACAAACGGCGGCCATTTTGTCTGTCAATTTTGGTTCGATTTTCCCTAAATTTGAACTCAAACCTTCCTTAAGGTGAAACGGTGATATAATCAAACTTTTTTTTTAAATCGGAAAATAATTGTGACTTCCAGAGGGACCACAAGCTAAAAAGGGTGATTTTTCGTACAATCAGGGGCCATAATTCAGGAAGTTACAAATCAATGAGCGCAAATATCGAAAGGAACCAAGATCTTCGAGTTATAAACATCCATGTCAAGTTTCATCAAAATCGGTTCAAAATTGTGACCTATATAGGGTCCACAACCTTGATATAACATATTTTCACACTATTCGCGTACAAACGGCGGCCATTTTGTCCGTCAATTTTGGTTCGATTTTCACAAAATTCGAAGTCAGCCTTCATTACCATGTAAAAAGGGCAATTTTTCGGACAATCAGGGGCCATAATTCAGGAAGTTACGATCCGATGGGTGCAAATATCGAAAGGAACCAAGATCTTTGGGTTATAAACATACATGTCAAGTTTCATCAAAATCGGTTCAAAATTGTGACCTCTATATAGGGTCCACAACCTTGATACAACATATTTTCACACTATTCGCGTACAAACGGCGGCCATTTTGTTTGTCAATTTTGGTCCGATTTTCACGAAATTTGAACTCAACCTTCATTACCATGTAACGGTGATATAATCAAACGGTTTTTTAAATCGGATAATAATTTTGACCTCCAGAGGGACCACAAGCTAAAAAGGGCGATTTTTCGGACAATCAGGGGCCATAATTCAGGAAGTTACGATCCGATGGGCGCAAATATCGAAAGGAACCAAGATTTGGGGGTTATAGACATGCATGTCAAGTTTCATCACAATCGGTTCAAAATAGGGTCCACAAGCTAAAAACATGATATTTCGCACAATCAGGGGCCATAATCCATGAAGTTCCGATCCGATACATGCCAATATCGAAAGGAACCGAGATCTTATGGGGATAAACCTATATTTCATTTATCTCATTCATTTATGACCTATTTGTTGCTTGAGCATGGGTATACATCGGTTATATTGCCACAAAATTATGCCTAAATACGAAGTTTCCCATTGATTTTCTGATGTTGTCATTAGCTCAAACCGTTTCCTATTTTGTATTCCGATAAATATCGTTTTATAGTTTTCATATATTATGTATCTATATTTTTATTTGGTATATTATGTTCCTATATTTTTATTTGGTATATTATGTAAGTATATTTTTTTTTGGGGGGGGGGGGGGTTAATTAAGGTTAATGTGATTTTACGCATTTAGCCATATTTTGATGATTTGAATTTTGACGACAAAATTTTTCACGGACGAGGGGTATTGTAACAGTGCACTTTGACAAAATATGCAATATGTTTTATTTTAGATATTTTATTCTTATGCATTTTTAAAAAATGTATATTTTATAGATTATATAGAGTTTAATTTAAATCTATATATGTTTATTAAAGACGTTGAGTCTATATTGCATAAATCAACCTTGGCGCTGATTTGGTGTCAATAGATCTTAAGTACGGTGGCTTATAAGGGACATGAAAAATAATATAATTTGATTTTTTTAATATTCACCCAAGTCAATTTTAATATAATTTGTTTTTTATAATTTTCACCCAAGTCAATTTTAATTTTCACCCAAGTCAATTTTAATATAATTTGTTTTTTTATAATTTCCACCCAAGTCAATTTTAATTTAATTTGTTTTTTATAATTTCCACCCATGTCAATTTTAATATAATTTGTTTTTTATAATTTTCACCCAAGTCAATTTTAATTTAATTTGTTTTTTATAATTTTCACCCAAGTCAATTTTAATTTCCACCCAAGTCATTTGTAATATAATTTGTTTTTTTATAATTTTCACCCAAGTCAATTTTAATTTCCACCCAAGTCAATTTTAATTTTCACCCAAGTCAATTTTAATTTTCACCCAAGTCATTTGTAATATAATTTCGATTCTAATGAATTTCCACCCAGCGGCGTGACGTCATCAACCTGGAAATTTGATCATATCTCCCCAGTTCTCCGTTTCCTTCATAGGCTGCTCGTCACAAAAAGTTTTAAGGGTTCGGACTTGCGGGTCCAAACCCCCAGAGTGTTAGAAGGCATTACCAAGGCCTACCCTCAGGCCAAATTTGTGGCCCCTGGATCCACGGGGAGGGGCAGGGTTTAGAAAAACGTGACCTTGAGAAAAACATGTCTCGGCGGATGGTAGAAACGGGAATATGGTGTTTAAGGAGGGGTAGCCTACTCCCCATCCCACCTTGGCCTATGAATTCAGGCTAAACCCCTGAATCCTCTAAAAATGACAAATGTTTTGGAAGGAGATCGGGGGGGGGGGGAGGCATGATCAGGTCGAGTAGAGTTCTGATCCGACACCTGAATAAAATCGAAACCCCTTGGTCGATCCTGCTCATTTTTGGCGGGCGCCCTCCAAATTTCATGGACCCACTGCCCATAGGGGCTGAGTTAAGGGCTTTTTCTAAGGGGCACCGAAATGACAAAATCGATTTTTTTTTCTCTTTTCGCCCATTTTTCATGTGGATTATTGCTACGCCCGACCCTTCCCGAGGATCAATTGACACCAATTTCTCTGGGCAGGTATTCCACCCAAGCACCCATCTTTCGACGAAACACATTTCCCAAAAGAAAATGTTGATCCCGACCCATGGGGAGTGAACGGTGGCCATTTTCCCGGGGGTACACAAAGTTAAAAATAAAAAAAAGATGGAACTAGATGTTCGATTTTAATTTTGAGACCATTTTTGGATGCACGGAGGTGGAAATGGAGGGCGAGGGAGGTAGCCGAACTTTCGAAGAGATAGGACCATTTTTGAAGAAAATTCTGCCATAACAATGTATTAAGCTGCGGTCAAGCAAAGGGGCCTTTCAAGCATTTTGATGCAAAAAATCACGATTTCCTCCACTAGCGGTCGCCAAGGCTGAAATGTGACAGCCCCGGGCGACTCCCCGGCGTCGATATACTTCAAGAATTTCCAACCTCGGAACCTCCCAATGGGTGCATCTGGGTGTTTACAGAACGAAATCAGGTGTTTTTTTGGTCAAAATTGGCAAAGTTTGAGCAATTGCCTGAAACGAGGGGCCATGTTTGGACCCTATATCTCGGCCCCTATATATCAGAATCCATTATTTTCTTTCGGATCAGTAACCAGGCGAATTATCCTCCATTTATTAGAATTCCAAGTCACTTAGCGCTACCACCGGGGCGGAGGGACATCCCAAACATGGCTTTCCAAATCATCCGGATTACTTCAAAGGCCATACATCGGTTCCTATGGGGCGTGCAAGCTCGATTTTTGGGAGGGACATGGCCCGAGAGTTCAGAAAAAATTGTCGTTCGAATTTTTTGATTAAAAAAAAAACACAAATGGGGAGCATGGACCCCCCCCCCCTCGAATTTTTTTTCTGAACACCTTCAGAGACTCAGTAATTGTCGTTCGAATTTTTTGATTAAAAAAAAAAACACAAATGGGGAGCATGGACCCCCCCCCCCTCGATTTTTTTTCGGAGCACCTTCAGAGAGTACAATGCGTGTAGGTGACCAAAGGTAAAAAAAAAAAAATTGCGCATGCCCTCCCTTGATATGGGAATGCAACCCCATATCCCTCAAAACTTGCCCTGATCATCCCCGGAACCCAATGTTACAAAACTCCAATTTGAGGTGACCGGGAGTCTCGTTTTGGCTAACACAAAAATTTTTTAATGAAATGGGGGGGGAGGGTCTACTCCCGCTCACAGTGACCTGGAAAAAAATGAACCAGCAACGCTAACAAAAAGTGAGCGAGGGACAAAAAACCCTTACCCTTACCCTAACCCACAATCCACATATGACGTCATCATATCCGATCTAGCGTTCTCCGATGTCATCACGCGCTGGGTGGAAATTCATCAGAATCGAAATTATATTATAATTGACTTGGGTGAAAATTAAAATTGACTTGGGTGAAAATTATAAAAAAAACAAATTATATTACAAATGACTTGGGTGGAAATTAAAATTGACTTGGGTGAATATTATAAAAAAACAGATTAAATTAAAATTGACTTGGGTGAAAATTATAAAAAACAAATTATATTAAAATTGACTTGGGTGAAAATTATAAAAAACAAATTATATTAAATTTGACTTGGGTGGAAATTAAAATTGACTTGGGTGAAAATTATAAAAAAAACAAATTATATTAAAATTGACTTGGGTGAATATTAAAAAAAATCAAATTATATTATTTTTCATGTCCCTTATCAGCCACCGTACTTAAGCATATTATATAATTGTATACTGATATAGAAGAACTTGAATAGATGGTCCTTTATTGGTTGTTTATTTTAAAGTAATTAAGTAAGATTAATGGTGGCAGCTTAAACTTTTAAAACAATAGCTAGGATTAAACTGACACTATTACTCAGATAGTCGTTACCTGACATATCAAGTCAAGCGAGTCCAGATCCGGCCAATCAGATTTCGTATCGAGTAATGGGTGTCTTCCGTAAATGGTCTTCCACCAATCAAAAATGAGATTAATCCAACACGTGGCATCTCTAATATTTGCCGGGATTTTTGGAAGATATAAATATATCTAGCTAAACTTCCATCATTATCTTCACTTAATAAATTACTTTGAAACGACAATATTGGATCTCTCTTATATTCAGATTATAATCCACCGAAAACCACACTTTTACAGTATACTCCAGTTAACTCGAGGTTGTCTTTAAGTAAGGACATCTTCTTGTGTAGTGACAGATTCGGAATAAACACCTTAAAGAACTAATAAATACTTCATCGTCTACTTTTATAAATAGGCTACATCATCGTCTATTTTTATAAATACGCTAAAGACCTATTTGACAATAAATTACTTTAAACTACCGGAATTCTAGTGAAGTCGTCTAGCTGGTGAAGTCCACACCGGTTGGTGGAGTCGTCCACGTGACTTAGTTTAATTGTAGAAAAACGTTGGTTAACTGTAGGGTTGGAGCTTTTTGAACACACTAGATATTAATAGTCATCAATTTTCATTTGTGTATTATAGTTCCATGTATAAATGTTTGTTATTTTAGTTTGCTTTCTTTAAAAATATAGTTGTATTGCACTACATTATGCAGGCCTTTGCTTTGAGCGAGGGGGATGAGGGGGATGTCATATAGTAATGATGTTACTATATGTTTTGTCCCGTTAGTGTAAGGTTGTATGTATGTCTGAGGGAGTATACTCCAGTTAATTCGAGGTTGTCTCTGATTAAGGACATCTTCTTGTGTAGTGACAGATTCGGAATAAACACCTTAAAGAACTTATAAATACTTCATCGTCTACTTTTATAAATAGGCTAAAGACCTATTTGACAATAAATTACTTTAAAATACCGGAATTCTAGTGAAGTCGTCTAGCTGGTGAGGTCCACACCGGTTGGCGGAGTCGTCCACATGACTTAGTTTAATTCTAGAAAATACGACATAGTTTACTTTCTGGACACAGAAAGTATTCTGAAGTAGTTTTGCTTTATCTTTATCATCGTTTCTCCACGCTAGACCGGACCCGTTCATCAATAAACATCAAGGTATAGCTATATAATATATATTAAATTGTTTATTGCACTTTATAGGCCTACCAATATATTTCATGCAAATAATTACTGTTTTAATAAACTATTAATCAATCTCTAATTACAATACATTATACATGTATTTTCAACGAATCGCAACGAAAGTCACAATATGTACATTATTTAATCATTAGTTTCTTGTTAACAAAAATCACATACACGAGAACGAAACAAGGGCGAAAGTTATTTTTAGGATTTAGAACCTTGAGACATGTCAGGCCAATAAGACTACACCCTGATACAGAACTAGTGTAGATGTGTAAATGTCAGCTTAATGGTCAATATTTTCTTATCAAAATCTAGGATTTGTGGTGTTTGTTGCATTTATGTCACTTATAGAACAGTAAAATGTTAATTTTGCTCATTTTCAGGCCTCTTTTATGTTGCCAACTATGTCATAACTACCTTTTTGACTTCATTTTTTCAGACAATTGATGTAAAGGTCCAGACATCTTCCTTCAGTACAATAAATGCAATAAAGATTTGTATGATGCTTCTGAGCTGTGAGATGTTGAAAACATTAAACTATTTCTAAATTTGTGAAAATTGTGTATTCTGTGACCCTTTTGTTAGAGAGGGTGGACATAGGCTGAATATGGCATTTTTTTCTTTCCACAAAGCCTATTTTAACCATAATTCATATTTATTGCAGCTATTTTAGTTTCTATGTACATATATTAGCCAGGGATGGTAAAACATAGCTGTTAGACAGATTCCTTTGTTAATGTTAGCTCTACAACCAAAGATAAGATTGATTCAGTCAATGACATTTTTAGGGGGCGGGGCTACATGTTTCAGTACAGACCTCTATAATTACAATCAATGCAACTGATTTGTGATTTTACTGTTTGCATATTGTCCAGGGTTTCCAAAAATATATTACTTGCCAGTCTGGCTATCTAAAAAAGTGGAAAATTATTGGTTTTTTGAAAGATGCTATGCGTAAATTTTGTACATTTTTCATGACAAGGCAGTAAAAAAATATATTTTTGAAAATAAATTCCAAATTATGAGTGTTTTCTATGTAGTTTGTTTGCAACTAGTCTAATTTTTTCACAGAGCTCAAATACTGCCTCTAATAAAAAAGATTTTTTTAAATTTTAGCACAAAAGGCCCAGGGACCTGAGATGCACCACTGTACTTAAAGCAGCATGTATACTTAAAGGGTCATCATGTTTGCAGTTATTCTTTGATTTTGATTTCCTTTCACCAGCATGTTGCCAGAACATATGGGAAGCAAATACAAAAGACCTTTTGGTGATATCCGAAGTTTCACCCCTATATAGGACGCAGATCACCAAATATTCATGGGCCGTCACCCACGAAACAAGTGCGAAAGTTATTTTTAGTCTTCCTCTCCCTTTCCTTTTCCCCCTTTTGCATGGCGATTTTTGTTGAGTTTTTGGTGTAGAATCGAAGAAAAGGGTTTGAAAATATATTTTCTGCCAGGTTTTGGTGTATATTCATGATTTTGAGGCGGAAGGATACAAGAGTTGTGAGGTTGGTTACGTTGAAAGGGAGGGCCGAAAATTGCAAGGTTAGCTGTCTCTACTTCCAGCTTGTCTATCTCAAGTTTTTCATGAAGAACCTCATACATGCTTTTGAGCAAGAGTTTGCCATATGTTGCTCCATCTGTGGCAGAAAGGGTTTTACCCAACGAATGTTTGGGAAAAAGTTACAACCGGTCTTAGAGGTGAGAATTAACATTGAAGTCAATGAGGAAATAATTAGTGATCTGTGGCCATTTGGGCACAAAGCAGCGAAACGTCTTAAATTCAACTAAATTGTTATTGTGTTTTGTCACAGTCAACATTTTTGGAGTTATTGGTTGTTATTTTGGAGTTATTGGGTAATTTGACGCAAATTGTTATTTTGGATAATAAGACTTACCCTCGCCTTACGTTATTATAATCATGATGCATATATTGGAAATGAATTCTGGTAGTCTTTAAAATAAATACACCTACAGCGCCTTAATTTGGCCTGTGGAGGGATCAAAATAGTTATTCTCTATCTTATAAAGTATTATGCATTTAAAATAAATGACTTTGTGGGGAGAATCTGGGGTTTTCGTAGTGAATTCAAGTGATTATGTTAGGCGCAATCTTCACCCCTCGCGCAGATTGCAATCTGCGCTGTCGTGTTGCGCAGATTGCACTCAGCGCACGTAGATTGCACCTCGCGCGCGCCGATTACAATCTGCGCTGATGAAGCTGGTGCGCAGATTGCCCACGTTGCGCTGATTACCCCTCGATGTTTTTCGAGATGTTAGTATATATATTTGCCCACGTTGCGCTGATTACCCCTCGATGTTTTTCGAGATGTTAGTTGTCTGTCAGACGTAAATATATATATGACCTGCCCCCTATCGGCTTTGTAGTGAATAATTTTTAAAATCGCAACATAATTAGCGTGTGTGCATAGAAAATAAGATTTAATTTGAGAGAGAGAGAGAAATTGGGTTTAAAGTCCACTCAACACAACCAGGTCATTTCGGGACTAACATATGGTTTCAATTTTATTTCAATTATTTGCTTGCGCGTAGGGGTCTTTAGCCGTGGGAGGAAACCGGAGTGCCCGGAGGAAACCCACGAGGTTGAGAAGGCGCACCTATCTCCATGCCACATACGCTCACACCAGGGCTCGAAACCACAGCCGCAAGCCAGAGGTGACCGGCCAGCTAGAGGTCTAAGCGCGGCACTCTAGACCACTAGGCCATCCCAACCACCCGATTTAATTTGAAATTCTGTCAGCAGTATCTCATATAATCGGTGCTGACCACGTAACTGAATGTAAAAAATATTTGCTGTAGTTTGATGTAACTACATATGGTTACAATTTATGTGTTCACAATTAATAGAAAAAAAAGATTTTGAAAATATTCACTGATTCAACTTGGTCATCGTTTTATTCTTTCTATTATTCATTTTCCATCAAGAGGACATTTTTTTTATAAAAATGGCTGACTAAATTACTACGTGCACTAAACAACGATAAACTGAAGAAAGCTAAAACAAAATGGATAGTAAACCGAAGTCAGACGAATAATCAATCCTTTTTAGTCATCATATTGACGATAGAATAGATGTGAATGCAACTATGATGAGGATCTATACAAAGTCTGAAGAAAATTTGGATCAAAAGGCAATCTTTTCCGATAATTCTGACCATGAACTGTGACTGAAGGTTACTTTTCGGTATGTTCAGAGAAAGATTTGACCGACTGTTTTGAGTGGATTGTAGCCGTAACCAAAAATACTGTACAAAGGAACTCTTGGGTGATAAATACTTTCACGTCTTGGGATGTGTGGAGAAATGATTTGGGCAGAAAGAAAATTGTGAAAGATATCTTAGACATGGACTGGAGTGTGGATAACCGATTTAAATAAGCCGATAAGTACGCCGTCTATTTAGGTCCTGAATGCTACAAACTGTACCAAAACAATTTTTTTTTATTGTCAAAAGAATAAAATTTTATTTCTGTGTTCTTTGTATTATTTCGATCATCTACATCAAGCGCGGTTGATATGAGCCGAATATATCGACCTGTAATGACGTCATCAGCGGTTGATATGAAATATCAACCTCTCAGGACGTCATCAGCGGTTGATATATCAACCTCCGATGACGTCACGAGAGGTTGTTATAAGATATAACTGCTATGGACATCAAAGAAAAAAACTACTACCAGTTGTATATAATATATATATGACCATGCGTGCATGTCCCGGTGGAAGCTTGTAGGACCCGGGATTCCTATACACCCGTGGGGAGGGGGTGACTAGTCACCCTCCCCTCGATCCGCCCCTGATACTATATCGAAGTGTTTGTAAGTATCGATTTCTGGCATACTACTACTACTACTTAGTGTTTAACGTCTGCTTCCACATAAGTGGACAAGACTTAGGAGAGCCGAAGCTGATTCCTGTTTTTTAGAATATAATTTTGCAATCTTTCCATTTGGCTTTAAGCCATGGATTGGGTTTAGTGGGAAGTTCTTCCCTTTATTTATTAAAAAACATATCATTTGGTAGATGATCTCGTTTGCTTCTGGGTTGGTTGGTGTCATCGTTTGGGGTTAGTGTTTAGGTGCCAGGCCCGTCTTATCGTGGCCTCCCCTTACTCCACTATCCCACTCTATGGGTTTGGTATCAGTTTTATTTACGAAATAGTGTTTAGGTGCCAAGTACGTCTGACCGAAACTCCCCCTTACTCCACTATCCTGCTTAGTTTGGTAGATGTCATCTGTGGGATTTGTGTTTGGGTGCCAGGCCCGTCTTATCGTGACCTCCCCTTACTCCACTATCCTATTCTGTAGGTCTGGTGTCTGTTTTTTGGCGGAATAGTGTTTAGATGCCGAGTCCGTCTGATCGTGACCCTCCCTTACTCCACTATCCTGCCAGTTTGGTATAAATCCCCTATGTACTTTAGTGTTTAGATGCCGGGCCCGTCTAATCATGACTCCCTCTTACTTCACTATTCTACTTAGTCCAACTGTGTCCATTAGGGCGTGGATTTGTTCAAAGATTTGCAGTTTCAGATCTGGTCTAGGGAAGAGTAGGTTCTTAGTGTTGAATGGTATGTTGTTGTTCTCCATTATTCTCACTATAAGTTCCCTTCTCTCCTCCTTGTATACCTCGCAGTCTACCAGGACATGATTGGTGGTACATTCTTCCCCGCACTTACAGACGATGACTTGGTGTTTGTGGTCTCGCAGCCGCTCTCTCACCCTTAGTTTCGATATAAATCTGCATATATCTCTTCTAGGGTGATTGATTGCTGTCTTCGTGTAGATCTTGTCATCCATCCGGAATCTGTATGTGTCAAGTTCAACGAGTTGTAATTCCCAGATTGAATTGACCTGTCTTTTAACCATTCTGTAGATTTCCGTGGTGCTGTAGTCTATGGTGCGGAGTGGTGCTGTATCCTTGAGACCTTCGTTTGCGAGTCGATCTGCCTCCTCGTTTCCTCTAATGTTGACATGTGATGGAATCCACACGAGCGCTACTTTGCTCCCCTTCTCTAAGACCCTCTGGTGCAGCTGCCTGATTTCTAAAATGACTTCTGGTCTTGAGTCCGAGTTGTCAGTTTGGATTGAAATCAGACTGCTCAGGGAGTCGCTTGGAATGACGAACTTACTAGTTTGGTGGGAAATCCATGATATAGCGTCACGAATGGCCACAAGCTCTGCAGTGTACACCGAACAGTTATTGGGCAGTTTCCTGCTTATTCCCTGTTTCCCTTTTGGCAGGTATATTCCAAACGAGCTGGTGCCCCTTTCAGGGTTGCGTGAGCCATCCGTGTACACATGGTCCCTGTCATCAGACGGCCAGTTGTCTTCCAGGTGTTCTAGCGAGAAAGCTCGTGCAGCAGTGGGGTTGTTTTTCTTGTCGGTTTTCTGTAACAGATCTAGATTGACCGGCGGTATAGGGAGCGTCCAAGGGGCGATCGCTGGGGGATCGTGTTCATTTATCACGAGCTCCCCCAGTCGCAGTTCCTTGATTGTTTCCCTGATACCTTGGCCAAAGCTTTTATTTTTTGGATCTCTCACATATCTTGTCTTTTGTAGACTGACAAAAGTTGGAGATCTTGCGCCCAGTTGCGAGATCTTAGGACAGTACCTTGTCGCTAGTTCTTTTCTTCTTAGGGATAGGGGCAACTCCCCGGCTTCCTGCAGTAGTGCCTCTCTCCTAGCCCCTTGCCCTACGCCAGTCGCAATACACATAGCTTTGTATTGGATGGTGTCAAGCTTCCTTAAGAGTAGTGGCGCGCAGTTCATGAAGGCCAGAGAGCCGTAGTCTAATACAGATCGTATTAGAGCACGATACACCATAATTAGTGTAACTCTGTTGGCCCCCCCCCCCCATGTGCTGCCCGTTATTTTCCTCATTAAGTTAAGGATTTTGGTGCATCTATCTACCACCTCGTCGATGTGCGGTTTCCAGGTCAGCCTTCGGTCAAAGATTACGCCAAGGAACTTGGTTTGGTCTTTGAACTCGATGGCTTTCCCGTTCATACACAGAGTCATTCTGCTTATCCCACTATCCCTGCTTACAAGCATGCCGACCGTTTTCTTCTCCGAAACTGGTGCCCCTTTCAGGGTTGCGTGAGCCATCCGTGTACACATGGTCCCTGTCATCAGACGGCCAGTTGTCTTCCAGGTGTTCTAGCGAGAAAGCTCGTGCAGCAGTGGGGTTGTTTTTCTTGTCGGTTTTCTGTAACAGATCTAGATTGACCGGCGGTATAGGGAGCGTCCAAGGGGCGATCGCTGGGGGATCGTGTTCATTTATCATGGTGCGCAGATTGCTCACGTTGCGCTGATTACCCCTCGATGTTTTTCGAGATGTTAGTATATATATTTGCCCACGTTGCGCTGATTACCCCTCGATGTTTTTTTCGAGATGTTAGTTGTCTGTCAGACGTAAATATATATATGACCTGCCCTCTATCGGCTTTGTAGTGAATAATTTTTAAAATCGCAACATAATTAGCGTGTGTGCATAGAAAATAAGATTTAATTTGAAATTCTGTCAGCAGTATCTCATATAATCGGTGCTGACCACGTAACTGAATGTAAAAAATATTTGCTGTAGTTTGATGTAACTACATATGGTTACAATTTATGTGTTCACAATTAATAGAAAAAAAAGATTTTGAAAATATTCACTGATTCAACTTGGTCATCGTTTTATTCTTTCTATTATTCATTTTCCATCAAGAGGACATTTTTTTTATAAAAATGGCTGACTAAATTACTACGTGCACTAAACAACGATAAATTTTCATTGGTTAGGGCCGTCTAAACGCGGGTAAATTTAGAGTAGCTATTGGCTAACAACGCGCATAAACAACCTTATTTGCATATTGCATACATAATATTTATTTTGTTTTGTGTAGGATGGCATGCAGCCCTAAAGAAGATGATAACCTCACACGTACTATGCTGTACACTGAAAAAAAACTTGTGTTGGATCGCAACACAAGTACTTGTGTTAAAACTAATCTACACAAGTTTGTGTTGTTTTGCATTGCATTTACACAAACTTGTGTAGATTTGTAAAAATCTTGTGTGTTTTCATATCAGTAACACAAGTATTGTGTAGGCCTACCGTCAACCAAAGATTTTTTCTTTTTTTTTGGGGGGGGGGGTTTGTTTACAAAGTCAGAATTCGGGAGTTCACAAGTTTAAGAAAAGTAATAAAATAAAAGGTTTAATTCAAATCTCGAAAATTACATGGGGTTCTTCACTGGAAGAGTGTGTGCACTAATCAATCAGACAATTGCCGGGCAGACTTGAATGTTAATTGGTGTTAAGTTGTCTATAAAGATGAAATGTCTGGTTGTCTTTTTTTATTGATCCAATAAACTGATATATCAAAGGAATATATAGTGTACATGTGATTTTCAGCACCCTTGTGTTTGTCAAAATTTATTCAATGTGCATTGGAAAACAATGAGTAAAACTCTTAGTAATGTAATTGGTTGATGTAATCGAAATTGGACAGTATATTGGTTTACTAAACAGTAACCAATCAAATTTAATTAATCTTCCAGATTTGTCTCATAATTGATTTATTGATACAATGGTTCTTCAAGTTATCTATACTCTATTTGATATTTTATCAGCGAGATTCAGTTAGACATTTAACTGTAGGACGCCGTGTTTCGTAGTAGTGTCAACCGAGAGTGATATTTTTAAAAATATAATTGTCACACAGTATACAAGACCGCAGGTTTGTAAAATTTAAAAAAAAATAAAACCGTGTATTTAATTTAGCATCGATTTATTGTTTATATATATATTACTAATAATTAAAAACAAACAAGTCAGACCAAGACTTGTTCTAGAACCTCGTAATCTTCAACGTACGTTATTCGTAGAATATTTTTCTGGATGTTAGAGACTAACTTAGAACAATTAAACCGGAAGTGTGTATTTGATAATGGCGGACAAGAAATTTTTTTTGATTGTTTCTAAAGCGTCCCGGACCCGGTAATTCAGCAGTCTAACGAATTTGTCTTAATTTTTCTGAAAACGTGCTTTATTAATATTATTCGGCGCTACATCGTTGTTCAAATACTTGTACTTGCAAAAAACAACACCAACTGGGACCAGCAGGTAAGAATTTCTCTTCATTTTATAACTCGCCAGGCAGCCATCTTTGTTTCGGGCAAAATGAGAAATACGTGTATATCAGGCATGGACTGTAGCTAGATACTAACTTTTGTACTAGTTTAATTGGAATTTAATCTTAATTTAAACATATTTTATTGTTCTAAGTACCAAGTGGATAAGGCACAAGTTTTACAACTTAGAACGCCATCTCCAAAATGTAATCTTATCTGTGCAAAAGAAAAAACAACCAAACAAACCTTTTATTTTTATATTATTATTAATCAAAGCAACGTACTGATTCAGAAACTTACACCTGCCGTCTGAAGTTTCTCTATAATTTCTTCTTTTTATTTCAGTCATTGATGTTAGCATATAGGCCTACTCCACAAAGAAAAACTGGTAAGTATTTCATTTTCTTTTAATATATTTTTTTTAATAATATCACTATCTATAGTAATATCCAGTCAAGAGAGAGGGGAAATCGGGTTTTAATTTCACTTAACAGAACTGTGCGATAAACATGTCCTTGTATTAAATTGGTGGAATCAAGTAGGCCCATGCATGATATATATCCTAGAATCAAGTAGGACTGGTCTTACATTTCCGCTATTTTCCTGAGCACTGACCATTGTGTATGTTGTGTTTATATTAATTCGACATAAACTTTGGAGTTGTTGTTAGTGTTTGTTGCATAACAGAATGGTCTATTTCAAATATGATATTTGCATAAGTATAAACGTAAATCGGCAGTGCTGGACACACTAGCAGAAGGATTCTGCTGAATCAATCAGCGCTAAATTCATGTAGTGTGTACACTGACATTCGCCCAAATCAAACGGTAGCACGTCATTTCGGTCCCGCGTCATTTCGGACTCAACACAAACGTCGTTTCGGACTCAGCCTGGCGACTTTTCGGACTTACTTGGCGTTGTTTCGGACTCAGTCAAGCGACTTTTCGGACTCTGATTAATAATTAAAATACTGTAGAAAATTTGTGTAATACTAATAGTACAGCTGTTTGTTTTTTCGTTTTATGTGAGACTGATAGTTTATTTAATTGATCAGCGATTGTTGATGTCGCGATTAACACTGCTAGTTCTCTTTTGTTTCATCGGCGAGTATTGAACTTGGCAATAAAATATTGTTGAAAATTTGTGTATATTTAGTAATACTTCATTGTTTTTCTTTTGTCAAAAATTAAACGAGCTTGCTAATGGTTTTTTTTTTGTGAAACGGAATAATTGCAATCAACACACGTCCGCCATTATCGATGATTGACAATCACGTTTTTCATCACCCACCAAAGAACCGCAAGATTCCTTTGCACATACTAAAATAACATCGGGATTATCGGTTAATCAGCTTTAATTATCCCGCTTTGATTGTTACTATTTCTAATATTTTCCTCAGAAATACTTTGCTTTGTAGGTACGCACTAATTTATCGATTGGTATTGCCAAGCGGGAGGAATGCATGTCAACGTGCAGCTCACCGGGTTATCGTTAACAATTTCTATGGACTTGTAAAAACAGTGCATGTCGTGTAAATTTGTTTTTGTGTAGGTCATTTTCAAATAAATTCATCAGCATATTATTGGATTTAAACAAATACATTACTTTTACGGGAAACGACGATTATCAAAGAACCGTAAGTGCAACTAATGTTTTATCGTTTGGTGGAGCCTTTTACTAACCACGTGTTTATGTTAATAAATATTTTCTTTCGTGTTTTAAATTGGCCTATTCCTAATAAATTCATCAGTACAGCAATACATGTATAAAGAAGTAAAACGTTCTTTTCGTAAACACTCAACATTGGAAATTTTGTCCTGTAGGTTCGTGATGCACGACTCCACGCCGAAGGCCTACTTGATGGCGAGCGGTAAATTATATAATTTTTTGTTGGGCTATTAAGAATAGCCACGGCGTATTTTATATTGATTTGACAGTTGTGTTCAACCTTTCCTTCCAACTTATTCCGGAGTCCGAAATGTCATATACCCGAGTCCGAAATGTCATGTGCCCGAGTCCGAAACGTCGAGGCCATATTTTTTGGAGTCCGAAATGTCGTAAGTCCGAAATGACGCGGGACCGAAATGACATGTAATCAATCAAACAGGTTTGATATATTTGGCTGAACTATATTTGATTGGTGTGCTCGCTTTGTTGAAGCATTCGTCTGGTTTTAGAATTCATTAGCCAATAAGCACACAGTCATATCAAGAAGTCACATGAATTTTTTGAAGACAAATGTTAAATCATGTGACCTAAAAGGTAATGTAACTGTCAACTGAGGGGTGAATCTGAGGAGGGAGAGAGAGAGAGAAATGGGGTTTAACGTCCACTCAACACAAACTAGGTCTTTTTGGGACTAACATATGGTTTAATTTGATTTCAATAATTCGCTTGCACGTAGGGGCCTTTAGCAGTGGGAAGAAACCAGAGTGGCCGGAGGAAACCCAAAAGGTTGAGAAGGCGCCCCTATCTCCATGCCACATGTGCTCACACCAGGGCTCGAAACCACAGCCGCAAGCCAGAGGTGAGCGGCCAGCTGGAGTTCGAAGCGCGGCACTCTAGACAACTAGGCCTGGAGTATCCACTCATTCGGCTGCAATTTTGTGCCAATTGAATTGGGCAAATAATTTGAGCACATCATTCTGGTGTGTCCACAGCTTTACTAGAAAAGTCTGTATTTTCTAAAAACCAACAATGGGGCATACCCAGAACAAAAATATAAGGCCATACCATGCTATCGGGTTACATGCACGCCAATGGGACTGCAGGTTTTTGGTTCCATGGAACAATACAAATGCACTTTCTCAGGAAAAACTGAGAGCAAACCCGCCACCTCCAGAATAGCAACCCGCACCTTACTCACTCAGCCACATGGCTATCGTCTAATTACTGTGACAGTCCAGTCAAATGACAAACAAGGGTTATTAAAATAGATTTTCACGGCTTATGTAAAATCTTCAGGATTCAGATGGTTTTGGATACCGTAGATATTTTAGTTTCAATTTCATATCACACAGTTTGTATATGGTAAGATATCTTAAACAGTTAATTACATGTCACATATTCATATTTTTCAGTTTCCATATTAGATGCCATAGCAAATAAAACATCATATAATAAAATAAGAAAAAAAAAACAAATATGGGAGAAGAAAGAGCTGAAAGAATGGGGTTTTTGGAGGGTGAGTGTTCAATTCTAATAGAAAAGATTGTTGATATGGTAATTTGAAATCTCACCATTAAATGTGTTTGGCACAATGTAGCCCGGTTGGAGCAGAGGTGACATTAGCCTCCATTTCAGTTTATTATTTTGAAATATAAAATTCAATTTAGTATAGTAAAAGTATACATACACATGTATGTGCACATATGACTGTGGAGAGTCGAGGTGGGTAAGACGCTGCAGGTTTGCTCCCAATGTTGACATAGAAAATTCAGGATCGAGGGCCTGACAAGGACATTCGTCTAGTTGTTCAGATTGAACAACAAAACATGGTCCTGTGTTCACATTGGCATGTATGTAAAAGATCCTCTGGCAATTGTAATTTGATACAAGAGTATGCCTTAGGGTCGCGGTACCGTGCAAAATTTCAGTCCAAAATCTCAAGGCCTTTTTTGTGACTTCTAAGGGGGTGGGGGTGAATTGCCGGTTGGATGGCCAGATGGTTAGGACATGCGCGCTGTATCATAAAGCTGCGGGTCCTCTGGTTGCTCTCACTCCTAATGACCCCTCAGCGCAAGCAAATTATTGAAATAAAATTAAACTGTATGTTGGTCCCAAAATGACCTAGTTTGTGTCAAGTGGATGTTAAACCAAATTTCTATCTTTCTCTGACTCTAACCCATTTCGTTTGAGCATTATATTCTGTCTGGGCCTGTAACTTGACAAGACAAAAGGAGTGTTACAAAAAGTTGAAACAAAATAGAAACTAAGTCTCAATGTGGCAAAATAAATTGTTTATTTAAACATTATGAACCATATAGAAAGTATTCTTATTTCCCACTTTTTATTTTTTAGGCTGAAGCACCTCAAGCACCCTCGGAGGAGAATTTAATGAATGATAAAAAGAAGAGAAACCAAGCATCAATTTATTTTATAATTCTGGAAAAGAATGCATTTGACCCAATTTTAAATATTTATTTTTTGTTTTTAATGTTAAGTATTCTTCGAAAACACAATTAGATTTTAATCCTCTTATTAATTTCTGTATAATATAGAAAGTAAAGTGACATATAACTCACGTAAAATTTGGTCGTAAATCATAAAAGTATTTAATAGGCATTATCTAGAAACCAAATGTAGATCAGATATACCCAGAATTACAAAAAACCTTGACCTACATTATGGTGTCTTTTCCTTGTTTATGAAACGAAATAAGGTTTAATATCCTAATATCCCACTTTTCTGTGTTATTAGGGTGTTTCTGCCTTACAGTCTACTCTTATATCTAATATTTCAACTGTCAAGGGTTCATTAAAGGGAACTCAGGGGGTCGAATGGTTAACAGGCACACATTGGATCAGGAGGTCTGGCAATGAGTCAAATATGTCAATTTTCAAGGGTACTTTAAAGTGAACACAGTCAAAGTGGCTTTGATTCAGGCTTGTACCCAGTTTGTGTCAAGTGGACGCTTAACCTCATTTCTATCTCTTCTTTAAAATACACGGCAATGTGTACATTAGATCGAGGTTTTTTGTCCTATCCAAACAACTATATATTGTCCCTTCCCATGTCCTGCACTACTGACATGGAGGAACTATGCTTGGAACTTCAGTTGAAATTTCTCGGCCAACGCCTTATACTCACTGTGGCTTCCCATTGCTTATGATTTGTAATTGTATATAAATATTTTGTACATATTATTCAATATTTGCCATTGTCTCTCATATTTTTATATTTTAATCCTGCAGTCTTGATGCTTTGCTCCTTATATGTACAAAATATTCATTTTGTTCGGGTTTTTTTTCCTAATGAGGAAAGAGTTCTAAACCATTTCATTACTACTGTAAAATAGGTCATTTTTCTTTTGTTAATTTTCTGTGTATGCTAGTTATTTCTAGATTACTCAATAATCACATGTAATTCGACTTATAACACTTTTCACTGTTTGAAAGTAATTCAAATAAGTGGATAATTTATCTTATTAGTGCTTGGTATATATCTTATTAATTTAAATATATTTGAATTATATATTTTGGTGGTATGGGGTAGGGATACTGTCTTTATATGCTAGTTCTTGTTGATGCTTTGCTCTGTATATGTACAAAATATTCATTTTGTTTGGGTTTTTTTTCCTAATGAGGAAAGAGTTCTACATCATTTTATTACTACTGTAAAATAGGTCATTTTTCTTTTGTTAATTTTCTGTGTATGCTAGTTATTTCTAGATTACTCAATAATCACATGTAATTCGACTTATAACACTTTTCACTGTTTGAAAGTAATTCAAATTAGTGGATAATTTATCTTATTAGTGCTTGGTATATATCTTATTAAATTTAAATATATTTGAATTATATATTTTGGGGGTATGGGATAGGGATACTGTCTTTATATGCTTAGTATTTGTTGATGAGTAAAGAAAAATTTAAATAGCTATTTTATAGTTTGTGATTTGAGGGTGGAGGGGGGGGGGGGTATTTAACACAATTTTATTAATATTATTTTTCTGTTAACATTCCAAATATCATTTTATGAATAAATAATAATTTAACAAAAAAAATTATTGTTACCTCATTTATCAAACTTTGCAGGTTAAACAGAGCAAAAGGGGGGAAAAGTTGCTATATTGAATATAAAGTGAGGAAAATACAACACAAGTTTTTGTTGATGGTTATACACAAGTTTGTATATGAAACCACACAAGTTTCAGAAATTTCAACACAAGTTTCAGATATTTCAACACAAGTTTCAGAAATTTCAACACAAGTTTCAACACAAGTTTCAAAAATTTCAACACAAGTTTCAGAAATTTCAACACAAGTTTCAGAACTTTCAACACAAGTCTTGTGTAGATTTTCACACAAGTTTCAACACAAGTTTGTGTTGTTTGACAAATTTTAACACAAGTCTTGTGTTGTTTCAGCATTTAACACAAGTTTGTGTTGTTAAATAGTAACACCCAACTTGTGTTGAAAACAACACAAGTTTGTGTTGTTTCAACACAAGTTTTTTTTCAGTGTAATTAATATATAACATCCGCTTAGTCGTAAAATAAGTAATAAGAAACTTGACCAAAAAATCAAAATCTAGTTCGGGTCATGAGCAAATGCATACGGCCAATTACGGGTCTGGTAATAAACTTGCCGTCTCTTTCTTATATGATACTATATCGAGAATATTCTCAGTGGTGGATCCAGGAATTTTTTGAGGGGGGTGATAACCCCATGTTTTGTCTCGCCGACCGCGGTTTACGGAGCTTATTTCTGCCGCTAGTGAGATAAATGCTGATTGTGTGTCTGATAAGATGCGTCCCGTGTGCTATATGTATAGGATATTAACCTACCCGAGGTTGATATGATAGAGAACACGCGGGCGCACCCCAAGTGTTCTCTATCATATCAATCCGAGGGAGAGTAGGTTTATATCTGACATATACAACGTTCGCCCTTAAATTTAATGGACTCTTCTAAAAAAAGGCAACAGTGATTGGTTAATTGCTCGACAGCACGTGACGTGTTTGTTTACACAATCGCCATTTTGTAGTAATTGAACTGAAGAAAGCTAAAACAAAATGGATAGTAAACCGAAGTCAGACGAATAATCAATCCTTTTTAGTCATCATATTGACGATAGAATAGATGTGAATGCAACTATGATGAGGATCTATACAAAGTCTGAAGAAAATTTGGATCAAAAGGCAATCTTTTCCGATAATTCTGACCATGAACCGTGACTGAGGGTTACTTTTCGGTATGTTCAGAGAAAGATTTGACCGACTGTTTTGAGTGGATTGTAGCCGTAACCAAAAATACTGTACAAAGGAACTCTTGGGTGATAAATACTTTCACGTCTTGGGATGTGTGGAGAAATGATTTGGGCAGAAAGAAAATTGTGAAAGATATCTTAGACATGGACTGGAGTGTGGATAACCGATTTAAATAAGCCGATAAGTACGCCGTCTATTTAGGTCCTGAATGCTACAAACTACCAAAACAATTTTTTTTTTATTGTCAAAAGAATAAAATTTTATTTCTGTGTTCTTTGTATTATTTCGATCATCTACATCAAGCGCGGTTGATATGAGCCGAATATATCGACCTGTAATGACGTCATCAGCGGTTGATATGAACCGAATATATCAACCTCCGATGACGTCACGAGAGGTTGTTATAAGATATAACTGCTATGGATATCAAAGAAAAAAACTACTACCAGTTGTATATAATATATATATGACCATGCGTGCATGTCCCGGTGGAAGCTTGAAGGACCCGGGATTCCTATACACCCGTGGGGAGGGGGTGACTAGTCACCCTCCCCTCGATCCGCCCCTGATACTATATCGAAGTGTTTGTAAGTATCGATTTCTGGCATACTACTACTACTACTTAGTGTTTAACGTCTGCTTCCACATAAGTGGACAAGACTTAGGAGAGCCGAAGCTGATTCCTGTTTTTTAGAATATGATTTTGCAATCTTTCCATTTGGCTTTAAGCCATGGATTGGGTTTAGTGGGAAGTTCTTCCCTTTATTTATTAAAAAACATATCATTTGGTAGATGATCTCGTTTGCTTCTGGGTTGGTTGGTGTCATCGTTTGGGGTTAGTGTTTAGGTGCCAGGCCCGTCTTATCGTGGCCTCCCCTTACTCCACTATCCCACTCTATGGGTTTGGTATCAGTTTTATTTACGAAATAGTGTTTAGGTGCCAAGTACGTCTGACCGAAACTCCCCCTTACTCCACTATCCTGCTTAGTTTGGTAGATGTCATCTGTGGGATTTGTGTTTGGGTGCTAGGCCCGTCTTATCGTGACCTCCCCTTACTCCACTATCCTATTCTGTAGGTTTGGTGTCTGTTTTTTTGGCGGAATAGTGTTTAGATGCCGAGTCCGTCTGATCGTGACCCTCCCTTACTCCACTATCCTGACAGTTTGGTATAAATCCCCTATGTACTTTAGTGTTTAGATGCCGGGCCCGTCTAATCATGACTCCCTCTTACTTCACTATTCTACTTAGTCCAACTGTGTCCATTAGGGCGTGGATTTGTTCAAAGATTTGCAGTTTCAGATCTGGTCTAGGGAAGAGTAGGTTCTTAGTGTTGAATGGTATGTTGTTGTTCTCCATTATTCTCACTATAAGTTCCCTTCTCTCCTCCTTGTATACCTCGCAGTCTACCAGGACATGATTGGTGGTACATTCTTCCCCGCACTTACGGACGATGACTTGGTGTTTGTGGTCTCGCAGCCGCTCTCTCACCCTTAGTTTCGATATAAATCTGCATATATCTCTTCTAGGGTGATTGATTGCTGTCTTCGTGTAGATCTTGTCATCCATCCGGAATCTGTATGTGTCAAGTTCAACGAGTTGTAATTCCCAGATTGAATTGACCTGTCTTTTAACCATTCTGTAGATTTCCGTGGTGCTGTAGTCTATGGTGCGGAGTGGTGCTGTATCCTTGAGACCTTCGTTTGCGAGTCGATCTGCCTCCTCGTTTCCTCTAATGTTGACATGTGATGGAATCCACGCGAGCTCTACTTTGCTCCCCTTCTCTAAGACCCTCTGGTGCAGCTGCCTGATTTCTAAAATGACTTCTGGTCTTGAGTCCGAGTTGTCAGTTTGGATTGAAATCAGACTGCTCAGGGAGTCGCTTGGAATGACGAACTTACTAGTTTGGTGGGAAATCCATGATATAGCGTCACGAATGGCCACAAGCTCTGCAGTGTACACCGAACAGTTATTGGGCAGTTTCCTGCTTATTCCCTGTTTCCCTTTTGGCAGGTATATTCCAAACGAGCTGGTGCCCCTTTCAGGGTTGCGTGAGCCATCCGTGTACACTGAAATTTCAACACAAGTTTCAACACAAGTTTCAAAAATTTCAACACAAGTTTCAGAAATTTCAACACAAGTTTCAGAACTTTCAACACAAGTCTTGTGTAGATTTTCACACAAGTTTCAACACAAGTTTGTGTTGTTTGACAAATTTTAACACAAGTCTTGTGTTGTTTCAGCATTTAACACAAGTTTGTGTTGTTAAATAGTAACACCCAACTTGTGTTGAAAACAACACAAGTTTGTGTTGTTTCAACACAAGTTTTTTTTCAGTGTAATTAATATATAACATCCGCTTAGTCGTAAAATAAGTAATAAGAAACTTGACCAAAAAATCAAAATCTAGTTCGGGTCATGAGCAAATGCATACGGCCAATTACGGGTCTGGTAATAAACTTGCCGTCTCTTTCTTATATGATACTATATCGAGAATATTCTCAGTGGTGGATCCAGGAATTTTTTGAGGGGGGTGATAACCCCATGTTTTGTCTCGCCGACCGCGGTTTACGGAGCTTATTTCTGCCGCTAGTGAGATAAATGCTGATTGTGTGTCTGATAAGATGCGTCCCGTGTGCTATATGTATAGGATATTAACCTACCCGAGGTTGATATGATAGAGAACACGCGGGCGCAGCCCAAGTGTTCTCTATCATATCAATCCGAGGGAGAGTAGGTTTATATCTGACATATACAACGTTCGCCCTTAAATTTAATGGACTCTTCTAAAAAAAGGCAACAGTGATTGGTTAATTGCTCGACAGCACGTGACGTGTTTGTTTACACAATCGCCATTTTGTAGTAATTGAACTGAAGAAAGCTAAAACAAAATGGATAGTAAACCGAAGTCAGACGAATAATCAATCCTTTTTAGTCATCATATTGACGATAGAATAGATGTGAATGCAACTATGATGAGGATCTATACAAAGTCTGAAGAAAATTTGGATCAAAAGGCAATCTTTTCCGATAATTCTGACCATGAACCGTGACTGAGGGTTACTTTTCGGTATGTTCAGAGAAAGATTTGACCGACTGTTTTGAGTGGATTGTAGCCGTAACCAAAAATACTGTACAAAGGAACTCTTGGGTGATAAATACTTTCACGTCTTGGGATGTGTGGAGAAATGATTTGGGCAGAAAGAAAATTGTGAAAGATATCTTAGACATGGACTGGAGTGTGGATAACCGATTTAAATAAGCCGATAAGTACGCCGTCTATTTAGGTCCTGAATGCTACAAACTACCAAAACAATTTTTTTTTTATTGTCAAAAGAATAAAATTTTATTTCTGTGTTCTTTGTATTATTTCGATCATCTACATCAAGCGCGGTTGATATGAGCCGAATATATCGACCTGTAATGACGTCATCAGCGGTTGATATGAAATATCAACCTCTCAGGACGTCATCAGCGGTTGATATGAACCGAATATATCAACCTCCGATGACGTCACGAGAGGTTGTTATAAGATATAACTGCTATGGATATCAAAGAAAAAAACTACTACCAGTTGTATATAATATATATATGACCATGCGTGCATGTCCCGGTGGAAGCTTGAAGGACCCGGGATTCCTATACACCCGTGGGGAGGGGGTGACTAGTCACCCTCCCCTCGATCCGCCCCTGATACTATATCGAAGTGTTTGTAAGTATCGATTTCTGGCATACTACTACTACTACTTAGTGTTTAACGTCTGCTTCCACATAAGTGGACAAGACTTAGGAGAGCCGAAGCTGATTCCTGTTTTTTAGAATATGATTTTGCAATCTTTCCATTTGGCTTTAAGCCATGGATTGGGTTTAGTGGGAAGTTCTTCCCTTTATTTATTAAAAAACATATCATTTGGTAGATGATCTCGTTTGCTTCTGGGTTGGTTGGTGTCATCGTTTGGGGTTAGTGTTTAGGTGCCAGGCCCGTCTTATCGTGGCCTCCCCTTACTCCACTATCCCACTCTATGGGTTTGGTATCAGTTTTATTTACGAAATAGTGTTTAGGTGCCAAGTACGTCTGACCGAAACTCCCCCTTACTCCACTATCCTGCTTAGTTTGGTAGATGTCATCTGTGGGATTTGTGTTTGGGTGCTAGGCCCGTCTTATCGTGACCTCCCCTTACTCCACTATCCTATTCTGTAGGTTTGGTGTCTGTTTTTTTGGCGGAATAGTGTTTAGATGCCGAGTCCGTCTGATCGTGACCCTCCCTTACTCCACTATCCTGACAGTTTGGTATAAATCCCCTATGTACTTTAGTGTTTAGATGCCGGGCCCGTCTAATCATGACTCCCTCTTACTTCACTATTCTACTTAGTCCAACTGTGTCCATTAGGGCGTGGATTTGTTCAAAGATTTGCAGTTTCAGATCTGGTCTAGGGAAGAGTAGGTTCTTAGTGTTGAATGGTATGTTGTTGTTCTCCATTATTCTCACTATAAGTTCCCTTCTCTCCTCCTTGTATACCTCGCAGTCTACCAGGACATGATTGGTGGTACATTCTTCCCCGCACTTACGGACGATGACTTGGTGTTTGTGGTCTCGCAGCCGCTCTCTCACCCTTAGTTTCGATATAAATCTGCATATATCTCTTCTAGGGTGATTGATTGCTGTCTTCGTGTAGATCTTGTCATCCATCCGGAATCTGTATGTGTCAAGTTCAACGAGTTGTAATTTCCAGATTGAATTGACCTGTCTTTTAACCATTCTGTAGATTTCCGTGGTGCTGTAGTCTATGGTGCGGAGTGGTGCTGTATCCTTGAGACCTTCGTTTGCGAGTCGATCTGCCTCCTCGTTTCCTCTAATGTTGACATGTGATGGAATCCACGCGAGCTCTACTTTGCTCCCCTTCTCTAAGACCCTCTGGTGCAGCTGCCTGATTTCTAAAATGACTTCTGGTCTTGAGTCCGAGTTGTCAGTTTGGATTGAAATCAGACTGCTCAGGGAGTCGCTTGGAATGACGAACTTACTAGTTTGGTGGGAAATCCATGATATAGCGTCACGAATGGCCACAAGCTCTGCAGTGTACACCGAACAGTTATTGGGCAGTTTCCTGCTTATTCCCTGTTTCCCTTTTGGCAGGTATATTCCAAACGAGCTGGTGCCCCTTTCAGGGTTGCGTGAGCCATCCGTGTACACATGGTCCCTGTCATCAGACGGCCAGTTGTCTTCCAGGTGTTCTAGCGAGAAAGCTCGTGCAGCAGTGGGGTTGTTTTTCTTGTCGGTTTTCTGTAACAGATCTAGATTGACCGGCGGTATAGGGAGCGTCCAAGGGGCGATCGCTGGGGGGTCGTGTTCATTTATCACGAGCTCCCCCAGTCGCAGTTCCTTGATTGTTTCCCTGATACCTTGGCCAAAGCTTTTTTTTCTTGGATCTCTCACATATCTTGTCTTTTGTAGACTGACAAAAGTTGGAGATCTTGCGCCCACTTGCGAGATCTTAGCCCAGTACCTTGTCGCTAGTTCTTTTCTTCTTAGGGATAGGGGCAACTCCCCGGCTTCCTGCAGTAGTGCCTCTCTCCTAGCCCATTGCCCTACGCCAGTCGCAATACACATAGCTTTGTATTGGATGGTGTCAAGCTTCCTTAAGAGTAGTGGCGCGCAGTTCATGAAGGCCAGAGAGCCGTAGTCTAATACAGATCGTATTAGAGCATGATACACTATCATTAGTGTAACTCTGTTGGCCCCCCATGTGCTGCCCGTTATTTTCCTCATTAAGTTTAGGATTTTGGTGCATCTATCTACCACCTCGTCTATGTGCGGTTTCCAGATCAGCCTTCGGTCAAAGATTACGCCAAGAAACTTGGTTTGGTCTTTGAACTCGATGGTTTTCCCGTTCATACACAGAGTCATTCTGCTTATCCCACTATCCCTGCTTACAAGCATGCCGACCGTTTTCTTCTCCGAAACTTTAAATCCTCAGTCGTTTGCCCATGCCATGAATTGATTTCTGGCATCGGTCGGTAAACCTTAAGTTCTTACACGTACATAAAAATGGCTTTATGTAAAAGAAACTTATTGTACGACGGTATTTTCACAAAAAAAGCCCCAAAAACACACAATGGCCTATGTTTGGTTCCAGTCTACGAATAAGGCCGCCGTCGCTTGGAATATACAGTAATAAATGTCCGTCATTTAGATTATATTCTTTGAATGACTATCACCGTATTACAGACGTGTAATTACACCACCGTCGCATGGAATATACAACAGTCATAAATGCCTGTCGATAGATTCTTTGAATGGCCGCTATACCTATTGTTTAATTAATCCCCTAATCCAGACACATGTCTGGGTTTCATCCGAAACAACACCGTCCAGGTTAATATGACAAGGATATGTAAATGAAATGATTAGTCACTTATGGGGAAGCGGACATTAAATGAAATGATCTGATTGTCTACGATATTACCCTTGGTGGAAGTGGACGTAAATCCCCAAGAACGAACGAAATGATCTGCTATAGTATTATCATTGTGCACATAATATGGATTAATCTAACTGGAAATACACCTGTGGACCACCGATAATGTAAGACAATTTTTCAAGAATATAATTATTTTAGACTTGCGTACTATGTATTATTACAATTCTGTGCTACCCTACTTGACACTATGCAAAAAAACACGGTAAGTTGCTCCCTGAGGCTGTCGACTTGAAAATAATTCCAACTAATAATACTGTAAATAGTAGGCAATATGCAAATAATTTAAGGCTGTTTATGCGTGCGGTTAGCCAATAGCTACTGTAAATTTCACCGCATTTTTACGACTCTAACCAATGAAAAATTATCGCTGTTTGGTGCACGTCATTTTTATTAAAAAAATTCCTCTTGTTGGAATATGAATAACAGAAAGAATAGAACGGTGACCTAGTTGAACAAGTAAATTTTTTCTATAAATTGTAATTATAACCACATAGACGCCCCTCGAGTCGGTAAAGTGCTAATTTGGCACCGAGCGGAAGCTCTCACCCGGATTCCAGCACCCGGATTCGAGATCAAGTTAGCAAACAAAATCTCGCAGCCATAACTTAGCACCCGGATTCGAAATCAAGTTAACACACATATTCCTAGCGGAGGGAAAATAATTGTTACCTTTGTATTTATAAGAAAATAAAATTTTAAAACATATTAATGCAAAATATATATATAATAGATCCCCTACCTCACCCAGAAATATACAATTACCGTAAACATACTAAAATATCGCACATTAGAGGCTAACTAATCATATGAGGGGAATCGGGTTAGGGTAGGCTTACTATACACCTAATAACTTCCGAACTAGCTTTGGTGGCATCAATATCTTTATTTTGCCAATTTCACAGGTGCATAAGGCATCAACATGCCAAAATTCATCAACTTTCTATGTTGGCGTATCGAGTTATACCACCACAAAGTTCCCAGCACCTGATTTGGAGGTTGAGTATGGTGGTTCAATAAACAACGGGTACGCCTACGCTGCATCAAAAAACGACCCAAACAAAATTTGGTGGCAAAATGATTTTTATTTCACGGAATCGAGAGATGAAGAAACTACTAGAATACAAAATTTCAGAAGGCTCCTATGTTGGCGTTTCGAGATATATTACCGTAAACATACTAAACAAATGAGGGGAATCGGGTTAGGGTAGGCCCACTATACACCTAATAACTTCTGAACTAGCTTTGGTGGCATCAATATCTTTATTTAGCCAAGTGCACAGGTGCATAAGGCATCATTATGCCAAATTTCATTAACTTTCTATGTTGGCGTATCGAGTTATACCACCGCAAAGTTCCTAGCACCCGTATTCGAGGTAGAGTATGTGGGTTCAATCAACAACGGGTACGCCTACGCTGCATCAAAAAACGACCAAAATGAAATTTGGTGGGAAAAAGATTTTTATTTCACGGAATCAAGAGATGAATAAACTACTAGAATACAAAATTTCAGAAGGCTCCTATGTTGGCGTTTCGAGATATATTACCGTAAACATACTAAACATATGAGGGGAATCGGGTAAGGGTAGGCTCACTATACACCTAATAACTTCTAAACTATCTTTGGTGGCATCAATATCTTTATTTCGCCAATTGTACAGGTGCATAAGGCATCAACATGCCAAATGTCATTAACTTTCTATGTTGGCGTATCGAGTTATACCACCGTAAAGTTCCCAGCACCCGGATTCGAGGTGGAGTATGTGGGTTCAATAAACAACGGGTACGCCTACGCTGCATCAAAAAACGACCCAAACCAAATTTGATGGCAAAATGATTTTTATTTCACAGAATAAAGAGATGAATAAACAACTAGAATACAAAATTTCAGAAGGCTCCTATGTTGGCGTTTCGAGATATATTACCGTAAACATACTAAACATATGAGGGGAATCGGGTTAGGGTAGGCTCACTATACACCTAATAACTCCTAAACTAGCTTTGGTGGCATCAATATCTTTATTTCGCTAATTGCACAGGTGCATAAGGCATCGGCATGCCAAATGTCATCAACTTTCTATGTTGGCGTATCGAGTTATACCACCGCAAATTTCTCAGCACCCGGATACAAAATTTCAGAAGGCTCCTATGTTGGCGTTTCGAGATATATTATCGTAAACATATTAAACATATGAGGGGATAGGGTTAGGGTCGGCTCACTATACACCCAATAACTTCTAAACTAGATTCGAGGCGGAGTATGTGGCTTCAATTAACAACTATACACCCATAAATTGTTTAAGTGGCATTTAGTAACTGGATGAGAATAACACGTGACACAATAGAAGCCATCAATATTAAAAGGTACCAGCCAGAACTCAACCGCGATCCTGGCCTATTCATCCCAAGAGCATACGATAGTCTCATCAAATAATATAACACCCTGTCCATTCTCCTCTTTCGTCCATGTTTTCCCGCCAAAGCTGGTTTGGGTCGTTCTTTGATGCAACATGGGCATACCCGTTGTTTATTGAACCCTGGGGGTTGGGATGGCCTAGTGGTCTAGAGTGCCGCGCTTCGACCTCTAGCTGGCCGGCCACCTCTGGCTTGCCGCTGTGGTTTCGAGCCCTGGTGTGAGCGTATGTTGGTCCCGAAATCACCTAGCTGTGTTGAGTGGACGTTAAACCCCATTTCTCTCTCTCTCTCTCTCTCTCTCTTTATTGAATCAACAAACTCCGCCTCGAATCCGGGTGCTAGAACTTTGCGGTAGTATAACTGGATACGCCAACATAGAAAGTAAATGGCATTTGGCATGTGCATAGCTTATGTATCTGTCAATTTAGTGAAATAAACATACTAAAGCCACCAAAGCTAGTTTAAAAGTTATTGGGTGTATAGTTAATAACACATGACACAATTATATGGAATACAAGTTACTTAAAGAGTTTATTTCAGCGACGTTTCGACGAGGGTTCTCTCGTCTTTATCAAGCAAAGAATGACAACCATAGTACAATAAAGATATATACCGTATTTCGAGGCCCGGGTTGTATTTTTTCAGACACGAATTAATGCTCCAAAATCTTCTATAGGAATGACATTTTGGACAAGTAAAACAAGCAGACAGAACGGTCTTGCAAATACGAAGGCTAAACTCTCTGTGCGTGACATGAGACAATTCTACTTCTTGTGCAGGGATCATCAATTAATTTATATTTTGAGAGGGAGTTAATAGTTTTTACGTTAGACCCGGGTTATATTAGAGACCCGGGTTCTATTTGAGACCCGGGTTGTATTTATCTCAACACCCCCTTACCCCGGGTTCTATTCGAGGCTTTCTAGTTTGTCTCATATCATCATCATATGTTTGGCGCAATATGGCCCGGTTGGAGCTCACGTGCCATTAAACAACATTTCATTCATTCATTCATTCTATTCGAGGCCCGGGTTGTAATGGAGGCCGGGGTTCTATTCGAGGAAATACGTTATACAAAATATGGAACAAAGACAAACATTTATATACAACGAGAGATAATCATTTGGAAACCATCAAAGGGTTGGGAAGCCATAAGGGTGGGTAGAGTGAACTAAGTACAAAGAAAACTTGATTATGAAAACAACTAATTGGGCGGTAACTATGCTAGCACAGATCAAACCCACTAAGACTAAGAGGCCATAATAGGGAAACCATATTGTGTAACAACATAAGAACGATAATCCAATATTCAATCAATAGGCATTACAAATTCATATATATGAATGCATATCCATTAAACAAAAAATTAAGTAAAGAAAATAATAAAAATATAAAAAATAAAAAATTTCCAGATTATTGAATATATTAAATTTTTGTAAAACAATTGAGAGGCAGACTGCGTAAACTATAACATATGAAAGGATGTACATAAAATGCTAGGTAAGCTTGTAAAGATGAAAAAATGAATTACTTAAGTACATTTTATAAGTGGTGTTTAATGTTAAAGTAAGGTATGAATAAAGTAATATAAACAACTGTTGAAATATTTCCCCCCAAAAAGGCATTGTAAATATTATAGAACAGTATTAACATAATGAGAAAGGGCATACAACCACTATAAGAAAAGATTTTATAAAATATAATGATAGGGTAATAATAAGAATATTATTGAAATAACACTGTATGGGAAATAAGGGGGGGGGGCTTACTCTTAATTAAAGAAAATCATGGACGAAACAGGAGAATGGACAGGGTGTTATATTATTTGATGAGACTATCGTATGCTCTTGGGATGAATAGACCAGGATCGCGGTTGAGTTCTGGCTGGTACCTTTTAATATTGATGGCTTCTATTGTGTCATGTGTTATTCTCATCCAGTTACTAAATGCCACTTAAACAATTAAGGGTGTTAGTTGTTAATTGAAGCCACATACTCCGCCTCGAATCCGGGTGCTGGGAACTTTGCGGTGGTATAACTCGATACGCCAACATAGAAAGTTATCACACTAAGTAGGGTGAAATCGTAAAAACGTCCCCAACGAGGGAAGCGCAAATCACCCTAACTAAACAAACAAATTACATTAAAATAAAACTAACAAACTTTTCACACGAATAAAGATTATATTATAGATACTATTATTGATACATATATGTCATAAATGCAAAGCCTCCCCTTTAAATTTTCTCTTAAATACCTTTCCTATTACTATTATTCTTACACCATTATTCTCTTATTACTATTATTATTATTCTTACATCATTATTCTCTTATTACTATTATTATTATTCTTATATCACTATTATTTTATTACTATTATTATTATTCTTTTTCTTTATTATTATTATTATCCCCCCCCCCCGCCCCAGAAGCCTTACTAGACGAAATAAACCACAAAACACCATAAGCCCAGATACTCTCTTTTCTCTTTCTCTCTTTTCAGGTGCTGGATTCTTCCTTCAACAACCAACAACAAAAGGAATGAAGTAAAGATGAATCAACACCACCATACCGGACAACAAACCCAAATGGAAGGAAGAATGGACCAGGACTTCTACTCACCAACAAGCCCAAAGGAAGAGTTGCACCGCCCTGCCATTCAATCAGACAGAACGACCAGACCGACCAAATTGACCGGAAATATATATATGTACATAATATGTTTATATGTTTGTTCACCTTCATGTTTGTTTTGTCAAATGTCTATGTAAATGTTTGTCCGCGTCCATGTCTGTCTTGTCATATGTTGTGCCTGTGATTGTCCCAACTTAGACCTCATTAAATTCCGCACCTTATTATTCCACTAAACACACTGTAAATATTATCACCATATATATATAAAATGTAATTGTCTGCGATATCACTTCGGTGGAAGCGGACGTAAAATAAAGCTATTTCACACATAGAAAGTTAATGACATTTGGCATGTTGATGCCTTATGCACCTGTGCACTTGGCGAAATAAAGATATTGATGCCACCAAAGCTAGTTTAGAAGTTATTAGGTGTATAGTTAGCCTACCCTAACCCTATTCCCCTCATATGTTTAGTATGTTTACGGTAATATATCTCGAAACGCCAACATAGGAGCCTTCTGAAATTTTGTATTCTAGTAGTTTATTCATCTCTTTATGCCGTAAAATAAAAATCATTTTGCCACCAAATTTGGTTTGGGTCGTTATTTGATGCAGCGTAGGCGTACCCGTTGTTTATTGAACCCACATAATCCACCTCGAATCCGGGTGCTAGGAACTTTACGGTGGTATAACTCGATACGCCAGCATAGAAAGTTAATGAAATTTGCCATGTTGAGGTCTTATGCACCTGTGCACTTGGCGAAATAAAGATATTCATGCCACCAAAGCTAGTTTAGAAGTTATTAGGTGTATAGTTAGCCTACCCTAACCCTATTCCCCTCATATGTTTAGTATGTTTACGGTAATATATCTCGAAACGCCAACATAGGAGCCTTCTGAAATTTTGTATTCTAGTAGTTTATTCATCTCTTGATTTCGTGAAATAAAAATCATTTTGCCACCAAATTTGGTTGGGGTCGTTTTTTGATGCAGCGTAGGCATACCCGTTATTTATTGAACCCACAAACTCCACCTCGAATCCGGGTGCTGGGAACTTTGCGGTGGTATAACTCGATACGCCAACATAGAAAGTTAATGACATTTGGCATGTTGATGCCTTATGCACCTGTGCACTTGGCGAAATAAAGATATTGATGCCACCAAAGCTAGTTTAGAAGTTATTAGGTCTATAGTTAGCCTACCCTAACCCTATTCCCCTAATATGTTTAGTATGTTTACGGTAATATATCTCGAAACGCCAACATAGGAGCCTTCTGAAATTTTGTATTCTAGTAGTTTATTCATCTTTTGATTCCGTGAAATAAAAATCATTTTCCCACCAAATTTGGTTTGGGTCGTTTTTTGATGCAGCGTAGGCGTACCCGTTGTTGATTGAACCCACATACTCCACCTCGAATCCGGGTGCTAGGAACTTTGCGGTGGTAAAACTCGATACGCCAACATAGAAAGTTGATGAATTTTGGCATGTTGATGCCTTATGCACCTGTGCAATTGGCGAAATAAAGATATTGATGCCACCAAAGCTAGTTCAGAAGTTATTAGGTGTATAGTGAGCCGACCCTAACCCGATTCCCCTCATATGTTTAGTATGTTTACGGTAATATATCTCGAAACGCCAACATAGGAGCCTTCTGAAATTTTGTATTCTAGTGGTTTATTCATCTCTTTATGCCGTAAAATAAAAATCATTTTGCCACCAAATTTGGTTTGGGTCGTTATTTGATGCAGCGTAGGCGTACCCGTTGTCTATTGAACCCACATACTCCACCTCGAATCCGGGTGCTAGGAACTTTACGGTGGTATAACTCGATACGCCAACATAGAAAGTTAATGAAATTTGGCATGTTGATGCCTTATGCACCTGTGCACTTGGCGGAATGAAGATATTGATGCCACCAAAGCTAGTTTAGAACTTATTAGGTGTATAGTTAGCCTACCCTAACCCGATTCCCCTCATATGTTTAGTATGTTTACGGTAATATATCTCGAAACGCCAACATAGGAGCCTTCTGAAATTTTGTATTCTAGAAGTTTATTCATCTCGTGATTCCGTGAAATAAAAATCATTTTGCCACCAAATTTGGTTTGGGTCGTTTTTTGATGCAGCGTAGGCGTACCCGTTGTTGATTGAACCCATATACTCCACCTCGAATCCGGGTGCTGGGAACTTTGCGGTGGTATAACTCGATACGCCAACATAGAAAGTTAATGACATGTGGCATGTTGATGCCTTATGCACCTGTGCACTTGGCGAAATAAAGATATTGATGCCACCAAAGCTAGTTCAGAAGTTATTAGGTGTATAGTGAGCCTACCCTAACCCGATTCCCCTCATATGATTAGTTAGCCTCTAATGTGCGATATTTTAGTACGTTTACGGTAATTGTATATTTTTGGGTGAGGGGTGAGGTGGGGGATCTTATATATATATATTTTGCATTAATATGTTTTAAAATTTTATTTTCTAATAAATACAAAGGTAACAATTATTTTCTTGGCGCTAGGAATATGTGTGCTAACTTGATTTCGAATCCGGGTGCTAGGTTATGGCAAACTGATCCCGCAGTGAATATTCGCTTGGCCGCTACAACCACTGATAAGCATGACATCGACGAGGCTTAATGAGTACGGCATATTAACTTTTTAACCCCGACAAATTAAATTCTCAAACATTTTTTTAAGGTAAAAGAAAAATAAATAAAGACGTTTGAAGTATTTGGAGTTAAAAAATATTTCATATTTGGTGTAAATGGGTATTAAAACGAGTAAAATGCATCATTTTGCCCGAAGCAGTTAGGTGTTAAGTAAACATTGCACGAGCCGTTGAGCCAATGATTAACGGCGCGTGCAGTCAACGCACCTGTTGTGAACTGTCGTCTGTTACAGAGATATTTCGTAAGTAATTCTCTGTGAAACAGATTGAGGTTATGGCTGCGAGATTTTGTTTGCTAACTTGATCTCGAATCCGGGTGCTGGAATCCGGGTGAGAGCTTCCGCTCCGCGGTTAATTTGGCGTAATATCTGAACGCCTTGTGTTATAAAACACTCGGTTCATTTCTCGCAAATTTAATCAAAATGACTTATAATACTAAGGCAGTGATCCATGGTGATTACTAGTTCAGCTCTGAACGTCGGTCTCATTACACTCACCCTGACCGTTCAGGGACTCGCCTATTCAATCAATGTCGAAAATAATTTGAACCCCAGTCAATTTTACTGGGCAACTTTTCACTGCGAAACATCGGAGTGTCAATCCGTGTGGACGTCTGTACAATGTAAAGGAACATCTTAGTGACAAAATAAGATCTTGCTTACCTCGCTAGACTCAGTATGAGCGAAACAACACGCTGTTTAAAATACGTCCCCTCCTATCAAACTACCCTTTCGCCACCATAACACGGCGTGTTGTGATGCTCATACTGACTATAGCGAAATGAGCAAGGTCTTATTTTCTCACTGAGATGTTCCTTTACACTGTGCACGCGTCCACACGGAGTGACACCCGTCGTTTAGGTGTGAAAAGTTGCCCAGTAAAATTGGGGGTCAAATTATTTTCGACATTGATTGAATGGGCCAGTCCCTGAACGTCCAGGGTGAGTGTAATGAGACCGACGTTCAGAGCTGAACTAGGTGATTACCGATTAAGATTAAGCGGATTATTATCATCGCAGTAACTCATTAAATTGCCCGGACAAAGTTCACTTCGCGCGCGCAGATTGCTCATCGAAAATTAGACGGAGATTCACGCATGCGCAAGGAGGGCAATCTGCGCCTAACAATTATATGTGAATTCCGGTGATTGTAAATAAATTCAAGTGAATTCCGGTGATTAGTCTACCCGACCTTGACCATACATAAAATTCAAATGGTGGGAAATTGTATTGTCATATTATTTTACTGAGTAATGACGTGAAGTTAAGACCGGTGTTTTAACAATGCCAAAGGTAGTCAATTACACACGTTACTTATTTGCATTTACTTAATTTACCCATAGAATGCCATTTTATTTAATATTATTATTGAATCTAACGGCGTTGGCTAAAGTAAACAACGCAGACAATGCTTCGAGTTGTTATAGGCCTAATTATTATTATACTATAGTTAATATGGTATAGTATTTATTAGTAATTTAATTTAGTTAAAGCCAATGGTCATGGATTGGGAATATGTAGGCCTAGTTCAGCTCTGAATGTCGGTCTCATTACACTCACCCTGACCGTTCAGGGACTGCCCCATTCAATCAATGTTGAAAATAATTGGAACCCCAATCAATTTTACTGGGCAACTTTTCACTGCCAAACGATGGGGTGTCAATCCGTGTGAGCGCCTGTACAATGTAAATGAACATCCCTTCAAGTTAGAAAATAAGACCTTGCTTACTTCGCTAGAGATGGTATGAGCGACACAACACGCTGTTAAAAATACGTCCCCTCCCATCAAGTTACATTTCCATGTCATGACACTCTAAGTGCAGGTCAGTGTCCACATTCAGGAATGTCCGTCATACAAGAAGAAACGAAATGTACAGGCGTTACATAGGGTGACCACCCGTCCCGAATTTCGCGGGACAGTCCCGCAAAACGCTCAAAAGTCCCGCGTCCCGCAAATTCTTTATAAACAGTCAAAAAGTCCAGAAATTTCTCACATGGAAGGTTTCTATACAGTAATGTGCATGAATCTAGTCTCATAGTCTTTTTGGGTGTTTTAATTTGCATTCCTAATACTATAATTTCGCTTATTTCTGGTATCTTTGGAAAGTATGAAAATTGGGTGACAAGTATAAGTCGTGTTTGCACTGTCGAATACTGTGAATGATATTCTTCGTCACTTTATCGTTCGACTTGTTGAAATATAATGGCTGTACGTACGTACACAATTCTTCGGATCATTTTTTACGTCATCATAAATCATAAACTCATTAAACTTTCTTAAGTTATGTATTCAGGAGAACATTAAAAGTTGTCACTGTAACAATATGATTTGGATAAAAACAAAATAATAACACGAAGTATATCTTGGTTGTGTCTTTTATTCAATGACATATCAAGCAATGATTTAATGCACGTGCAGAAACTGAGTGACAATGACAGGCATAACCAACCGAGCACACCTTAATCTGATCAGCTTACAAAACCAGTCGATAAATATTTTAAGATGATACAAAACTACAATCACTACAAAATCAGAGTATTTCATTGCGACATTTTTTGTGTCAGATTGCGGGAAATGGCGTTTCCGGGCTTCTAGTTTTCAAAAATTCTCGGGGGGAGGGACCCCCGAACCCCCCTCTGCTGTCCCGCACCTTCGGCGCTCCGCAGACAATAACGGGGTTTTTGAGCAAAATATATTTTTTTCATAAACGTCCCGCAATATGATGAATTAAAGGTGGTCACCCTAGCGTTACATTGTACAGGCTTTCACACGGATTGACACACCGTCGTTTAGCCGTGAAAAGTTGTCCAGTAAAATTGACTGTTCTCCATTTTTTTTCGATATTGATTTAATGGAACAGTCACTGAACGTTCAGGGTGAGTGTAATGAGACCGACGTTCAGAGCTGAACTAGGGAATATGGAGCTAAATCGCTAATATTTGGGACTTAAAAATTGTCTGAAATTGAAATCAGTCGACATGCATATGATAATGTTATGTAATATGAATGTAATATGTAACACAGGCCTTGCCTGAGTAGAGCGAAGCTGTTTTATTAGGGTTTCACACTGCGAAGCATGTGTGAAACACTATTGTTTTTGTTAAAATTATTAGGGTTTCACACTGCGAAGCTTGTGTGAAACACTATTGTTTTTGTTAAAATTATTATTAGGCTTTCAGACTTTCGTCTGAAAGCCTATTGTGATTACTAAAATTATTATTATTTATTATTATTATTTTTTTTTTCGCCGGGGCCTATTTCTCAGTGCCTGTAACAGATACCGATCTGGGACCTAATTCTCTATTGGGAAACCATGTGTTGGCTACTTGATAAACTATTTTTGAAACTTCTGCGCAGACCGGAAGTGGTCGAATTTTGTGCTGTGTCCAAAAATTAAAAAACGGCCGTAGATTCGTCAATTCTATACCTATTTTCATACATATGACATTTTCGGAAACCCTGAGTCTTTTCTCGGGCGATAGCAGTTGAAAATTACGATATTTCGAAACTTCATCGCTGACTTCTTGCGATCGAAAAATGAAAAATGTGGTTTGAGAGTCAATTTTTGTTATTTTTCAAAATTTTCAAATTTGACCTACATTTTTGGATACCTGAAAACCATCCGATTCCAGAAATATAAGTTTCATTCCGAGTTATCGCCCTTTATTTTTCGATTTTTTTCGAATTTTCTACCCATTTTGTGAGCTCGGGTTTCATTTTATGGCAGAAGTGACGTTTCTGAAACTTCAGAGGCATGAAGCCAAATGACCATTGCAAGGAATAAAGCAATTTCAACAATAATCTGTACACCGGAAGTGGTCGAAATAATGTCCGATATTTTGAAAAAAATGCAAAAAATGGGTATTTTGGGGAAAAACGCGATTTCTCCGTCCGATATCAATGGATTAGACGAATTTGGGTACCATTGGATTGCACTCGGATTGTGCTATCGTGTGATACCCAACTCGTACGGATAAGATGAGCAGGCAGCAAAATATGGCACGCTGAAAATCAAGTATTTTCTGATTTGGAGCGTTTTTGGATGCCTGTATCTCGAAAACTTAACCACAGTTTTTTTTTAAATTTTGTCTATCGAGAGTCCTTTCGGAGGTATTTTGCATGAAGCCATCCAATAAGACTTTGAAATATCTGGAATAGGTGAAATAACGGACTGAAAATCGAAAAAAGTAAAAAAATCGTGAAATTTTGGAAAATGCTTTGCTATTTTTTTATTTTAAGAGATTTTCAAAAAAAGATTGTATATTCAGATAGCTGACCTAATTCCGATTCTAACGATGTATAATATTTATGTAGTTATTGAAATTTAATTTTCGATATTTTAATTCTTTTGCATTTTTGGCACTTTTGAACATAGGATTTCTCAGGGGCATTTTATCTGATCAGATAATGTAATATATCATTACAGAGCCCTGTGGCTATTTTAGCACCCAAACCGGCTATTAAAACTATTCCGACAATAATAACCATACCGAAAGTATTCAAAAAATGAAAAAAAAAGGTTAAAAACATTGTCGCACTTGCAAAAAAACTTGATTTCTCCCTTAGGTAATAGCGGACCAAAAGAACTAAAGTGTCGTTGGATAGCCCTATTAATGGATCATCATATGGTATCTAAATAATACGATTTCGATACTAAGGAAATAAATTATTGTATGCCAAAAATCTAGTATTTTCCGATTTTTTAACATTCTGAGACGCCCTTTTCTCGAAAACGACGCCACAGATTTTTCTTAAACTTTTCTTACTCAAAGTCCTATCGGTTGTGTATATATTGAATCCAAAATGAAAAGCGTTGAAATAATATAAGTTGTCCAAAAATGGCCTCAAACTTTGAAAAAAATTGAAAAATCGTTAAATTTTTGGAAACGCTCTTTAATTTATCTTTTTTTCCAAAACTACTCAATGGATGTTTCTGACACTTCTGGTACGTACAGTTAAGTATCCAAAGAACTTTGCAAAGCTATCACGACAACGATCGTAAAACCGGAAGTAGTCTAAAAAATGTCCGATATTTTGAAAAAAAAATTATTCTTTTACGAAAACCTTTTTTATTTATGAATATTTTTTAATGATATTTTACACAGGAATTATTGATATAAAATTAAACCATGCTAGTCCCGAAATGACATAGTTTGTGTCTAGTCGACGTTAAACCCCATTTCTCTCATCTCGGTAGTGCCGGTTAATTTGAGATATATTTTGTCTCCCTTTAAGTTTTTTACCTTTTTAATTTCAGTTTATGGGTTCCAAGTTTATTATTTATTGCCTGGTGTGTATAAAACAATTCTCAATTGCGAATTCTCAACTTATTTGTTACCGATAATGATTTCTTTTGGCACCGGAAGTGAAGTAATTTTGCCAGATTTTAAAATTTTGACCGGTCTATTCGCAAGCAAATATTACTTACAAATCTGACAGAGGGTGTCACTGAATCATAACAACTACAGTATCGTTTGGTAGCTTGATGGATCGGCTATTGTATGACGCACTTCCTGTGTGATTCCTGAAAGCCGATTCAGCACTGCAGGTCTGCAGTTCTAGTTCTTATTATTATTATTATTCTTCTTTTGTTTTGAGTAGATCTCAGCAACTGCTTGTCGCATCGTTACGATGTCTTCGGTTTTGTTGGGAAAGTGGGTGTGACTTAGAGGATAAAGCTATTTTGAACGTTCTGCGACAATGCGAAATGCCCGAAATCACCGAAGTTATCGTTTTTAAAAATATTGCAGTAATTTTAACAATAATCATGGGATTTTAACTTTCGATACATTTTGGCATAGCTGGAGACAGGGCACATAGTTACGCTACTTTCGATTTTTGATTTTCGGTAAATCTTCGAAGATATTAAGCGCCAAATTTTGAAAATTTAAAATTTTACAAAAAACTTTTTTATTTATGAATATTTTTTAGTCGTGTTGTACACACAATTAAAGAGTCATCTGACTTGCGGAAAAATGTTATAATTTTTTGTCTCAGTAATTTTCCTTGGCCGCCATTGGCTAATTCAGTTTTTCAGTCCTAGATTATTTTTTTATTGTTCGATTTGTATAAAACAAACTTTATATGCTTCGTTGTCTCAATTGTCATTTTTTTTGTTACCGATAGTGTTATCTGTCGACACCGGAAGTGGCATAATTTTACCAAAAACTACAATTTTGACAGTTTTTTACGATCTTCAAAAACAAATATTATTTTTTTGAAAAATTATATGACTCAAAGAGTGTGTCCTTTCAAGGCGCAAAAAATGGCGGAAGCAGTTTTTTTAATTTCTATTTCATTTTCTTGCAAATTGGATTAAAGGGTGAAAAAAGGCGTAAAATTGACCTATTTACAACCCATTCAGGCTTTTCAGATTTTAAAATATTTTTACATAACTTTTATAAACTTGTAGCTATAATCCATACGAAGAAAATGTATGTAAAAATTAGTTTGTAATATAAGCAGTTGCCAAGAAAAGGGCAGTTTTGCATAAGTCACTGTTTTCGCAATTTTGCCTGTAAAATAGTCAATTATTAATGGATATTCACAAAAGTGACATCATTTGATTCAAAAAGCAAGTGTGCGTTATATCATGTTGATTACTATTTAAAATTGACACCGGAAGTGACGTCATTTAGTCAAAAACTCAATTTTTATACGTCCACATTCATAATGTGAACGTATTATGCCGTCGCCCCTGTCTGTGTGTGTGTGTGTGTGTGTGTGTCTGTGGTTCGCCTACAGGGCGCAATTCTTCATGGATTTTCTTCAAACTTGATATACTTATTCCTTATACCCCAAGGAAGATCCCTATTGTTTTTGGGGCATGCCCGACCCCCAGGGGCCGAGCCACGTCCATTTCTAGTATTTGTTTGTTTGTCGTCTACAGGCCACATTTCTTAACTTATAATCTTGAAACTTTGCATACACATTCTGTGTACCCTAAGGAACATCCCTATCGTTTGGAGTGTATGCCCCACCCCCAGGGGCAGAGCCACGCCCATTTTCTTTTCGTGTGTCTTTGTGTCGCCTACAGGGCGCAATTCTTACTGGATTTTCTTCAAACTTGGTATACGTATTCCTTATACCCTAAGGAAGATCTCTATTGTTTTTGGTGCGTGCCCGACCCCCAGGGACAGAGCCACGCCCATTTCTAGTATGTATTTGTTTGTCGTCTACAGGCCACATTTCTTAACTTATAATTTTGAAACTTAGCATACACATTCTTTGTACCCTAAGGAACATCCCTATCATTTGGGGTGCATGCCCAACCCCCTGGGGCAGAGCCAAACCCATTTTCTTATCGTGTATCTTTGTGTCGCCTACAGGAGACAATTCTTATTGGATTTTCTTTAAAACTTTGTATACTTACTCTTTATACTCTAAGGATGATCCCTATCGTTTGGGGTGCATGCCCAACCCCCCAGGGGCAGAGCCACGCCCATTTTCTTTTTGTGTGTCTCTGTGTCGCCTAGAAGCCGCAATTCTAACTGTATTTTCTTAAAACTTTGTATACTTACCCTAAGGATGATCTGTATTGTTTTTTGGTGCATGCCCGACCCCCAATGGCAGAGCCACGCCCATTCCTTGTATTTATTTGTTTGTCGTCTACAAGCCACATTTCTTAACGTATCATCTTGAAACTTTGAATGATTATTCTTTGTATCCTATCATTTGAGGTGCATGCCACATTTCTTAACGTATCATCTTGAAACTTTGAATGATTATTCTTTGTATCCTATCATTTGAGGTGCATGCCCAACCCCCAGGGGCAGAGTCACGCCCATTTTCTTTTTGTGTGTCGCCTACAGGCCATAATTCTTAATCGGTCATCTTGAAACTTAAAATACTTATTCCTTATACCCTAAAGATGACCCCTATTGTTTTTGGTGATTTCCTAACCCCCAGGGGCAGAGTCATGCCCATTTTTACTTCGTGTCTGTTTGTTGTCTACAGGCCACGATTCTTAATGGATCGTCTTTAAACTTGGGATATGTATTCCATATAGCCTAAGGACGTCAACTGCATGTCCCGACTCACACAGGCAAGACACGACCAATTTTTGTGTTTGTCGTTTACAGGCCGCAATTCTGAATGAATCAGCTTGGTACTTGGTTTATGTATTCCTTATAGCCCGAGGGCGTCCACTATTGATTTTGATGAATGTCCCGACCCCCAGGGGCAGAGCCACGCCCACTTTTTGCCTTTAGTGTTAGGAAGGCACAATTCTGAATGGATTATCTTGGTATAGTTATTCCTTATACTCTAAGGACGGCAACTATTAATGTTGGTGCACGACCCTCAACGCTAAACAAACCAAACGCCTAGCCTTCTTGACAAAGTACCATATCAATCAAAGCAGGAATGTGGACGTATATTGTAGCGTTACGTTATGTTTAACTTTTGAAATCGATATTTTTTTCAACCAAGAATTATGTCACATATAATAATAAAATCAACTTTTGGTTTAAATTCACATATTAACAAAACTCATACGGTCAAAAAGATATCATAAGATTGTTTCTAACTTGTTCGGTTGCCGAGATATAGGCGATTTTCTAAAAGTCACTTTTGAAGGTTTTTGGCCCATAAAAGTGTCAATTATTATTCGATTTTCATAAAATTTTCACCCTTTGAAGCCTAATGTCATAGACGATGTAATAAAACTAATTTAACGTTTTCATTATCACCGGAAGTAACGTCATTTTGGCAAAAACTGTATTTTAAGCCTTCAAAACAGATATTTTATTCAAATGAGTCTGATTTGTAATGTTTATACAATTATGATATTTGATTCCAATCAACAAATAGATTAAACCCATACGGTCATATAAATACCAAAAAATGGTTTCTAACTTGTACGGTTGCCGAGAAATAGACGATTTTCTACACGTCACTTTTCAAGGTTTTTTGGTCTATAATAGTGGCAATTATTATTCGATTTACATAAAATTTTCACCATGAGATGCCTTATGCCATTTCTGATTTCATAAAACTAATGGAACATTTACATTATCACCGGAAGTACTGTAATTGCCGAGATATAGGCGATTTTCTAAAAGTCACTTTTGAAGGTTTTTGGCCCATAAAAGTGTCAATTATTATTCGATTTTCATAAAATTTTCACCCTTTGAAGCCTAATGTCATAGACGATGTTATAAAACTAATTTAAGTAACATCATTTTGGCAAAAACTGTATTTTAAGCCCTCAAAACAGATATTTTATTCAAATGAGTCTGATTTGTAATGTTTATACAATTATGATATTTGATTCCAATCAACAAATAGATTAAACCCATATGGTCATATAGATACCAAAAAATGGTTTCTAACTTGTACGGTTGCCGAGAAATAGACGATTTTCTACACGTCACTTTTCAAGGTTTTTGGTCTATAAAAGTGGCAATTATTATTCGATTTACATAAAATTTTCACCATGAGATGCCTTATGCCATTTCTGATTTCATAAAACTAATGGAACATTTACATTATCACCGGAAGTACTGTAATTTTGTCAGGATCAATTACATGTAACAAATGTATAAAATGAAATGATATTGCTGGATTTGTTTGTTTCTCTTTCCATTTTATTTGATGTGTGCAATGCTTATGTGGAAACCTGTATATTGGTTTCATTGGTACCGGAAGTGACATATGTTCAAGGGTAACGTGGCACCGAAAGTGACACAAGTTCAAGTTCAAAGGTAACATGGCACCAGTGAAACCCGTCATTCCTGCATGCAGGTCTAGTTATTAGGGTTTCACACTGCGTAGCTTGTGTGAAACACTATTGTTTTTGTTAAAATTATTATTCTTATTAGGCTTTCAGACTTTCGTCTGAAAGACTATTGTTTTTACTAAAATTATAATTATTATTATTATTTATCCCCGGAGCCTATTTCTCCATGATCGAAAACAGATATCGATCTGGAACCAAATATTCTATCGGGAAACTAGGTTGTGGCTACTCATTAAATCACTTTTGAAACTTCTGCGCAGACCGGAAGTGACAGAATTTCGTGCGGTACCAAAAAATTAAAAAACGGCCGTAGATTCGTCAATTCTGTACCTATTTTCATACAAATGACATTTTCAGAAACCCTGAGTCTTTTCTCGGACGATAGCAGTTGAAAATTTTGAAACTTCGTCGCTGACTTCTAGCGTTCGAAAACTGAAAAAAAGAGACAAAAGAGACATTTTTGTTATTTTTCAAAATTTTCAAATTTCACCTACATTTTTAGATACCTGAAGACCATCCGATTCCAGAAATACAAGTTTCATTCCGAGTTATTGCCCTTTATTTTTCGATTTTTTTCGAATTTTCTGCCATTTTTCGAACCCTTATATTTTTTGGAAAGAATAATCCGATATTTCTGTAGGCTCTGGTACATAAAGCTATATAGTCAGACCTTTTTATAAAGCAATTTCAACAAAGATCCGTAAACCGGAAGTAGTGGAAATAATGCCTGATATTTCGAAAAAAACGCAAAAAATGGGTGTTTGGGGGAAAAACCCGATTTCTCCGTCCAATATCAATGGATTAAACAAATTAAGCTTTCGTTGAGTGGCTCGGGGAATGGACTGTCGTATGATGCCCAATTTATACGGATACTATGACCAAGCAGCAAAATATGACACTCTGGAAATCAAGTATTTTCTGATTTGGAGTGTTTTTGGGCGCCTTTATCTCGAAAACTGCTCCAGCGATTTTTCCTAAACTGTCTCTATCTAGAGACCTTTCGGTAGTCTTGTGTATCAAACATTCCGTTAAGACTTTGAAATATTTGTAATAGGTCAAATACCGAACTGAAAATCGAAAAAAGTCGAAAAATCGTGAAATTTTGAAAAAAGCTCTATAAATTTATTTTTTTTACAGATTTTCAAAAAATGTTTTTATACTTAGATAGCTCATCTAATGCCGATTCCAATAATGTATAATATGTATAGAGTTATTGTAATTTAATTTTCAATATATTGACATTTTTGCATTTTTGGCACTTTTAAACATAGGATTTCTCAGGGGCATTTTATCTGATCAGATAATGTAATATATTATTACAGAGCCTTGCGGCTATATAATTGCCGAACCCGGTTATTAAAACTATCCTGAAAATAATCTCCATACCGGAAGTATTAAAAAAATGAATAAAAAAAGGTTTAAAAATAGGCGCTCTTCCGAAAAGCTTGATTTCGCCGACAGATATTACCGGACCAAAAGAAGTAAAGTGTCTTTGGATAGCCCCATTAAAGGACTATTGTATGACATCTCAATGGTACGATTTCGATGGTTAGAAAATAAATAACGGTACGTCGAAAATCTAGTATTTTCCCTTTTTGGAGCCTTTTTAGACGCTATTTTCTCGAAAACGCCCCCTACGATTCTTCTGAATCTTTTTTAACGCAGAGTCCTATCGGTGGTCTGTTGCGTGAATCCAACATGAAAAGGTTTGAAATAATATAAGTGATCCAAAAATGGCCTCAATCTTTGAAAAAAGTTGAAAAATCGTTAAATTATTGAAAATGTTCTTTTATTTATCTTTTTTACAAAAACTACTAAATAGATATTTCTGACACTTATGGGAAAGAAAGTTAAGTATGTAAACAACTTGTTAAAAAAATACCGACAAAGATCCAAAAACCGGAAGTAGTCGAAAAAATATTTGATATTTTGAGAAAATACAGTGAAGAATTGGTACTCTTGCAAAATTTGCGATTTCTCAGGCTATTCAGACCATTTTATCTCGAAAAGTAGTCTTATTTCTTTTCTTACACTTCTGTTACTTAGAATCCTAATTGTGGTCTAGTGCGTGAATCGAAATTAAAAAGCCTCTATATAGTATAATTGATCCAAAAAGGTCCACAATCTTTGAACAAATTAGAAAAATTGTTGTATTTTAAACTACAGTTATAATATTGATGTAAGGGAGATAACTAGTACTAAGTGGGATGGAATCAGGCCACTAATTATTTACTAATTTTCCTTTTGATTTATATTACATAATGGATGTTTCTGAAAATTCTAGTACTTGAAGTTAAGTATCCAGACAACTTGCTAAAATTATCTCAACAATGATCTGTAAACCGGGAATAGTCCAAAAATGATCCGATATTTTGAATAAACCTATAAATAAGTAAAATAAATGTAGACTTTGCAAAAAAACGTGAATTCTACGGCAGATTTCACCAAATCGAAACAAATAGAGTGTTGTTAAATAGCGCGGATAATTAGGGTTTCACACTGCGTAGCTTGTGTGAAACACTATTGTTTTTGTTAAAATTATTATTCTTATTATTATTATTATTATTCAGATTCCAATTTGAATAGATCTCAGCAACTATGTGTCGCATCGTTACGATTTCTTCGGTTTTACTGGGAAAGTGGGTGTGACTTAGAGGATAAAGCTATTTTGAACGTTCTGTGACAATGCGATATGTCCGAAATCACTGAAGTTATCGTTTTTGAAAATATTGCAGTAATTTTAACAATAATCATTGGATTTTAACTTTCGATACATTTTGGCATAGCCTGAGACAGGGCACATAGCTACGCTACTTTTGATTTTTGATTTTCGGCAAATCTTCGAAGATATTAGGCGCCAAATTTCGAAAATTTAAAATTTTACAAAAAACTTTTTTATTTATGAATATTTTTTAGTCGTATTGTGCACAGAATTAAAGAGTCATCTGACTAGTGCAAAAATGTTAAAAATTTTTGTCTCAGTAATTTTCCTTGGCCGCCTTTGGCTAATTCAGTTTTTCAGTCCTAGATTAATTTTTTATTGTTCGATTTGTATAAAACAAAGTTCATATGCTTCCTTGTCTCAATTGTCATTTTTTTTGTTACCAATAATGTTATCTGTCGGCACCGGAAGTGGCATAATTTTACCAAAAACTACAATTTTGACAGTTATTTTCCTATTTCGAAAACAAATATTATTTTTTTGAAAAATTATATGACTCAAAGAGTGTGTCTTTTCAAGGCGCAAAAAATGTAGGAAGCAGTTTTTTTAATTTCGATTTCATTTTCGAGCAAATTCGATTAAGAGGCTAAAAATGGTGTAAAATTGGCCTATTTACAACCTATTCAGGCTTTTCAGATTTTAAAATATTTCTTCGTAACTTTTATGAACTTGTAGCTATAATCCATAGGAAGAAAATGTATGTTAAAATTCGTTTGTAATATTAGCAGTTACCAAGAAATGGGCAGTTCTGTACAAGTCACTGTTTTCGTTATTTTGCCTGTAAAATAGTCAATTATGATTGGATTTTTATAAAAGTGACATTATTTGATTCAAAAAGCACGTAGCGTCATATCAAGTTGATTACAATTTAAAATTGACACCGGAAGTGACATCATTTGGTCAAAAAATGCATTTTAAACTTTTTAAATCAATGTTTTATTCAACCAAGAATAACTTCATATGTATTATTAATTTTAACTTTTGGTTTAAATTCACATATAAACAAAACTCAAATGGTCAGATAGATATCATAAAATGGTTTCTAACTTATTCGGTTGCCGAGAAATAGACGGTTTTCTACAGGTCACTTTTGAAGGTTTCGGGGCCATAAAAGGGTCAATTATTATTTGATTTTCATAAACGTCACACCATGTTATACCTAATGCCATTTGGGATTTCAAACAAGTAATTTAAGATTTTCATTATCACCGGAAGTAACGTCATTTTGGCAAAAACTGTATTTTTAGCCTCCAAAACAGATATTTTATTCAAATGAGTCTGTTTTGAAATCTTTTTCAAATTATGGTATTTGATGCCAATCAACAAATAGAATGAACCCATACCATCATACAGATACCACAAAATGGTTTCTAACTTGTACGGTTGCAGAGAAATAGTCGATTTTCTACAAGTCACTTTTCAAGTTTTTTGGTCTTTAAAAGTGGCAATTATTATTCGATTTACATAAAATTTTCACTATATGATATCGTATGCCATTTCTGATTTCATAAGACTAATTGAAAATTTGCATTAACACCGGGAGTAATTTAATTTTGTCAAGATCATTTACAAGTAACAAATGTATAAAATGAATTGATATTGCTGGATTTTGTTGATTCTGCGTCCATTTTATTTGTGTGCAATGTTAATTTGGAAACCTGTTTAGTGGTTTCGCTGGTACCGGAAGTGACATATGTTCAAGGGTAACTTGGCACCGGAAGTGACATGTTTAAGGGTAACATGGCACCAGTGAAACCCGTCATTCCTGCATGCAGGTCTAGTTTACTTTTATATGATATCAGAATGACACAAATGCAATGGTAGGCAATAGATTATGAGATGCCGAAAATGTAGCATTTTCTTCTATTTTTGGAGCCTATTCAGACTCGTTTATCTCGAAAACTACTTCTATTTCTCTTCTTAAACTTCTGTTAGCCCGAATTCTATCGGTCGTTTAGAGTATAAATGTACATTTAAAGGCATGGCAATGATATAAAGGACCCTGAAAGCCGATTCAGCACTGCTATGCAGGTCTAGTTATTATTATTATTCAGATTCCAATTTGAATATATCTCAGCAACTACGTGTCGCATCGTTACCATTTCTTCAGTTTTACTTGGAAAGTGGGTGTGACTTAGAGGATAAAGCTATTTTGAACGTTCTGCGACAATGCGAAATGTCCGAAATCACCGAAGTTAGCGTTTTTGAAAATATTGCAGTAATTTTAACAATAATCATTGGATTTTAACTTTCGATACATTTTGCCATAGCCTGAGACAGGGCATATAGCTACACTACTTTCGATTTTTGATTTTCGGCAAATCTTCGAAGATATTAGGCGCCAAATTTCGAAAATTTAAAATTTTACAAAAAACTTTTTTATTTATGAATATTTTTTAGTCGTATTGTGCACAGAATTAAAGAGTCATCTGACTAGTGCAAAAATGTTAAAAAAATTTGTCTCAGTAATTTTCCTTGGCCGCCATTGGCTAATTCAGTTTTTCAGTCCTAGATTAATTTTTTATTGTTCGATTTGTATAAAATAAAATTCATATGCTTCGTTGTATCAATTGTCATTTTTTTTATTACCAAAAGTGTTATCTGTCGGCACCGGAAGTGGCATAATTTTACCAAAAACTACAATTTTGACAGTTATTTTCCTATTTCGAAAACAAATATTATTTTTTGGAAAAATTATTTGACTCAAAGAGTGTGCCCTTTCAAGGCACAAAAAATGTAGGAAGCAGTTTTTTTAATTTCGATTTCACTTTCGAGCAAATTCGATTAAGAGGCTAAAAATGGTGTAAATTTGACCTATTTACAACCTATTCAGGCTTTTCAGATTTTAAAATATTTCTTCGTAACTTTTATAAACTTGTAGCTATAATCCATACGAAGAAAATGTATGTTGAAATTCGTTTGTAATATAAGCAGTTACCAAGAAATGGGCAGTTCTGTACAAGTCACTGTTTTCGTTATTTTGCCTGTAAAATAGTCAATTATTATTAGATTTTTATAAAAGTGACATCATTTGATTCAAAAAGCATGTAGCGTCATATCAAGTTGATTACAATTTAAAATTGACACCGGAAGTGACATCATTTGGTCAAAAAATGCATTTTAAACTTTTTAAATCAATGTTTTATTCAACCAAGAATAACTTAATATGTATTAATAATTTTAACTTTTGGTTTAAATTCACATATAAACAAAACTCATATGGTCATATAGATATCATAAAATTGTTTCTAACTTGTTCGGTTGCCGAGAAATAGACGGTTTTCTACAGGTCACTTTTGAAGGTTTCGGGGCCATAAAAGTGTCAATTATTATTCGATTTTCATAAACGTTACACCGTGTTATACCTAATGCCATTTGGGATTTCATAAAAGTAATTTAAGATTTTCATTATCACCGGAAGTAACGTCATTTTGGCAAAAACTGTATTTTTAGCCTTCAAAACAGATATTTTATTCAAATGAGTCTGTTTTGAAATCTTTTTCAAATTATGGTATTTGATGCTAATCAACAAATAGAATGAACCCATACGATCATACAGATACCACAAAATGGTTTGTAACTTGTACGGTTGCAGAGAAATAGCCGATTTTCTACAAGTCACTTTTCAAGTTTTTTGGTCTTTAAAAGTGGCAATTATTATTCGATTTACATAAAATTTTCATAATATGATATCGTATGCCATTTCTGATTTCATAAGACTAATTGAACATTTTCATTAACACAGGAAGTAATTTAATTTCGTCAAGATCATTTACAAGTAACAAATGTATAAAATGACTTGATATTGCTGGATTGATTGGTTGATTCTGCGTCCATTTTATTTGTGTGCAATGTTAATTTGGAAACCTGTTTAGTGGTTACGCTGGTACTGGAAGTGACATATGTTCAAGGGTAACTTGGCACCGGAAGTGACATGTTTAAGAGTAACTTGGCACCAGTGAAACCCGTCATTCCTGCATGCAGGTCTAGTTAGGCTTTCAGACTTTCGTCTGAAAGCCTATTGAGATTACTAAAATTATTATTATTATTATTTACCGCGGGGGCCTAGATCTCCATGATCGAAAACAGATATCGATCTGGAATTAGATTTTCTATTGGGAAACCATGTGGTGGCTACTTGATAAAATATTTTTGAAATTTCTGCGCATACCGAAATGACCGAACTTTGCATGTTGTCTAAAAATTGAAAATCGGCCATAGTTTCGTCAATTCGTTATCCATTTTCAAACAAATTACATTTTTGGAATCCCTGAATCTTTTCTGAGACAATGGCTATCTCACATTTTTCAATTTCGAACATTCGTCTATGACTTTTATCGTTCGAAAATTGAAAACATGTTGTTTACGAGACCATTTTTCAAAATTTGCAAATTTGACCTACATTTGTGGATACCTGACGTCAATCCGATTCCAGTAATATAAGTTTCATTTAGAGTTATCGCCCTTTATTTTTCGATTTTTTTCGAATTTTCTTCCCATTTTGTCAGCTCTGGTTTCGTTTTATGGTAGAATTGACGTTTCTGAAACTTCTAGAACATGAAGTTATAGTCCAATACCAACGTATAAAGCAATTTCGACAAGAATCCTTAAACCGGAAGTGGTCGAAATAATGTGCAATATTTTGAAAAAAATGCAAAAAATGGATATTTTGGGGAAAAACGCGAATTCTCCGCCCGATATCAATGGATTAAAGAAATTAGGGTACCATTGGACTGCACTAGGATTGTGCTATCGTATGATACCCAACTCGTACGGATACGATGAGCAGGCAGCAAAATATGGCACGCTGAAAATCAAGTATTTTCTGATTTGGAGCGTTTTTGGACGCCTGTATCTCGAAAACTTAACCGCAACTTTTTTTGTAATTTTTTCTATCGAGAGTCCTTTCGGAGGTATTTTGCATGAAGCCATCCAATAAGACTTTGAAATATCTGGAATAGGTGAAATAACGGACTGAAAATCGAAAAAAGTCGAAAAATCGTGAAATTTTGGAAAATGCTCTGCTATTTTTTTATTTTCAAAGATTTCCAAAAAACGATTGTATATTCAGATAGCTGACCTAATTACGATTCTAACGATGTATAATATGTATGTAGTTATTGAAATTTAATTTTCGATATTTTAAATTTTTTGCATTTTTGGCACTTTTGAACCTAGGATTTCTCAGGGGCATTTTATCTGATCAGATAATGTAATATATCATTACAGAGCACTGTGGCTATTTTAGTGCCCAAACCGGTTATTAAAACTATACCGACAATAATAACCATACCGGAAGTATTCAAAAAATGAAAAAAAAGGTTAAAAACATTGTCGCACTTGCGAAAAACTTGATTTCTCCCTTAGGTATTAGCGGACCAAAAGAACTAAAGTGTCGTTGGATAGCCCTATTAATGGACCATCATATGGTATCTAAATAATACGATATCGATGGTAAGGAAATAAATTATTGTATGCCAAAAATCTAGTATTTTCCGATTTTTTAACATTCTGAGACGCCCTTTTCTCGAAAACGACGTCGCAGATTTTTCTTAAACTTTTCTAACTCAAAGTCCCATCGGTTGTCTATATAGTGAATCCAAAATGAAAAGCATTGAAATAATATAGGTGGTCCAAAAATGGCATCAAAGTTTGAAAAAAATTGAAAAATCGTTAAATTTTTGGAAACGCTCTTTTATTTATCTTTTTTTCCAAAACTGCTCAATGGATGTTTCTGACACTTCTGGTACAGAAAGTTAAGTATCCAAAGGACTTCGTAAAGCTATCACAACAACGATCGTAAAACTGGAAGTAGTCGAAAAAATGTCCGATATTTTGAAAAAAATTATTTTTTTTACGAAAATCTTTTTTATTTATGAATATTTTTTGGTGATATTTTACACTGGGTTAAAATATCATCGTACTTGAGCAGAAATGAGAAAAAAAATTGTCTGGGTAATTTGCGTTAGCCGCCATCGGCGAATTTAGTTTTTCGTACCCAGAAAAATTATTTATTGTTCGATTTGTATAAAACAAAGTTCATATGCTCCGTGGTCCCAATTGTTATTTTTTATGTTACGGTGAAATTTTTCTGTCGGCAACGGAAGTGACGTAATATTAACAAAAACTACAATTTTGACAGTTCGGTACCACTTTTTATACGCCCACATTGAAATGTGGTCGTATATTGTCGTCGCCCCCGTCCGTCCGTCCGTCCGTCCGTCCGTCGGTCCGGCGTCCACAATTGCTTGTGGACGCTCTACAGGCTAAAGTTAATATCCGATTGACTTTAAATTTATACACAGTGTTTAAGGTCATGAGACAAAGAAGCCTATTGTTTTTCAGCGATTTCCGATAATAACTACCAGAGTTATGGCCCTTGATCACTTCAAAAAATCTTGTGGACGCTCTAGAGGCCAAAGTTAATATCCGATTGACTTTAAATTTATACACAGCGTTTAAGGTCATAAGACAATGACGCCTATTGATTTTCGGCGATTTCCGATAATTAGTGCCAGAGTTATGGCCCTTGATCTCTTTAAAAAATCTTGTGGACGCTCTAAAGGTCAAAGTTAATATCCGATTGACTTTAAATTTATACACAGTGTTTAAGGTCATAAGACGAAGAAGCCTATTGATTTTCAGCGATTTCCGATAATTAGTGCCAGAGTTATGGCCCTTGATCACTTCAAAAAATCTTGTGGACGCTCTAGAGGCCAAAGTTAATATCCGATTGACTTTAAATTTATACACAGTGTTTAAGGTCATAAGACGAAGAAGCCTATTGATTTTCAGCGATTTCCGATAATTAGTGCCAGAGTTATGGCCCTTGATCACTTCAAAAAATCTTGTGGACGCTCTAGAGGCCAAAGTTAATATCCGATTGACTTTAAATTTATACACAGTGTTTAAGGTCATAAGACGAAGACCCCTATTGATTTTCAGCGATTTCCGTTAATTAGTGCCAGAGTTATGGCCCTTGATCACCTCAAAAAATCTTGTGGACGCTCTGGAGGCCAAAGTTAATATCGGATTGACTTTAGATTTATACACAGTGTTTAAGGTCATGAGACGAAGAAGCCTGTTGATTTTCAGCGATTTCAAATAATTACTGCCAGAGTTATCTCCCTTGATAACTTCAAAAATTCTTGTGACGCTATAGAGGCCAAAGTTATCACCCGATTGACTTCAGATTGATACATAGAGTTTAAGGTGTTGAAATGAACAAGTATTTTGATTTTCAATGAATTTAGATAAATGAACAGCTAAATCCATGATATTAAATGTTTCATGTATATACTAATTGTTAGCGTGGGGTAAAACTTCATAAAAAGCAATCAAATTCTAATGATTTTCTGATAATTACATAATGAGTTGTTACTCTTAATCAGTTTTTAGTGTATTACAAATGTTTCATTACCGAAAAAAGTAAAAATATGCGACAACCCTTGTCGACTGCCCGGACGATTTAGCTGCTGTGGGCGTATGTTTCGTTGCCTGGCAACCTATCTTTGAAAGAAAATATTATTTTTTTTCAAAACTGATATTACTAAAAGGATGCACCCTGCGAAGGTGCACAAAATCCTTAGCTCATATTTTTAAATTTCAATTTCATTTTCGGGCAATTTCGAATAAAATGTAAAATAAAGTGTAAAATTCAGCTATTTACAATTCATGCAGCGTCTTCATATTTTTAAATATTTATTTGTAATTTTCATAAACTCGTAGCAATAATCCAGACGAAGAGAATGTATGCGAAAATTAGTTTGTAATATGAGCAGTTGTCGAGAAATATGCAATTTTGCATGCATCACTTTTCACTTTATTTTGCCTATACAAGAGTGAATTATTATTCGATTTGCAATATTTTTTTTTCCATTTGATGTCTAATGCCAATTTGGACTAGGTCAAGCCAATTTTACATTTTCACTGTGACCGGAAATGACGTCATTTGGGCAAAAACTGTATTTTTAACCTAAAAAACTAATATTTTATTCAAATCAGTCTCCCTTATAATATTTTTAAAATTATGATATTTTATTCCCATCAATGAATAGAATGAAGCCATACGACCATACAGATACCACAAAATGGTTTTTAACTTGTACGGTTACAGAGAAATAGGCGATCTTCTATAAGTCACTTTTCAAGGTTTTTGGTCTATAAAAGTGTCAATTATTATTCGATTTTTATAATTTTTTTACCATTTGATGCCTTATGCCATTTATGACTTCTATGAACCAAGTTAACATTTTCAATATCACCGGAAGTAATGTAATTTTTGCAAAAAATGTATTTTTAGCCTTCAAAACAAACATTTTTTTGAAGTGATTTATATTCATTATTCGTTTAACTTTATAACGTCTGGCTCTAATGTCGCAGTAAGATTGAATCAATACCATCATATTGATATCAAGAAAAGGCTTCTAGCATGTTCCCTTGTCGAATAATAACCAATTTTCCCAGGGTCACTTTTAAGTTTTTTACCTTCTTAATTTCAGTTTGTGGGTTATAGGTTAATTATTTATTGCCCGATATGTATAAAACAAAGTTTGTATTTTGTGTGTTGCGAATTTTCGACTTATTTTTCACCTATAAAAATTTCTTTCGGTACCGGAAGTGACGTAATTTTGCCATAATTTACAATTTTGACCGGTCTTTTCACCAGCAAATATTACTTTTACATATGATAGAGGGTGTCACTGAAGCAAAACAACTAAAGTATACTTTGGTAGCTCAATGGATCGGCTATGGTATAATAAACTTCCTGTATGATTCCTGAAAGCCGGTTCAGTGCTGCTTGCAGGTCTAGTTCTTATTATTATTATTATTCTTCTTTTGTCGCATCATTACGATTTCTTCGGTTTTACTGGGAAAGTGGGTGTGACTTAGAGGATAATGCTATTTTGAACGTTCTGCGACAATGCGAAATGTCCGAAATCACCGAAGTTATCGTTTTTGAAAATATTGCAGTAATTTTAACAATAATCATTGGATTTTAACTTTCGATACATTTTGGCATAGCCTGAGACAGGGCACATAGCTACGCTACTTTCTATTTTTGATTTTCGGCAAATCTTCGAAGATATTAGGCGCCAAATTTCGAAAATTTAAAATTTTACAAAAAACTTTTTTATTTATGAATATTTTTTAGTCGTATTGTGCACAGAATTAAAGAGTCATCTGCCTAGTGCAAAAATGTTAAAAAATTTTGTCTCAGTAATTTTCCTTGGCCGCTATTGGCTAATTCAGTTTTTCAGTCCTAGATTAATTTTTTATTGTTCGATTTGTATAAAACAAAGTTCATATGCTTCGTTGTCTCAAATTGTCATTTTTTTTATTACCGGAAGTGTTATCTGTCGGCACCGAAAGTGGCATAATTTTACCAAAAACTACAATTTTGACAGTTAGGTACCATTTTTCGAAAACAAATATTATTTTTTGGAAAAATTATTTGACTCAAAGAGTGTGCCCTTTCAAGGCGCAAAAAATGGCGGAAGCAGTTTTTATAATTTCGATTTCATTTTCGAGCAAATTCGATTAAATGGCTAAAAATGGTGTAAAATTGACATATTTACAACCTATTCAGGCTTTTCAGATTTTAAAATATTTCTTCGTAACTTTTATAAACTTGTAGCTATAATCCATACGAAGAAAATGTATGTTAAAATTAGTTTGTAATATAAGCAGTTACCAAGAAATGGACAGTTCTGTACAAGTCACTGTTTTCGTTATTTTGCCTGTAAAATAGTCAATTATGATTGGATTTTTATAAAAGTGACATCATTTGATTCAAAAAGCATGTAGCGTCATATCAAGTTAATTACAATTTAAAATTGACACCGGAAGTGACGTCATTTTGTCAAAAACTGCATTTTAAACTTTTTAAATCAATGTTTTATTCAACCAAGAATTACTTAATATGTATTATTAATTTTAACTTTTGGTTTAAATTCACATATAAACACAACTCATATGGTCATATACATATCATAAAATTGTTTCTAACTTGTTCGGTTGCCGAGAAATAGACGGTTTTCTACAGGCCACTTTTGAAGGTTTTTGGGCCATAAATGTTTCAATTATTATTCGATTTTCATAAACGTTACACCATGTTATACCTATTATGCCATTTAGGATTTCATACAAGTAATTTAAGATTTTCATTATCACCGGAAGTAACATCATTTTGGCAAAAACTGTATTTTTAGCCTTCAAAACAGATATTTTATTCAAATGAGTCTGTTTTGAAATGTTTTTCAAATTATGGTATTTGATGCCAATCAACAAATAAAATGAACCCATACGATCATACAGATACCACAAAATGGTTTCTAACTTGTACGGTTGCAGAGAAATAGTCGATTTTCTACAAGTCACTTTTCAAGTTTTTTGGTCTTTAAAAGTTGCAATTATTATTCGATTTACATAAAATTTTCACTATATGATATCGTATGCCATTTCTGATTTCATAAAACTTATTGAACATTTTCATTAACACCGGAAGAAATGTAATTTTGTCAAGATCATTTACAAGTAACAAATGTATAAAATGAATTGATATTGCTGGATTTGGTTGATTTTGCATCCATTTTATTTGTGTGCAATGTTAATTTGGAAACCTGTTCTAATGGTTTCGTTGGTACCGGAAGTGACATATTCAAGGGTAACTTGGCACCGGAAGTGACATGTTTAAGGGTAACGTGGCACCAGTGAAACCCGTCATTCCTGCATGCAGGTCTAGTTTTCATTGATGTCAAAAATATGTGACATCACTGATTAGACGCGTCATAGAAATCTTTCTATGAGAAGCGTAATGTCACCTGGGCGAGATTTGGTAAGTTGGCATGCGCTATGCGCTGACATGCGCATTGCCAATTTTGCCCAGTGTATCCGGTTCCGGTCTGAATTTTTTCTTAATCAACAGTCTGCGGGTGACATTTTTACTTACGTTCTATATAAACATAGACTTACTTTATTTACAACATGAAGAGTTTATGATAGGCCCTACTCAGTATAATTTAAGGTAACTAATTCTCTAACTCTAGATAAAAAAATTCATCTGTCAACCCTCTGTGTTTCTAGATGAAATTTCTGCCCATTTAGTTCAATGTTGCAAGTGTGATTGTGATCCACAATTGCTAGTAATATGCAAAATTGACAATATCAAAACGATTGATTATATTGTTATTCATAACATTTCTGCCACAACCAATTACAATTAATCCTACCTGGAACGGGTATAAATCATTTATTCATTGTATTTAAAATTGAGGTGTTAAGCCGTTACTAAGACCGCTATCTTTGTAGACCAGAGACATCTAGGCGCTGTCATCACGAAGCCGGGGGCTAAATAAGGTTTCAGGGTTTGAAAGGAATAAAATCATGGAGAGCTCTAAAAGCTGCACCTAAAATTACAAATTCAGAAAATCGCTCTCCTAAAAACCTGCATCTCAGATATTCTAGGAGAGTGTTTTTCAAAAGCAGATTTTGCTTATATTAAGTGCCCAAATATGTAATATTATGTGATAAATCTGTTTATTTTACATCTTTTTTCTCAGTCAAACGGTTGTTATAGGCCTGACGATCACAACCCGTTCAATATATTTATTATCTTTACAAAAATAATGCACTCTTCGTTCGTGCGTAGAGGAGTCGACTCAATGTTTTCTGTGACTTAATCCTTCGTATAATAATACAATAGCATAGGCCCTACATTGGTCACTTTACATTTACTTCAAAGTCTCAATCTCAATGTAGATTTTTTTCTCCAAACAATGTTGAAATAAATTCACCCTTATTTAAACAAATCTTTCATTGGAAGCAATAATCGCCATATCATGGAATTCGCTAAATTGGATATACCCGGATGTGTGTAAATAACCCGGAGTTTTCCCCCTAAACTTTCAGAATTCGTCTGCTCATTATAAATGACTGATAGATGACAAAAACGTTTGTATTTCTTATTTGGGATCAAGGCTACATTATTTTAATAATAATAAACAATTTACGAATTCGTGATAACAAGTTATTTACTATTAAATCTTCTTTAATTTTTGCACACGAATTGTCCGCCATGTTGGTATTGGTCGCTCTCACGTACGCAATGTTTTGAATCGACCCGTGCTCATTTTATTTTGGTTCATTCACATACATCGGCCTATCAACGGTATTTCGTCATTCAGAACCAAGACATTTTTTAAAAATTAAGTACAATTTATACGTAATATGAAACGTTTTATTATTAATTAGACAAACAAAAAACATTTATCGCAACATCGTATGGTTTTGACTTTTAAATACGTATAACCCATTCTTGGTTACGACCGTGAAAATAAAATTGCTTCGATACTATCAATCGACATTTCAATACCGATTATCAATAGTAAAAATAACTATTGATATCCAACACAAATCTTTGGTTTCGAGCCCTGAGGTTTTGTAACAGCCAATCAAAGAAGCAATTGCATGTAGAAAAATGTAAAAAAACTAAATGGCATCCACATGGATTTCAATGACGGTGAATGTCGAACAAAAATATCGCTTCAGTAGTTTAAAAGCGAATATTTGGAGCTAGGCGATAGTTGTGCCACCACATTGGCCTCTGTAAGTTTAATTAGTGAGAATAGTATTAACTTATCTTATTTTAAAGATGTTATAATGCATTAATAAAGAAATTGAATTTGCAACTTGGAATTGAAGGCCTCAAATCGTAGCTAAAAACAAACACACCACTCATCAGTATATCTCGTAGCTACTTAGTCTCTAACTCAGAATCATCCAAAATCTTTAACTTTGCAAACACGAATTATTTCAAAATTAATGCTGTGATCGTACTGGAAAATGATGGGTTTTGATATCCAATATTAAAGATAAAATAAACATTTTACCATTGGTACACGAATTCGTGTACCATAATTAGGGGTTTCAGGTCACGTGACTTTAGCGTGAAATATAGCGTCTGAAATATAGCTAAGTTCAATCTACGATTCTGAATTACTATTTTATGTAAATTACTAGCAATTGTATTGTAATAGTTTAATGTCAATCTCAATATTTGCAAAGATTCAGCCTAAAAAAATTTGAAATGTAAGCGGTTTTGTTTACATGAGACGCTAGTGGGAAAATACCGCTATGACGTTACGCAACCGGGAATTTTCTATTGCTAAGACCCACTTCATTGGATTTCCGCACCTTAGTTTCCGGTGGATTTTGATATAGAACCAATCAAACGATAGATAATAATAATAATAATGATAATTTATTGAACTTGTAGAGCATGAAAATCCAGCTTGTAAAGCTGCTTGGTGGCGCTTGTACAAAACAAAATATGTGATTGTGAGTACACAATGTAAAACAATATAGATAGAAAATCATATAAGATTAAAATAAAACTGTTTGATAAAACAAGATAAGAGCATTAAAAAAATAATAATAAAATAGCCGAGTACAGATAAAATATACAGAAAATCACAAATTAAAATTAAACTATTTGGTAAAACAAATAAATAGCAGTGTACAAAAAAAGTATAAAACATTAAAATCATTGGTAAAAGAGATAAATTACATGAATGCTCTTTGGAACAATTCTGGTTTTAGGTTCTTTTTAAAAAGGTCAAAACTTGAACTGGTCCTTGTTTTAAAGGATATGTTGTTCCAAAGTTTCGGTGCTGCTACAAAAAAGGAGCGTTGGGCGAAAAGTGTTTTACTTTTTTGAATCTCAAGGCGATGAAGTTTTGAGAAACGAAGTTGGCATAAGGGTTTATAATGGTTAAGAAGATCTTTGAGATATGCAGGCAATTCAGGACAGTTGATTGACAGATATGTAAGACACAAAATTTTGAAATCGATGGAAAAGAAACAGGGAGCCAGTGAAGTTGTTTAAGGACATGGGTGATGGGTGAACGATAAGATGTTTGTGAAACGATACGGGCAGCTTTATTCTGAATGAGTTTAAGAAGGTATAAACTTTTTGCGGGAAGTCCAACAAGCACAAGCAGTGAGTTACAATAATTGAGTCTGGATGTAATGGACAGAGATCACCAAATATTCATGGGCCGTCACCCACGAATCAAGGGCGAAAATTATTTTTATACGCCCACATTTTCATGTGGATAAAAACAAAGTCAAAGGTATCACAAAACCATCTTTTAAAGTATCTAACGTTTCGTAGGTAAAAATCTACTTCTTCAGAGAATATAAGTTACAAAAATGAGGCAGTTGAAATTCAAGGTTAGTCGTGGTAACAAGTGATGTCATAATGTAAATATGACGTCATAACATTGATGACATAATAATTAAAAAAAATTTAAAATTAATTTACAGGCATTTCATTTAAACCATAAGGCCATACAGTATTTAATCTGTGGATCCAAAGTGATTCAGCAATATTAAGTTTAGTTCTATCATTCTGAGGGATTTTATCGAGTACAGTGCAAACATAAGATTCGTGACCGAGTGTATTAAAATGTGGGGCAATGTGGGGGGATTTTCCAATTTTTTTTAGTTTAATGTTACTTCTATGGCTGTTAAGTCTCGTGCTAAAAGGAGTGATAGTTTGGCCTACATATTGTTTTTTACAAAATTGACAAGTTATACAGTATATTACATAAGAACTGTGGCAATTTAAACAATTAGCTTTAATATAAAAAATTTTTTGGTCTATACTAGTAATATGATTGGTGGTTTCCATAGTTGCACATGCTTTGCATTTCGGTCTGTTGCAAGGTTTGCATCCTCTATAAAAATTATTATTAATTACAGGCACTTCTGTTTTTTTTCAATATGTTTACTTCTATCAACTGACCAATGCTCCTGCATTTTTTCTGTGAAATTACAATTTTAGAACTATCCAGTAGTTTAGACATACGGGCACTAGTCTCTAAAATTGAAGTGTCTTGAGCTAAGGTACGTAAATTAGGTTGACGGGGGTCATAGGTAGTTACCCAAGGTATAACTTTCTTAACATTAAAATCTTTAATAGTGTATTGTAGTAATTCATTTCTGCTTTTTTGATGGACTTTGTTAAATTCTTTTTTGATGACATTATTTTTATATCCGCATTGTTTAAGGTAGGTTTCAAATTTAGTTAAATGGTAGCTGGTCCATTCAGGTTTGCTGCAAATACGCTTAATGCGGATGGCTCCACTGTAAATTATTGAATTGAAGATATGATGAGGATGGCAGCTGGATGGTTTAATAGTAAGTGCAGGAGGGTTGCACCACACACAATTTTACACAAAAACAAATATATGGACAAGACATCATACTCAAAGACCACAAACATAAACAAATCAAAGAGAGTGAATGGATCCGGGGGCTAGCCGTAAGCGTCCACTGCGCTGTACAGTCCCGGGCCTGTGGTGACACAGACTTCACTCACATTTGAAAACAATTGGGAATGCAACCCAAAGAAATAATTATATAGTGTCAGCATGAGTCATGATCTATTATATGTTGCAAGAATTACGAATGCAAGCATATTGTTGTATAAATTCCGTTACACAAGTAACCACATAGTTAAATGTATAAGAAGTAGGCCTAGTTCAAAAACAAATCAATAAAAGGATTGAAGTATATAAATGCATTTAGGACAAACATTGCAACCGTCACAGAAACAAAAACACAACTGAATACAAAGAAGCAAAGGAAAAGACTAGCTAGGGAGACAGCCGTCTGCTGACTGAATGGTGTGACGTGAATCTGCCGTAATAGTTGTTATGACGTCGTGGTTAGAAGGTGCAATTTCCCGATAAAAGGGCGATAATCTAGATAAAATTACGTTAAAATATAAAAACTATTAGTTTTAAAGACCATGTAATTGTACAAACCATAGTATAATTATTATATAATGTCCCACGTAAGAAATGCAAAACAGGAATGCTAAAGAAATCGTAAGTTATTAGTGTATTCATAAAGGCCTAAAAATAAGGGCGATAATCCAGATAGGACTAGACATCTAGAAGCAATTTATATAGAATCATTATCCAATATGTAGTCAGTAATATCATTATAAGAAATGTAAAACTTGTTATGTTGAAGAAATGGAAGTTTTGAAATTTCTTTCAAAATGCGTAATTGTGTACCACCTTTGGCCGTGCACTTAAAATTAAGAGTTTTTATTCGGGAAAGAAATAGTTCTTTATTGTTGCATATTTTTAAAAATCGTAATGCCTGTGAATAGAAAACATTGTATAGTGTCGTATCTGGTATGTTACTATGAGCTGACGGGTATTTTACTACTTCAAAACCAAATTTGTCCGTTTTATCGAATATACCGACATTAAATTTGTTATTAATTATATTGATGTCCAAGTCAAGGACAGATGCATTAATAGTGCCAGAATTTTCTTTATTTAATATAAGTTCAGGAGGATATATTTCATCTTTGTATTTATTGAAATTACCATTATCATTGATAGGTGTTATGTCATCAATGTAACGGAAGGTATAATTTAGACTTTTTGCTACCTTGTAATCTGTTTTTCTTTTATGGTCTTGAAAGTCGAATTCGTATTTATATAAATGTGCATTTGCCATAAATGGGGCGGGGTCAGTTCCCATTGGTAAACCAATAGTTTGTTGTATTATCTGATCCCCAACCTCAAATATGGCATTGTCAATGAGAAAATGTATAATATTTTGAAATTTTTCTTTATCGAAAACTACAGTATTGGCATTGCGCCGTTTTATGATCCATCTTGCATCTTGTGAGTAGATGGCCATCAGATTTCTGCCTTTTCCAAAAGCACCATTAAAGGCCTTATCCACGAACCAATCCAAATTCTTTTTAAGGTCTGCATGTTGTAGCATAGTATATAAAGTAGAAAAGTCGAAAGTTTCTATTGATTTTGCATTGTCTTTTTGATTGATTTTATCTAAAGTGTCTACTATTGGTTTATTTTTATCAATTATGAAAAAGCTATTAATCCCAGTATAATTGCGAAGTGTTTTGCACCAAATGGCATGTTGGGCCTGGCATAATTTAAGTCCTTTCGTAATAGTCACTGCTAGAGGTTTTGTCTGGCAGATGCTGGAGGAAATTATGTATCTGAATTTTACTGGATTTTTATGAAATTTCGGTATAGAATAAATATATGGAAGGGCATCTACTTTTACATTGTCTTTTATATCATTACTCCTGTTAAACGAATATTGATTTTGTAAAATATCTAGTTTAGATAATTCTGTAATACATTTATAAGTGTTATTATTGGTGTTAGGCCAAAGTCCAACTTCGGTAAGGATATTTTTAATATAGTACTTTTTACAGATAAAGGCAATGTTATTGCTGGCCTTATCGACAGGTGTTAGAACAAATTTCTCTTGAAGAGCAGAAAGGCATTCAGCTGCAGATGCATTTTTTAGGACTTCGGGTGGTGGATGTCTTGGGTTGTTTTTAATATGTTTGATTCTCTTTGATAAGAGGTCAAAAACAGTGTTTCTCCATTCTCCAAAAGATTCTATTGGTGCACGAAATTTATCTGACCAAGCTACTATGCATTTTCGGATTTCTGATTTTAGATTATTATGTAATTTTTTGAAGTTAGTTTTATTAGGTTGTTCTCGAAATTGTGGTCCAAAGCGAAATAGTTTTTTAAGATTATTGTCTTCAACAATATCGAAGTTTCCAGTCAGTACATGGTCGTGAAATTTATCTTTAAAAGGAGAGTTATGACATTGACATTTTGTATTGTCGTAACTGTTAATAAATTCTTGAGCGTTAAGGTTTGCTATAGTTTCATGGTAGTTAAATATTTTATTACGAATTGGAGGTAAAAATTTGTATACGACTGTAGGTGAAATTTTAGGAATAGTATCTGGTATAGATTTGATTACAGATCTATCTCGGAAAATTCTATTTAGTCCAATATCTTGTATATGTTTATCTGTAAAAAGTATTTTACATAAAATCTCGGGTTTTTTCTTATGTACTTCATTTTGCTGTGCTGAATGTTTAGGTGAAAATTTACTGTTTATCAAATCGGTAATAACATCGTAATATTGAGGAAGAAAGCTTTCATTAAGTTGATTAGAATAGATAATATCTTGTATGAGGACACCAAGTTTCTTAGCTGTTGATTTTTTCAAGGTATGTACAATTTGTCGAGCTAGATTAAGTACACAAGCTGCACAAGATAATTTGTCGGAAGTATGGCATTGGCATGCAGAATACAATTCGTTCAAAATACTTTCCGGATCTTTTTGAAATTTCGATTTATTGATGACTGGCTGTTTCTTTGCAGAATAAATTAGTTTCCAGTTTGTTGTTATGATTGATGACTTTAACGTCTAAAAATGAGACTTCAGTATTACTGATATTCATAGTGAATTTGATTTTAGGGTGCTGTTGGTTGAGGGTTGTTAAAAAATCATGACATTCTTCGAGGGTAGACGAAGAAATAGCCCATATATCATCAATAAATCGAAAGTGTTCATCTGGTCTATTAGGTAAATGATTCCAATATTTTTTTAACCAATAAGTCATATAAATATTACTATACGTAACTGCAAACGGGGTCCCCATAGCAGTTCCACTAATTTGATGGTAAAATTTTCCATTAAATTCAAATTCATTGTTTGTTAGTACAAAATTAGCTAGTTGAAGGATAGCGTTGATTTCTGTAGGGTGTAAATTGCTGTCTTCTTCACAAGCTACTTTAAGGGTCTCTATTCCTTCTGGTATAGGAATATTAGGATATAGACTAATAACATCAAATGTGAGTAGGTAGGTATTATTAATTATATTTATATTTTGTAATTTTTGTAGAAAATTTGTGGTGTCTTTCACGACTTCGGTGCAGTAGGCTTCTGCAATTGGTTTCAATTTCCAGTCAAGCCAATATGATGCTTTAGCTGTAGGGGAGTTAGTATGACTGCAAATGGGTCTTCCTGGAGGGATTTCACCTTTAATCTTAGTCTTATGTATTTTGCCTAAGATGTAAAATTGTGGGGTTCGTTGTTTAGGCCAGTGAAGAATGGCTTTTTTTTCATTATCTGGTATTGCCAAATTAAGAATTATTTTCTCAAGATTCTGATGAATCATATGGGAGTTATCACTGGGTACTTCTTGATACACGCTCAAGTCATTCAGGTGTTTAAAACATTCGTTAATATAATCATGTTTGTTCCATATAATTATGCCACCGCTTTTGTCACTATTGCCAATTACAATATCTGTATCTGCTTTAAGGGCGTAGATAGCTTGTTTTTCTTCCTCAGTGAGGTTGTTTCTTATGTTATGTTCTCTGTAATTTTTTAATAGTCTATACTGATTTTTACAATGTAACTCAAGTGCTTCATCTCTGTTTGAAGGGGGTGACCAATTGCTCTTTATATAAAGGGAAGGTGGTAAAATTTCTTTTGCTGGTTTGTCAAGAAAAAATTCTGAAAGTCTTAATCTGCGTTGAAAAGATGCGAATAGTGCGAAAATATGTTATATTAAGGTTGTGAACAGTGTAGAGGTCACAATTTTGAACCGATTTGGATGAAACTTGAAATGCATGTTTATAACCGAAAGATCTTGGTTCCTTTCGATATTTGCGCCAATCGGATCGTAACTTCCTGAATTATGGCCCCTGATTGTCCGAAAAATTGCCCTTTTTAGCTTGTGGTTCCTCTGGAGGTCAAAATTGTTATCCGATTTAAAAAAACGTTTGATTTTATCAACGTTCCATGGTTATGAAGGCTGTATTCGAATTTCGTGAAAATCGGACCAAAATTGACGGACAAAATGGCCGCCGTTTGTACGCGAATAGTGTGAAAATATGTTATATCAAGGTTGTGGACCTTATAGAGGTCACAATTTTGAACCAATTTTGATGAAACTTGACATGTATGATTATTATAACCCAAAGATCTTGGTTCCTTTCGATATTTGCGCCCATCGGATCGTAACAGAATTCAGGTTAAGATGTGATCATCTTAAGATAGATTTTGGGCAGGTAACGCAATCTTGTTTATAAATGGGGATTAAAATCCCTCTGCTATGCAGGGTTTTTGACCAGACAGTGGTGTTATTACCTACCCTTCTCTTCTTTTATGTGCACACCAACTGAGAGAGATTTGATTTGGGCATAGAATCGCCAGTATTAGAATATTGACATATTGGTAGAAAAAGTAGAAATTAGTTGTTATAGTAGTGAGTCATGTTTTAGTGTCAATACCATGTGTTATTATTAGATAATATCCCCACCTGAACATATGACATACTGACACGAGTACATGTGATCCACAAACTACAGGTAGATTATATTCTTTAAGAGGCATTTAGTAACTGGGCAGATTAATAAACTAAAAACATACTTATGGAAAAACAGCTACTGATTTATTTGGGCGACGTTTCGAAGAGTATTCTCTCAACGTTTTCAAGCTAATACAATATAACAAAAAGTGAAGCAACATATATAGACAAAATCAACAACAACAAGGTTGAAACCATACATAGAAAACAACAAGATCAAAGGTCTATGACACAATGGGTTATGACATACAAAAACAAGATCAAAGGGACTAATTAACTTTCTTAAAGCCACTGAGTAGTGATGATGTATACATAATATTATATATTAATGAAGGGGATTATGGTGTTTGAAGGATAATATGTACACTTAATTAAAACACTAAAAAAGCCACAAAAAAGCACAATTGATTAAGGACAGGGGCTAATGTATTGATGAAGCCAGGTAATAATTCCACTATTGCTTAACACTGTTGACCATATTAGATTAATAGACCCAAAACTAGTAGAGAGTAAACTATGAATGAATAAAAATAACAAGGTAATTTGAGTTAGTAGCAATTAGGAATAAAGTTAAATGTTTATGATTTGAGTATTTGGTCGTAGGCGCTTGGCAAGAATATGCCTATGTCGCGGTTGAGATCTGGTGTGCTTCTTCTGATATGTATTGCCTCAATAAGTTTGCGTGTCTTTTCTACAGGAAGATTAACTGCCAGGGTTTTGTATGACTCAATTCTATGTCCTTGGTTAGATTGGAGATGTTGGGCTACAGCGGAATTGGTAGTGGTGGATTTCGATTTATGTTGACTAATTCTTTTATCCAAGGGTTGTCTCGTTTCTCCTATGTATTTCATATCACAGCTGCATGCAATTCCATAAACGCAGTCTTTTGGAGGTGGAATTTTGTTGGGGGGGAGCTTCCCATTAGCCTTTAGGATGTCTTGCAGGGTTCGTCCTTTGGAGAAGGTGACTTGGATCCCTGTTGGACTGACGAGTCTCCTAAGTTGATAAGATAGCTTGCCTTGAAATGGTATAGTGATTCTTACTGGTGGTTTGTCAGGTTTTGGTTTGGTGGTTTCTCTGGAACTGTTAGTGGTGGTCTTGATGGTTTTCTGTACTAATTGGCTTGGATAGTTGTTGTATTTGGTGAGGACTTCTTCAATGTGGTCCAGTTCTGTTTTGAGGGAGTCATTGCTGCAGTTGTTGATGGCACGGCGCGTTAGTGCGGCTATGGTAGCTGTCTTAACACTGTGAGGATGGTTGGACATGAAGTTCACGTATTGGTCAGTGTGTGTGGGTTTTCTATACACGCTGGTGGTGAGTTTGGCATCAGATTTCTTAACTAGGACATCTAAAAATGGGAGGCATTGGTTATTTTCTCTTTCTATGGTAAATTTAATTCTGTTGTTTTGGCTATTAAGGTGATGAAGAAGTAGGTTAGGATCTTCGTTCTGTTGGAGGATGACGAACGTGTCGTCTACCTTACGAAGCCATGTTGTTGGTTGAACTACTGAGGTTGACAGGGCACTCTTCTCAAAGCTTGTCATATAGATCTCGCTGAGAATGGGCGACAAGGGACTTCCCATCGGTAGTCCGTGTATCTGTTCAAAATGGTCTCCTCCCCAGGAAAAGTAGGTAGAATCTATACACGATTTGGTAAGCATGATTATATCTTCTGTACTCAGGTCGGTATCCAGTGGGCTTTCCAAGGACGCGAGTCTGTGTTGTAGTGCTGCAAGGGATTCATCACGGGGGATATTGGTGAAGAGATCTATGACATCATATTATAACAGTTGTACATTGTTTGGTAGGTTTTGTAGTTTTTCACAGAAATCTTTTGAATCTTTAATGAATGAGGCGGCTTCTTTACCTAATGGAGAGAGGAGTTGAGACAGGTGCTGGGCAGTGTTGTAATATACCGAGTCCCTGGAGCATACTAGAAGTCTGGCTTTAATGGGGTTCTTATGGGTTTTAATTGTAGCTCTGGCATACGGGGATCTAGGGTGGGAAGGTTTAAGTTTATAAAATAGGGAAGTTGTAATTCGCTTGTTCTCTTTAAGGTTCATTAACTCGGCAGTGTGGTTGTCGTTATATTTGTTAGTAGGGTCCTTCCTAATCTTTCTGTAAGTAGTGCGATCTGTGAGTAGTTGGGACACAGTGTCCAGATAGTCTCTTTTATCCATTATTACAGTGGATTTCCCTTTGTCGGCAGCTACTATGGTGATGGTTTGGTCTTTCTTCAGTTCTTGCAGGGCAATCTTTTGGGACTTGGTAAGATTGTCAGTTTGTCTCTGCGTTTTGGATTTGGAAATTAGATCAGCTATTTGGTGTCGAAGGAAGTCGATTTTGCCACCGGGTGCTAGTTGTCTCATACCTCTCTCTATGTTAGCAATGAGTAGGTCTTGGTTAGCTGGGCGGTTGGTAGGTGTGAACTTCAAACCTCGGGATAACAGAGTGATTTGGTCATCGGTCATGATACGGCTACTGAGGTTGATAACTGTTTTCGTGAGGTAATCATCTTTGTTTATATTGGTAGAGCAGGCGACAGTGGCGGTTTTAAGATTTTCAAACTTCCTGAGTTGGTTAGCCCGAGTGTTCTCTCTGAGGATGTCAAGGGACTTAAGTTGCTTCGTGCGGATCTGTTGGTAGTCTGATGTTGACAGACGGTCTTTTAGTTGAGAAAGGATTTCATCATGCTGGATAATAAGTCGATGTTTTGTGTTTCGTTGGTGTTGTATGCGCTCTCTAAGGAGGCATTTGCTGGCTTTTTCTATTATCTTGTTAGCTGCTGCTGACTGGACAGGGGACTTGAGTCGTAGGCCCTTCGGGATGATGTTGTTGTCTCTGCATCGCATCAAAAAAGTGAGGTTGCACTTGGTCTTAACACATTTACCTCCTATTCTGTTAATTGTGTTGATAGATGATACTGCCACATCTCCATACTGATGACGATAATATTCTTTAAGAGGCATTTAGTAACTGGGCAGATAAATAAACTAAAAACATACTTATGGAAAAACAGCTACTGATTTATTTGGGCGACGTTTCGAAGAGTATTCTCTCAACGTTTTCAAGCTAATACAATATAACAAAAAGTGAAGCAACATATATAGACAAAATCAACAACAACAAGGTTGAAACCATACATAGAAAACAACAAGATCAAAGGTCTATGACACAATGGGTTATGACATACAAAAACAAGATCAAAGGGACTAATTAACTTTCTTAAAGCCACTGAGTAGTGATGATGTATACATAATATTATATATATGAAGGGGATTATGGTGTTTGAAGGATAATATGTACACTTAATTAAAACACTAAAAAGGCCACAAAAAAAGCACAATTGATTAAGGACAGGGGCTAATGTATTGATGAAGCCAGGTAATAATTCCACTATTGCTTAACACTGTTGACCATATTAGATTAATAGACCCAAAACTAGTAGAGAGTAAACTATGAATGAATAAAAATAACAAGGTAATTTGAGTTTGTAGCAATTAGGAATAAAGTTAAATGTTTATGATTTGAGTATTGGTCGTAGGCGCTTGGCAAGAATATGCCTATGTCGCGGTTGAGATCTGGTGTGCTTCTTCTGATATGTATTGCCTCAATAAGTTTGCGTGTCTTTTCTACAGGAAGAATAACTGCCAGGGTTTTGTATGACTCAATTCTATGTCCTTGGTTAGATTGGAGATGTTGGGCTACAGCGGAATTGGTAGTGGTGGATTTCGATTTATGTTGACTAATTCTTTTATCCAAGGGTTGTCTCGTTTCTCCTATGTATTTCATATCACAGCTGCATGCAATTTCATAAACGCAGTCTTTTGGAGGTGGAATTTTGTTGGGGGGGAGCTTCCTGTTCTGAAATGATTAATGATTGATTGAAGGGAGACAACTCTTGTTTTCTTTTGACTCTCTTTTTTGGAGATAAAAAAATGTTGCAATAAGTTGTTGTTGGCAGCCATATTTTGAAACCATGTGTTTTTCTTTGTAAAATCTTGTATAGTCAAGATGTGAGTACTGAGTATAGAAAGGCAACAGCCTTTAATAAACATGTTTCCTGTATAATCGAGTATTGTTTCTATAATCCAAAACATGGTCCGACGAGACGGATACAGTTATTTCAGTCAATCTCTTGAGTTAAGTTCATGTGCCAGTCGACCTTATTATCATAATCCTTTAAAGTATTGACACTTATCATCATGTCTACGACCAGTAACGACGCAAACAGGCGTGGTGATGTGGCCAAGAAAAACAAACGCATCAGAGGGGGGCATAGGGCCTTTGTTACCCGAATTATTCAAAGTGTACAAGAATTATTAGCCGAATTTGATGGATCCCCTTCTTCAGTTGAAAGTTTAGAAGGACACAGAATTTCTTTAACGGAAAAGAAAGTTGTTTTAGCATCTTACGATGAAAAAGTATTAGAAGATATTGAAGACGAAGATGAAGTGGGTAATGATATTTTTGAATCAAGTGAATTTGCGGGCACTATTAATAGAACTTTATATAAATTTAAATTTTGTTTACATACGAATGAGAAGGCCAGTGAAAAATCGAGTACCAGTATAGCTGATAGTTCCGATTCGAGTAGCCCTAGTAATCCATCGAAAGAAACTTTTGTCAGTAAGACTAAATTGCCAAAATTGTGTTTGCCTAGATTTTCTGGTGATTCAAAGTTGTGGCAGCCTTTTTGGGATAGCTTCCAGGCTGCAGTAGATAATAACAGTGACATTTCAAATGTTGAGAAATTTAATTATTTAAAGAGCCTGTTGGACGGACCGGCATCTTCTTGTGTGGCAGGTTTGTCCTTGATAGGCGAAAACTATGATGCAGCAATTCAGCTTTTAAAAGATAGGTTTGCAAATAAGCAAGTTATTATTTCTGGGCATATGGACGTTTTACTAAATTTACAATCTGTTACGAGTGGTTGTGAAGTTAAACATATTCGCAGATTATACGACACCATTGAGGTCCAGATACGAAGTCTGAAATCTATGGGTGTACAGTCTGAATCGTATGGTAATATTCTTATTCCTATTATCATGAATAAACTTCCTGAAGAGTTACGTTTATTTATTAGCCGAGGAGTTAAAGATTGGAGTGTCGACGAGGTCTTAGATATTTTAAAAACTGAACTTGAAGCTAGAGAGCGAGTCGATTTAATGCATAGTAATTCTACTAAGAAATCCGGGTATTCTTTGAACAACGTATACAGTCCTCAATCTAGATCGAACCGGGTAAATCCCTCAACAGCTTCAACTTTATTTTCGAGTAAAGATCAAAGACCTGTTCCGTACTGTGTTTTTTGTACTCAGCAACACCCATCTGTGAATTGCACTTCTGTTACTGACATTTCAGCTCGCAAATCTATTTTACGTCATAAAGCAAAGTGTTTTTTGTGTTTGCGCTCTGGACATGTGTTACGAAATTGTCCTAATCGTGACTATAAATGCTTTAACTGCGGAGAAAGACACAATAAAGCCATTTGTACTTATAGGCCTGAACAAAATGTAAGGCGGACTAGTTATGTTAATAAAACTGAAACCGGACAACCGAGTCAAACTGTGACATCCAACATGACGTGTACAGGTGATCAAAATTCTATTTTGTTACAGACTGCTGTAGGTTTTGTATGTGCTACAAGTAATCATAAATGACAATTCTAGGGGATCGTATAAGAACATTGTATTTGATTTGTGTAGTCAAAGAACATATGTTACTGATGAAACACGTAGATTGTTAAATTTAAGAACTGTGGGGCGTGAAAATGTACTTATTAAAACTTTTGGGGAGGAAACTCCTAAATTAAAATTATGTGACATTGTTCAATTTACTGTTGCAGGTGATGATGGTTTACATTTGTATGTTACAGCGTATTGTGTACCTTCTATATGCAATGCCATAAGCGACCAATTAACATGTAATGCTTTAGTAAAGTACCCTCATCTACGGGGTTTGAAATTAGCTAATCCATCTGGTCCTTCTGATTTTGCAGTAGATATATTAATTGGGGCAGATTTCTTTTGTGGCGAAATGAGACGGGGGGAGTTCTCTGGCCCGGTTGCAATGTTGACGAAACTTGGGTGGGTGCTGTCTGGCCCTGTAATTAAAAATTCGAGTAGTGACCAATGTACTATTAATTTAAGTCAAACGCATGTATTGCATATTAGTTCTGTATCTGATGACAGTTGTGGTGTATCTTCAATTAAGTCTGAGTTGAATAAGTTTTGGGAGCTTGAATCTTTGGGTATTCGTAATGACGAATCAAGTGTTTTGTCAGATTTTAATGATAATATCACATTTGATGGTGAAAGGTATGAGGTGAAGTTACCATTTAAAGAAAATCATCTTAAAATATCTGATAATTATTCTACTTGTGTTAAACGCTTATCATCTCTTTTGTATCGGCTTAATAGTAAGCCGGATGTTCTTAAAGAATATGATAGAATAATTAATGAACAATTATCTGAAGGTATTATTGATATTGTAAATGATGATGATGTAATAATTAATTCTGGATCAATACATTATATTCCGCACAGAGAAGTTTTACGCTTAGATAAGGACACAACTAAGTTAAGAGTTGTTTATGATGCCTCATGTAAAACAAATGGGCCTAGTCTTAATGAGTGTTTATATTCAGGCTCTCCTTTAAATCCGCTTATTTTCGATATTCTCCTTCGTTTTAGAATAAATCCCATCGCTCTGACTGCTGACATACAGAAGGCATTTTTGAACATTGGCATTTATAAAGAACATCGAGACTTTCTTAGATTCTTATGGGTTGATGATCCATTTAGCGAGTCACCTAAAATTAAAGTGTTTAGATTTAATAGAGTGGTCTTTGGAGTGACTTCAAGTCCGTTCATTTTAAATGCAACCCTTCGTTATCACTTAAGTAATTCTATGGATGACAACTTTGAAATTTTGAATAATATTCTTAAGTCATTGTATGTTGATGATTTTGCTTCTGGGGCAGATAATGTAATCTCTGCTTATGATTTATGTAAATTAGTTAAATTATGTTTAAATCAGGGTGGATTCAATATGAGAAAATGGTGTAGTAATTCGCCAGTGTTAATGTCTATGCTGCATGAGTCTAGCGATTTTCCTGAAGTAGAATTTGATGTTAAGAAAATAGAGACTGATGTAATCGAAGATGATACAGGTTATAATGATTTTGTTCAGAATTCAAATTTTGATTGTAACAGTGTTTTAGGTCAAAAGTGGGATACTAGCGCTGATATGTTTCAATTCGAATTTGATAAGATTTTGTCAAATATAATTGTTAATGCAGCTTTAACTAAAAGACAGGTTCTAAGTACAACTGCGAAATTCTTTGATCCAGTTGGTTTAATATCACCTATTGTATTACTGTTTAAGCTATGTTTTCAAAAGTTGTGTGAGAATCCTTTAGACTGGGATGATCCGTTAGATAATAATTTTTGTGATTATTGGAATAATTTAGTGTCTAGCCTATCTGCTGTAAAGGCTATACACATTAACCGCTGTATTTGTTCTGAACTACGACAAGCGAATTCTATTCAATTTCATGTATTCGGCGATGCTTCCGAAAAAGCGTATGGTTCTTGTGTATATATCAGATGTGAACATTCAGATACTAAAGAAATACACTGTAATTTAATTGCCTCTAAAACGCGTGTGGCGCCTTTAAAGAAACAATCTATACCCAGACTTGAGCTACTAGCGTGCTTAATATCTGTTAGACTAGCTGCATGTGTAAAAGAAGCTTTAAAGGACATCGTAGATGCGCCTGTATATTTTTGGTCTGATTCTCAAGTTGCGTTATCTTGGATTAAAAATACTACTCGTGAGTTTAAGCAGTTCGTGAATAATCGTGTGGTTGAAATTCGTGATTCTTCTGACATTAGTAAATGGTCTTACTGCTCAACTAAAGAAAATCCTGCAGATGTTGCCTCACGTGGATGCAAGGCAGTAGAATTGGTAAACAATGATCTATGGTGGCATGGACCACCATACTTGCTAAGTTCAAGAGACAATTGGCCGAGTAACATTGAAGAAACTTTGAGTGAACCATTTTATTCTGAAGTTAAGAAAGCAACTATTTGTGTCGCAAATGTCGAAACTAATCATAATATTGAAAATATTCTAGACGTTTCTCGCTATAGCAACTTTAATAGTCTACTGAGAGTGACTGCTTATGTTTTGCGTTTCGTAAAGAATTTGAAGAATAAAAGAGACAATGTACAAGTCCAAATAGATCAATTCTCCAAGGAAGAAATTAATTGTGCCGAAAATATCTGGTGCAGAGATATTCAACATAACTTGAGTGGCCGTAAATTTGAACAACAAAGGCGATCGCTTAATTTAAAACCTGATGACAATGGTATTATGAGATGTTATGGTCGTATAGATAATTCTAATTTGCCGTTTGATGCCAAATTTCCTATTTTCCTACCAGATTCTCATCGTTTTACGAGTTTGATTATTGAAAAGTGTCACCGAGATGTGCATCATAATGGGACAGCAGAGACTTTAGTTCAGTTGCGCCAAAAGTTTTGGGTTTGTCGCGGACGACAAGTTGTTAAAGCTGTAATTACTAAATGTATTACTTGTCGTAAAATGGAAGGTAAATCTTATGGAGTTCCGTTAGCGCCTCCTTTACCAGAATTTCGACTTTCTGACGATTTCGCTTTTACAAATATTGGAGTGGACTATGCTGGACCATTATACGTTAAAGACATTTATTCTAAGAGTGGAGAGATGAACAAGGTATTCATAGTGTTGTATACTTGTGCGAGTAGCCGAGCGGTTCATTTAGATTTAGCACCGGATGCTAGTTCTTCCTCTTTTATTAGGAGTTTTCGACGCTTTATTGGAAGGCGTGGAGTACCAACCTTAGTGAATTCAGACAATGGATTGGTTTTCAAGAGTGCTGAACTTCGAGCCTTTACAAATAGTAGGAACATTAAATGGTGTTATAATATTGAATGATCCCCATGGTGGGGCGGGTTTTTTGAGCGTATGGTACGTTCAACTAAACGATGCCTGAAAAAAGCTTTAGGTAATGCTCATTTGTCGTATGAGGAGCTACTGACTTTATTAGTGGACATTGAAGGCGTTTTAAACTCGCGTCCTCTTACATATCTTAGCGATGATTGTATAGAACCTTTAACACCTTCGCATTTAGTATTGGGGAGAAGGATATTGTCCGAACCGCTGTTTACTCCAAATCCTAAAGTAGTTGGTGATACCTCTTCAGAATTCTGCAAGCGCAAGAAATACTTGGAGATTGTTATAAATCATTATTGGTCAAGATGGCGGAATGACTATGTTACTCAATTACGCGAGCATCATTGTTCCAGAGTTAAAACCGGTCCTATCATACGTGAGGGTGATATTGTGTTAGTATTTGATGACAAAGTATCGCGCTTAAATTGGGAAATGGGTAGAGTTGATAAAATTTTATCAGGTCGTGATAATAACGTGCGATCCGCTGTTGTAAGAGTTCAGAACAAACAGGGCAAAATAATATTTATGAATCGACCTATACAAAAATTGTATCCAATAGAGTTGGTTAGAGATTAGTAGAGAATGTATTCTTATTATTGATAAGTATTGGAGTACACAATTAGAAATCAGTGTTATATATGTATTTACGAGTTTAGAATCTTAGTACATGTAACGAGTTTAGAATCTTGATATTTTGAGTATAGAATCGTAGTATTTGAGTATAGAATCTTTTAGAGTAACGCATCTTAAAGAATAGTATCCAAGATATAGAGTTTTGTTATTAAGGGTTTAAATCTCAAGAATTATGTTAAATTTTAGTGTATTTTATTGACCTCGCGTCAATAAGGGGGGAGTGTGTTCTGAAATGATTAATGATTGATTGAAGGGAGACAACTCTTGTTTTCTTTTGACTCTCTTTTTTGGAGATAAAAAAATGTTGCAATAAGTTGTTGTTGGCAGCCATATTTTGAAACCATGTGTTTTTCTTTGTAAAATCTTGTATAGTCAAGATGTGAGTACTGAGTATAGAAAGGCAACAGCCTTTAATAAACATGTTTCCTATATAATCGAGTATTGTTTCTATAATCCAAAACACTTCCCATTAGCCCAAATAAATCAGTAGCTGTTTTTCCATAAGTATGTTTTTAGTTTATTTACAGGTAGATTGTTTTATATTTAACTTCTATCATCATTATCTAACGAGTAGAGATAGGTCTCTTGCATGGGGTTGGATGACCGAATGGTTAGCACGTGCAAGCTGTATCATAAGGTCTGTAATGAGTCATCTGGCGTGGTTTCAATTCCCCGGTTGTACATGACAAGTAGTAGGTTCGCCTGTCCAATCTCGTGTGTTTTCTCCTCGTCTTCCGATTTCATCCCTGTGCACAAGCGAATTATTGAAATATAATTGTGTTGTTATTGATGTGTTCCCATTTGAATATTGTTCACAATAAGAAGCAAAATAAAGAAAAATATGTTTACAGGATCATTTTATTATACGAAAAACTAAGTGATGCGTTTTTTATGGCGCTCAGTATATAATTTTACTTCCTGTCCCTAAAAATACAACAAATGATTTATCAAAACAATAAATTCCTCAAGATATTTTCCAGAAATAGTTTCAATGACAGAAATGGGGAAGACATCATTTAGAATAATGGATGCCGGAACAATTCATGAAAAACCAGCTGTGTCTGATGCACAATTTTTATACGCCCACATTTTCATGTGGACGTATATTGTCGTCGCCCCTGTTCGTCCGTCCGTCCGTCCACAATTGTTTGTGAACAGTCTACAGGTCACAATTTTTATCCGATTTCAATGAAACTTAAAATATAGGTTTATCACCCTAAGATCTCGGTTCCTTTCGATATTGGCATGTATCGGACCGTAACTTCATGGGTTATGGCCCCTGATTGTACGAAAAATCACGTTTTTTAGCTTGTGAACAGTGTAGAGGTCACAATTTTGAACCGATTTGAATGAAACTTGAAATGCATGTTTATAAACCAAAGATCTTGGTTCCTTTTGATATTTGCGCCAATCGGATTGTAACTTCCTGATTTATGGCCCCTGATTGTCCGAAAAATTGCCCTTTTTAGCTTGTGGTACCTCTGGAGGTCAAAATTGTTATCCGATTTAAAAAAACGTTTGATTTTATCACCGTTCCAGGGTTATGAAGGTTGTATTCGAATTTCGTGAAAATCGGACCAAAATTGACGGACAAAATGGCCGCCGTTTGTACACGAATAGTGTGAAAATATGTTATATCAAGGTTGTGGACCTTATAGAGGTCACAATTTTGAACCAATTTTGATGAAACTTGACATGTATGATTATTATAACCCAAAGATCTTGGTTCCTTTCGATATTTGCGCCCATCGGATCGTAACTTCCTGAATTATGGCGCCTGATTGTCCAAAAAATCGCCCTTTTTATACGCCCACATTTTCATGTGGACGTATTATGTCGTCGCCCCTGTCCGTCCGGACGTCCGTCCGTCCGTCCACAATTTGTTTGTGGACTCTCTACAGGTCACAATTCTTATCCGATTTTGACGAAACTCGAAATATAGGTTTATCCCCAAAAGATCTCGGTTCCTTTCGATATTGGCATGTATCGGATCAAAACTTCATGGATTATGGCCCCTGATTGTACGAAAAATCACGTTTTTAGCTTGTGGACCCTATAGAGGTCACAATTTTGAACCGATTTTGATGAAACTTGACATGCATGTTTGTAACCCAAAGATCTTGGTTCCTTTCGATATTTGCTGCTATCGGAATGTAATTTCCTGAGTTATGGCCCCTGATTGTCCGAAAAATCACCCTTTTTAGCTTGTGGTCCCTCTGGAGGTCACAATTATTATTCGATTTAAAAAACCGTTTGATTATATCACCGTTACACCCTAAGGAAGGTTGAGTTCGAATTTCGGGAAAATCGGACGAAAATTGCCATACAAAATGGCCGCCGTTAGTACGCGAATACTGTTAAAAAATGGTATATCAAGGTTGTGGACCCTGTGGAGGTCACAATTTTGATTCGATTTTGATGAAACTTGAAATTCATGGTTATAACCCAAAGATCTCGCTTCCTTTCGATATTTGCGCATATCGGATCGTAACTTCCTGAATTATGGCCCCTGATTATACGCAAAATCGCCTTTTTTTTAGCTTGGAGGTCACAATTATTATTCGATTTAAAAAAACGTTTGATTATATCACCGTTACACCCTAAGGAAGGTTGAGTTCGAATTTCGGGAAAATCGGACGAAAATTGCCATACAAAATGGCCGCCGTTTGTACGCGAATACTGTTAAAAAATGGTATATCAAGGTTGTGGACCCTGTGGAGGTCACAATTTTGATTCGATTGTGATGAAACTTGAAATTCAAGGTTATAACCCAAAGATCTTGCTTCTTTTCGATATTTGCGCATATCGGATCGTAACTTCCTGAATTATGGCCCCTGATTATACGCAAAATCGCCTTTTTTTTTAGCTTGGAGGTCACAATTATTATCCGATTTAAAAAAACGTTTGATTATATTACCGTTACACCGTAAGGAAGGTTGAGTTCGAATTTCGGGAAAATCAGACCAAAATTGCCATACAAAATGGCCACCGTTTGTACGTGAATACTGTTAAAAAATGGTATATCAAGGTTGTGGACCCTGTAAAGGTCACAATTTTAATTCGATTTTGATGAAACTTGAAATGCATGGTTATAACCCAAAGATCTTGGTTCCTTTCGGTATTTGCGCATATCGGATCGTAACTTCCTGAATTATTCGAATTTCGTGAAAATGGTACCAAAATTGCCAGACGAAATGGTCGCCGTTTGTACGCGAATAGTGTAAAGATATGGTATATCATGGTTGTTGACTCTGTACAGGTCACAATTCTTATCCGATTTTGACGAAAAGTCACATTTCTAGGTTGTGTACCGTCACACCATAATCATTGTCGACTTCGAATTTCATGAATATCAGACTGGAACTGACCAACAAAATGGCTGCTCCCAATACAGTATGAAATACAGGACTTAATGATGTAGGAAAAATCACTTTCCGTATTGTTTGTTCTCTATCCATCTCTCGAAAATGTGGGCGTATCCTGCCTGGCAGTGCCAGCCTATCTTTAGCTTGTGGTCTCTCTGGAGGTCAAAATTGTTATCCGATTTAAAAAAACGTTTGATTATATCACCGTTACATGGTTATGAAGGTTGAAATCGAATTTCGTGAAAATCGGACCAAAATTGACAGACAAAATGGCTGCCGTTTGTACGCAAATAGTGTGAAAATATGTTATATCAAGGTTGTGGACCTTGTAGAGGTCACAATTTTGAACCGATTTTGATGAAACTTGACATGTATGTTTATAACCCAAAGATCTTGGTTCCTTTCAATATTTGCGCCCATCGGATCGTAACTTCCTGAATTATGGCCCCTGATTGTCCAAAAAAATCACCCTTTTTAGCTTGTGGTCCCTCTGGAGGTCAAAATTGTTATCCGATTTAAAAAAATGTTTGATTATATCACCATTTCATGGTTATGAAGGTTGAGAATGAATTTTGTGAATATCAGACCAAAAATTGACGGACAAAATGGCCGCGGTTTGTACGCGAATAGTGTGAAAATATGTTATATAAAGGTTGTGGACCTTATAGAGGTCACAATTTTGAACCGATTTTGATGAAACTTGACATGTATGTTTATAACCCAAAGATCTTGATTCCTTTCGATATTTGCGCCCATTGGATCATAACTTCCTGAATTATGTCCCCGGATTGTCCGAAAAATCGCTTTTGTTCGCTTTTTGTCCCTCTGGAGGTCAAAATTATTATCCGATTTAAAAAAAACGTTTGACTATATCACCGTTACATGGTAATGAAGAGAGAGTTTGAATTACGTGAAAATCTGACTAGAATTGACGGACAAAATGGCCGCCGTATGTACACGAGTAGTGTGAAAATATGTTATATCATGGTTGTGGACCCTATAGAGGTCACAATTTTGAATCGATTTTGATGAAACTTGACATGTATGTTTATAACCCAAAGATCTTGGTTCCTTTCGATATTTGCGCCCATCGGGTCATTACTTCCTGAATTATGTCCCCTGATTGTACGAAAAATCACCCTTTTTAGCTTGTTGTGCCTCTGGAGGTCACAATTATTATCTGATTTAAAAAAAAAAACGTTTGATTATAAAAACAAAACAAATTCTAATGATTTTCTGATAATTCCTTAATATGCGACAACTCTTGTTGACTGCCCAGACGATTTGGCTGCTGTGTGGGAGTATGTTTCGTTGCCTGGCAACCTATTTTTAGTCTTTAGCGTCCTTTCCATTTTCCCTCCTTTTTTGGTGTAGTATCGAAGAAAAAGGTTTGAAAATACATATTTCTGCTAGGTTTTGGTGAATATTCATGATTTTGAGGCGGAAGGATACAAGAGTTGTGAGGCTGGTTACGTTGAAATGGAGGGCCGAAAATTGCATGGTTAGCTGTCTCTACTTCCAGCTTGTCTATCTCAAGTTTTTCATGAAGAACATTATACATGCTTTTGGACAAGAGTTTGCCAGATGTTGCTCCATCTGTGGCAGAAAGCGTTTTACCCAATGAATATTTGGGAAAAAGTTACAACCGGTCTAAGAGACGAGAATTAACATTGAAGTCAATGGGGCAATAATTAGTGATATGTGGCCAAATAAAAAAGCTTACAAGTAGTTTACAGGTTTCAAACTTAATATAAGGATGGATTCCACCAATGTTGTACAGGTGAAAATTCCATGATTTACAAATAGAAAGTCTTCGACGTTGAAAACACAAATTATTTGTCAATTTAAATCAACATTGATGGTGTGGTCTTACCAGGAAAAGATGTTCTTCTGATATCCAATATTTAAGACGAAATATTTTTTTTTACCATATTTACACGAATCGTGTACCATACAGCGTTTCAGACTCATTTTCAGCTAGGGACCCAAAGAACAAGGCCAGGTATACTCCACATAACATCTCAAACGGTGAACATGCGCAATAGATACCATGTAGACTGGAATAACCAGACGCTATATATATTGTGATTCAATTGAGACTTCTGGTGTACTTCGCCAAACATAACTGATTTGATATTAGAGTAAAAACGGAAACGATTGAATGTAAATCAGTTTATATACATTCATATTACATTATTATATGGCTTGCGAACCTTTGTGTCAATTTCTAGGCCCCAAATATTAGCGATTTAGCTCCTTTAAGATTTGTATTAAATTTAGGTTTAAATAGTTTTATCAATTCAGTTTTATTATCGTTCAATTTTAAAAGATTTAGTTTCATTCAGGATCGTACATCCGCAATGCAGGTCTCTAACTTTGTTATGTGTACGGTCTCGTTACTCTTATTGTGTATCGTCTGGGTAAAGTTGGTAGTCAATTTTGTGTTTTCTTATGACGTCTCCTAAAGGAGAGGTGTATGCTGTGAACAAGAGTGGTCCCAGGACCGAACCTTGCAGTGATTATTATGTTCTTTGGTACCACGTGATCCGACAATTACAGCCAAAGAAAACAGGATTTATCTGTTTTGATGACTGAAATTGGCTAAATTTCGACTAAATACAGACTAAGTTTAGTGCTCCTATGGTTAGTCGGATAACCGTAAACGGTTAGAATTGGACGGTTAAACTGTTCGAATTGAGCGGTACGGTTAATTGGAGATGTCCCCATTAAATGGGGTTATCTCCCATTACAGACGTCTCCATGACGACAGAGCGCCATTTTGAAAATTGAACAATGTATGTCAACTAGAGATGCCCCGTTACCCCAGTATTATAACGTGTATGACCTGTCAATGAGCAGCTGTTTGTTTTACAGGAATTTAATATAAAAAATGTTATTCTCGGGTTTTAGATTTTATTGTTTAAAAATTACAGGAAGTTAGTTACTGAGGTCAGTCGCTTTCTTCTTTATAACTATTCCACTTTATTCCATGATGTATTTATCTTGAAATCAGAATATTTTGCCGAGCAGTCGAGAGGTACGTGTTGCTGTTGGACCGGTAGAAAACAACCCACGTCTTAAAATCTCGATAATCGGGGGAAGGCAAGGCGAGAACAATTACAAAATAATCATCCTGTATTAATGCGACATCATTACTGTCAAAAATCTACCAATTTAATTTTAAGAAGCTGAAGAGAATTTGCGTCGGTCGTTTTTCGTGGTATCATCCAGATTATAAATATTTGACATATTAAATTATTAGCATTCAAATTATTACGATTTTAATAAATCTTAGCATGACTGAAAAGCACTTATTTTGGTGCCATTCCATGCATTGACTGGTACAGAGCATTTTGATTACATTTTTGATGTTGATCTCAGATTTTAAAATTCCTTAACTTTGGATGTAATTGGAATATTTTGATGAAATAAAAAAAAATGTGTTTCAGCCCCAGTTCTAGCAACAGACTCGGGGGGGGGGGGGGAACGAGGCTATACACATTGCACCAAATCAAACAGCGTATGTAGACTTGAATAACTGGACGCTTGAAATTTGCATTCAATTGAGACTGCTAGCTTATTAGAGTAGAAAAGGAAACCATTGAATCTAAATCAGTTCATATACATTCACATCAGTATTAAATTCGTTGCAACCCATTTGCCTCAATTTCTAGGTTCCAAATGTTAGCAATTTAACTCCTTTAACAACATTATTAAACTGTAGACCTACTTTTAACTTTGTTGCAAGGAAGGGTAGTTGTTTAAATTATGTAATATGAATGTATATAAACTGATTTTTCGGTTTTTACTCTAATATCAAATCAGTTAGATTAGATAAGATAAGAAAGTGTTCGACAAAGTACGCCAATAACGCTATACATAATTTACATTCATAGTACATTATTATACATGGTGCAATCTATTTGTGTCAATTTTTAGATCCCAGATATTAGTGATTTGAATTACCCGCTTGAACACGACGAGGACTAGGTATTTGCCCTCCCCCTCCAAATCAAACCAACTGTATTGCTTGGAAATGCGATTAAAATGTAACAATCAGTGAAGAGGAAGGGCTGAATGGTTAGCACGTGCGGGCTGTATCATAAAGCCCGTCAGTGTCATTGAGTCAACAGGCGTGGTTTCAAATCCCCGGTTGTGCGTGACAAGGAGTAGGGTCGCCTATCCAACCTCATGGGTTTTCTCCAGGTCCCCCGGTTTCCTCCCACTACTAAAAACCCCTATGCGTAAGCGAATTATTGAAATAAAATTAAAAACCATACATGTATGTTAATAGAATTGGTGTTGAAAAATCAGTGCGTATCTTAGACTACTCAGCGCCTTTAAATGCCGAACTGTTCTAATCTAGTTAAAGTCAGATTTAGCTGTTGCATATGTATGTTTAATTAATATGTGTCATCTAGTTATTTGGGGAAATCAGGGGGGCCCGGGATATCAGCCTCACTGTTCGTTCGTTTATTTTGGGATTGAGGCAGTCAACATCAGTTTCATTGTTAACTTGTTTTATTTCAGTCAAGTTTATTAACAGTTACGTATAAAAAGCGAAGAACAAGAAAGAAAGACACAAGTTGTACTTCAGTTACCAGAGGTAATTTCTGTACTCTATGTCTGACTACTTCAATTATTTATATTACTACCTGTAGTTGTAGGACTGTCAATGGTGTTTTGTAGATTAGTTATGATTTCTGTTGTTTTTTTCTAAAGCTCTATACATTTGTAAATGAATGTTCATTTTTTATACTCCCACATTGAAAATGTGGTTGTATATTGTCACCGCCCTCGTCCATCTGTCCGACCATCCACAATTGCTTGTGGACGCTCTAGAGGCTAAAGTTAATATCCGATTGTATTTATACACAGTCAGTTTTTTAAAATGTCATGACTCATAAGACAAGAAGCCCATAGATTTTCATCGATTTCTGATAGTTACTGTTATGGCCCTTGATCACTTTGAAAAATTTGTGGATGCTCTTAATGCTAAAAGGTAATATCTGGTCGACTTTAAATTAATAGGCCTACACAGTTTGCAAGGTCGTGAGTCAAAAAAGCCTATGGATTTTCAGTGATATTGATAATTACTGCCAGAGTTATTGCCCTTTATGCTTCAAAAAACTTTGTATTCTAGAGGCCGAAGTTAATATCGAATCGACTTTTAATTTATAAGCAGTGTTTATGGTCATGAGACAAAGAAACCTATTGATTTTCAGCAATTTCCGATAATTACAGCCATAGTTATGGCCCTTGATCACTTCAAAATATCTCTCTAGAGGCCAAAGGTAATTTCCGATTGACTTTAAATTTATACGCAGTGTTTTACATGTAAGTTCATGAAAGAAAGAATCCTATTGATTTTCAGCATTTTCCAATAACAACAATGATTAAAAGAAAACCAATCACATGAAGTTTTTGGTAAACTCTTAAATTGTGTCAAAAATAATATCCAGAAATTGTCGTAGTCAAATAAGTTGATACGGCACCGTGGCATTTCTCTATAGCATAATTTGTAGTCCATCACAAAACTAGTCACGTAACTTGCAAAAGTTTATATTTATTCATCGACGGTAGACAAACGGCACAATGATCATTTGACAACCATAACTGAAATTGCTATAAAATAAAATTCTGTACGACTATGATAGCTTTCAATAAGATTTTTATAAAATTTAGCATCTGTCAGCATCTATTATAAAATGAAAAATCATAATGGCAAACAGTTTATTGACCTAATTCCAACAGATATTTCGCATGTCATTGGAATACGGCATTAAAGATTCTGTTGGGAAAATATCCACTGTTTCTCTCTTTGTGTATTTGGTGTTCTATCAGGGGTTTAAATTTTACATGTACCTAAAAACACATTAATAGAACACAATTTTTATGGGAAACAATCACTGGTTTATTCTAAAAGCACGACGTTTCGACAAGTATCCTCTTATCGTTATCAAGCACAGGTAATTGAATCCATCAGTCACTAAGAAGTAGCTATAGTGTGATTTGTACGTATAGAGCATATAAATTGACCAACTTGGTTTAATTTTGACGAAACTCGGTAAAATTCTAATTATGGCAATATATCTAATAGAAAGAGGTTAAACTCTGTAGATACGGTGTGTTAATTAACAGGGGTGAGAAATTGACTAAGGATGATTTAATTATCGCTATGAGTGAAATTCTCAGCGACGGTGTGTTTTCTGTACTGGGTGTGTTAATTAACGGACGGGTTAAAAACAACTGACACGGTGTGTATTCTACGTAAATAGGGTGTGTATTCTACGTAAATAGGGCTTTCCAAGGAAACAGAATAGCATCGCTTAGGAGATAAACACTTCCTGTTTCGCATTTAGAGGGGTGTTATTGTCCAATAGACATGTCCTGAGATCATTCTAATGTAAAATCTCAGGACATGTCTATTGGACAATAACACCCCTCTAAATGCGAAACAGGAAGTGTTTATCGACATTGTAACATGCTTTTTTAGGATTTTAAAGACATTACTAAAACAGAAGGGTGTTATTGTCCAATAGACAGTGTCTAATTGACCAATCAAAACGCAGGGTTTACCCCGAAGCATGTTACAATAATAGATAAAGCATATACCTAATTTAGACATATAATAATATGATGATAAAGTCGCCCACAAGCTTGAGCGGCCCGTTCGTGAATAAATAAAGTAAATCATGCAGACATGTATTACGAAACCGCTCCCAAAGGACCCAGTCATTATTTTACAATTCATACTGTCAATTCATGCACGCTTTTCACACAGAATTGTTCTTTGATGTTGAGAGATGAAACACGGTGAGTTCAGCTCTCTGATGTTGACAGACGAGGCCAGTTAATTAGCTCGTGCACTATTGGATTAGCTGATATAGTTGGTTGGAATTTGGCAATTGTTACAATTTATCCCAATAAGTCAGGGGTTGAAATGTTTGTAAAATTTTAGAAATATTATTTTATTTGTCAAGTAAGGGGGTTGGGATGGCCTAGTGGTCTAGAGTGCCGCGCTTCGACCTCTAGCTGGCCGGTCACCTCTGGCTTGCGGCTGTGGTTTCGAGCCATGGTGTGAGCGTATGTGGCATGGAGATAGGGGCGCCTTCTCAACCTCGTGGGTTTCCTCCGGGCAGTCCGGTTTCCTCCCACTGCTAAAGACCCCTACACGCAAGCGAATTATTAAAATAAAATGAAACCATAAGTTAGTCACGAAATGACCTAGTTTGTGTTGAGTGGACGTTAAACCCCATTTCTCTCTCTCTCTCTTCTATTTGTCAAGTTGTCAACATGGATTTTCATTTTTAATTAAAACGATTTTGCGTTGCAACGCCTCTTGTCGGGGACGCACTTCTTGGAGCAAACCACACATAAACTAGCCATAATAAATTATTAGATTTCAATTTATGATATATTTTTTATCAGCAAAAACTAATGAATGTCGCAGGGTTAATAATTATATTAATATTGCGCTAGCGTATTTTATTTTTGTGTGTTGAGGTTGTCCATAGTTTGTTCGTTGTCGGTAAGCTTGGGTGTGTCCGTCACGTGTGATTGTTTGAATGATTCGATTGTTTTTTTTAACTCCACCCGCGAAATGCACGGATATTCAATTGCACTCCACTACTGAACATCGTATAGAGTAGACATATGGAATAAACACATTTACATGTGTAGGCCTTTATAGATTGCATATTCCATATGTATTAGCTGTATTAAACCACACGTTGAATGGTCATTTCATTTAACATCATATATTTACTGAGTAACCTGTAATAAAAGAATCTTACATGTCTTTGACGTGTTATTATAACGACCCCGTGACATTGGCGCCCAACGTTTTAATGGTGAAATGGTATAAATTATGGTAAATGATCATCTCAACAAGCTAGCGATATTCACATTTCGTGTGTTAAAGTGGTGGTTCCTGATCTACTGTTCCTGAATTAAACCTACGTTCTTCTTGGAAAGTGCTTCTTTCGATGTAAGTTTTGTTGTTCGTGTTTACAGTTCGTTTAAACCAAGAGCTCTGTAAAAATGTGTGCACAACGCGGTTCCGGGACTAACAGCAATGCAGTGTCAGCGGATTTTTTGTAGTCGACGAAAAAGACATTAACTGTTTAAAATTTGTGCTAATTATTTTTTTCTTTTATGAATCATTATAGTAATTATACCTATCTATACCTAATATATATGAATTATGTAAGTACTGCTTTGCTATTTAACTTACTCTAAACATTCATAGTGTTTAGATGAATAAAGTCCCAACCCACCCAAACCCTTCCGGTACACAACCCGTCTCATGGTTGGAATTAGCTGTATAAAGCTGAATCTATTTCTGTTTGATATCCTTTTACCAACCTATACATGTGTAGTTTTCCCGACCCGACCGTCCCTTTAAATTTGTGTCTTAATTATTTTTTTTCTGTCTTTATCCCTAGTTAATTACATTTTTTATTTTGTTTTGTGTTTGACATCATTAATTTATTTTTGCAGTTACATCTGAATCAGTTCCGTGTGATATTTAAGATTAAGATTAAGATTTTTAAGTCTGCACGATCCACACTTTACACTTACATCACCAGTTTCAAGGTAACAAATGGTTGAAAGAGGTTAGTTGCGTTTGTTGTATGTTTACATTTACACTTGGCGCTGCGTTGGCTCATTGTTTTTTCAGGTTGTAGCGATGAAAATTTATTTGATTCTTTGACAATTCTTCAAATGCAGTATTCATGTTTACTAGTATATTTAATATTTGCATACTCATATTAACCATACTGATCTGTAGCTTTTGTAATACCTTTATTAGGTTAAACAATCATAAAATGGCATCCGGTGGTAAACTAGATGACATTGAAGAGCATGAAATTCAGCATATGATTGAAACGCTTCGTGAAAGTCAATATGTAGTATTAACTAAGGAGGAATTCAATAAGCATAGACGGATTCCACAATATTTAGAAAGTACTCCCAATGCTAAACAGTCCAGGTTAAACCGTTTTCAAGAATTACTTTCACGATCTCAGCCCTTACCCGGTGCCGCAAAATCTTCCTCGCCGGAAAGAGGTATCAATCCAAATGTAACCGGTGTTCCTTATAACGAAGTCCCTAAATTACCCATGTTTTCAGGTGATGAACCTCCTCAAAAGGGTGACACAACGTTTGATGTTTGGCGGTTCGAAGTAGCATGTATTATATCCGACGAATCTATTTCAGAGCATAGCAGTTTGTTAGCCATTCGTCGGTCATTACGCGGTACTGCGCGGCAAATTCTTATACCGTTAGGTGAAGCGGCTACTGCTAATAATATTTTAAAGAAACTCGATACATTGTTTGGAAATGTTAGCTCTAATGAATCCATCATGCAAAAGTTCTACACGGAGACGCAGAAAGAAGGTGAATCGGTGACTTCATTTGGTTGTAGATTAGAGAGTCTTTTACAAATTGCTGTTGCTAATGGGCATGTAGGTATTGCTGCTAAAGATGATATGCTCAGGTCTAAATTCTGGACAGGTTTACGTAATGAGGCATTGAAAAGTCAAACTCGACATAAATATGACACTGCTCTGTGTTATGACGATCTTTTACGCGAAATACGTTCTGTGGACCAGGAATTAAATACTAGTGACATAAATAAATATTGTAAGGTTCAACCTAAGGTTCATCATAATCCTGTACAAGTACCACAAAATGATAAAATTGATAAGCTTGCCGAACAGATGGAAGTTTTAATGAAGAAATTCCAGCAACTTGAGAAGAAGGTAGATTCTTTTCAAAAGTCTGGTGACGCGCGTAACGATTATTCTGTTGCGATTAATCCACATTTTCGTGGAGGTATAAGGAATTATCGTGGTACTTCTAGGCCTGGGAGTTACCATGGTAACAGTAATCAAGAGTATCGCGGTGGTGTCGGACGCGGCGCTTACCGTGGTTATCGAGGTTCCTCTTCCTATGTTAGACCTGGATATCAACAGTTTAATACTCACCCCAAAGTTTAACCTCCTCTGTGGAAGGGCAGACGGAGCGAGGTATATTGCCCAGCCCTACAAATTTGTTTAGAGACAGATTGATCGGTAAATCCAATGTTGGTGTTATTACTATTTGTGGAATTGAAACAGATGCATTGATTGACAGTGGTTCGATGATAACGTGCATATCTGAGAAATTTTATAGATCCTTAAATCCTCAGCCATTACTAAGAAATATTTCGGATTTCGAACTAAATGTATATACCGCTGGTGGAAATGAACTTCCGTTTATAGGGTATATCGAAGCGTCTATTAATATATCGTTTTTATCGGAAGAAAACTTTTATGTTCTGGTTTTAGTGACTTCCAATACAGATTACAATCTCAAGGTTCCTGTTGTTGTAGGTACTAATGTTATAAAACTTTGTAAGTTGTCTGGTCAAGATGATTCCATTCCAGAAGCTTGGAGACTTGCTGTTGACAGTATATGTATTGATAAAACAATACCAGTCAAATCGACAAATAAAGTTCCATTTACATTGGCCCCTAATACAGTAATGACTATACAAGCAATTGCAAGGCGACCTAATAATATTACAACTGCTGTCACAGAGCTTATTGATACGACACAGTCTGGGCATCTTATTGTTTGTCCTAGGTTAGTGACCTTAGGGTCAGTTGGGACCACTGTGCGTGTTCCTGTAAGAGTATGTAACATATCTTGCCAACCGATTGTGATTCTTCCCAAGAGCACAATATGCGGACTTAGCTCGGCACAAGTTATTGAATCGTGGTCACCTGACACGACTTCTAAGGAAGTTGGCGATAAGTCTTCCCTCGATGAGCTTGGTATCAAAGTCGAATCTGATAGTTTAACAAATGAACAGTTACTGAAAGGTAATGAACTCTTGCAGAAATGGGAAAGTATATTTTCACGTTCTTTTACGGATATAGGCAATACTAATTTGGTGAAACACTCTATAAAGTTGAGTGATAACACTCCTTTTAAGGATGCATATCGTCGTATTCCGCCTGGTATGTTTGAAGAGGTAAGACAGCATTTAAAAGAGATGCTAGAAGCTGGTGCTATCAGGAAATCTAATAGTCCCTATTGCTCTAACGTTGTCTTAGTTCGAAAAAAGGATGGCTCTTTAAGATTTTGCATAGATTTTCGGAAACTAAACAACATTACTATTAAGGATGCGTATACACTACCGCGAGTTGACGAAACTATTGATTCGTTAATTGGAGCCAAATTCTTTAGTAAATTGGACTTGCGTTCAGGTTATTGGCAGGTCGAAATGAAAGAAGAGGATAAAGAGAAAACCGCTTTCTCTGTGGGCCCACTGGGTTTCTATGAGTGTAATCGCATGGCTTTCGGCTTAACCAACGCACCCGCAACATTTCAACGTTTGATGGAGACGTGTATGGGCGATTTACATCTCACAGAATGTCTCATATTTTTGGACGATATCTTAATTTTTGGTTCTACGTTTGATGAGCATCTAGAGCGTCTAGAACGTGTATTTGAGCGATTACATCGTTATGGTCTCAAATTGAAGCCGTCAAAGTGTGAGTTTTACAAGACACAGGTAAAGTATCTTGGTCATATTGTTTCAGCTACTGGTGTGCAAACTGATCCCGATAAGACATCGGCGTTAACAACCTGGGCTGTTCCAACAACCATAAAAACATTGCGATCTTTTTTAGGCTTCACTGGATATTATCGCCGTTTTGTCAAAGATTATGCTAAATTAGTCAAACCATTAAATGATTTATTGATTGGACATCCTACTAATAAGCAGTCCAAGAAACTAATTAAGCCCAAAACCCAGTGGGTGTGGGGAGCTAAGGAGCAGAATGCTTTTGATATCATTATAAAGAAACTTACGTCACCTCCTATATTAGCGTATGCTGATTTTAGCAAGCCCTTTATCGTCACAACAGATGCCAGCCAAGATGGGCTAGGTTCCGTTCTTTACCAGGAACAGGATGGTTACGAGCGTGTTATCGCTTACGCAAGTCGTGGATTAAGACCCAGTGAGCGTAATTATCCGGCTCATAAGCTTGAATTTTTAGCTTTGAAGTGGGCTTTATCCGATAAGTTTCACGACTATTTGTACGGAAACACATTTGAGGTACGAACGGATAACAACCCTTTGACGTATGTAACTAAATCAGCAAAGCTTGATGCTACCAGCCATAGGTGGTTGGCCTCTTTGTCTAATTACAACTTTAAATTGGTATATAGAAGTGGCAAATCTAATTCAGATGCTGATGGATTGTCAAGAAGGCCTCATGTTGAAATGTTTCACGACGTCATAAAAGCTGTCTGTGAAGTTGCTTTAGTAGGTAGGGAAGCGCTGCCATTAGCAGAATGTTTAGTATTAACAGACGGTGAAGAGCTTAACCCAGTAATTTATGATACTGATGGAGTGTCTGGTCAAGATTTAAATACTACTGATTGGGTAAGAGAACAATCGAACGATCTTGTTATAAATAGAGTTCTATCTTTATTAAGATCTGGTGTACGACCATCAACAATAGATGTTAAAAGTGAGTCCGAAGAAGTTCGTAAGTATCTACGCGAATGGAGCAAATTAATCATTCAGAATAATATCTTGTATCGAACAACTGTTTTAGAGAATGAAGAAGTTAGACAATTAGTTTTACCATCATCGTTCAAAAACATCGTGCTTAAATATCTTCATGATGACGTTGGTCATCAGGGACGCGACCGAACATTGTGGCTTGTACGTCGTAGATTTTATTGGCCAGGTCTGGAAGCTGATGTAGAAGCTAAAGTTCAAAACTGTGGAAGATGCATACGACGCAAGACGCCCTTAAAGCGGAAAGCCGAGTTGGTTTCAATACAGACATCACGTCCTATGGAACTGGTGTGTATTGACTTTTTGTGTCTCGAAAGATCTAAAGGCGGTTATGAAGATGTTTTGGTTATAACCGATCACTTTACAAAGTACGCTCAGGCATTTCCTACACGTAATCAATTGGCGAAAACAACAGCAAAAGTTCTGTATGAAAACTTTATCAATTATTACAGTTTTCCAGCAAGACTACATAGTGACCAAGGTAGAAACTTTGAAAGTCGTGTAATTAAGGAGTTATGTAAGTTGGCTGGTGTAGAAAAGAGTCATACGACGCCGTACCATCCAATGGGTAACGGTATTGTAGAACGGTTCAACCAGACGCTAATTAGTATGCTTGGTACGCTTAAGGATTATCAGAAAGCAGATTGGAAATCATATATCGCTCCGCTCGTCCATGCTTACAATGCTACAAGACACGAAACAACTACTTTTTCGCCTCATTATTTAATGTTTGGGTGGCACCCAAAATTAGCTATAGATGCATATTTAGGATTGGATGATTCACCAGATGTGATATCAACTAGAGAGAATTATGCCAAAAAGCTGAAACGAAGACTAAATTATGCATATAAGGTAGCCACTGCTGAATCAGAACGACGCAGTGTGCGTAGTAAAGAACGATACGATTCAAAGGTAAGAGATTCAATTTTACAGGTAGGCGATAGAGTTTTAGTCAGAAACTTAGGTATAAAAGGTAAGCATAAACTTTCAGATAAATGGGAGAAAGATCCGTATATTGTATTAAGAATTCCCAATCAAGATGTTCCCGTTTATGTAGTGCAGAAGGATTCCGGGAAAGGAACAAAAAGAACCCTTCACAGAAATCTTCTCCTTCCGTTCATGTCTATTCCTTGCTCTGAGCCCGTTCAATCGCAGTCTGAAGATAACGGTGCCGTGCCAAAACGAACAAGGAGTAAACCAAACACATCTGCGGAATCTCCTTCAGAGGATAGTAGTTCAGATGATAATAGTGTTCCTAGATATGTTATACCCGCAAGAAGAATTAAACGACGTTTGCGTGACAGGGATATATCTTCCATAGAAATGTCCGACCGTTCTAATTTTTCGGGAGATTTCAATTCATTTTCGCCTTCGCGAACACAGGTAGGTACAACCACGGATGTAAGTAATCGAAATCGTACAGGTGAAAAATCTGCACCTGACGAGACCTATATAATTACACCTCCGGTGCAACGCCCTGTAAGAAATCGAAAACCACCAGATCGGTTTGGGGAATGGCTTATGATTCAACAAGTTGACCCGCGTGATCCCGTTTTTGTGTAATCTTTTTCAGGATAGATTAGTGCAGGGGAGAATGTCGTAGGTATAGTCTACCAATAGAGTATTGATGTAGTATTTTCATATGAATATTTAGTTTCAGCCGATTACTAAGTTAATTTACATTGCTTAATCAACGTTAATGATACTAGTATATTCATCGATTTGTAATTCACATTCAATTTGGTGTTACTAATATTTAATTTTTTCAGGTATATATAGTTGTATCCTGTAAATGTATGGTTTTGTTCTCTGGTGAAATGCCAGGAGGCATTTTCTCTTAGCAGGGGAGAATGTCGCAGGGTTAATAATTATATTAATATTGCGCTAGCGTATTTTATTTTTGTGTGTTGAGGTTGTCCATAGTTTGTTCGTTGTCGGTAAGCTTGGGTGTGTCCGTCACGTGTGATTGTTTGAATGATTCGATTGGTTTTTAACTCCACCCGCGAAATGCACGGATATTCAATTGCACTCCACTACTGAACATCGTATAGAGTAGACATATGGAATAAACACATTTACATGTGTATGCCTTTATAGATTGCATATTCCATATGTATTAGCTGTATTAAACCACACGTTGAATGGTCATTTCATTTAACATCATATATTTACTGAGTAACCTGTAATAAAAGAATCTTACATGTCTTTGGCGTGTTATTATAACGACCCCGTGACATGAAGGTAATGAATGTTACATTTTACGGTAATATATACCGTTTTGTAATTAATATCACAGTGAGTTATATTTAGCGTATCTCCAAGCGGCGGCGTTTTTAATCCTCAGACAAATTGTGGCTAAAATCATAACGTCAAATAACAATCAAGACTTTATCACAAAAACATCGTTCATACTAATTAAAAATCAAAACTGCTAAAATCATAACGCCATGCAATTAACAAACAATACAAGATCCTTCATTAGCAAAATCATCGGTGATTCGATCTGAAATCAAATAACAAAATAGTCAACGAGTACTAGCTATTTCTTATAATACTCCAACAACAACTATAATACTCCACAGCACTGATACTCCACGGCTTCAGTCTCATCCTTATTGTATAATTTATTCTATCTGGAGAGCACGCTTTTCACACGAAATTATTCTTTCGACTCTGACCTATTTGCTCTTTGATCTCAGACGGAAAGGCGACACTGTTCTAATGGATTAGAGACCATGATTGGTCGGAGTGTGATTTTTTATAGGCCCACATTTTCATGTGGACGTATTATGTCGTCGCCCCTGTCCGTCCGTCCACAATTTGTTTGTGGACTCTCTACAGGTCACAATTCTTATCCGATTTTGACGAAACTTGAAATATAGGCTTATCCCCATAAGATCTCAGTTCCTTCGATATTGGCATGTATCGGATTGGAACTTCATGGATTATGGCCTCTGATTGTACGAAAAATCATGTTTTTAGCTTGTGGACCATATAGAGGTTACAATTTTGAACCGATTGTGATTAAACTTGACATGCATGTTTAAAACCCCAAAATCTTGGTTCTTTTCGACATTTGCGCCCATCGGATCGTAACTTCCTGAATTATGGCCGCTGATTGTCCGAAAAATCGCCCTTTTTATACGCCCACATAGAAATGTGGACGTATATTGCCGTCGCCCCCGTCCGTCCGTCTGTCGGTCCGTCCGTCCGTCCGTCCGTCCGTCCGTCCATCGTCCACAATTTCTTGTGAACGCACTAGAGACCAGGGTTAATATCCGATTGACTTTAAATTTATACACAGTGTTTAAGGTCATGAGACGAAGAAGCCTATTGATTTTCAGCAATATCCGATAATTACTGCCAGAGTTATGATCCTTGATCACTTTGAAAAATCTTGTGAACGGTCTAGAGGCTAAAGTTAATATCCGATTGACCTTAAATTTATACACAGTGTTTAAGGTCATGAGACGAAGAATCCTATTGATTTTCAGCGATATCCGATAATTACTGCCAGAGTTATGACCCTTGATCACTTTGAAAAATCTTGTGAACGCTCTGGAGGCTAAAGTTAATATTGGATTGACTTTAAATTTATACACAGTGTTCAGGGTCATGATACGAAGAAGCCTATTGATTTTCAGCAATATCCGATAATTACTGCCAGAGTTATGACCCTTGATCACTTTGAAAAATCTTGTGAATGCTCGAGAGGCTAAAGTTAATATCCGATTGACTTTAAATACACAGTGTTTAAGGTCATAAGACGAAGAAGCCTATTGATTTTCACGGATTTCCGATAATTAGTGCCAGAGTTATGGCCCTTGATCACTTCAAAAAATCTTGTGGATGCTCTAGAGGACAAAGATGATGTCCGATTGACTTCAAATTTATACACAGTGTTAAAGGTCACGAGACGAAGAAGCCTATTGATTTTCAGCGATTTCTGATAATTAGTGCCAGAGTTGTGTCCCTTGATCACTTCAAAAAATCTTGTAGATGCTCTAGAGGCCAAAGTTAAAATCTGATTGACTTTAAATTTATACACAGTGTTTAAGGTCACGAGACGAAGAAGCCTATTGATTTTCAGCGATCTCTGAAAATTATTGCCATAGTTATGGCCCTTGATCACATCAAAAAATCCTGTGGACGCTCTAGAGGCCAAAATTAATATCCGATTGAAGGTCATGAGACGAAGAAGCCTACTGATTTTCAGCGATTTCAAATAATTACTTCCAGAGTTATCTCCCTTGATCACTTATCATCCGATTGACTTCAGATTGATACACAGAGTTTAAGGTGTTGAAACAAACAAGTATTTTGATTTTCAATGAATTTTGATAACTGAACAGCTAAATCCATGATGTTAAATGTTTCCTATACTAATTGTTAGCGTGGGGCAAACAAATTCTAATCATTTTCAGATAATTACATAATGAGTTGTTACTCTTAATCAGATTTTAGTGTATTACAAATGTTTCATTCCCAAAAAAAGTAAAAATATGCGACAACCCTTGTTGACTGCCCGGACGATTTAGCTGCTGTGGGCGTATGTTTCGTTGCCTGGCAAGCTATCTTTAGCTTGTGGTCCCTCTGGAGGTCAAAATTATTATCCGATTTAAAAAAAAACGTTTGATTATATCACCGTTACATGGTAATGAAGGTTGAGTTCAAATTTCGTGAAAATCGGACCAAAATTGACAAACAAAATGGCCACTGTTTGTACGCGAATAGTGTGAAAATATGTTATATCAATGTTGTGGACCCTATAGAGGTCACAATTTTGAACCGATTTTGATGAAACTTGACATGAATGTTTATAACCCGAAGATCTTGGTTCCTTTCGATATTTGCGCGCATTGATTCGTAACTTCCTGAATTATGGCCCCTGATTGTACGAAAAATCACCCTTTTTAGCTTGTGGTCCCTTTGGAGGTCAGAATTATTATCCCATTTAAAAAACTATTTGATTATATCACCGTTACATCGTAATGAAGGTTGAGGTCGAATTTCGTGAAAATCTGACCAAAATTGACTGAAAAAATGGCTGCCGCTTGTACGCGAAGAGTGTAAAAATACGGTATATCAAGGTTGTGAACCCTGAAGGTTGAGGTCGAATTTCGTGAAAATCTGACCAAAATTGACTGAAAAAATGGCTGCCGCTTGTACACAAAGAGTGTAAAAATATGGTATATCAAGGTTGTGAACCCTGTAGAGGTCACAATCTTCATTGAATTTTGATGAAACTTGTAAATCTGACCAAAATTGACTGAAAAAATGGCTGCCGCTTGTACGCGAAGAGTGTAAAAATACGGTATATCAAGGTTGTGAACCCTGAAGGTTGAGGTCGAATTTCGTGAAAATCTGACCAAAATTGACTGAAAAAATGGCTGCCGCTTGTACAGTCGTGTGACTAGGTGAAAATCAGCCAGTTTTCTTCAAATTTTGGAATGTGACCCCCACAGACAATACAGATTTGTTAAAGAGAATCCTGTCATCAAGTTGTCAAAGACAATACCTTGTGGTGATGTGGTGTATAGGGCATGTTAAGTATCATATTACACTGCTCTAAATATTTAGATTGTTCAAGTTATAAGCCTTTTGGGTCAGATTCTATAAGACTTTCAAATCACATTCAAATTTAAAAAAAAAAAAAAAAAAAAAAAAAAATAAATATTTAATAAATAAAAATTACATTTGGTTCAAATATTACATAAGATTATACTACTAAGCTTATGATACATTTATTTTAAATAAGATAATAGAAGAAGCTTTATTGCACAAGAAAAAATTATAAGGTCATGTGCATATACAAATAGAACTAAAAGAAAGATACACGCAATAAGCAAAGATAAATATGTTTACATGTACATAATTATACAAAGATACACAGCTTTACAAAGACACTAACAAATTGTATACAAAAGATCCTAAACATTCTAAAATTTCTATTCATCATCAGTATCTTAAATTGTTGAGAACCACGGTAGTAAGACACTGGCTCGCTAGCCTGGCTGGAGGCCGCATGTTCGATCCCTACATTTGACAAGAAAGTTCATCGGGATATTTCTGTCTGGCTTCACCTTGTCAGTGGTTCGGATGGTACGAAAAACCAAGGCCCAGGGTATACATTGCGTGCATGTAAAAGATCCCTTGGCAGTTGGAATTCGATATAATGGTAGGCCATGATGCAACTGCCTGGGCAAAATTCCCGTCATAACACATTGTTTAGCGAATGTCCGTCTTTATTTGATGGACAGAACAAGATTACAAAAGGCGTTTTTTGCACAATCAGGGGTCATAATCCAGCAAGTTACGGTCTGAAGTATCAAGATTACTAACCCAGATCTTTGGGGTATAAATATGTAACTGGATGAAAATTGTGACCTCTGGAGGATTTAGAAGCTACGAGATCTGGCTCGATTCATGCCAATATCGAGAGAAATCAAAATCTTTGGGAGAAATGCCCATATTTCAAGTTAAGTCAAAAATTGTGACCTGTAGAGTGTCCACAAATAAATTATGGACAGATAAATGGACAGGGTCGACAGCAGTATACATCCACAACAAAATGTAGTCGTATAAAAATAAGGACTGGACGAAATGAGCTTCCTCAAATTAAAATAACTGCTCTGGTTTCGGGCCAATTTTTTTTACAAGAGACTCAAAGAACGAGGCTAGACATATTCCACATGTTCTGTCAAACAGTGACCTGTATTCTTATCTGTAGAGCATGCACAATAAATACTATGGAGGTATATTAGATGCTTTAGATTGCTATTCGATTGAGACTTCTGGCGTATTTCGCCGAACATAAATATTTGAAATTATAGTAAAAACGGAAACAATTGAATGTAAATCAATTTATGTACATTCATATTACATTAGTATATGCGTTGCGACCCATTTGTGTCAATTTCTAGGTCCCAAATATTATCCATTTAGCACCTTTAATCTTAAAATATTTGTAAATTCTGTACAAAAATACACACTACTTTGTCTTGGGTCTAACCCTGCAAATCCTTTTCCAATTAAACTACATAACTTCTGTTTTCAGAAAAAAAAATGATTATAAATAGCTCACCTTTATTGAAAGATGTCAATTTTTATTTTGGCATCCAATACCATTCATTTTAATGATAAAACTTGGTTTTCGGAAGAAATTTAACAACTGATACCAATTATAGTAAAGAGCTTTTTATTTTCTAAATCAAAATGTTGTCATTTGATACTCTCAATAGCAGGCAGGTTAAAAGTTGTCAACACTTAACAGGGTAATAATGCTATCAAGTGGGACATGTTGTTTAGATATAACATACCAGCGAATTAAATGTCAGTGAACTGGACACAAGACAAACATCCAAAATTGAGCCCGTTTTTGGTACCTAGTCCGTGTAGTGTGTACACGAAGAGTGTAAAAATATGGTATATCAAGGTTGTGAACCCTGTAGAGGTCACAATCTTCATTGAATTTTGATGAAACTTGTAACACATGTTTACAACTTAACAATCTTAGTTCCTTTCGATATTTGGGCATATCGGATTGTAACTTCCTGAATTATGGCCCCTGATTGTACGAAAAATTACCTTTTTTTTAGTTTGTGGTCCCTCTGGGGTCAGAATTATTATCCCATTTAAAAAACCGTTTGATTATATCACCGTTACATCGTAATGAAGGTTGAGGTCGAATTTCGTGAAAATCGGACCAAATTAACAGGATCTGTTCTTGTCAGGCCATCCATCCTTCATCACGAACAAGGGCAAAGCACGCTAGAAAATCTAGATGAACTTTGTCACCCAATGCAGGGATCAAACACCCAACCTCAAGGCTACCGAGCCAGCATCCTAACCACTTAGCAACATGATCCCCAGTCGTATTTGAAGCCTACTGAAATGAACCTTTATAACCCAAAGATCTTAATTCATTTCGATATTTGCACATATCAAATTCTAACTTGATGTAGGAAAAATCACTTTCGGTATTGCTTGTTCATTTCGATATTTGCACATATCAAATTCTAACTTGATGTAGGAAAAATCACTTTCGGTATTGCTTGTTCTCTGTCCATCTCTCGAAAATGTGGGCGTATCCTGCCTGGCAGTGCCAGCCTATCTTTTTTACCTGTAACAGTTTATTCCCTGGATGACAAAGTACCACAAAAAAGAACAATTTTATCACGTGTGTGCATACTGTGGTCTATTCAGTGTTGGTCTTATTGTAATGACATAAATGTATGTTTCCCTTTTCTATCATCTCATTTAAATAAAGCTTGATATTTTAATTACTTTATTAACATGTATACGATTAATTTTGTTTCTCATAGTAAATTTCGGTTGGTATCTCCAATGAAAACAAACTCAGTCCCAACCGTTATATTATAATCAGGGAAATATCCAAACAAACAACTAAAAAAGACGAGACATTATTGATATGCATATGCCCTCATAACGTTTTAATTAAATTGTAACGTATTAATTATCTGCTTTACTTATTTTTTCTTTGATTGGCAGTTTATATGGGCCGAAGCATTCGCTTCTACACGTATAACCTTTGCTCCAATAATGACATTTTGTGGAATATTAGGGCAATTCAAAAGAAACGTTATCAACAATAGAATATAATAGTGAGCTAGATAACGTGATAACATTGAAATGGACAGATGGAGGGCTTTCCCTGTGCCTATATATGCCGATATTATCATGGCGTCCTAAAGTTATAGGACTAAGTTATTTTTCTACAGTATATTTCAAAACAAAAAGAATTGTTGTATCGGAAATATGCGAAAATTTGATGCCATTGGTTGTTCTTCTTCTTGAATTTTTTAAATTATTAAACGTATTTCCAAGTCACATATTACCACACAAACTGCCATCAGAGCAGGAATTACGCTTCGCTGAACACCATTTGGATCAACGTTGACCTAGATGTTATATAACAACTGTTAATTGCCAGATTTTATTATGGTAATAAAATTGATCACCGTAGCTCAACAATTTTAGTGAATGTGTATTATAAACCTGGGACCTGTTTCACGATTTTATCTTAATCAGAAGACAACAATAATTTTCTTGAATTAACATGGTTTATTAAAATTCAAAATATGACCCTGTAAGTTAATATATTTGTGTTGTGTATCCTATTTCAAAACCTTAATTTGTCAACCGAACAAACACCACCTCTAGAGATATTTTAATTATACCAAAGGTGTATTAGAAATTATCGTTATTCTGAAATAGTTTTCTTTTATTAAATTTGTTAGTTAAGCTGTTACCGTCAAATTCTGGACATAATGTGTTCTATGCACGGTTCTAAATATCGCAAATGAAGCTATATAAGTTTAAAACTATGACTTTAAGATACACGTATAGTGAAAAAGTTGCAATTTAATCACTACAGCAATAAATAGTTGTTGCAGAAATCGGTCCCTATAGAGACAGTTCTAGTCTAATTCTTTACACAATTTTGCATGTCAGACGTTCATATTATACGGTACTAAGTTACTAACAGACCTTTAACAAATAAATCATTCTATTACACTATTCTGAACGTGTATCCATATGATTAATGTTTTTCGTGCAATATTTAGATTTAGAAATCTTCACAATTAAACCGAATTAACCATAAAAACAAAATCACAAATAACTATTGCACATTATTTAATTCTTTTCAAATAAAGCGACCTAAATAACAAAAGAAATTATCAAGTCGTTTTATACTGGAAACTGATTTCCAAAGGTGATTGCATGCTTTTATAAATAGAACAAGTTGGCGACTATTGCAGCCCGTGCTCTCGATCTGTCATCACGTATTTCCAATCGTAAACAATAGAAATATTAACCCTTTCATTGCTAAGCTTGTGGTATGGTGTAATGCTAGAGCTAAAATATGCAAAACATGCCTATTGAATTCCACATGTAAAACAAGATGTATATTTTTAATCAAAGGACTTTTTGGGAACAAGTTTCATGAAAAAACATTCTTGCAGAGAAAATGGGCCAAAAAATATTACGTGGTCAGGTCACGTGACCTGGTGGCCATCTTGGATTTTCAGAATTTAGGTACTCTTATCCAATTTTCACAGAATATTTTACAGAATGAAGTGACAGATGTGATATTTTGTTGTGAAGAATATGAAGAGAACAATATTGTCTATATTTTAGCCAAATTTGGTGAAAAAATATCGAAAAATAACCGAGTTATAAAGATTTTCCTATATAGACATAAAAAGTCAAATTTCATTAAAAATCGCAATGTGGTCATGCATATTGCACATAGCAGGTAAAAAGTGATATATAGTAATAATCAAAGGGATTTTAGTATTATATTCTATGAAAAACATTCTAGTGGAGATAATGGGACTACATTTGCAAAAAAAATATTACATGCTCTGGTCATGTGATGTGGCGGCCATCTTGGATTTTCAGAATTTACGTATTTTTATCTAATTTTCACGAAATATTTAACAGAATCATGAAACGGATGTGATATTTTGTTGTATCAAACATGAAAGGACAAATATTGTGTATATTTGAGCTGGATTTGGTGAAAAAATGTTAAAAAATAACAAAGTTCTAAATATTTTCTCATGTCAAATAGACAAGAAAAGTCAAAATTTATTTAAAAACACAATGTGGTCAAGAAAAATATGCATATTGCACACTGCAGGTTAAACAAGACTTACTAATATTCAATTGGAAATTTAGACTTTATTCTATGAAAAACATTTTAGTGGAGAAAATGGGGCCTCATTTGCACAAAAAAATACCCGCTCTGGTCACATGACCTGGTGGCCATCTTGGATTTTCAAAATCATATTATGTGCTCTGGGGATATAATCAATTCAACTAAATGCAGTAATTGTCTATAACTTTTCAGCATTGGAGATGTGCATAGCTCTCTAATGTTTATTTCCTGTTTGAAAATAAACAACTTGAATCTATAATGGAGGATAGAGAAATACCGCGAAAGCGTACAACATATAGTGGTATTGATGATGTTTTGTCAAGAAAACAGAGATTCTTCAGATGATTATGGAGTAGATTCTGACTTCTCAATAATGGATTTCCATTAGATGAATGCGGCAAGCTGCAAGCTAGTTGGCCACAGCATATGCACCGCAGTGTAGCTGCACATACGTGCTTATGTGTATATAGGATGTGGGCAGGCAAGACAGGACAGTTACATAAATGCTGAACAGCCAACAGCCCCCCTCGTGGTCAGGCCATAAACTTAATCCATGGATCTGGACAGAAACTGAAAAGGATAATTTTGTTCCAAGTGATATAGTCTTTTCGGGAAATGAAGGACTGCTAGCCAGAACATAATCACAAACATTTTTTGACTCTTACACGATGTATATAACAGATGATATTATTCTACTTATGGTTGAGGAAACTTGTTGGTATGCATAACATTATTTCGATGAAAGAGTGATGCCCACAAACAGGGAGAGAAATGGGGTTTAATGACCACTCGACACAAACTAGGTCATTTCTGGACTAACATATTGTTCAATTTTCTTTCAATAATTCGCTTGTGTGTAGAGGTTTCTAGGAAATCGATATCCCCCTTGTCTTCAAAATACTATTTTTTTGTTTTCTCGACCATAAGTGAAAAATCTTGTCGGTCGTATACATCTTAAAAAAGCATGCGGAGTTTGTGAATGCGTTCTGATCAGCAGCCCTTCATTACCTACAAAGACTGTATCACTTGGCACAAAATTATCTTTGTTGGTTTCTGTCCAAATACCATTGATCAGGTTTATGTCCATGACCACGATGAGGGACTGTTACCTGTTTAGGATTTAGGTGACTTGTCTGTTTTGCTACTACACGTATTCGAACACGAACAACACAACCATGTGTCTGAACCCCGCATCCCCAGGCACTATTCTGGGTTACTGTAGCGTGATCCGAGTCGCAATTAGCATCTATCTCCATGAAAACATCCTCATCATCATTTGGGTTTCCTGAAAATATATAATTTGCAAATGTAAATATATTATGTAAACATATCCAAAAGCTAGCTGTAAGAATCCACTGTGCTGTACCAACCCAGGCCTGTAATGATACAAGGCCTCACTCAAAATGAAAAAAAAAATAGAAGAAAGATGGTACAGAAATGTGCTACCGTACTCGACGGTGGTTGTCTATTGAATGGCGATAGTCTGTCAGTTCGCAGCATGAGTCAGAACATCAAACAATTTTAATAATAAGGTTGATAATCTGGATAGGACCTCGGAAAATGCTAAAGAAAAGTAAATAAATAAAGTGTAGTGAGCAAAGCCCAACTGGCCAACAAGAACATTCTGCAGTATGAAGGGCAAAACTCTGGTCTAAGAGTAAGTGCAGGAGGACCTCACTACTAAGTACTACACGCAAATCAAAACCTACAGAAATAGTGCTACCGTACTTGAACACTAGACACGACTGAATACAGAAACCAACAACAAATATCAAATCAAGTGAACGGATTTAGAGGCCAGCCATAAGAGTCCACTGTTGAACAGTCCCGGATATATAGGCTTATATAATTATACGTATATCTGCTAATAAAACTAAACACATACGTAAATATACGAACGAATACGTTTAGTAATGTGTAAAATAAAAAAAAGCGTAGGCAACTTACGGAGTTCATCTTGACATCTTCAATGAAAAGTCTGTCATTGAAAAATCCGTATCACTCCCATTATCTGATGATGAATCCCCGCTTTCTTCACATGAATCGGAGTCCATAAAAATAGCATTAGAACGTCATCAATCCTACTATACGTCACACATTTACGGGGTATTTCTCTATCCTCCATTCTAATCTCGAGTTGTTTATTTTCAAACAGGAAATAAACATTTAGAGCCGTTCACGTCTCTAATGCTGAAGAGTTGTGGGAAATAACTCTATTTAACCGAATTAATTATTTCCCTTTGCAAATTAAATAGCCGCGAACACTGACAAGTAAAAAAACTGCATACACCGCTATCGGTGTATGCGCGTTTTTGACGTCATTTATATACACCGCAATGCGGTGTACTAGGACTGAAAGGGTTAAATTAAGTCCCTATTTCCACATTAAGTTAATGGTCTCTATTTTGCACGCAAAGACGACTTTGTGACACAACATTTATTGAATCACAAGCGGCTATATGGATACGTGTCAAAGATATATGTTCATACACAGCACGGTATTTTTACGCAACGACAAGCTGATTACACGGAGTTTGACAATGCAATATCACCACAGGCCTGTGTCCCTGTTTGCATTGGTGTTATTTGATATGTGAATTATCGTTTGTTATATATGTGGAAACAGATTAGAGCATCTGATATCAATAGAGATTACAATACATCGTATAATCATATTGAGGTTGGACCGGATATCGGTAAATAACGATATTGAGTGCGACCGATTTTAAGACACATGCATTTATAGTTCAGTAGTACCACGATAATGTTTACAAATGAAACACACAAAAAGACAAGATATATAAATAACTGTAGCAAGACAATGGAATGCAGTATAAGAAACGTAGTATTCATCAACAAATGAAATACGCATAGACTAAAGAGGGCAGACATGTAACTACAGCACGTATAAATCCATGCATAAAGACCTACCCTTAACAAAGACCGATCTGCGTAAAACACACGGTCGATTAAGAAATCGCACGGTAAATTAGATTTGACACCTACGCGTTAGATTTAGCCTGCTAGTCCTTGATAAGACACTTTGGTGCAGTTATAACACGCTTTCGACAAAACTCACCAAACGTAGAATACACACCGTGTCAGTTGTTTTTAACCAGTCCGTTAATTAACACACCCAGTACAGAAAACACACTGTCGCTGAGAATTTCACTCATAGCGATAATTAAATCATCCTTAGTCAATTTCTCACCCCTGTTAATTAACACACCGTATCTACAGAGTTTAACCTCTTTCTATTAGATATATTGCCATAATTAGAATTTTACCGAGTTTCTTCAAAATTAAACCAAGTTGGTCGATTTATATGCTCTATACGTACAAATCACACTATAGCTACTTCTTAATGAGTGTATGGTTCAGTTATTATTTTAATATCTACCGGTACCTGGAATTCACACGTCCGGAGCGTGGAAGGTGCGAATCGCAAACCATGTGGAGATCGTCTTCATTCACCATGTGGCTCTTTTTACTGAACCTATTATGAATTATCAGCAAGCTTGTTTTGTTTTTTTACCGGATTATAAAAATCACTGTTGAATGTGTAATTACCTTACTTGGATTATGAACCACATATATATGGACTATTCTCACTACGGTATGACTGTTGTAGCTGACAATTCTTTATTAACATCAAATAATAAGTAACGCGTTGTTATATTGGCCAATAGTAGATTGATTTATGATACACCAATCGGCTAGATTAAACATCAATCGACTGAATCCCACAAAATAAACCAATCAAGAACACTAACCCTGACAGACATTCAACAGTTGGACATAACAATTCTCAGCGATTTTTTATTTTAAGACAAATTTTACGCAAATCGTTGTAGATTAGCTGTGTAAGTTCCTGCAAGAAGCCTTGCGTGAATTAGATTCAGAAATTCACATGAATTTCTAGCCTTGGTGGTGTTTTAGGTCATGAGATGAAGAATGCTATTGATTTTCAACAATATTATTACTGCTAAAGTTATCTCCCTTCATCACTTCGAAAAAATCTTGTGATACTCTAGAGACCATAGTTATCATCCGATTTTCTTCAGATTGATAGGCAGAGTTGAAGGTCTTGAGACGAATAAGTATATAGATTTTCCATGATATTAAATGCTTTGTATACTAAACGTTAGCATGGGGCAGAACTTAACATAAACCCCCCAAAATTCTAATGAGTTGTTACTCTTCATCAGATTTTAGTGTATTTTAAATGTTTCGTACCGAAAAAAGTAAAAATATGCACCAACTCTTGTTGACTGCCCAGGTGATTTAGCTGCTGTTGGAGTATGTTTTGTTGCCTAGCAACCTATTTTTTTTTTTGAACAAACATCAAAATTGTTCATTGCTTGAAAACCTATTTATTTTTTAAGACAAAGCTTATTCTACATCCTGTTGTTTTTGTTTGAGTAACAAAGATAAAGAGGAGGAGTTTGGAAAATTGATCCGCAAAAATGGTTTCACAGTTCATTATTTCTGTTTGGTAAAGTATTGGTTTCTTATTAATTGATTTCTAGTAATGCTGTTAATTTATTAGGGATTCAAACAGCGTAGCTTGTGTGAAACACTATTGTTTTTGTTTGGATTATTATTAGGGATTCAAACTGCGTAGCTTGCATGAAACACTATTGTTTTTGCTAATACTATTAATTAGGGTTTCACTCTGCGTATCTTGTGTGAAACACTATTGTTTTTGTTAAAATTATTAGGGTCTCACACTGCGTAGCTTGTGTGAAACACTATTGTTTTTGTTAAAATTACTATTCTTATTATTAGGCTTTCACCATTTTAAATGGTGAAAGGCTATTGTTATTACTAAGATTATTATTATTAAGCTTTCATATTACATATGAAAGCTTATTGTTTCTGTTAAGATTATTATTTTTTTTTGTGTGTGTATTTTCTGCAAATCGGATCTTTCTGAAACTTTGACCTACCCTGCCAAAAATGGGGTGCGAACATTGTTTAAATATATTTTCAAAACGTTTTACGAATCTGAAATCACCGAATTTTACGAATGAAAAAACTGACAATGCGTAGTCGATTTTACTAATTCTTTTTTCTTTAAATACCTTGAAAAAAATCCGTTTCATCTGCAGTTTCGCATTTTCGAAAATTCGTCGCAGTGATTTCGAACCGGAAGTTTAGACCAGTTTGACAACTTCTTTAATAGTTGTACGATTTTCATGAAATTTAGTATATAAGTAGATCTTACGGATGTGACTTCAAAAATATAATTAGAAATTTTCTAAATTATCTCCCCTTGACGAAATTAAGGATTAAATTTTTCAAAAAAATCAAAGAAATATAGGTCAGAATGACCTAATTTTTTTTCTCGATACTAGACAAGTAATTACTGATTCGTACACAAGATATGAAGTTTGTAGATCGAACCGGAAGTGCCACCATCTTGTAACGTGAAAAATCCCTAAGGCGTTTTTGCTATTTTACTTACAGACACAGGAGTTATATTTTCTGAATCCTTGAAGGATAGCCCAAAAAACGTTGGGAGTAGAATTTTGATTTAGGTCAATTGATGGTTGCCATTTTGAAGTGAAAGTGAAAAATAAAAGCAATTTGAAGGGCCGAGAATTTGGAACACAATAACTCTCCTTCTAATTGAGCTAGAATGTTCAAACTTGGTGTAGACGTTCACTAGGTCACTGTCTGGATTGAGTTCAAAGATGAGCATTCTTTAGGGCACGATAACTTTGGTTATAATGAAGGGAGGGCGATGAAACTCTTGTCAATCAAGAGTCTAATAGCTAGCCTGTTGTGTGAGATCATTGTATCATTTTTTTTCAAATGTCCGGAGTAGCTGAAAAAAAGATTGGAAATCCAAAAAGTCATATTTTTACAATTTGGAGCATGTTTAGAGGTCTTTCTCGTAAAGTCAACATAATAATTTTTGGGAACTTGAAAACAGCACCCTTTCATTGTTAAGCGAAACATGCAGTGTGGGTGGCTACAATCTGTACATATAGTCATCGTATAGAGCTTATTCTACAATATCGAATTCCAACTCCTAAGTGTATAGTTTCATTACATCAATACCTTGAATACGTTCGACAATGAGCATTGTCTGCCATGGATAAGCAGAGCGATGAGCAATTTGATTGGTCGAGAAACAAAATAACTCTCCTTCTAATTGGGGCAGAATGTTTAATATTGGTGAAGGCGTTCATTAGGTCAATGCCATGATGGAGTGTGAAGATAAGCATTGTCTGCGTACTGTAAGCAGAGATAAGCAATCTGATTGGTTGATACTTTGGGGCCCGATAACTTTGGTTATAATGAAGTGGGAGCGAAGAAATTCCAAATATAGATTCATTATGTTATTACCTTGACTAAGTTTGATGTTGAGAATTTACTGCTTTGACTTAGGAGCGATAAGCAATTTGACTGATCACATTGGAACATAACAACTTAAGGTAGAATTAGAACCGGTTGAATTGTTCCTCGTTATAACTCGGTGACTTTTTGGCTGATTTCATTAATTCTTTTTCCTTTTTAAGATTCTTTATATAACTCATGAGATGCGACAGAAACTGACCGTGAATATGAAAGCTTTAATATCTGCTTATCAGGTCTAGTTTATTATTTTTTTTCCTCTTTGCCTATTTCTCAGCAACTATAAGAGATAAAGATCTGAAATTTGATTTTCTGTCTGGAAACTGGATGGTGGTTAGTGCTTAAATGTAAAACCAAATTTGTGCGCATAGCGGAAATGCGTCAAATATTGTTATTTTTTGGAATTTTAAAATATGACTTATATTTAAGGTAGAATTAGAACCGGTTGAATTGTTCCTCGTTATAACTCGGTGACTTTTTGGCTGATTTCATTAATTCTTTTTCCTTTTTAAGATTCTTTATATAACTCATGAGATGTGACAGAAACTGACCGTGAATATGAAAGCTTTAATATCTGCTTATCAGGCCTAGTTTATTATTTTTTTTTTTCCTCTTTGCCTATTTCTCAGCAACTATAAGAGATAAAGATCTGAAATTTGATTTTCTGTCTGGAAACTGGATGGTGGTTTGTGCTTAAATGTAAAACCAAATTTGTGCGCATAGCGGAAATGCGTCAAATATTGTTATTTTTTGGAATTTTAAAATATGACTTATATTTTTGGATGGCTGACATCAATCTCGATTTCAACAATATAAGTTTTGTTCTGAAATATTAACTTTGAATTTTCATTTTTTTACGCATTTTGGTCCAATCGTAGAGTTCTTATTTTTTTAAAACGGCGCCTACGCTTTTTCTGAAACTTCAGGAATATGAAGTCAAGAGTTGTCTCCAGTCCTTAGACTATGGATGGAATTCCTCTAATCACCGGAAGTGGTCAAGAAAAGTATCCAAACTTTAACAAAATTCTGAAAAATGGGTGCCTGTGCGCAAAATGTTATGTATCAATTGATTGTTTACTGAGTGGTTATAGTACAATGTCAATTGATAGCCACGTGAAATATCTACAAGATGGTTATAGTGACAAGTTTCTTTTTCAAAACTAAAAGGTTATAGGACTAAGGTTATTTACGATTTCAAGCAATTTTAAACGCATGTTTCTCGGAAACACCGCCTACGATTTTTTTAAACTGTCTCAGTTTGGTGGTGTATTGTGTGAAACCATTGTACAATTTCTGTAAATGTCATGAGTAGTCGAAAAACGAGATTGGAAATCCAAAACGTCGTATTTTTAAGATTTGAGGCATGTTTAGGGGTCTTTTTCTTGAAAAGTCAACGTAATATTTTTTTGGGAACATCTTCTACAAAGAGTTTTGTCGGTAGCCTTATGTATGAAACCATTGTGCAACAGTTAGAAATATCAGGAGTATGAGAACAAAGGGATCGAAAATTGAAAACGTCACCTTTCATTCTTAAGCGAATCATGCAGTAAGAGTTGATACAATCTGTACGTATTACTAATGTTTAGAGCATATTCAAAAGTCCCCTTTTCTCTCACAGTGACGCTATTTGAGCTAAAAGTATTTCATTTTTGAGTTTACTTCAATTCAAAATATGGGTTTAGTGACCCTGTGACAGAAATAGTTGATTTTTATGTGTAATAATTAGTCTTTGAATTGATATTGTTTCTTCTTTGTCAAAATAACCTGATAACCGTAATCATCTTGACACAAATTGACGGCTTAGTTTAGTGACCCTGTGACAGAAATAGTTGATTTCTATGTGTAATAATTAGTCTTTGAATTGATATTGTTTCTTCTTTGTCAAAATTACCTGATAACCGTAATCATCTTGACACAAATCGACGGCTTGCGCTGTTTATAAGCAAGTCCAATTTTTCAGAGGATGCAGTGGTATCATTCAGAGGTACGAATATTGCACCTGTGACTGAAGGCATGACGTAGTTTGAGCATGGACTCTATGTGTAATTAATATTGAATTTTTATATGTTAGTGTTGTCAAATCTTTAACGTGCACGAACTCAGAAAATTGTCGATATTTTATTGAAAATTAAATCAATTTTTGAACCAGTTACATATTTGAGTCGCTGACATGAAGGCGATTCTGATGTCCCGTGTACACATAGGAGTGACATCGACAAAAGTCTGAATTGGTTATAATTGGAACGTTTTGTATACGTACAAAGCATATATAGCGAGTTTTTTTTTAAAAGTGGCAATATTTTAACTAAGGGTGTTTTAATGGTAACCAATATCTGGTACTGGTGCTTCTAGAGTGAAAATAATTCATTTTAGTCAATAACAGTTACTCCTGAAATTAATATCCCAGGTTATTATCTGACTCGATATTGTTTTTTTTTTTTTGTCCCATTCGGAAAACTGTTTTTTTTTTATTCTCGTGTAGATCTCTGAAACTAAAACAGATAGAGTTCTGAATAATGATTTGTCCTATGGTTTAAGCAGTAAGTACTTAGAACTATTGCGAAAGTGCTGAACAGACCGGAAGTGAAGTAAATCTTTAACGTGATAATGTCAATTCCGAACCGATTTTCGAAAAAGTTATATTTTTGTGGAGCCGGGGATATTGCGGATGCGATAAAGGTCGAATTGCGATACCACGCCTTGGTTAAGATGAAAGCCTTCACCCTTGCGAGCAAGTCTAGTTAGGGTATCACACTGCGTAGCTTGTGTGAAACACTATTGTTTTTGTTAAAATTACTATTCTTTTTAGGGTTTGACACTGCAAAGCTTGTGTGAAACACTATTGTTTTTATTAAAATTATTATTCTTATTAGGCTTTCAGACTTTTGTCTGAGAGCCTATTGAGATTACTAAAATTATTATTAGGATTTCACACTGCGAAGCTTGTGTTAAACACTATTGTTTTTGTTAAAATTATTAGAGTTTCACACTGCGAAGCTTGTGTGAAACACTATTGTTTTTGTTAAAATTATTATTAGGGTTTCACACTGCGAAGCTTTTGTGAAACACTATTGTTTTTATACGCCCACATTGAAATGTGGTCGTATATTGTCGTCACCCCATCCGTCCGTCCGCCCGTTCGTCCGTCGGTCCGGCGTCCACAATTGCTTGTGGACGCTCTAGAGGCTAAAGTTAATATCCGATTTTCAGCTATAGAGGCCAAACTTATCATCCGATTAACTTCAGATTGATACACAGAGTTTAAGGTGTTGAAACGAACACGTATTTTGATTTTCAATGAATTTTGATAACTGAACAGCTAAATCTATGATATTAAATGTTTTGTATACTAATTGTTAGCGTGTGGCAAAACTTTATAAATAGCAACCCAATTCTAATGATTTTCTGATAATTACATCATGAGTTGTTACTCTTAATCAAATTTTAGTGTATTACAAATGTTTCATTACCGAAAAAAGTAAAAATATGCGACAACCCTTGTTGACTGCCCCGACGATTTACCTGCTGTGGGCGTATGTTTCGTTGCCTGGCAACCTATCTTTAGCATTTTTTGACACCTGTATCTCGAAAACTTAACCGCAACTTTTTTTAAACTTTCTCTATCGAGAGTCCATTCGATAGTCTTGTGAATTATGCCATCCAATAAGACTTTGAAAAGTCTGGAATACGATCAAAAAAAGGGACTGAAAATCAAATTTTAAGAGATTTTCAAAAAAAGGTTGTATATTCAGATAGCTGACCTAATTACGATTCTAACGATGTATAATAATAATATGTATTGAAATTTAATTTTCGATATTTTAAATTTTTTGCATTTTTGGCACTTTTGAACATAGGATTTCTCAGGGGCATTTTATCTGGTCAGATAATGTAATATATCATTACAGAGCCCTGTGGCTATTTTAGTGCCCAAACTGGCTATTAAAACTATTCTGACAATAATAACCATACCGAAAGTATTCAAAAAATGAAAAAAAAAAGGTTAAAACATTGTCGCACTTGCGAAAAACTTGATTTCTCCCTTAGGTAATAGCGAACCAAAAGAACTAAAGTGTCGCTGGATAGCCCTATTAATGGACCATCATATGGTATCTAAATAATACGATTTCGATGGTAAGGAAATAAATTATTGTATGCCAAAAATCTAGTATTTTCGATTTTTTAACATTCTGAGATGCCCTTTTCTGGAAAACGACGCCACAGATTTTATTTCATCTAACTTACCTGACAAATACATATAGAATATCTATTCTCGCTTGTCACACAAACTCGCCACTTCCGGTATAAACAAAAACCGGAAGTAGCGCAGTCATGCGCACTCATAACTTCCTATACCTGAGTGAGTGCACAAACATCCCTCACTTCTTTTCTCGGCGATAAAACAAGTCACACGTGTTTTGGTTTATTTGTTTGACTTAGCAACAATCGTTGTTACAATGGATAATATTTCGAAAGCAAGATCGGATTCCGAATCGGAACCTGATGAATCAAAGGTTGGTAATAAATCATGTAGTAGAACGGCCGGTAGAAGCCATAATAGTAATAGTACAAGTAGTAAGGTATCAAATTTAGAAAAAAAGTTTGATTTATTACTTGAAAAATTATCGAGAAATAATGCAGTTTCGCCACGAAGGCGACCAGCCATGATAGTTTCCAGCGATGACGAAGACATCATTTCTCTTCAACCGGGACAGACGGAAACTCTGACTAGTGAAGACGAACCAGGGATGCCTTGTTTGGATCCACAACTGTCTTCGGATTTTTCAAAGAGTACTAATAAAGGGCTCTTTGATTTGTTTGGCAAGGATGCCGTGACTAAAGCATCAGCTGACAATACACAAGGGATTACTCTAGACAGCTGTCAGAGGGAAGTTTTACTCCAGAGCTGGAGGGCTGCCAATCCCAGTAATGTTTCGGCTTTTTCTGAAGAAAATTTCGATACCTTTACTGTGTCAAAAGAGACACAAGAGTTTTTAAAGGTGCCATCATTAGATGAGTTAGTTGAATCATGTCTAGTTAAAAAAATTGGGAACAAGGCAGCCTTTACCAAGTCAGGAGCCTTTCTTTTTTCTCAGCCGTTCAAAATGCTGGAGAAAATGGCATTTAGAGGACAACAGTCCGCTTATTTAGGGATCGTCATTCAGTTGTATTTACAACAAAATTTAGCCTCTTTGTTGGAAATTGTGCAAGACAAGGAGGAGTTTGACAAGGCAGACATAGTATCTCGTATTAAAGATATTTTTGCTATGTCAACAAAGGGCCTGGATCAATTAGGTCGAACCGGTGCATTTCACCATATGACACGAAGAACGGTAGCAATGTCAGACACTTCACTGTTTCAATTAGATAATGCTAGAGCAATTTCTAATTTACCTTTAACAGCAGATGGGGTGTTTGGTGTAGACTTAGAGAAAACTCTAAAAGATAGAAAAGAAAAATTAAAGTCTGTGGCGGACATTTTACCCTATTCTGCCAAAAAACGTAGAGCCCCAATGGAAGAAAGCCATAGCTCAAAGCGCCCACGAATATCGGGTCAAAATAATATTAACGCTAATTTTTCAAGAAACTATAATCGTAATAATGATTCCTTTCGGTCCTATGAACGAAATAGCAGAAGATATGGGCATCGTACAGACGGTCAGAGTGGAGGTTTTAGAAAACCGTCAGCCACAGTCACCAGCAACAGTCAAGGAACGGGAAAAAACCCCACCTTTCCCAGACAGTGACTTGGTAAGTTTGAAATTGAGACCAAACGTTCCTGTCGGGGGTCGCCTGTCATTGTTTCTGAAGGAATGGAAGTTGATAACCAAAGACACCTGGGTATTATCAGTAATAGAGGAAGGCTTTTATAGCACTCTTTTTCTGGTCCCAAAGAAAAATGGGGAAATGAGACCAGTAATCAATTTGAAACCGCTCAATCAGTATTTGAAGAAAATTAATTTCAAGATGGACACATTATTGAAAGTCTTGACATCAGTGGTGCAAAAAGGGGATTGGGCAATATCCATAGATTTGAAGGACGCTTATTTCCACATCCCCATTTTTCAGAAGCACCGAAAATATCTACGCTTCAGTATAAACGGTCAAGTGTACCAATTCAAAGCGTTGCCATTCGGCCCAACATCAGCCCCACGGGTATTTACGAAGGTGTTGTCAGTAGTTCTGGCCCACCTTCACTTCTTGAACGTCCGAATGGCAGCTTATCTAGACGACTTATTAGCAGTAAATCAGCAGAGGCAGGTCCTGCTAAGAGACAAAAGAGTTGTGTTGGATCTTTTAATATAACTAGGGTTTGTCATAAATATCAAGAAGTCAGAATTGGTTCCGGCTCAGAGAATTGTGTATCTGGGTACCGAATTCCATTTGGATGCGGGCTTGGTGTTTCCCACTCAAGAGAGGGTAGCCATGTTAGTTTTGGGGATAAAACAAATTTTCCGTCCTATGTTAATAGCCAGGGACTATCTTCGGATTTTGGGAATGATCGCCTCAGCGTTACAGGTTATACCAAACGCAAGACTGTTTATGCGACCAATCCAAATGTATTTGTTGAGAAACTGGAGACCTTCTCTAATGAGTATGCATACTCCAATCCCTTTTTCACAAGACCTGGTAGTACACTTAAATTGGTGGTTGCAGGATCAAAACATTCTAAGGGGTCAATTTTTGCAGCCAAGGCAGTGCACGGTTTCTCTCACGACCGATGCGTCGATGTTCGGTTGGGGTGGGCATCTCACAGAGAGAGGACCATTTGTTCAAGGGATTTGACCTCAGGAGTTATTAAATCACCACATCAACTTTCTAGAGATGAGGGCGGTTTATCTGTGTCTGGAGCATTTTTTACCTCAATTGAGACACAGGGGGGTTCTAGTGAAATCAGACAATTCAACAGTAGTCCAATACATAAAGAAGCAAGGCGAGACCCGTTCTCTGCTTTTATGTCAGGAAACTTGGAATCTCTGGAATTTAGCGCTGTCAAATGGGATAATCTTAAATGCAGTTCATATTCCAGGGGTCAAGAACACACTGGCCGATTCATTGAGCCGGAACATGGTACGAGCAACTGAATGGTCTCTGAATCAGGACACTGTTCAAAAGATCTTTTGGAAATGGGATCGTCCGTTAATCGATCTGTTTGCCACAGAGAGCAATCGAAAGGCTCCAATATTTTGTTCATGGCAGTTTCACCCCAAAGCTCTAGCAATAGATGCGTTGACAATCAGTTGGGAGGGAATGTCAGCCTATGCATTTCCACCGGTTTGTCTAGTCCCACTAGTACTTCAACAGTTCAGTATGTGTCAGAACTGCGAAATGATCCTGATAGCCCCGTTTTGGCCGCGACAAATATGGTTTCGAAACCTTCTCAGTTGTTTGGTCGATCTTCCTTTTCGATTACCGAACAGGGGAGATCTACTGCAACAGGGCCACCACCCAGTGGTTTATCACCCAGATCCACAAACACTGTCTCTGGTGGCATGGAGGTTATCAACAAACGTTTTGAGAAGGAAGGTTTTTCTTCGAGAACAAGGGACTTGCTCTCAGCCTCTTGGAGAGCGGGAACCTGTAGGGACTACAACTCAAAATATAAACAATTCTATAGCTGGTGTAGTGGGAAACAGGTTGATCCTTTTTCAGCATCTCTGAATCAAGTGGCAGAGTTCTTATCAGAATTATTCGACGAGGGTTTAAATTACAGAACAATAGCTGGCTGCAGGTCAATGCTATCATCTGTCCTTGAACCTATTGACAAAATACCTGTCGGGCAACATCCTTTAATTATTAGACTGCTTAAGGGAATGTTTAATACTCGACCTCCATCCAGACGGTTGGCACCAGAATGGGATTTAAATAAAGTTTTATTAGTGTTACAAGAACCGCCTTTTGAACCTATGCACAAAGCAAGTTTAAAGTTTGTTACTTTTAAGACAGTATTTTTATTTGCAATCACATCTTATCGTAGGTGTAGTGACCTTAATTCTTTAAGATTAGGAGAAGGCAATGTAAATGTCCTATCTCAAGGTTTACAGTTTATTAGATGTGGGTTGTCTAAACAAGCAAGAATTGGCCATGAGGAGCCTATCATTTTTATCCCGTCTTTTCCTGAAAATAAAAAACTAGATCCGAAAAGGGCTTTCAAATACTATTTAAAATTGACAGAGCCTTTTAGAACACAAAAAAGTGTAAATAGTACAAAGGTTTTTCTCAGTTACACCAGACCGCATTTACCAGTATCCACTCAGACTTTTTCTAGGTGGATAGTGGAAACAATAAAGAAAGCCTATCCAGATATGGTTAAGGTACATGCTCATTCAACCCGTTCTGTTGGGCCATCTTGGGCATTATTTAAGGGATTTTCAATGAAACGCATTTTAGAGAGTGCAGATTGGTCTGATTCATCAACTTTCATAAAATTCTATTTGCAGGATAAGCATAGAAATATAATGAGTTAATGGTGTTGGTGTATATATGTTATTGGTACAAGGTGTTTGTTATATATATTATATGTGATTGGTACAAGGTGTTTATTTTTCCACTCAGCTGTATATATGTTTAAGAAGGTTAATCTTCTTTCCCCGGCGAGTTTTTTCGGGTATGGTTTTTAAAGAAGCAGTATCAAGGTTTGATATAACCTTTGTGGAGGTTATTAATACAGGGTATGTTAGAGTATATGAGTTTAATGCTTACACACTGTTGTTCCCACCTCCGTTTTTAAGGATTGCTTAGAAATCTGGTATATTCTATATGTATTTGTCAGGTAAGTTAGATAAATAAAATTCATAAATTTGAAATAAATTCAAATTTTATGAATATACTTACCTGACAAATACATGACACCCTCCCTGCCTACCCCTCAGAGCAGGTTTTCAGCATTTGGGCGACTTGTTTTAGCGCCTCGATGAAGTGAGGGATGTTTGTGCACTCACTCAGGTATAGGAAGTTATGAGTGCACATGACTGCGCTACTTCCGGTTTTTGTTTATACCGGAAGTGGCGAGTTTGTGTGACAAGCGAGAATAGATATTCTATATGTATTTGTCAGGTAAGTATATTCAAAAAATTTGAATTTATTTCAAATTTATGAATTTTTCTTAAACTATCGGTTGTCTATATAGTGAATCCAAAATGAAAAGCCTTGAAATGATATAAGTGGTCCAAAAATGGCCTCAAACTTTGAAAAAAAATTGTTAAATTTTTGGAAACGCTCTTTAATTTATCTTTTTTTTCCAAAACTACCCAATGGATGTTTCTGACACTTCTGGTACGTAAAGTTAAGTATCCGAAGAACTTCGTAAAGCTATCACAACAACGATCGTAAAACCGGAAGTAGTCGAAAAGATGTCCGATATTTTGAAAAAAAATTCTTTTACGAAAACCTTTTTTATTTATGAATATTTTTTGATGATATTTTACACAGGAATTATTGATATAAAATTAAACCATGCTAGTCTCGAAATCACATAGTTTATGTCTAGTCGACGTTAAACCCCATTTCTCTCATCTCGGTAGTGCCGGTTATTTTGAGATATATTTTGTCTCCCTTTAAGTTTTTTACCCTTTTTAACTTCAGTTCTTTATTTATTGCCTGGTGTGTATAAAACAATTCTCAATTGCGGATTCTCAACTTATTTGTTACCGATAATGATATCTTTTGGCACCGGAAGTGAAGTAATTTTGCCAGATTTTACAATTTTGACCGGTGCAAGCAAATATTACTTACAAATCTGATAGAGGGTGTCACTGAATCATAACAACTACAATATCGTTTGGTAGCTCGATGGATCGGCTATTTTATGACGCACTTCCTGTCTGATTCCTGAAAGCAGATTCAGCATTGCAGGTCTGCAGGTCTAGTTATTCTTATTATTAAGCTTTCATATGTATAACGTATGAAAGCTTATTGTTTCTGTTAAAGTTATTATTATTATTTTTTTTGTGTGTGTATTTTCTGCAAATCGGATTTCCCAGAATCTATCCATAGGATGTTTCTAAAATTTTGACCTACACCCCCCCCCCCCCAAAAAAAAAAAAAAAATGGGGTGCGAACCTTGATTAAATATATTTTCAAAACGTTTTACGAATCAGAAATCACCGAATTTTACAAACGAAAAAACTGACAATGCATAGTCGTAACTTTGTTGTTTTTTGACCGATTGTACTAATTCTTTTTTCTTTGAATACCTTGAAAAAAATCATTTTCATCTGCAGTTCCACATTTTTGAATTTCGAAAATTCGTCACTGTGATTTCGAACTGGAATTTTAGACCAATTTGACAACTTCTTTAATAGTTGTACGATTTTCATGAAATTAAGTATGTAAGTAGATCTTACCGATGTGACTTCAAAAATATAATTAGAAATTTTCTAAATTATCTTCCCTTGACGAAATTTAGGATCAAAATTTTCCAAAAAATCATCGAAATATAGGTCAGAATGACCTGATTTTTTTATTTGATACTAGATAAGTAATTACTGATTTGTACACAAAATATGAAGTTTGTCGATCGAACCGGAAGTGCCACCATCTTGAAACGTCAAAAATCCCTAAGGTTTTTTTGCTGTTTTACTTACAGACACGGGAGTTATATTTTCTGAATCCTTGAAAGATGGCCTATAAATTGTTCAGAGCAGAATTTTGATTTAGGTCAATTGATGGTTGCCATTTTGAAGTGAAAGTGAAAAATAGTAGCAATTTGGAACACAATAACTCTCCTTCTAATTGAGCTAGAATGTTCAATCTTGGTGTAGACGTTCACTAGATTTATGTCATGATTGAGTTCAAAGATGAGCATTTTCTGCCTAGGGTAAGCAGAGATAAGCATGCTGATTTGTTGATTCTTTAGTGCAAGATAACTTCGGTTATAATGAAGGGAGGGCGGTGAAACTCTTGTTAATCGAGAGTCTAAATAGCTAACCTGTTGTGTGAAATTGTTGTATCACTTTTTTAAAAATCAGGGATAGCAGAAAAAAGAGATCGAAAAGACAAAAAGTCATATTTTTACGATTTGGAGCCTTATCGGTAGTCTTTTATATGAAAACTTCGATCAACAGTCCGAAATATCAGGTGTAGAAGAATAAAAGGATCGAACATTGAAAACGGCAACCTTTTATTGTTAAGCGAAACATGCAGTGTGGGTGACTACAATCTGAATGTATTTAGTCATCGTATAGAGCTTATTCAACAGTATCGAATTCCAACTGCTTAGGGATATTTTACGTGCACTCCAATGTGTACACTCTACCTTGGTTTTTTGTCCCATCCGAACGACTAGACAGCTGTCCTTGTCAGGCCCTCCGTTCTGCTTCACTGACAAGGAGTAACCACGCCGGAAAATCGAGATGAACTTTCTCGGTGCAGAACTTTATTTCAGGCCAAACATTTATTGCATACGATTAAGCTGGTCAGTTGGAGCTTATTTTGAAGAGTTTTGTAATAATCGGTTGGTAATTAAAGTACCGTGCGAATTAAACTGTTAAAACAGAAAATTTCGCCCGGTTGAAATGTTTTTTGCTATAAGTCAGCAATTTCCCGATTTTAAGGAGGCTGAATGGCCGTTTCCTCCCACTGCTAAAGACCCGTACGCACAAGGGAAGTTTTTAAATAAATAAAATTTAAAAACATACGTTATCCCCGAAATGACCTAGTTTCTGTGGAATGGACGTTAAGCCGCATTTCTCTCTTTCTTTTTTATTTTTAAAGTTTTTTTATAATCGGTTGGTAATCAGAGGTACTATAAAAGTGATAAAACAGGAAATTTCGCCCGGTTGTAATGTTTCTCACTTTAAAGTCAGCAATTTGCCGATTTTAGGGGGCAAACGTTTATTGCGAACGATTAAGTCGGTCAGGGGGAGCTTATTTTTAAAAGTTTTGTAATATTCGGTTGATAATTAAAGGTATCGTGCAAATTAAACTGTTGAAATAGAAAATTTCGCCCGGTTGAAATGTTTCTCGCTGTAGGTCAGCAATTTGCCAAATTTAGGGAGGTTGCGTGGCTGAATGGTTAGCACCTGCGCTCTGTATCGTAACGTCTGTCAATGAGTCAACTGGCGTTGTTTCGATTGAAATGCCCGGTCGAAATATTTCTTACTATAAGTCAGCTATTTCCCAAATTTAGTACTGCGATATTGCACTTACAGACATGGGAGTTACATTTTCTGAATCCTTGAAGGAAAACCTAAAAAACATTCAGAGCAGAATTTTGATTTAGGTCAGCTGATGGTCGCCATTTTGAAGTGAGTATGAAACATAGTGAAAAATCAACATTTACGGATTTGTAAACCAACACAATAGGGCATAGTATGTTCAATGCGTCTCCTATGTCTAAAATTTAATACATTTCAGGATAGCCGGGATACTGGTCGAATTTTCGGTATTTGAATGTTTCAAAAATTCGAATTTCGCCTTTGATGTTTTTCGTGCCGACAAAGTTGTTTACGAGTGAAAAATCACATTAATTTCTCTAGATTTTGACTGATTTTAATGATTTATTTTTTCTTGTTCGGATTATTTATATGATCCATGATCGTCTGAAAGCCTATTGAGATTACTAAAATTATTATTATTATTATTTATTTTTATTATTTACCGCGAGGGCCTAGATCTCCATGATCGAAAACAGATATCGATCTGGAATTATATTTTCTATTGGGAAACCATGTGGTGGCTACTTGATCAAATATTTTTGAAATTTCGGCGCATACCGGAAGTTACCGAACTTTGTACGTTGTCTAAAAATTGAAAATCGGCCATAGCAGGGGCATAAAAATATTTTTTAATCCACTAGCCCCGGGCTAGTAGTCTTCTGTCAGACACTAGCCCGGCATCCAGTTCCACTAGTCCGTAGTTGGACAAGGTACATGTACAAACTTTAATCGTCAATAATCACAATAATGTACACTGCAGATTGTCACCCATTTGACCACATTAATTGTATTCTTTCTAACTGATCTGTATTCCATATTATACGGAGTGGAGTATACAATTTTTCCGGGCCTCAATCCATATGGCGACTGTTTTTCAACTCCACCGCATATCAAATTACCGCACGGGATACTGTTCCCGATCTAATACTGTGCCGACGTACGCCAACAGAAAGTGGCCTCAGGATATAAATGAAGGACTAATTTGATTGATTTTCCATGTTTTGCTCTTGGTTATTTGAACTAGTTTTCATTACAATATATCCGATAAATAGCGGACAACGCAGGTCCTTATGGCCACAGATCACTAATTATTTCCCCATTGACTTTAATGTTAATTCTCGTCTCTTAGACGGGCTGTAACTTTTCCCCAAATATTCATTGGGTAGAATGCTTTCTGCCACAGATGGAGCAACGTGTGGCAAACTCTGGCCCAAAAGCATGTATGAGGTTCACCATGAAAAACTTGAGATACACAGGCTGGAAGTAGAGACAACTAAACAAGCAATTTTCGGCCCTCCCTTTCAACGTAACCAACCTCACAACCCTTGTATCCTTCCGCCTCAAAATCATGAATATTCACCAAAACCTGGCAGAAAATGTATTTTTAAACCCTTTTCTTGGATTCTACACCAAAAAGTCAACAAAAATCGCCATGCAAAAGGGGGGAAAAGGGAAAGGGAGAGAAAGACTAAAAATAACTTTCGCCCTACATTCGTGGGTAACGGCCCATGAATATTTAGTGATCTGTGTCCTATATAGGAGTGAAACTTCAGATATCACCTAAAGGCCTTTTTTATATGCTTCCCATATGTTCTGGCAACACACCGGTAAAAGAAAATCAAAATCAAAGAATAACTAAAAAAATAATGGCCCTTTAAGTATACATGCTGCTTTATGTACAACGGTGCATCTCAGGTCCCTGGGCCTTTTGTGCTAAAATTTAAAAATCTTTCTTATTAAAGGCAGTATTTGATTTTTGTGAAAAAGTAAGACAAGTTACAAACAAATTACACAGAAAACACTCATAATCTGGATTTTTTTTTCAAAAATATATTTTTTTTACTGCCATGTCATGAAAAATGTACACAATTTACATGCAGCATCTTTCAAAAAACCAATAATTTTCCACTTTTTTAGATAGTCAGACTGGCAAGTAATATATTTTTGGAAACCCTGGACAATATGCAAACAGAAAAATCACAAATCAGATGCATTGGTTGTAATTATAGAGGTCTGTACTGAAACATGTAACCCCACCCCCTAAATATGTCAATGACTGAATCAATCCTATCTTTGGTTGCAGAGCTAACATTACCAAAGGAATCTGTCTAACAGCTATGTTTTACCATCCCTGGCTAATATATGTACATAAAAACTAAAATAGGTGCAATAAATATGAATTATGGTTAAAAATAGGCCTTGATGAAAGAAAAAAAAATGCCATTTTTGGTCTATGACCACCCCTCCCTAACAAAAGGGTCACAGAATACACAATTTTCACTAATTTGGAAATAGTTCAATGTTTTCAACATCTCAAAACTCAGAGGCATCATACAAATCTTTATTGCAATTTTTGTGCTGAATCAAGATGTTTGGACCATTACATCAATTGCCTGGAAAAATGAAGTCAAAAAGGCAGTTATAACAGAGTTGACAACATAAAAGAGGCCTGAAAGGGGGCAAAATTAACATTTTACTGCTCTATATAAGTAACATAAATGCAACAAACACCACCAATCCTTGATTTTGATAAGAAAATATTGACCATTAAGCTGACATTTACACATCTACACCAGTTTTGTATCAGGGTGTGGTCTTATTGGCCTGACATGTCTCAGGGTTCTAAGTTTGACTTTAAACAAAAAAGGTTAGAAATCCTGGAAATGTACAAAATAACCATTTACTGGTGAAAAATAACATCCCTAGGTGTAATTCAACAACAAATTCCAATTACTATAATTCAATTGTCGACACAGGTGCAATTAAATCTCTCAAAACACATAAATAAAAAAGGGTGGGGTGGGGCATTTATAGCCTCTCTAAACAGAATGGTGGGATGAAAAATTTCTATAAAGACTGAGATATTGCTTCCTTCATGAAGGAAATGCAAGAATTTAACGTTTCAAAGAGGAAAAAAATGCTTTTTCTGTCTAAATTGGTGGCAAAATTGAGCCAACCCCTGTTTTGACCATTTTGTACAAACCCATCTGCTGAATATTATTAAGTCAGTGTTGCCAATTTTCAATTTTCTGTAGGAAAACTGGAGCTATTTCTAAACTTATAGATCCCATCTAAGATATATTAGCAATGGAAATAAGTGCAGTTTTAGAAATTTTGACTCTTTTTAGTAGTCATGAAGGCATTTTTATACGCCCACATTGAAATGTGGTCGTATATTGTCGTCGCCCCCGTCCGTCCGTCCAGCGGGTCGGCGGTCCGGCGTCCACAATTGCTTGTGGACGCTCTACAGGCTAAAGTTAATATCCGATTGACTTTAAATTCATACACAGTGTTTAAGGTCATGAGACGAAGAAGCCTATTGTTTTTCAGCGATTTCCGATAATAACTACCAGAGTTATGGCCCTTGATCACTTCAAAAAATCTTGTGGAATCTTGAGGCCAAAGTTAATATCCGATTGACATTAAATTTATACACAGTGTTTAAGGTCATGAGACAAAGAATCCTATTGATTTTCAGCGATTTCTGATAATTAGTGCCAGAGTTATGGCCCTTGATCACTTCAAAAAGTCCTGCGGAAGCTCTAGAGGCCAAAGTTAATATCCGATTTCCGATAATTACTGCCGGAGTTATGGCCCTTGATCACTTCAAAAAATCTTGTGGATGCTCTGTCTATCGATTTTCAGTGATTTTCAATAATTAGTGCCAGAGTTATGGCCCTTGATCACTTCAAAAAAATCCTGTGGAAGCTCTAGAGGCCAAAGTTAATATCCGATCGACTTTAAATTTACACACAATGCTTAAGGTCATGAGACGAAGAAGCCTATTGATTTTCAGAGATTTCAAATAATTACTGCCAGAATTATCTCCCTTGATAACTTCAAAAAATCTTGTGACGCTATAGAGGCCAAACTTATCATCCGATTGACTTCAGATTGATACACAGAGTTTAAGGTGTTGTAACGAACAAGTATTTTGATTTTCAATGAATTTTGATAACTGAACAGCTAAATCCATGATATTAGATGTTTCATGTATATTCTAATTGTTAGCGTGGGGTAAAACTTTCATACAAAGCAATCAAATTCTAATGATTTTCTGATAATTACATAATGAGTTGTTACTCTTAATCAGTTTTTAGTGTATTACAAATGTTTCATTACCGAAAAAAGTAAAAATATGCGACACCCCTTGTTGACTGCCCGGACGATTTAGCTGCTGTGGGCGTATGTTTCGTTGCCTGGCAACCTATCTTTCTACATCGAAATAGGGGAATCTGTAGATTTTTTGTGAATATTCCTGATTTTTAGACAAAATTAGGTAAAATTACAATGTTGTTCACTTTATCTGTGCTTTCTGAGGCTAAATACACCGAATTTCGACATTGAAATATTTTTCTTACTGTTAGAAATTAAATAAAACCTGAAAATTGAGAAATTTGCAGTAAAATCACAATTTTTCTCCAAAGTTAGATATTTTTTTTTTTAAATTTAACATTTTTTGAGTTTCGCTCGTCTCAAAATATTTTATACATATTTTCTGACAATTTAGTCATCATGTTTTCAAAACTAAGGCATATCAGTCACTGCCATGTCATACACAGACAGGCCACAGATCACTAATTATTTCCCCATTGACTTTAATGTTAATTCTCGTCTCTTAGACCGGCTGTAACTTTTTCCCAATTATTCGTTGGGTAGAATGCTTTCTGCCAGAGATGGAGCAACATGTGGCAAACTCTGGCCCAAAAGCATGTATGAGGTTCACCATGAAAAACTTGAGATACACAGGCTGTAAGTAGAGACAACTAAACAAGCAATTTTCGGCCCTCCCTTTCAACGTAACCAACCTCACAACCCTTGTATCCTTCCGCCTCAAAATCATGAATATTCACCAAAACCTGGCAGAAAATGTATTTTTAAACCCTTTTCTTGGATTCTACACCAAAAAGTCAACAAAAATCGCCATGCAAAAGGAGGAAAGGGGAAAGGGAGAGAAAGACTAAAAATAACTTTCGCCCTACATTCGTGGGTAACGGCCCACCAATATTTAGTGATCTGTGTCCTTATGTATTTCTACGATATAACTAAAAACTAAAGTAGACATATCCCATCATGCATCGTAGTCTAGATTATCACATGACTTTAAATTGCGAGAGGTGGGAAATGCTTCTTACAACATGTACATCCCCCATCATGCAGTGTAGTCTAAATTATCACACGACTACATTGTATTGACTGAGATCTATATTTAGCCCCACTATAAATAGAAGAGGTACAACCTTCCCGTGTTCACTACAGAAAAACTATTGTTATTTAGTTTTATTTGGTTTGGAGAAATAAAAGTGCAGTATTTCACATCTCATTTATCTAGCAGGGAATATTTTACTTTTTTACATTTGATTAGCAGTTTCCAGAAAAATTGTGTAAGAATGCTAATCAATTGTATAATTGAGTAGCAAAATTTACCAATTGATTAGCAGTTTTTTAGTATGTAATAGAATTCTTATTTCACATAATTAGGCCTATATGTGACAATAACAATACCCACATTATTTGTATTACCAAACGGTTGTTTATATTTATATATAAAATAAAAATAAAAGTATGTGACCACATGTTATTCTTTGTACGAAACCTGGACATTCTTTATTTACTTCATACTCTAGTCAGATCTTTTCTGCGTCATATTTCCTCACCCAATCTCTAACTGTTGCTAATTTTAATGTCGAATTTGAAGACAGAACATAATATCATGTGTTTGAATTTCGCGACGTACCCTCGATCATCCGGTAATTTTATCTTGTAGTGTTTTGAATGTCTGTCTTGACGAATGTGACTACCACAGATATAGAAAGAAAGTTGTCATCTCTGTCATCAAAACCTTTTACGTCTATAAATAGCAGACGTCAACATGTACCGATCTCGTTCCACTGGACCGTTGCAGAGGCACGTAAAGAGTCTTGATGATATAGACAATAAAATTGCGAGATTTGAGATTTGTTTTGATGTGTTTTACGATACTGAATGGTTTAAAAGTTAGAATTAATTTTCAAAACTTTGATTCGCGCTGAAGCAGGGTTTTATGCTAATAATGCTAATCAAGTATGAATTTTATTCGCAAAATCGGACGTTTGAGTCTGAAATTGCGATACGAACCCGGTTAAAATATTCCCTGTTATCTAGTTTAAATAACAGAAAAAATGAGCAATGAAAGGGCTAGTACGGCTAAATAGGTCACTAGCCCGTAGGTTATTTTTGGTAGTGTCGTGCTAGTGGATTTTTACGCCCCTGGGCCATAGTATCGTCAATTCTTTATCCATTTTCAAAGAAATTACATTTTTGGAATCCCTGAATCTTTTCTGAGACAATGGCTATCTCACATTTTTCAATTTCGAACATTCGTCTATGACTTTTATCGTTTTAAAATCGAAAACTTAACCGCAACTTTTTTTTAAATTTTATCTATCGAGATAGTCCAATAAGACTTTGAAATATCTGGAATAGGTGAAATAACGGACTGAAAATCGAGAAAAATCGTGAAATTTTGGAAAAAGCTCTGCTATTTTTTATTTTAAGAGATTTTCAAAAAAAAGATTGCCTATTCAGATAGCTGACCTAATTACGATTCTAACGATGTATAATATGTATGTAGTTATTGTAATTTAATTTTCGATATTTTAAATTTTTTGCATTTTTGGCACTTTCGAACATAGGATTTCTCAGGGGCATTTTATCTGATCAGATAATGTAATATATCATTTTAGTGCCCAAACCGGCTATTAAAACTATTCCGACAATAGTAACCATACCGGAAGTATTCAAAAAATAGAAAAAAAAGGTTAAAAATATTGTCGCACTTGCGAAAAACTTGATTGCTCCCGTAGTTAATAGCGGACCAAAAGAACTAAAGTGTCGTTGGATAGCCCTATTAGTGGACCATCATATGGTATCTAAATAATACGATTTCGATGGTAAGGAAATAAATTATTGTATGCCAAAAATCTAGTATTTTCCGATTTTTTTAACATTCTGAGACGCCCTTTTCTCGAAAACGACGCCTACGATTTTTCTGAAACTTTTCTTACTCATAGTCCTATCGTTAAATTTTTGTAAACGCTCCTTAATTTATCTTTTTTTCCAAAACAACTCAATGGATGTTTCTGACACTTCTGGTACGGAAAGTTAAGTATCCAAAGAACTTCGTAAAGCAATCACGACAACGATCGTAAAACCGGAAGTAGTCGAAAAAATGTCCGATATTTTGAAAAAATTTTTTTTTTTTTACGAAAACCTTTTTTATTTATGAATATTTTTGGATGGTATTTTACACAGGGTTTAAATATCATCCTACTTGAGCAGAAATGAGAAAAAATGTCTCGGTAATTAGCGTTAGCCGCCAGAATCAAATCCTACACAACTCTGGCAGTCAACCTTCCCATAGAAAAGACCCGAAAACTGATGGAGGCTATACACATCAAAAGAAATAGCCCAGACCTGAACCGTGACATGGGGATATTCCTGCCAAGTGCCTATGATGGACTTATTAAATAATTTTATTAATAATTTTTTGTAATTTATGTTTTATATTATTAGATTATCTCATTCCTTCTAAGTTATATCCTATGGTATACCATGTCACCTCATCATCTTTTTTTAAAACTGGTTACAACAATAGGTCCTTTTATTTTAATTGTACATATAATCACTACATATAAGATAGTTATTATAATTTATTGCCGGTATCCATATAACCCTATGCAATTGTATTGTACTGTTATCACAACCTGTTAGCATTCTAGTAACTATCACCACAGAAAATTAATTGCTTAAGCTTACTTAATGGCTTCACTTTACCCTTTGTTAATTAGTCTTCACAGAGTAGCACCTCCTTTGAACCTGTTGTTGTCCTGTGTGGTTTCAGGGATTGTTGTTATAGTTTTTCTGTATATATTGACCCCACAATTTTGTATTACTGTATTAGCTTGATAACGTTGAGAGAATACTCTTCGAAACGTGGCCTAAATAAATAAGTAGCTGTTTTTCCATAAGTATGTGTTATAGTTTATTGCTCTATCCAGTTACTAAATGCCACTCAAAGATTATTAACTCATATGTTCATATAGATATCATAAAATTGTTTCTAACTTGTTCGGTTGCCGAGAAATAGACGGTTTTCTACAGGTCACTTTTGAAGGTGTTGGGGCCATAAAAGTGTCAATTATTATTCGATTTTCATAAACTTTACACCATGTTATACCTAATGCCATTTAGGATTTCATACAAGTAATTTAAGATTTTCATTATCACTGGAAGTAACGTCATTTTGGCAAAAACTGTATTTTTAGGCTTCAAAACAGATATTTTATTCAAATGAGTCTGTTTTGAAATCTTTTTCAAATTATGATATTTGATGCCAATCAACAAATAGAATGAACCCATATGATCATACAGATACCACAAAATGGTTCCTAACTTGTACGGTTGCCGAGAAATGGCCGGTTTTCTACAAGTCACTTTTCAAGTTTTTTGGCCTTTAAAAGTGGCAATTATTATTCGATTTACATAAAATTTTCACTATATGATATCTATGCCATTTCGGTTTTCATAAAACTAATTGAACATTTTCATTAACACCGGAAGTAATGTAATTTTGTCAAGATCATTTACAAGTAACAAATGTATAAAATGAATTGATATTGCTGGATTTGGTTGATTCTGCGTCTATTTTATTTGATGTGAGCAATGTTTATTTGGAAACCTGTTTAGTGGTTTCGTTGGTACCGGGAGTGACATGTGTTCAAGGGTAACTTCTTGGCACCGGAAGTGATATGTTCAAGGGTAACGTGGCACCAGTGAAACCCGTCATTCCTGCATGCAGGTCTAGTTTTTTTTTATTATTATTCTTTTCCGCCGGAGCCCATTTCTCTGTGATCGAAAAGAGATACCGATCTGGGGTTCATCTTCCTATCGGGAAACCATGTGGTGGTTACTCAATAAAGTAATTTTTAGACTTCTGCGTAGACCGGAAGTGGCCGAATTTTGAACATTGGTAAAAAATTAAATATCGGTCGTGGTTTCGTCAATGCTCTACCTATATTCAAACAAATCACATTTTTGGAAAGCCTGAGACTTTTCCGAGACAATAGCATTTTTCAATTTCGAAACTTCGTCGCTGACTTCTATTGTTTGAAAATTCAAAACATGTTGTTTACGATACAATTTTTGTTATTTTTCAAAATTTGCAAATTTGACCTAGATTTTTGGATAGCTAACGTCAATCCGATTCCAGTAATATAAGTTTCATTCAGAGTTATCGCCCTTTATTTTTCGATTTTTTCAAATTTTCTTCCCATTTTGTGAGCTGTGGTGTCGTTTTACAGCCAAAATGATGTTTCTGAAACTTATGGAATATGAAGTTATAGTCCAATACCAACTGATAACGCAAATTCGACACGGATTTTTTAACCGGAAGTGGTCGAAATAGTGTGCAATATTTTGAAAAAAATGCAAAAAATGAATGTTTTCGGAGAAAACGTGATGTCTCCGTACGATATCAACGGATTAAAACGATCAAGGTATCGTTGGGTTGCATGGGAATTGCAGTATCGTATGATACCCAATTCATACCGATACTATGATTAGGCAGCAAAATATAGCACACTGAAAATCAAGTATTTTCTGATTTTTAGCATTTTTGGACGCCTGTATCTCGAAAACTTAACCGCAACTTTTTTAAAAAAAAAATTCTATCGAGAGTCCTTTCGGAGGTATTTTGCATGAAGCCGTCCAATAAGACTTTGAAATGTCTGGAATAGATGAAATAACGGACTGAAAATCGAAAAAAGTCGAAAAATCGTGAAATTATAAAAAAGGCTCTGCTATTTTTTGATTTTAAGAGATTTTCAAAAAAAGATTGTATATTCAGATAGCTGACCTAAGTACGATTCTAACGATGTATAATATGTTTGTAGTTATTGAAATTTTTTTTCGATATTTTAATTTTCTCAAAAACGACGCTGCAGATTTTTCTTAAACTTTTCTTACTCCTATCGGTTGTCTATACAGTGAATCCAAAATGAAAAACATTGAAATAATATAAGTGGTCCAAAAATGGGATCAAACTTTGAAAAAAATTGAAAAATCGTTAAATTTTTCAAAACGCTCTTTAATTTATCTTTTTTTTCAAAAGTATTCAATGGATGTTTCTGACACTTCTGGTACAGAAAGTTAAGTATCCAAAGCACTTCGTAAATCTATCGCGACAATGATCGTAAAACAGAAAGTAGTCAAAAAAATGTCCGATATTTTGAAAAAAAAAAATCTTTTTTATTTATGAATATTTTTTGATGGTATTTTACACAGGGTTAAAATATCACCCTACTAGAACCGAAATGGGGAAAAAAATTGTCTCGGTAATTTGCGTTAGCCGCCATCGGCTAATTTAGTTTTTAGTACCCAGAAAAATTATTTATTGTTCGATTTGTATAAAACAAAGTTCATATGCTCCGTGGTCCCAATTGTAATTTTTTTTGTTACGGTGAAATTTTTTTGTTGGCAACCGAAGTGAAGTAATATTAACAAAAACTACAATGTTGACAGTTCGGTACCACTTTTTGAAAGCAAATATTATCCTTTTTCAAAACTGATATAACTAAAAGGATGCACCCTGCAAAGGTGCACAATATGCTTAGCTCAGATTTTTTAATTTCAATTTCATTTTCGGGCAATTTCGAATAAAATGTAAAATAAAGTGTAAAATTCAGTTGTTTACAATTCATTCAGCGTCTTCATATTTTGAAATATTTATGTGTAATTTTCATAAACTCGTAGCAATAATCCAGACAAAGAGATTGTATGCGAAAATAAGTTTGTAATATGAGCAGTTGCCGAGGAATATGCAATTTTGCATGCACCACTTTTCACGTTATTTTGCCTATAAAAGAGTGAATTATTATTCGATTTGCAATTTTTTTTCTCCATTTGATGCTTAATGCCAATTTGGAATAGGCCAAGCCAATTTTACAATTTCGCTGTGACCGGAAATGACGTCATTTGAGCAAAAACTGTATTTTTAACCTAAAAAACAAATATTTTATACAAATGAGTCTGCCTTATAATATTTTTAAAATTATTATATTTGATTCCCATCAAAGAATAGAATGAAACCATACGACCATACAGATACCACCGAATGGTTTCTAACTTGTACGGTTACAGAGAAATATGCGATCTTCGATAAGTCACTTTTCAAGGTTTTTGGTCTATAAAAGTGTCAATTATTATTCGATTTTTATACGCCCACATTTTCATGTGGACGTATTATGTCGTCGCCCCTGTCCGTCCGGACGTCCGTCACAATTCTTATTCGATTTTGACGAAACTTGAAATATAGGTTTATCCCCAAAAGATCTCGTATGCTTTCGATATTGGCATGTATCGGATCAAAACTTCATGGATTATGGCCCCTGATTGTACGAAAAATCACGTTTTTAGCTTGTGGACCCTAAAGAGGTCACAATTTTGAACCGATTTTGATGAAACTTGACATGCATGTTTGTAACCCAAATATCTTGGTTCCTTTCGATATTTGCGGCTATCGGAATGTAATTTCCTGAATTATGGCCCCTGATTGTCCGAAAAATCACCCTTTTTAGCTTGTGGTCCCTCTGGAGGTCACAATTATTATTCGATTTAAAAAAAACCGTTTGATTATATCACCGTTACACCCTAAGGGAGGTTGAGTCCGAATTTCGGGAAAATCTGACGAAAATTGCCATACAAAATGGCCGCCGTTTGTACGCGAATACTGTTAAAAAATGGTATATCAAGGTTGTGGACCCTGTGGAGGTCACAATTTTGATTCGATTTTGATGAAACTTGAAATTCATGGTTATAACCCAAAGATCTTGCTTCCTTTCGATATTTGCGCATATCGGATCGTAACTTCCTGAATTATGGCCCCTGATTATACGCAAAATCGCCTTTTTTTTTAGCTTGGAGGTCACAATTGTTATCCGATTTAAAAAAAACGTTTGATTATATTACCGTTACATCGTAAGGAAGGTTGAGTTTGAATTTCGGGAAAATCAGACCAAAATTGCCATACAAAATGGCCACCGTTTGTACGCGAATACTGTTAAAAAAATGATATATCATGGTTGTGGATCCTGTATAGGTCACAATTTTAATTCGATTTTGATGAGGAAGGTTGAGTTCTAATTTCGTGAAAATCGTACCAAAATTGCCGGACGAAATGGTCGCCGTTTGTACGCGAATAGTGTAAAAATATGGTATATCATGGCTGTGGACTCTCTACAGGTCACAATTCTTATCCGATTTTGATGAAAAGTCACATTTCTAGGTTGTGTACCGTAACACCATAATCATTGTCGGCTTCGAATTTCTTTAATATCAGACTGGAACTGACCAACTAAATGGCTGCTCCCAATACAGTATGAAATACAGGACTTCAAGATGTAGGAAAAATCACTTTCGGTATTGCTTGTTCTCTGTCCATCTCTCGAAAATGTGGGCGTATCCTGTCTGGCAGTGCCAGCCTATCTTTATAATTTTTTTTACCATTTGATGCCTTATGCCATTTATGACACTATGAACTCAATTAACATTTTCAATATCACCGGAAGTCATGTAGTTTTTGCAAAAAACGTATTTTCAGCCTTCAAAACAAACATTTATTTGAAGGGATTTATATTTATTATTCGTTTCACTTCATAACGTCTGGCTCTTATGGGCAGTAAGATAGAATCAATACCATCATATTGATATCAAGAAAAAGCTTCTAACATGTTTCCTTGTCGAAAAATAGCCAATTTTCCCAGGGTCAATTTTAAGTTTTTTACCTTCTTAATTTCAGTTTATGGGTTATAGGTTAATTATTTATTGCCCGATATGTATAAAACAAAGTTTGTATTTTGTATATTGCGAATTGTCGACTTATTTTTCACCTATAAAAATTTCTTTCGGCACTTGCTGCTTGCAAGTCTAGTTAGGATTTCACACTGCGAAGTTCATAATGTGAACGTATTATGCCGTCGCCCCTGTCTGTGTGTGTGTGTGTATGTGTGTGTGGTATACTTATTCCTTATACCCCAAGGAAGATCCCTATTGTTTTTGGTGCATGCCCGACCCCCAGGGGCAGAGCCACGCCCATTTCTAGTATTTGTTTGTTTGTCGTCTACAGGCCACATTTCTTAACTTATAATATTGAAACTTTGCATACTCATTCTTTGTACCCTAAGGAACATCCCTATCGTTTGGGGTGTATGCTCCACCCCCAGGGGCAGAGCCACTCCCATTTTCTTTTCGTGAGTCTTTGTGTCGCCTACAGGGCGCAATTCTTACTGCATGTTCTTCAAACTTGATATACGTATTCCTTATACCCTAAGGAAGATCTCTATTTTTTTTGGTGCATGCCCGACCCCCAGGGACAGAGCCACGCCCATTTCTAGTATGTATTTGTTTGTCGTCTACAGGCCACATTTCTTAACTTATAATTTTGAAACTTAGCATACACATTCTTTGTACCCTAAGGAACATCCCTATCATTTGGGGTGCATGCCCAACCCCCTGGGTCAGAGCCACACCCATTTTCTTTTCGTGTGTCTTTGTGTCGCCTACAGGCCGCAATTCTTATTGGATTTTCTTTAAAACTTTGTATACTTACTCTTTATACTCTAAGGATGATCCCTATCGTTTGGGGTGCATTCCCAATCCCCAGGGGCAGAGCCACGCCCATTTTCTTTTTGTGTGTCTCTATGTCGCCTAGAAGCCGCAATTCTAACTGGATTTTCTTAAAACTTTGTATACTTACCCTAAGGATGATCCGTATTGTTTTTGGGTGCATGCCCGACCCCCTATGGCAAAGCCACGCCAATTCCTTGTATTTATTTGTTTGTCGTCTACAAGCCACATTTCTTAACGTATCATCTTGAAACTTTGAATGATTATCCTTTGTACCCTAAGGAACATTTCTATCATTTGGGGTGCATGCCCAACCCCCAGGGGCAGAGTCACGCCCATTTTCTTTTTGTGTGTCGCCTACAGGCCACAATTCTTAAGCGGTCATCTTGAAACTTAAAATACTTATTCCTTATACCATAAGGATGACCACTTTTGTTTTGGGTGCATGCCCGACCCCCGTGGGACAGCAACACCCATTTCTTGTATTTGTTTGTCTGTCTTCTACACGCTGCATTTCTTTATGTATCATCTTGAAACTTTGAATACTTATTCTTGGTACCTTAAGGAAGATCCCTATTGTTTTTGGTGCATGCCCAACACCAAGGGACAGTGCCACGCCCATTTTTTTTGTCTGTCTGTGTGTCACCTACAGCCCACAATTCTTAATGGATCGTCTTGAAAACTTTTTTTTATACTCATTCCTTATACCCTAAGGCTGACCACTATTATTTTTGGTGCATGACGGACCCCCTGGGACAGAGCCGCGCCCAATGCTTTTGTGTCTTGTGTTCGCCTACAGGATGCAATTCTTAACAGATCCTTTTAAAACTTTACAAACCTATTCCTTATACCCTAAAGATGTCCCCTATTGTTTTTGGTGATTTCCTAACCCCCAGGGTCAGAGCCATGCCCATTTTGACTTCGTGTCTATGTGTATTGTCTACAGGCCACGATTCTTAATGGATCGTCTTTAAACTTGGGATATGTATTCCATATAGCCTAAGGACGTCAACTGCATGTCTCGACTCACACAGGCAAGACACGACCAATTTTTGTGTTTGTCGTTTACAGGCCGCAATTCTAAATGAATCAGCTTGGTACTTGGTTTATGTATTCCTTATAGCCTGAGGGCGTCCACTATTGATTTTAATGAATGTCCCGACACCCAGGGGTAGAGCCACGCCCACTTTTTACCATTAGTGTTAGGAAGGCACAATTCTGAATGGATTATCTTGGTATAGTTATTCCTTATTCTCTAAGGACGGCAACTATTAATGTTGGTGCACGACCCTCAACGCTAAACAAACCAAACGCCTAGCCTTCTTGACAAAATACCATATCAATCAAAGCAGGAATGTGGACATATATTGTAGCGTTAGCGTTATGTTTGTTAAAATTATTATTCTTATTAGGCTTTCAGACTTTGGTCTGAAAGCCTATTGAGATTACTAAAATTATTATTAGGGTTTGACACTGCGAAGCTTGTGTGAAACACTATTGTTTTTGTTAAAATTATTATTATTTATTAGGCTTTCAGACGAAAATCGAAAAAAGTCGAAAAATCGTGAAATTTTGCTATTTTTTTATTTTAAGAGATTTTCAAAAAAAGATTGTATATTCAGATAGCTGACCTAATTATGATTCTAACGATGTATAATATGTATGTAGTTATTGAAATTTAATTTTCGATATTTTAATTTTTTTGCATATTTGGCACTTTTGAACATAGGATTTCTCAGGGGGATTTTATCTGATCGGATAATGTAATATATCATTACAGAGCCCTGTGGCTATTTTAGTGCCCAAACCGGCTATCAAAACTATTCCGACAATAATAACCATAACGGAAGTATTGAAAAAATGAAAAAAAATGGTTAAAAACATTGTCGCACTTGCGAAAAACTTGATTTCTCCTTTAGGTAATAGCGGACCAAAAGAACTAAAGTGGCGCTGGATAGCCCTATTAATGGATCATCATATGGTATCTAAATAGTACGATTTCAATGGTAAGGAAAACAATTATTGTATGCCAAAAATCTAGTATTTTCCGATTTTTTAACATTCTGACACGCCATTTTCTCGAAAACGACGCCTTACTCAAAGTCCTATCGGTTGTCTATATAGTGAATCCAAAATGAAAAGCGTTGAAATAATATAAGTGGTCCGAAAATGGCCTCAAACTTTGAAAAAAAATGAAAAATCGTTAAATTTTTGGAAATGCTCTTTAATTTATCTTTTTTTTCCAAAACTACTCCATGGATGTTTCTGACACTTCTTTTACGTAAAGCTAAGTATCCAAAAAACTTCGTAAAGCTATCACAACAACGATCTTAAAACCGTAAGTAGTCGAAAAAATGTCCGATATTTTGAAAAAAATTAATTCTTTTACGAAAACCTTTTTTATTTATGAATATTTTTTGATAATATTTTACACAGGAATTATTTATATAAAATTAAGCCATGCTAGTCCCGAAATGACATAGTTTGTGTCTAGTCGACGCTAAACCCCATTTCTCTCATCTCGGTAGTGCCGGTTAATTTGAGATATAGTTTGTCTCCCTTGAAGTTTTTTACCTTTTTAATTTTAGTTTATGGGTTCCAAATTTATTATTTATTGCCTGGTGTATATAAAACAATTCTCAATTGCGATTTCTCAACTTATTTGTTACCGATAATGATTTCTTTTGGCACCGGAAGTGAAGTAATTTTGCCAGATTTTACAATTTTGACCGGTGTATTCGCAAGCAAATATTACTTACAAATCTGATAGAGGGTGTCACTGAATCATATCAACTACAGTATCGTTTGGTAGCTTGATGGATCGGCTATTGTATGACGCACTTCCTGTCTGATTCCTGAAAGCCGATTCAACACTGCAGGTCTGCAGGTCTAGTTCTTATTATTATTATTCTTCTTTTGTTTTGCGTAGATCTCAGCAACTGCTTGTCGCATCGTTACGATTTCTTCGGTTTTACTGGGAAAGTGGGTGTAACTTAGAAGGTAAAGCTATTTTGAACGTTCTGCGACAATGCGAAATGACCGAAGTTATCGTTTTTAAAAATATTGCAGTAATTTTAACAATAATCATGGGATTTTAACTTTTGATACATTTTGGCATAGCCGGAGACATGGCACATAGTTACGCTACTTTCGATTTGTGATTTTCGGCAAATCTTCGAAGATATTAGGCGCCAAATTTTGAAAATTTAAAATTTTACAAAAATCTTTTTTATTTACGAATATTTTTTAGTCATGTTGTACACAGAATTAAAGAGTCATCTGACTTGCGCAAAAATATTAAAAAAATTTGTCTCAGTAATTTTCCTTGGCCGCCATTGACTAATTCAGTTTTTCAGTCCTAGATTATTTTTTTATTGTTCGATTTGTATTAAACAAAGTTCATATGCTTCGTTGTCTCAATTGTCATTTTCTTTGTTACCGAAAGTGTTATCTGTCGGCACCGGAAGTGGCATAATTTTACCCAAAACTAAAATTTTGACAGTTAGGTACCATTTTTCGAAAACAAATATTATTTTTTTGAAAAATTATATGACTCAAAGAGTGTGCCCTTTCAAGGCGCAAAAAATGTCGGAAGCAGTTTTTATACGCCCACATGGAAATGAGGTCGTATATTGCCGTCCGTCCGTCTGTCGGTCGGTCCGTCCGTCCATCGTCCACAATTTCTTGTGAACGCTCTAGAGGCTAAAGTTAATATCCGATTGACTTTAAATTTATACACGGTGTTTAAGGTCGTGAGACGAAGAAGCCTATCGGTGATATCCGATAATTACTACCAGAGTTATGACCCTTGATCACTTTGAAAAATCTTGTGAACGCTCTAGAGGCTATAGTTAATATCCGATTGACTTTAAATTTCTACACAGTGTTTAAGGTCATGCGACGAAGAAGCCTATTGTTTTTCAGCGATTTTCGATAATAACTACCAGAGTTATGGCCCTTGATCACTTCAAAATATCTTGTGGACGCTCTAGAGGCCAAAGTTAATATCCGATTGACTTTAAATTTATACACAGTGTTTAAGGGCATGAGACGAAGAAGCCTATTGATTTTCAGCGATTTGGCCCTTGAACACTTTGAAAAATCTTGTGAACGCTCTAGAGGCTAAAGTTAATATCCGATTGAATTTAAATTTATACACGGTATTTAAAGTCATGATACAAAGAAGCCTTTTGATTTTCAGCAATATCCGATAATTACTACCAGAGTTATGACCCTTGATCACTTTGAAAAATCTAAAATTAATATTCGATTGACTTTAAATTTATACACACTATTTACGGTCATGATACAAAATAGCCTATTTATTTTCAGCGATATCCGATAATTACTGCTAGAGTTATGACCCTTGATCACTTTGAAAAACCCTGTGAACGCTCTAGAGGCTAAAGTTAATATCCGATTGAATTTAAATTTATACACAGTGTTTAGGGTCACGAGACGAAGAATCCTATTTGATTTTCAGTGATATCTGATAATTTCTGGCACTTGATCACTTTGAAATATCTTGTGGACAAAGGCCTTGAGACAAACCATCAAAACTATTCTAATCATTTCTGATAATTATTTAATGGGCTATTGCTGGTAATAAGATTATCATGTGTTGTAAATGTTCTCCTTACTGATAAAAGAAACAATATGCGACAACCCTTGTTGACTGCCCGGACGACTTAGCTGTTGTGGGCGTATGTTTCGTTGCCTGGCAACCTATCTTTTTAATTTCGATTTCATTTTCGAGCAAATTCGATTAAGAGGCTAAAAATGGTGTAAATTTGACGCATTTACAACCCATTCAGGCTTTTCAGATTTTAAAATATTTCTTCTTAACTTTTATAAACATGTAGCTATAATCCATACAAAGGAAATGTATGTTAAAATTAGTTTGTAATATAAGCAGTTGCCAAGAAATGGGCAGTTCTGTATAAGTCACTGTTTTCGTTATTTTGCGTGTAAAATAGTCAATTATTATTGGATTTTTATAAAAGTGACATCATTCGATTCAAAAAGCATGGAGCGTCATATCAAGTTGATTACAATTTAAAATTGACATCGGAAGTGACGTCATGTTGTCAAAAACTTCATTTTAAACTTTTTAAATCAATGTTTTATTCAACCAAAAATAACTTAATATGTATTAATAATTTTAACTTTTGTTTTAAATTCACATATAAACACAACTCATATGGTCATATAGATATCATAAAATTGTTTGTAACTTGTTCGGTTGCCGAGAAATAGATGATTTTCTACATGTCAATTTTGAAGGTTTCGGGGCCATACAAGTGTCAATTATTATTCGATTTTCATAAACGTTACACCATGTTATACCTAATGCCATTTGGGATTTCATACAAGTAATTTAAGATTTTCATTATTACCGGAAGTAACGTCATTTTGGCAAAAACTGTATTTTTAGCCTTCAAAACAGATATTTTATTCAAATGAGTCTGTTTTGAAATCTTTTTCAAATTATGGTATTTGATGCCAATCAACAAATAGAATGAACCTGTATGATCATACAGATACCACAAAATGGTTTCTAACTTGTACGGTTGCAGAGAAATAGCAGATTTTCTACAAGTCACTTTTCAAGTTTTTTGGTCTTTAGAATTGTCAATTATTATTCGATTTACATAAAATTTTCACTATATGATATCGTATGCCATTTCTGATTTCATAATAAGACTAATTGAACATTTTCATTAACACCGCCATCGGAAGTAATTTAATTTTGTCAAGATTTAAATTGTCAATGTATAAAATGAATTGATATTGCTGGATTTGGTTGATTCTGCGTCCATTTTATTTGTGTGCAATGTTAATTTGCAAACCTGTTTAGTGGTTTCGTTGGTACCGGAAGTGACATATGTTCAAGGGTAACTTGGCACCGGAAGTAACATGTTTAAGAGTACCGTCATTCCTGCGTGCAGGTCTAGTTTTTTTTATTATTATTATTCTTTACCGGAGCCTATGATAGAACAAAAATACCAATTTGCGGTTCATTTTTCTATAGGGAAAACATGTGTTTTTAGATTTCTGCGCAGACCGGAAGTGGGCGAATTTGGAACGTTGGTAAGAAATTAAAAAACGGCCGTGGTTTCGTCAATTCTTTACTTATATTCAAAAAAATTACATTTTTGGAAACCCTGAGACTTTTCCAAGATAATAGCAATCTCACATTTTGCGATTTCGAATCTTCGTTGCTGACTTCTATCGTTCAAAATTTTAAAATTTGACCTATTTTTTTGGATACCTGAACTCGATACGATTCCAGTAATATAATATTCCTTCAGAGTTTTTTCCTTTTTTTTTCGAATTTTCTTCCCATTTTGTGAGCTCGGGTTTCGTTTTATGGCAGAATTGACGTTTCTGGAACATGAAGTTATAGTCTAATACCAACTTATAAAGCAATTTCGACAAGAATCCTTAAACCGGAAGTGGTCGAAATAATGTGCAATATTTTGAAAAAAATGCAAAAAATGGTGTTTTTTATCGGAAAAACACGATTTCTCCGCCCCATATCAATGGATTAAAGAAATTAGGGTACCATTGGACTGCACTAGGATTGTACTATCGTATGATACCCAATTCATACGGATACTATGATCAGGCAGCAAAATATGGCACGCTGAAAATCAAGTATTTTCCGATTTTTATGAAACTTCCTCTATTGAGAGACCTTGTGGTACTCTGGTGTACGAAACATTCCATTACGACTTTGAAATATCTGGAATAGGTGAAATAACGGACTGAAAATCGAAAAAAGTCGAAAAATCGTAAAATTTTGGAAAATGCTCTACTATTTTTCTATTTTAAGAGATTTTCAAAAAAAGGTTGTATATTCAGATAGCTGACCTAGTTACGATTCTAACGATGTATAAAATGTATGTCGTTATTGAAAGTTAATTTTCGATATTTTAATTTTTTTGCATTTTTGTCACTATTGAACATAGGATTTCTCAGGGGCATTTTATCTGATCAGATAATGTAATATATATCATTATAGAGCCCTATGGCTATTTTAGTGCTTAAACCGGCTATTTAAACGATTCCGACAATAATAACCATACCGGAAGTATTCAAAAAATGAAAAAAAAATGTTAAAAACATTGTCGCACTTGCGAAAAACTTGATTTCTCCCTTAGATAATGGCGGACTAAAAGAACTAAAGTGTCGTTGGAAAGCCCTATTAATGGACCATGATATGGTATCTCAAGAATACGATTTCGATGGTAAGGAAATAAATTATTGTATGCTAAAAATCTAGTATTTTCCGATTTTTTAACATTCTGAGACGCCCTTTTCTCGAAAACGACGCCTATGATTTTTCTTAAACTTTTCTTACTTATAGTCCTATCGGTTGTCTATATAGTGAACCCAAAATGAAAAGGATTGAAATAATATAGGTGGTCCAAAAATGGCCTCAAACTTTGAAAAAATTTGAAAATCGATAAATTTTTGTAAACGCTCTTTAATTTATCTTTTTTTTTCCAAAACTACTCAATGGATGTTTCTGACACTTCTGTTACAGAAAGTTAAATATCCAAAGAACTTCGTAAAGCTATCACGACAATGATCGTAAAACCTGAAGTAGTCGAAAAAATGTCCGATATTTTGAAAAAAAAAAATTGTTTTACGAAAACTTTTTTTATTTATAAATATTTTTTGATGGTATTTTACACAGGGTTAAAATATCATCCTTCTTGAGCAGAAATGAGAAAAAAATTGTCTCGGTAATTTGAGTTAGCCGCCATCGGCTAATTTAGTTTTTCGTACACAGAAAAATTATTTATTGTTCGATTTCTATAAAACAAAGTTCATGATTTGTATAAAACAAAGTTCATATGCTCCGTGGTCCCAATTGCATTTTTTTTTTGTTACAGTGAAATGGAAGTGACTTACTATTAACAAAAACTACAATTTTGACAGTTCGGTACCACTTTTTGAAAGCAAATATTATTTTTTTTCAAAACTGATATAACTAAAAGGATGCACCCTGCAAAAGTGCACAAAATCTTTAGCTCAGATTTTTTAATTTCAATTTCATTTTCGGGCAGTTTCGAATAAAATGTAAAATAAAATTTAAAATTCAGTTATTTACAGTTCATTCAGCGTCTTCATATTTTGAAATATTTATTTGTGATTTTCATAAACTCGTAGCAATATTCCAGACGAAGAGAATGTATGCGAAAATTAGTTTGTAATATGAGCAGTTGCCGTGAAATATGCAATTTTGCATGCATCACTTTTCACCTTATTTTGCCTATAAAAGAGTGAATTATTATTCGATTTGCAATAATATTTTTTCCATTTGATGCCTAATGCCAATTTGGACTAGGTCAAGCCAATTATACATTTTCACTGTGACCGGAAATGACGTCATTTGGGCAAAAACTGTATTTTTAACCTAAAAAACAAATATTTAATTCAAACGAGTCTGCCTTATAATATTTTTAAAATTATGATATTTGATTTCCATCTTCGAATAGAATAAAACCATACGACCATACAGATACCACAAAATGGTTTCTGACTTGCATGGTTACAGAGAAATAGGCGATCTTCTATAAGTCACTTTTCAAGATTTTTGGTTTATAAAAGTGTCAATTATTATTTGATTTTGATAAAATTTGCACCATTTGATGCCTTATGGCATTTACGAATCCTATGAACTAATTTAACATTTTCAACATCCCCGGATGTAATGTCATTTTTGCAAAAAACGTATTTATAGTTTTCAAAATTAACATTTTTTTGAAGTGATTTATACTTATTATTCGTTTAACTTTATAACGTTTATTCTAAGGGTCAGTTAGATTGAATCGATAAAATCATATTGATGCCAAGAAAAGGCATCTAGCACTTTACCTTGTCGAGAAATAGCCAATTTTCCCAGGGTCACTTTTTAAGTTTTTTTACCTTCTTAATTTCAGATTATGGGTTATAGGTTAATTATTTATTGCCCAATATGAATGAAACAAAGTTTGTACTTTTAATGTTGCATATTTTCGGCTTATTTTTGACCTATAAATTTTTGGGGTGCACTGGAAGTGACGTAATTTTGCCATAATTTACTATTTTGATCGGTCTTTTCGCCAGCAAATATTACCTTTACAAATGAGAGAGGGTGTCACTGAAGCAAAACAACTAAAGTATAGTTTGGTAGCTCAATGGGTCGGTTATAGTATAACAAACTTCCTGTCTGATTCCTGAAAGCCGGTTCAGTGCTGCTTGCAGGTCTAGTTATTATTATTTATCGCGGGAGCCTATTTCTCCATGATCGAAAGCAGATATCGATCTGGAACCAAATATTCTATCTGGAAACTAGGTGGTGGCTACTCATTAAATCACTATTGAAACTTTTGCGCAGACCGGAAGTGACCGAATTTCGTGCGGTACCAAAAAATTAAAAAACGGCCGTAGAGTCGTCAATTCTGTACCTATTTTCATACAAATGACATTTTCGGAAACCTTGAGTCTCTTCTCGGACGATAGCAGCTGAAAATTTCGAAATTTCGAAACTTCGTTGCTGACTTCTAGGGTTCGAAAACTGAAAAAAAGAGACAAAAGAGAGATTTTTGTCATTTTTCAAAATTTTCAAATTTGGCCTACATTTTTGGATACCTGAAGACCATCCAATGCCATAAATATAAGTTTCGTTCCGAGTTATCGCCCTTTATTTATTTTTTTTCGAATTTTCTGCCATTTCCCGAACCCTTATATTTTTTTTGAAAGAATAATCCGATATTTCTGTAAGCTCTTGTACATAAAGCTACATAGTCAGACCTTTTTATAAAGCAATTTCAACAAGGATCCGTAAACCGGAAGTAGTCGAATTAATTTCTGATGTTTGGAAAAAAAATCCAAAAAATGGGTGCTTTGGGGAAAAAACGTGATTATTTCGTCCGATATCAACTGATTAAAGAGATTAGGGTATCGTTGGGTTGCACGAAAATTGAAGTATCGTATGGTACCAATTTCATAAAGATACGATGACCCAGAAGTAAAATATGGCACGCTGAAAATCAAGTATTTTCTAATTTGGAGCGTTTTGGACGCCTTTATCTTGAAAACTGCTTCAGCGATTTTTCTTAAACTTTATCTATCGATTGTCCTTCCGGTAGTCTTTAGCATGGATCCATCCATTAAGACTTTCAAATAATTGGAATAGGACAAAAAAGGGACTGAAAATCGAAAAAAGTCGAAAAATCTTGAAATTTTGGAAAATGCTCTGCTATTTTTATACGCCCACATTTTCATGTGGACGTATTATGTCGTCGCCCCTGTCCGTCCGTCCGTCCATCCGTCCGCCCGTCCACAATTTGTTTGTGGACTCTCTACAGGTCACAATTTTTATCTGATTTTGACGAAACTTGAAATATAGGTTTATCCCAAAAAGATCTCGATATTGGCATGTATCGGATCAAAACTTCATGGATTATGGCCCCTGAAAGTACGAAAAATCATGTTTTTAGCTTGTGGACCCTATAGAGGTCGGAATTTTGAACCGATTTCGATGAAACTTGACATGCATGTTTATAACCCAAAGATGTTGGTTCCTTTAGATGTTTGTGCCTATCGGAACGTAATTTCCTGAATTATGGTCCCTGATTGTCCGAAAAATCATTTTTTTATACGCCCACATTTTTATGTGGACGTATATTGTCGTCGCCCATGTCCGTCCGGACGTCCATCCGTCTGTCCGTCCACAATTTGTTTGTGGACTCTCTACAGGTCACAATTCTTATCCGATTTTGACGAAACTTGAAATATAGGTTTATCCCCAAAAGATCTCGGCTGCTTTCGATATTGGCATGTATCGGATGAAAACTTCATGGATTATGGCCCCTGATTGTACAAAAAATCACGTTTTTAGCTTGTGGACCCTGTAGAGGTCACAATTTTAATTCGATTTTGATGAAACTTGAAATGCATGGTTATAACCCAAAGATCTTGGTTCCTTTCGTTATTTGCGCATATCGGATCGTAACTTCCTGCATTATGGCGCCTGATTGTCCGAAAAATCGCCTATGGTCCCTCTGGAGGTCACAATTATTATCCGATTTGAAAAAACGTTTGACTCTATCACCGTTACACCCTACGGAAGGTTGAGTTCGAATTTCGAAACAATTGGACCATAATTGCCAGAAAAAATGGCCACCGTTTGTACGCGAACAGTGTAAAAATATGGTATGTCAAAGTTGTGGACCCTGTAGAGGTGACAATTTTAATTCGATTTTGATGAAACCTGAAATGCTTGTTTATAACCTAAAGATCTTTATTCTTTTCGATATTTGCGCATATAAAATTGTAACTTAATGAATTATGGCCTTTGATTGTAGGAAAAATCACTTTCGGTATTGCTTGTTCTCTGTCTATCTCTCGAACAATTATTATCTGATTTAAAAAAAAACCTCTGATTATATTACTGTTGCACCGTAAGGAAAAGGTTGAGTTCGAATTTCGTGAAAATCGTACCAAAATTGCCGGACGAAATGGTCACCGTTTGTACACGAATAGTGTAAAAATATGGTATATCATGGTTGTGGACTCTCTACAGGTCACAATTCTTATCCGATTTTGACCAAAAGTAACATATCTAGGTTGTGTACCGTCACACCATAATCATTGTCGGCTTCGAATTTCATGAATATCAGACTGGAACTGACCAACAAAATGGCTGCTCCCAATACAGTATGAAATACAGGACTTAATGATGTAGGAAAAATCACTTTCGGTATTGCTTGTTCTCTATTCATCTCTCAAAAATGTGGGCGTATCCTGCCTGGCAGTGACAGCCTATCTTTTAGCTTGTGGTCCCTCTGGAGGTCACAATTATTTTCCGATTTAAAAAACCGTTCGATTATATCACCGTTACACCGTAAGGAAGGTTGAGTTCGAATTTCGGGAAAATCGGACCAAAATTGCCATACAAAATGGCCGCCGTTTGTATGCGAATACTGTTAAAAAAATGGTATATCAAGGTTGTGGACCCTGTAGAGGTCACAATATTAACTTGATTTTGATGAAACTTGAAATTCATGGTTATAACCCAAAGATCTTGTTCCTTTCTATATTTGCGTATATCGGATCGCAACTTCCTGAAGTATGGCCCCTGATAGCTTGTGGTCCCTCTGGAGGTCACAATTATTTTCCGATTTAAAAAAAACGTTTGATTATATATCACCGTTAAACCATAAGGAAGGTTTGAGTTCGAATTTCAGGAAAATCGGACCAAAATTGACAGACAAAATGGCCGCCGTTTGTACGCGAATACTGTTTAAAAATGGCATATCATGGTTGTGGACCCTGTATAGGTCACAATTTTAATTAGATTTTGATGAAACGTGAAATGCATGGTTATAACCCAAAGATCTTGGTTCCTTATTCGATTTTGACGAAAAGTCACATTTCTAGGTTGTGTACTGTCACACCATAATCATTGTCGGCTTCGAATTTCATGAATATCAGACTGGAACTGACAAACAAAATGGCCGCTCCCAATACAGTATGAAATACAGGACTTAATGATGTAGGAAAAATCACTTTCGGTGTTGCTTGTTCTCTATCCATCTCTCGAAAATGTGGGCGTATCCTGCCTGGCAGTGCCAGCCTATATTTTTATTTGAAGAGATTTTTTTAAAAAAGATATTAATTCAGATAGCTGACCTAATTACGGTTCTAATGATGTATAATATGTATGTAGTTATTAAAATTTAATTTTCAATATTTTGACAATTTTGCATTTTTGACTCTTTTGAACATAGGATTTCTCAGAAGGGTTTTATCTTATCGGATAGTGTAGTATATCATTATAGAGTCCTGTTCCCTTTCAAACTACAAAACCGGATGTTAAAACTACCCGACAATGATTCGTCTATCGGAAGTATTTCAAAAAACGGCAAAAAAGTGTAAAAATGATAAACAAAATTGGCACGCCTGCTAAAAACTGAAATTCTCCGTCACATATTAGCACACCAAAACAATTAAAAAGTCGTTGAATAGTCCCATGAATGGGCTATCTTATGACATCTAAATGATACGAATTCTTCGATTGTTAGTAAATAAATTATGGAACCCCGAAAACCAAGTATTTTCCGTTTTGGAGCATTCTGAGACGCCTTTTTCTCGAAAACGACGCCTACGATTTTTCTTAAACATCTTTTACTCAGAGTCCTATCGGTGGGATTTGTGTTTGATTGATATTGCTATTGAAGGTAAGATGCACAATTTATGCATTGTGGCCCGTTTTTGCTGGATTTACTCTTATTTGGGCGGTGACTGCTTGGTGTTTATAAATGACGACATTACATTCGCCTTTCCGTATACGATAGATTAATCTATATTTTTATTTCATAAAATGCAACTTTATATATATGCTACATAATAGGCCTACAATAAACATAAGAGAAACGTGGATCATAGCGAGCACACACACCTATCTAAAGACCTGCGTAAAACACACGGCCGAATGATTAATCGCACGGTAAAACAGTTTTACTTCTCAAATTTTGATTTAACACGTACGTGTCAGATAAAGCATGTTGGTCCTTGATTATACTCCTTTTGGTGCAGTTATCGCAACTAGCGAGAAAACACGCCAATTAAACAATACACAACATTGACATTCATTTTTTACCGGTCGGTTAATTAACACACCTCTACAGAAAACGCACCTAGCGTTAATTAACCCAACCTCTCAGACAGTTTTTCACCTTCGTTAATTAACCCACCTATTTACAGTTTTAAACCGGTAATATCGAGTAAAAGTCTGAAAATTAATTATCTTCCAATACACGTAGAAATAACGAGGATTATGAAGAAAACTACAGGGTCTGGGTCTGCGCACAAAGTTACTCCTTAGCAGTTCTCAGTGTAAGAGGAGCATCAAGCAATTTTATTGGTCAAAACTTTGGAACATAAATGTAGATATTCATTAGGTAAATGACTTGACTGAGTTCAATGATTGACATTTCGAGCTAAAGCTAAGCAGAGCTAAGCAATTTCATAATGCTTGGCACGGTGGTGTCTGGGCCAATCAGCAAATGAGTTGTATAGACAGCGTAGCAACAAGCGGAGTATGTTTATATTTTTAGGGGTTTTAAAACTCGATTGTGTCTGTTCAAAATCAATTCATCAACAATATTTTGATCATATTTGTAAACAAGAGATTCTCCGCTTTACAATTATTATGCAAGAGGAAGCTCGGGTCGTACTACTGCGGGCAAAGAAAATTAACTAATTTTGCTGAGAATTTTACGAAATAAGACATTTAAGAATACGGTACCTGTACAAAACGTTCAAATAAAGGAATTTTCAAATCTTTTATTGCTATTTTGATCTTTTGTGTAGTTAGATAGTATATTTATAGGCTCATTTTTGTGAAAATCTCAAATTCCGATCAAAATCAATATTTTCACTTATTTTGTCTCTATTTCAAAATTAGATTTTGCACATCACAACTCATATTTAACGCCCACATTTTCATGTGGACGTATTATGCCGTTGCCCCTGTCCATCAATCATCCATCTGTCCTCAATTGTTTGTGGACTCTAGTACAAGTCACAATTCTTATCCGATTTTGACGAAACGTGAAATGTAGGTTTATCTCCAAAAGATCTTGGCTCCTTTCGATATTGGCCTGTATCGGATCTAATTTCATGGATTATGACCCCTGATTGTATGAAAAAGTTTTTAGCTTGTGGACCTATAGAGGTCACAATTTTGAGCCGATTTTGATGAACCCTAACGTACATGTTTATAACCCAAAGATTTCGGTTCCTTTCGATATTTGCGCCCATTGGATCTTAACTTTCTGAATTATGCCGAAAAATCACCATTTTTAGCTTGTGGTCCCTCTGGAGGTCACAATTATTATCAGTTTTAAAAAAACGTTGGATTATATCTCCGTTACACCGTAATGAAGGTTGAATTTGGATTCCATGAAAATCAGAGCATAATTGACAGACAAAAATGGCCGCCGATTGCACCCGAAAAGTGTAAAAATATGGTATATCAAGGTTGTAGACTGGGTAGAGGTCACAATTTTGAATCAATTTTGATGAAATTTGAAATATGGTTATAACCTAAAGATCTTGGTTCCTTTCGATATATCGGATCATAACTTCCTGAATTATGGCCCATGATTGTACGCAAAATTGACTTTTTTGCCTGTGGTCTCTCTAGAGGTCTCAATTATTATCCAATTTTTTCCGGTGGACTGTTGTATGTTAATGTCTCTCTGCATATGTGCAGAAATGGTATTCTCAAAAACCGCATTGAGATACTCAAGCTCTCAAACAGTGTGTGAAGAAGACCATCGCTAACGACCCTGCACTGTTTATTCTCTCCTTTGTAAAAATGATTTACAAAAAAAAAAGACATACCGGTAACAGAAATAACCGATCTTGACAGTGGTCGTCTCTCCAAGTGTTAGAACGTCAAACAATTTCAATAATAAGGGTGATAATCCGGGTAGAATCTCGGAAAACGCTAAAATAATAAGTGTAGTTAGAGTCTTGTAGTACCGGCACATCATAATAGCAACCAGTCTGTTTAAATTACAGATCTATATTTTGTTTTGTGTTTTATACGCCCACATTAAAATGTGGTAATATATTGTCACATCCATCCGTCTGTCTATCTGGTGTCCACAAGCTCTAGAGGCTAAAGTTAATATCTAAAGTTATCAAGTATATAACCCTCTGTAATATGCTTGATTGTATCATTGCTTGATAACATTGAAAGTATCCTCATTGAAACGTTGCAGTTAATAAACCTAGTGAATGTTATCTATAATGTTTTTTGTTTATTACAATCAGATTGAATAACAACCAGCACGGCTCAGTTACCGTGCGCATGATTATTTAGATGCACCCTGTGCCAAGCAAAAAAGTGTTTTGTTCACAACTCAGATAATATTTTAAAAGGTATTTACAGGTATCGGCAACTTCAGTATCTGCAAAATGGAGGTGTATCAGCTGATACTGATTGCTCCCGATAGGACATTACTGATATTGAAACCGATTAGCGAACCATCACTATTATTACTTAGCTAATTATTCAACACCCTCCAGACTGACAGTGATCCAGTTGCAAAATAATATATAGATGGTCGGATTCAAGAAAATTATTTATTTCAAATATGGGTCCACTGCTTTAGCTGCCGGACTATAACCTAAAGGATAAGGTTCTTAACAAAAAATGGAACATACTGTTACACAATTTTCGACTATATTTTATTTTTAATATCCAAATTATTTTGTATTACAGTTATTTGCTAGTGGATTATGTCAAAGAGGTAGAACTGATAAAGAAGGAATATTTGGATTTTTGTCTCCAGATATTGATAAAGAAATAACACGGGGATCACGTCTGGTATTTAATTTCATTCAATATTTTAAATATACCCAATAGGCCCTGGACTGGGCAAGATGTAAGAGAGCCCCAAAAGATAAATCTGCCTTTTGCAAGTCTTTCTTTAGGCATGAAATGTTTTCTAAATTATTAATTAGACTTTAATTAATATTGGGAAATTGACCCGTTCGAAAAAATCTGGAAAAAAATAAATATAATTCTACATCTAAAATCTAGAAACTGTGCAAAATATGTGGTCTGTAGATCTTGGTTCCTGTCGATATTTGCACATATCTGATCGTAACCTCCTGAATTATGGCCCCTGATTGTACGAAAAATCGCCATAATATTAAAGATATAACTGAATATTAGTTCAATTAATCATTTTATTCACAAATATATGTAGTTTCATCCTCAAATATGCTCAATATAGAATTTCAATGTGATTTACCAAGCGGTTTCGACACAATACGAATTTCAATTTCAATTTTCTCGCTACTCACGGAAACGAAATTATTTAGCCTACAAGTATGACGTGACGTCATCTCTGGAAGAATGTCAACAATGGCGGTATTGACGACGACGATTCAGCGAGCTTTCAAAGCTATTCAACCGATCGCAGTTACTCTGTTATCTTTGATTCGGATGATGAGGTGTCTGACGATCTTTCTGACTCGGCGACATGTCCGATTCAACCATAACATCAGCAAACATAACAATAATAACAACAGAGGCAGCCGTTGTCAATATTGGTGAAGAGGAGCAGATACTCACGAGATGCAATAATTTAGACTGGTAAGTCAAGCGTCATTTACTTTTCAAAGTCGCTCACCTGACCACTGTCTGATACTGGTACATTGTAAATTAGTAGGAACAATCAGATTATAGACATAATACTGTCAGGGGCCCCGGAACAGAGTAGGCCATAGATGGTACCCTGCCTTTTTCTGGGGCGTACATGTACGCCCTAATGCTAATGGTGAAAGTTTTCAACCTCTTTACTAGTCCATTCATTTTTAAATGATGGATATGTAATTGCTCGCTTGTCGGTCGCGAATCATGTAGTTTAAAAGGGTTTTATAGTTTGGAATTTGGAATGCTAAAGGCGCTCTACAGCTTTCGCGAAATTGACAGTTCAAAACTTTCTAGAGTCCGGGGGCGGCACCCCTCTATACAGTTCACGAAACTTATAACAAAGTCTTGAAATTAATTTGGAAATATATAACCTAATTGGTGGACATTGTTTGGGAGTCTGTGCGAGTTGACAAATCAACTGCTATAATGTACTCCAAAGCTTGTGTTCTCTTTTTGGGGCATTTTTATACGCCCACATTTTCATGTGGACGTATTATGTCATCGCCCCTGTCCGCCCGGACGTCCGTTCGTCCACAATTTGTTTGTGGACTCTCTACAGGTCACAATTCTTACCCAATTTTGACGAAACTTGAAATATAGTTTTATCCCCATAAGATCTCGGGTTCCTTTCGATATTGGCATGTATCGGATCAGAACTTCATGGATTATGGCCCCTGATTGTACGAAATATCATGTTTTTAGCTTGTGGACCCTATAGAGGTCACAATTTTGAACCGATTGTGATGAAACTTGACATCCATGTGTATAACCCCACAATCCTGGTTCCTTTCGATATTTGCGCCCATCGGATCGTAACTTCCTGAATTATGGCCCCTGATTGTCCGAAAAATCGCTCTTTTTAGTTTGTGGTGCCTCTGGAGGTCAAAATTATTATCTGATTTAAAAAACCGTTTGATTATATCACCGTTACATGGTAATGAAAGTTGAGTTCAAATTTCGTGAAAATCGGACCAAAATTGACAAACAAAATGGCCGCCGTTTGTACGCGAATAGTGTGAAAATATGTTATATCAAGGTTGTAGACCCTATAGAGGTCACAATTTTGAACCGATTTTGATGAAACTTGACATGTATGTTTATAACCCAAAGATCTTGGTTCCTTTCGATATTTGCACCCATCGGATCGTAACTTCCTGAATTATGGCAGCTGATTGTCCGAAAAGTTGCCCTTTTTGGCTTGTGGTCCCTCTGGAGGTCAAAATTATTATCTGATTTAAAAAAAAACCGTTTGATTATATCACCGTTACATGGTAATGAAGGCTGAGTTCGAATTTCGTGAAAATCAAACCAAAATTGACGGACAAAATGGCCGCCGTTTGTACGCGAATAGTGTGAAAATATGTTATGTCAAGGTTATGGACCCTATAGAGGTCACAATTTTGAACCGATTTTGATGAAACTTGACATGCATGTTTATAACCCGAAGATCTTGGTTCCTTTCGATATTTGCACTCATTGATTCGTAAATTCCTGAATTATGGCCCCTGTTTGTACGAAAAATCACCCTTTTTAGCTTGTGGTCCCACTGGAGGTCAAAATTATTATCCGATTTAAAAAAAACGTTTGATTATATCACCGTTGCATGGTAATGAAGATTGAGGTAAAATTTCGTGAAATTCGGACCAAACTTGACGGACAAAATGGCCGCCATTTGTACGCGAATAGTGTGAAAATATGTTATGTCAAGGTTATGGACCCTATACAGGTCACAATTTTGAACCGATTTTGATGAAACTTGACATGCATGTTTATAACCCGAAGATCTTGGTTCCTTTCGATATTTGCACTCATTGATTCGTAAATTCCTGAATTATGGCCCCTGTTTGTACGAAAAATCACCCTTTTTAGCTTGTGGTCCCACTGGAGGTCAAAATTATTATCCGATTTAAAAAAAACGTTTGATTATATCACCGTTGCATGGTAATGAAGATTGAGGTAAAATTTCGTGAAATTCGGACCAAACTTGACGGACAAAATGGCCGCCATTTGTACGGGAATAGTGTGAAAATATGTTATATCAAGGTTATGGACCCTATAGAGGTCAGAATTTTGAACCGATTTTGATGAAACTTGACATGCATGTTTATAACCCAAAGATCTTGGTTCCTTTCGATATTTGCGCCCATTGGATCGTAACTTCCTGAATTATGGCCCCTTATTCCGAAAAATGACCTTTTTATACGCCCACATTTTTATGTGAATACGAATGATAAAGTGAGAGGAATCCAAAAGCATTTAAATAATATAAACATAGACAGGATCAAAGTCATAATAAACTTGATACAGTGACACCAGTAGTAGGAGTGGATAAAAACAAAGTCAAGGGTATCACAAAACCATCTTTTAAAGTATCTAACGTTTCGTAGGTAAAAACCTACTTCTTCAGAGAATATAAGTTACAAAAATGATGCAGTTGAAATTCAAGGTTAGTCATGGTAACAAGTGGTGTCATAATGTAAATATGACGTCATAACATTGATGACATAATAACTATAAAGGGTGTAAAGGTAAAAAAAAAAAAAAATAGAATTAATTTACAGGCATTTCATTTAAACCATAAGGCCATACAGTACTCCCTTAAAGCAGATACAGATATTGTAATTGGCAATAGTGACAAAAGCGGTGGCATAATTATATGGAACAAACATGATTATATTAACGAATGTTTTAAACACCTGAATGACTTGAGCGTGTATCAAGAAGTACCCAGTGATAACTCCCATATGATTCATCAGAACCTTGAGAAAATAATTCTTAATTTGGCAATACCAGATAATGAAAAAAAAGCTATTCTTCACTGGCCTAAACAGCGAACCCCACAATTTTACTTCTTAGGCAAAATACATAAGACTAAGAATAAAGGTGAAATCCCTCCAGGAAGACCCATTTGCAGTCATACTAACTCCCCTACAGCTAAAGCATCATATTGGTTTGACTGTAAATTGAAACCAATTGCAGAAGCCTACTGCACCGAAGTCGTGAAAGACACCACTAATTTTCTACAAAAATTACAAAATATAAATATAAGTTATAATACCTACCTACTCACATTTGATGTTATTAGTCTATATCCTAATATTCCTATACCAGAAGGAATAGAGGCCCTTAAAGTAGCTTGTGAAGAAGACAGCAATTTACACCCTACAGAAATCGACGCTATCCTTCAACTAGCTATTTTTATACTAACGAACAATGAATTTGAATTTAATTGAAAATTTTACCATCAAATTAGTGGAACTGCTATGGGACCCCGTTTGCAGTTACGTATAGTAATATTTATATGACTTATTGGTTAAAAAAATATTGGAATCATTTACCAAATAGACCAGATGAACACTTTCGATTTATTGATGATATATGGGCTATTTCTTCGTCTACCCTCGAAGAATGTCATGATTTTTTAACAACCCTCAACCAACAGCACCCTAAAATCAAATTCACTATGAATATCAGTAATACTGAAGTCTCATTTTTAGACGTTAAAGTCATCAATCATAACAACAAACTGGAAACTAATTTATTCTGCAAAGAAACAGCCAGTCATCAATACCTTAAACCATCCAGCTGCCATCCTCATCTTATCTTCAATTCAATAATTTACAGTGGAGCCATCTGCATTAAGCGTATTTGCAGCAAACCTGAATGGACCAGCTACCATTTAACTAAATTTGAAACCTACCTTAAACAATGCGGATATAAAAATAAAGTCATCAAAAAAGAATTTAACAAAGTCCATCAAAAAAGCAGAAATGAATTACTACAATACACTATTAAAGATTTTAATGTTAAGAAAGTTATACCTTGGGTAACTACCTATGACCCCCGTCAACCTAATTTACGTACCTTAGCTCAAGACACTTCAATTTAAGAGACTAGTGCCCGTATGTCTAAACTACTGGATAATTCTAAAATTGTAATTTCACAGAAAAAATGCAGGACCATTGGTCAGTTGATAGAAGTAAACAGATTGAGAGAGAGAGAGAGAAATGGGGTTTAACGTCCACTCAACACAAACTAGGTCATTTCGGGACTAACATATGGTTTACTTTTATTTCAATAATTCGCTTGCGCGTAGGGGTCTTTAGCAGTGGGAGGAAACCGGAGTGCCCGGAGGAAACCCACGAGATTGAGAAGGCGCCCCTATCTCCATGCCACATACGCTCACACCAGGGCTCGAAACCACAGCCGCAAGCCAGCGGTGACCGGCCAGCTAGAGGTCGAAGCGCGGCACTCTAGACCACTAGGCCATCCCAACCCCCCTAAACAGATTGAAAAAAACAGAAGTGCCTGTAATTAATAATAATTTTTATAGAGGATGCAAACCTTGCAACAGACCGAAATGCAAAGCATGTGCAACTATGGAAACCACCAATCATATCACTAGTATAGACCAAAAAAAAATTTATATTAAAGCTAATTGTTAAAATTGCCACAGTTCTTATGTAATATACTGTATAACTTGTAAATTTTGTAAAAAAAAAGAATATGTAGGCCAAACTATCACTCCTTTTAGCACGAGACTTAACAGCCATAGAAGTAACATTAAACTAAAAAAAAAATGGAAAATCCCCCCACATTGGCCCACATTTTAATACATTCGGTCACGAATCTTATGTTTGCACTGTACTCGATAAAATCCCTCAGAATGATAGAACTGAACTTAATATTGCTGAATCACTTTGGATCCACAGATTAAAAACTGGACGTCCGTCCACAATTTGTTTATGGACACTCTACAGGTCACAATTCTTATCCGATTTTGACGAAACTTGAAATATAGGTTTATCCCCAAAAGATCTCGGCTGCTTTCGATATTGGCATGTATCGGATGAAAACATCATGGATTATGGCCCCTGATTGTACGAAAAATCACGTTTTTAGCTTGTGGACCCTATACAGGTCACAATTTTGAACCGATTTTGATGAAACTTGACATGCATGTTTATAACCCAAAGATCTTGGTTCCTTTCGATATTTGTGCCTATCGGAATGTAATTTCCTGCATTATGGCCCCTGATTGTCCGAAAAATCACCCTTTTTAGCTTGTGGTCCCTCTGGATGTCACAATTATTATCCGATTTAAAAAAGCGTTTGATTATATCACCGTTACACCCTAAGGCAGGTTGAGTTCGAAAATCGGACGAAAATTGCCATACAAAATGGCCGCCGTTTGTACGCGAATACTGTTAAAAAATGGTATATCAAGGTTGTGGACCCTGTAGAAGTCACATTTTTTATTCGATTTTGATGAAACTTGAAATTCATGGTTATAACCCAAAGATCTTGGTTCCTTTCGATTTTTGTGCAAATCGGAACGTAACTTCCTGAATTATGGCCCCTGATTATACGCAAAATCGCCTTATTTGAGCTTGTGGTCCCTCTGGTGGTCACAATTATTATCCGATTTAATAAAACGGTTGATTATATTACCGTTACACCGTAAGGAAGGTTGAGTTCGAATTTCGGGTAAATCGGACCAAAATTGCCATACAAAATGGTCGCCGTTTGTACGCGAATACTGTTAAAAAATTGTATATCATGGTTGTGGACCCTGTAGAGGTTACAATTTTAATTCGATTTTGATGAAACTTGAAATACATGGTTATAACCCAAATACCTTGGTTCCTTTCGTTATTTGTGCATATCGGATCGTAACTTCCTGAATTATGACCCCTGATTGTCCGAAAAATCGCCTATGGTCCCCCTGGAGGTCACAATTATTATCCGATTTGAAAAAAATGTTTGACTCTATCACCGTTACACCCTACGGAAGGTTGAGTTCGAATTTCGAGAAAATTGGACCATAATTGCCAGAAAAAATGGCCGCCGTTTGTACGCGATTAGTGTAAAAATATGGTTTGTCAAAGTTGTGGACCCTGTAGAGGTGGCAGTTTTAATTTTGATGAAATCTGAAATGCTTGTTTATAACCTAAAGATCTTTATTCTTTTCGATATTTGCGCATATCAAATTGTAACTAAATGAATTATGGCCTTTTATTGTAGGAAAAATCACCCTCGGTATTGCTTGTTCTCTTTCTATCTCGAACAATTATTATCTGATTTAAAAAAAACTCTGATTATATTACTGTTGCACCGTAAGGAAGGTTGAGTTCGAATTTCGTGAAAATCATACCAAAATAGTCGCCGTTTGTACGCAAATAGTGTAAAAATATGGTATATCATGGTTGTGGACTCTCTACAGGTCACAATTCTTATACAATTTGACGAAAAGTAACATTTCTAGGTTGTGTATCGTCACACCATAATCATTGTCGGCTTCGAATTACATGAATATCAGACTGGAACTGACCAACAAAATTGCTGCTCCCAATACAGTATGAAATACAGGACTTAATGATGTAGGAAAAATCACTTTCGGTATTGCTTGTTCTTTATCCATCTCTCACAAATGTGGGCGTATCCTGCCTGGCAGTGCCAGCCTATCTTTTATCTTGTGGTCCCTCTGGAGGTCCCATTTTGAAAAACCGTTTGATTATATCACCGTTACATCGTAATGAAGGTTGAGGTCGAATTTGTTGAAAATCAGACCAAAAAGCTGTTCTTGTGAGGCCACCCATCCTTCACCACTAACATCACTAACAAGGGGAAACCACACAAGAAAATCTAGATGAACTTTGTCACCCAATGCAGGGATCAAACACCCAATCTCAAGGCTTATCAAGCCAGCATCTTACCCACTCAGCAACATGATCCCCAGTCAAATTTGAAGCCTACTGAAATGCACCTTTATAACCCAAAGATCTTAATTCATTTCGATATTTGCGCATATCAAATTCTAACTTAATGATGTAGGAAAAATCACTTTCGGTAGTGTTTGTTCTCTATCCATCTCTCGAAAATGTGGGCGTATCCTGCATGGCAGTGCCAGCCTATCTTTTCTTTAAGCCCAGCCTAGTACACGTCTCCATCGTCACCCAAAATTGCTTTTTCTCCAAAGTTAAATTACATGTATAATAATGATCTGCTGCTGGCCTTTTTATACGCCCACATTTTTATGTGGACGTATATTGTCGTCGCCCCTGTCCGTCCGGACGTCCGTCCGTCCGTCCACAATTTGTTTGTGGACCCTCTACAGGTCACAATTCTTATCCGATTTTGACGAAACTTGAAATATAGGTTTATCCCCAAAAGATCTCGGTTGCTTTCGATATTGGCATGTATCGGATGAAAACTTCATGGATTATGGCCCCTGATTGTACGAAAAATCACGTTTTTAGCTTGTGGACCCTACACAGATCACAATTTTGAACCGATTTTGATGAAATTTGACATGCATGTTTATAACCAAAAGATCTTGGTTCCTTTCGATATTTGTGCCTATCGGAATGTAATTTCCTGAATTATGGCCCCTGATTGTCCGAAAAATCACCCTTTTTAGCTTGTGGTCCCTCTGGAGGTCACAATTATTATCCGATTTAAAAAAAAATGTTTGATTATATCACCGTTACACCCTAAGGCAGGTTGAGTTCGAAAATCGGACGAAAATTGCCATACAAAGTGGCCGCCGTTTGTACGCGAATACTGTTAAAAAATGGAATATCAAGGTTGTGGACCCTGTAGAAGTCACATTTTTTATTCGATTTTGATGAAACTTGAAATTCATGGTTATAACCCAAAGATCTTGGTTCCTTTCGATATATCGGAACGTAACTTCCTGAATTATGCCCCCTGATTATACGCAAAATCGCCTTATTTGAGCTTGTGGTCCCTCTGGTGGTCACAATTATTATCCGATTTAATAAAACGGTTGATTATATTACCGTTACACGGTAAGGAGGGTTGAGTTCGAATTTCGGGAAAATCGGACCAAAATTGCAATACAAAATGGCCGCCGTTTGTACGCGAATACTGTTAAAAAATTGTATATCATGGTTGTGGACCCTGTAGAGGTCACAATTTTAATTAGATTTTGATGAAACGTGAAATGCATGGTTATAACCCAAAGATCTTGGTTCCTTATTCGATTTTGACGAAAAGTCACATTTCTAGGTTGTATACTGTCACACCATAATCATTGTCGGCTTCGAATTTCATGAATATCAGACTTGAAATGCATGGTTATAACCCAAAGATCGTGGTTCCTTTCGTTATTTGTGCATATCGGATCGTAACTTCCTGAATTATGGCCCCTGATTGTCCGAAAATTCGCCTATGGTCCCTCTGGAGGTCACAATTATTATCCGATTTGAAAAAAACGTATGACTCTATCACCGTTACACCCTACGGAAGGTTGAGTTCGAATTTCGAGAAAATTGGACCATAATTGCCAGAAAAAATGGCCGCCGTTTGTACGCGAACAGTGTAAAAATATGGTTTGTCAAAGTTGTGGACCCTGTAGAGGTGACAATTTTAATTCGATTTTGATGAAACCTGAAATGCTTGTTTATAACCTAAATATCTTTATTCTTTTCGATATTTGCGCATATCAAATTGTAACTTAATGAATTATGGCCTTTGATTGTAGGAAAAATCACTTTCGGTATTGCTTGTTCTCTGTCTATCTCGAACAATTATTATTTGAATTAAAAAAAAAACTCTTATTATATTACTGTTGCACCGTAAGGAAGGTTGAGTTCGAATTTCGTGAAAATCATACCAAAATTGCCGGACGAAATAGTCGCCGTTTGTACGCGAATAGTGTAAAAATATGGTATATCATGGTTGTGGACTCTCTACAGGTCACAATTCTTATCCGATTTTGACGAAAAGTAACATTTCTAGGTTGTGTATCGTCACACCATAATCATTGTCGGCTTCGAATTTCATGAATATCAGACAGGAACTGACCAACAAAATGGCTGCTCCCAATACAGTATGAAATACAGGACTTAATGATGTAGGAAAAATCACTTTCGGTATTGCTTGTTCTCTATCCATCTCTCAAAAATGTGGGCGTATCCTGCCTGGCAGTGCCAGCCTATCTTTTATCTTGTGGTCCCTCTGGAGGTCCCATTTAAAAAACCGTTTGATTATATCACCGTTACATCGTAATGAAGGTTGAGGTCGAATTTGTTGAAAATCAGACCAAAAAGCTGTTTTTCCTGTGAGGCCATCCATCCTTCACCACTAACATCACTAACAAGGGGAAACCACACAAGAAAATCTAGATGAACTTTGTCACCCAATGCAGGGATCAAACACCCAATCTCAAGGCTTATCAAGCCAGCATCTTACCCACTTAGCAACATGATCCCCAGTCAAATTTGAAGCCTACTGAAATGCACCTTTATAACCCAAAGATCTTAATTCATTTCGATATTTGCACATATCAAATTCTAACTTAATGATGTAGGAAAAATCACTTTCGGTAGTGCTTGTTCTCTATCCATCTCTCGAAAATGTGGGCGTATCCTGCATGGCAGTGCCAGCCTATCTTTTCTTTAAGCCCAGCCTAGTACATGTCTCCATCGTCACCCAAAATTGCTTTTTCTCCAAAGTTAAATTACATGTATGATAATGGTCTGCTGCTGGCCTTTTTATACGCCCACATTTTTATGTGGACGTATATTGTCGTCGCCCCTGTCCGTCCAGACGTCCGTCCGTCCGTCCACAATTTGTTTGTGGACCCTCTACAGGTCACAATTCTTATCCGATTTTGACGAAACTTGAAATATAGGTTTATCCCCAAAAGATCTCGGTTGCTTTCGATATTGGCATGTATCGGATGAAAACTTCATGGATTATGGCCCCTGATTGTACGAAAAATCACGTTTTTAGCTTGTGGACCCTATAGAGGTCACAATTTTGAACCGATTTTGATGAAACTTAACATGCATGTTTATAACCCAAAGATCTTGGTTCCTTTCGATATTTGCGCCTATCGGAATGTAATTTCCTGAATTATGGCCCCTGATTGTCCGAAAAATCACCCTTTTTAGCTTGTGGTCCCTCTGGAGGTCACATTTATTATCCGATTTAAAAAAAACGTTTGATTATATCACCGTTACACCCTAAGGTAGGTTGAGTTCGAATTTCGGGAAAATCGGACGAAAATTGCCATACAAAATGGTCGCCGTTTGTACGCGAATACTGTTAAAAAATGGTATACCAAGGTTGTGGACCCTGTAGAAGTCACATTTTTTATTCGATTTTGATGAAACTTGAAATTCATGGTTATAACCCAAAGATCTTGGTTCCTTTCGATATTTGCGCATATCGGAACGTAACTTCCTGAATTATGGCCCCTGATTATACGCAAAATCGCCTTATTTTAGCTTGTGGTCCCTCTGGTGGTCACAATTATTATCCGATTTACTAAAACGGTTGATTATATTACCGTTACACCGTAAGGAAGGTTGAGTTCAAATTTCGGGAAAATCGGACCAAAATTGCCATACAAAATGGCCGCCGTTTGTACGCGAATACTGTTAAAAAATTGTATATCATGGTTGTGGATCCTGTAGAGGTCACAATTTTCATTCGATTTTGATGAAACTTGAAATGCATGGTTATAACCCAAAGATCTTGGTTAATTTCGTTATTTGTGCATATCGGATCGTAACTTCCTGAATTATGGCCCCTGATTGTCCGAATAATCGCCTATGGTCCCTCTGGAGGTCACAATTATTATCTGATTTGAAAAAACGTTTGACTCTATCACCGTTACACCCTACGGAAGGTTGAGTTCGAATTTCGAGAAAATTGGACTATAATTGCCAGAAATAATGGCCGCCGTTTGTATGCGAACTGTGTAAAAATATGGTATGTCAAAGTTGTGGACCCTGTAGAGGTGACAATTTTAATTTTTTCGCTTTTGATGAAACCTGAAATGCTTGTTTATAACCTAAAGATCTTTATTCTTTTCGATATTTGCGCATATCAAATTGTAACTTAATGAATTATGGCCTTTGATTGTAGGAAAAATCACTTTCGGTATTGCTAGTTCTCTGTCTATCTCTCGAACAATTATTATCTGATGTAAAAAAAAACTCTGACTATATTACTGTTGCACCGTAAGGAAGGTTGAGTTCGAATTTCGTGAAAATCGTACGAAAATTGTCGGACGAAATGGTCGCCGTTTGTACGCGAATAGTATAAAAATATGGTATATCATGGTTGTGGACTCTCTTACTACAGGTCACAATTCTTATCCGATTTTGACGAAAAGTCACATTTCTAGGTTGTGTACCGTCACACCATAATCATTGTCAGCTTCGAATTTCATGAATATCAGACTGGAACTGACCAACAAAATGGCTGCTCCCAATACAGTATGAAATACAGGATTTAATGATGTAGGAAAAATCACTTTCGGAATTGCTTGTTCTCTATCCATCTCTAAAAAATGTGGGCGTATCTTGCCTGGCAGTGCCAGCCTATCTTTATATATTTTCTCCAGTGGGCTTGTCTTACTTATTTTCTGTATGTTTTTACTTAAGGTGTAACTGCAGCAATTGCCAGTTTCTTCAAACCAAAAATGAATGCAAGTGTTGCCAAGAAATTGGGGAAATAAAAAAGAAGATTGATGAGATAGCAGGCATAAACTGTATATTAGAAAACCCAGGCTTCTACTCAGTGTGTCTCGACCCATAAGTCCTTGATATTTCTTGGCTTCAATATCGCCAGCAATATATTCAGGCAGCATATGATGGGCCTAATGATCAAAAGATGAGGCATGTTGCTTACAGACAATTGGCTGTTCGAGTTGTTCTAATGGATAATTAAAGCATGGTTAAATGGACAATAATCCCTGATAAATACGTAACAGGAATGGGTTTTTCGATATTTTTAACGTTTGAAGATTTCTAAAAGAACCGGAAATTTGTCTTATTGTGGTATTTAAAGAGTGGTAGCATGAAAACGGTTTTAATTAATTTATGACAGATTGTCTACTATTTTATGTATTAAAGAAATGAAGGGATTTTCCAATAAAGATTTGAGTTGAGGAAGGTCATTGAGCTCAAAAATGAAAAAAAAAAGTAGCTGTAATATTTATATGCAGTAATTCGCCATTCCATAACACTTTTCGACCAATCAGAATCAAGGAAATTTGAAATTTGTTTCACAATTAAGTGCTGTCTGCTTTTTATACGCCCACATTTTCATGTGGACGTATTATGTCGTCGCCCCTGTCCGTCCGTCCACAATTTGGTTGTGGACTCTCTACAGGTCACAATTCTTATCCGATTTTGACGAAACTTGAAATATAGGTTTATCCCCATAAGATCTCGGTTCCTTTCAATATTGGCATGTATCGGATAAGAACTTCGTGGATTATGGCCCCTGATTGTACGAAATATCATGTTTTTAGCTTGTGGACCCTATAGAGGTCACAATTTTGAACCGATTTTGATGAAACTTGTCATGTATGTTTATAACCCAAAGATCTTGGTTTCTTTCGATATTTGCACCAATCGGATCGTAACTTCCTGAATTATGGCCCCTGATTGTCGGAATTGCCCTTTTTAGCTTGTGGTCCCTCTGGAGGTCAAAATTATTATCCGATTTAAAAAACCGTTTGATTATATCACCGTTACATGGTAATGAAAGGTGAGTTCAAATTTCGTGAATATCGAACCAAAATTGACGGACAAAATGGCCGCCGTTTGTACGCGAATAGTGTGAAAATATGTTATATCAAGGTTGTGGACCCTATTGACCAAAATTGACGGACAAAATGGCCGCCGTTTGTACGCGTATAGTGTGAAAATATGTTATATCAAGGTTGTGGACCCTATAGAGGTCACAATTTTGAACCGATTTTGATGAAACATGACATGCATGTTTATAACCCAAAGATCTTGGTTCCTTTTGATATTTGCGCCCATTGGATCGTAACTTCCTGAATTATGGCCCCTGATTGTACGAAAAATGACCTTTTTTTTTAGCTTGTGGTCCCTCTGGGGTCAGAATTATTATCCCATTTAAAAAACCGTTTGATTATATCACCGTTACATTGTAATGAAGGTTGTAATCCGACTAAAATTGACAGCTGTTCTTGTCAGGCCATCCATCCTTTATCACGAACAAGGGGAAACCACGCTAGAAAATCTAGATGAACTTTGTCACCCAATGGAGGGATCAAAAAACCCAACGTCAAGGCTACCGAGCCAGCATCTTACCCACTTAGCAACATGATCCCCAGTCGAATTTGAAGCCTACTGAAATGAACCTTTATAAACCAAATATCTTAATTCATTTCAATATTTGCACATATCAAATTCTAACTTAATGATGTAGGAAAAATCACTTTCGGTATTGCTTGTTCTCTATCCATCTCTCGAAAATGTGGGCGTATCCTGCCTGGCAGTGCCAGCCTATCTTTTTTTATTCCGGGGGAGGACATAAGCCTCGATGATGGCTTGTTTTACCCAATTTAGTTATTTTTCAAGAAATAAAACTCACTGAACGTGCACTTGGTCTTCACAGGTTTCACCGAAAAACCTCCTTTTTATACGCCCACATTGAAATGTGGTCGTATATTGTCGTCGCCCCCGTCCGTCCGTCCGTCCGTCGGTTCGGCGTCCACAATTGCTTGTGGACGCAATACAGGCTAAAGTTAATATCCGATTGACTTTAAATTTATACACAGTGTTTAAGGTCATGAGACGAAGAAGCCTATTGTTTTTCAGCGATTCCGATAATAACTACCAGAGTTATGGCCCTTGATCACTTCAAAAAATCTTGTGGACGCTCTAGAGGCCAAAGTTAATATCCAATTGACTTTAAATTTATACACAGTGTTTAAGGTCATGAGACGAAGAAGCCTATTGATTTTCAGCGATTTCCGATAATTACTGCCAGAGTTATGGCCCTTGATCAATTAAACAAATCTTGTGGACGCTCTAGAGGCCAAAGTTAATATCCAATTGACTTTCAATTTATATACAGTGTTTATGGTCATGAGACGAAGAAGCCTATTGATTTTCAGCGATTTCCGATAATTAGTGCCAGAGTTACGGCCCTTGATCACTTCAAAAAAATCTTGTGGACACTCTAGAGGCCAAAGTTAATATCCGATTTACTTTAAATTTATACACAGTGTTTAAGGTCATGAGACGAAGAATCCTATTGAGTTTTAGCAATTTCCGATAATTAGTGCCAGAGTTATGGCCCTTGATCACTTAAAAAAATCCTGCGGACGCTCTGGAGGCCAAAGTTAATATCCGATTGACTTTAAATTTATACACAGTGTCTAAGGTCATGAGACGAAGAAGCGTTTTGAATTTCAGCGATTTCTGATAATTACTGCCAGAGTTATGACCCTTGATCACTTCAAAAAATCTTGTGGATGGTCTAGAGGCCAAAGTTAATATCCGATTGACTTCAAATTTATACATAGTGTTTACAGTCATGAGACTAAGTCATCTTTCGATTTTCAGTGATTTTCAATAAATGTTGCCAGAGTTATTGCCCTTGATCACTGTGAAAAAATCCTGTGGAAGCTCTAGAGGCCAATGTTAATATCCGATCGACTTTAAATTAACACACAGTGTTTAGGGTCATGAGACGAAGAAGCCTATTGATTTGCAGAGATTTCAAATAATTATTGCCAGAGTTATCTGCCTTGATTACTTCAAAAAATCTTGTTACGCTATAGAGGCCAAACTTATCATCCGATTGACTTTAGATTGATACACAGAGTTTAAGGTGTTGAAACGAACAAGTATTTTGATTTTCAATGAATTTTGATAACTGAACAGCTAAATCCATGATATTAAATGTTTCATGTATATACTAATTGTTAGCGTGGGGTAACACTTTATAAAAAGCAATCAAATTCTAATGATTTTCTGATAATTACATAATGAGCTGTTACTCTTAATCAGTTTTTAGTGTATTACAAATGTTTCATTAGCGAAAAAAGTAAAAATATGCGACAACCCTTGTTGACTGCCCGGACGAATTTAGCTGCTGTGGGCGTATGTTTCGTTGCCTGGCAACCTATCTTTTGAACTTCGGATAAGTTATATTAAACTGTTTTTCGCCACACTTAAGTGTGGCCTGGCTTCTCCCACTATTTTCATTGAAGTGCAGTGCCGCTAGCTGTAACCTACAGGTAGAACAAAGTAGACTGAATTGACTAATAGTAATCCGTTACGCATGAGCTTACATATTGCTTGGTTAACTTTATTAGAGATATAGATCAGTGACAGCAAATGTTTTGAGACATTATGCTATTTGAAGCACAGAATGTGTACATTTTCTAATAAATTTAAAAAGTCTTTCGATCTAAATTTGGATTTAATAAGCATTCAAGACTGCATCCTTAATTTCCCCAGGTGTATCACTCCATGCTACACCACTAACTCCTGCAAACATCCTAGCTATTGAAATGAATTATCTTCCCTTTTAAACTTGTTTATGTTACAAACCAATCAAACACTCTGTTACATCACAGTGATGTAAGTGCCTTATTTGCTCATTGATATAAATTGAACAAGGGCAGATAATTCACTGACCCACTAGTAAAAGTCTTAAAATGACAGTAGTATTTTCTCAAAAATATCAAATTTATGATGGATTGATCCACACTAACTATGTACTCAGAGGGATTATTTAAGAGACTTATATTAGGAACAAATTTTATGATTATGAAACTGGAAATACTTGCCTACTCTTCATGGCGAGGTATCCAAAGTGATACATCTGTGGTGCAAAATGTATTACTGTGGCATGATATCCTTTAAGAGTTGATGTCTGCCCAGCTGGACTGAGCTTTCTAATGAACTTTAGCAATGTTGATGACAAGAGAATATCTGTGAGCTTCTCATAAACTTAGTGCCCGAATGAAACAAAATGAGTGAAATTGTGTAATCAGACAGGGTACCAAGATTTTACAGTTACTGCTTAATGAGTTAAATATCAATTATATTTACAAACATAGCCAAAACTGGGTTATAAATACAATGTAAAAATATGCAAAGTACTTTTATACACCTGGGTCAAACCAATCTCTCACAACTGGACTGTGCTGACATTTTGGAAAGAGTGGGTTATCATGGATGTGTATGTTACCCAAATGATGAGCAATAGAAGACCATTTTGCCAGCAGTATATCTGGATCTCCATCACTAGTCGCAGCACACCAATACAAGTGGTAGAGTATGCTGCGAATCCATCTTTGCACCAGAGAAAACCTCTTTTCAGTGAATTTGGAGAGCTTCTTTTGAAGATCTGTTGGTAAAAATAAAGTTATTATAATACCAGGAGCATCGTCGGTATACACTTGAAATAAAATGGGCTTATGAATACCAGCAATCGCCATGCAGTGTGCTACGGTTCTGAAACACTAACAAGGAAGAACCAACCTGGAAAATCCTCATGAACTTTCTAAAACAACGCATGGGTAGAACATGGGACTGCCTGGTTAGCGAGCCAATCCAATTATCTTTTCATTCATATACTAAACCTTAAACCTTCTAAAAAAAAAAATATATGCATTATCAAAAAGTCAGTATATGCTAGGCCATTGCAAGTACAAATTTTATGAGTTTAGGTTTTTAATCCCAAAATCAGAATAAAAAGGTTAAAGATACATTATGGGAGATTAGATAAATAGCTGGCACTTCTCACTGTAATGGGTAAAAACTAGATAATGTAAAGGGAATTTGCTGAAAATGAATGAAAGTTGAGCAACAAATCAGATCTTAATATAGTAAATATCACAGGCTAGCGCTGACATCGAGAGTTGATTATAATAATAATAATAATAATAATCATATATAGCGCTGGAATTCCAACCAAAAGGCTGCTCATTGGGGCAAATTACATTGTCGTTAATGTCATTAACAGAATGACTGTCGGAATAGTTCTGTTTTTAAGTTCCTTTTAAATGATTCTATATTGTCACTGTTTTTTACTTTTTGTGGTAAAGAGTTCCAAACAATGGGAGCAGCAGAGGAGAAAGCACCATCAGCACGATTTGACTTTGTTAAAGGTACCATTAGTAAATTCTTATCACGTGATCTTAAATTGCGAGATGGGCAGTTATTGATAAGAAGTTCTTTTAGATAACCTGGAGCAAAATCACAGTGTAGACAGGTGTAAGTTAAAACAGATATTTTAAAAATAATTCTTTGTTTAACTGGAATCCAGTGTAAATCCTAGTGTACCGGGGTTATATGTTGACTTTGTTTTGTTCTGGTTATGATTCTCGCTGCCTTATTTTTGATAAGTTGGAGTGGATTTAGCACCGAGACAGGAATTTGGTAAAGAAGGGAATTACAATAGTCAAGTTTTGACAAAACAAAAGAGCACATTAACATTTTGGCTACTTCTATATTTATGTACGGTCTGATTTTCCCAATGTTATAAAGATGAAAGTTTACAGCACGACATGTTTTACTTATAATCCTTTTCATGTTTAGTTCCTGATCAAACATAACCCCAAGGTTGTTCGCAGTTTTCGAAAGTGGTATGTCAGTGTCACCAATGGATAAAGTTTCAGTTAATAGTCGATTAAGTTGAGTTTTTGAGCCAATTTGAAGTACAACAGTTTTGTCATCATTTAGTTTTAGAAAATTGAGCTTCATCCATTGTCTGATTTCAGTAATACAGTGTTGAATTTTATCTATCTGGTTATATTCATTTTCTGATTTTAGTGATAAAATATCGCCAATTGGAGTAGCTTCTGGAGAAGTTAATTAATGTTTAATTGATACATGTAATTTAGATAACATTTCAGGCCTAAAGAAAGACCTGCAATAGGCTGATTAGCTAGCTCTTGCATAATTTATGTTTAATTATTTTAAAACTTTGCATTCAATTTTAGAACACACCTTCTAAATCTTACTTTTTATACGCCCACATGGAAATGTGGACGTATATTGCCGTCGCCCCCGTCCGTCCATCTGTCGGTCCGTCCGTCCATCGTCCACAATTTCTTGTGAACGCACTAGAGGCTAAAGTTAATATCCGATTAACTTTAAATTTATACACATTGTTTAAGGTCATGAGACGAAGAAGCCTTTTGATTTTCAGCAATATCTGATAATTATTGCCAGCGTTATAACCCTTGATCACTTTGAAAAATCTTGTGAACGCTCTAGAGGCTAAAGTTAATATCTGATTGACTTCATATTTATACACAGTGTTTAAAGTCATGAGACGAAGAGACCTATTGATTTTCACCGATTTCCGATTATTACTGCGAGTTATGACCCTTGATGTTGATCACTTTGAAAAAACTTGTGAACGCTGTAGAGGCTAACGTTAATATCAGATGGACTTTAAATTGATACACAGTATATAAAGTCATGAGACGAAGAAGCCTATTGATTTTCAGCGATTTCCAATAATTACGGCCAGATTTATGGCCCTTGATCACTTTGAAAAATCTTGTGGATGGTCGAGAGACCAAAGTAAATATCCGATTGACTTTAAATTTATACACAGTGTTTAAGGTCATGAGACGACGAAGCCTACTGATTTTCAGAGATTTCCGATAATTACTGCCCTAGTTATGGCCCTTGATCACTTTGAAAAATCTTGTGGATGGTCTAGTGGCCAGAGTTAATATCCGATTGACTTTAAATTAATACACAGCGTTTATGGTCATGAAGGGAAGAATCCTATTGATTTTCAGAGATTTCTGATAATTACTGTCAGAGTTATGGCCCTTGACCACTTCAAAAAATCTTGTGGACGCGCTAGAGGCCAAAGTTAAAATCGGATTGACTTTAAATTGATACACAGTATTTACGGTCATGAGACGAAGAAGCCTATTGATTTTCAGCGATTTCCCATAATTACTGCCAAAGTTGTCTCCCTTGATCACTTTGAAAATCTTGTGACACTCCAGAGACCAAACTTATTATCCGATTAAATGTTTTGTATACCGTACTAAATGTTACCATGGGCCAGAACTTTATAAAAACCAAACAAACTCTAATGATTTTCTGATATTTACTTTATGAGTTGTTACTCTTAATCAGATTTTTGTGTAATATAAATGTTTCATTATCGAAAAAAAGTAAAAATATGCGCCAACTCTTGTTGACTGTCCGGACGATTTAGCTGCTGTGGGCGTATGTTTCGTTGCCTGGCAACCTATCTTTGCAACATGCCACATATCCAAGTAATGGGTCACATCATTCTTCTCATCCCTAAGCCACTTCTGAATCTGTAGGTGTGCATCTGTTGTTAATGAAGGTGTTATTTCTGGCTTGGCCTCTTCTATCGTAGCAATGCACCTCTTTAAGCCCTCAAGCTCCATGCGTGGTAACTTGATTATACCTCAGAACTCTAAAATATAACCATACTTTCAAATAAGGACAGCATTGTATGTTGTTTAGATTGACAGATAATATCTTGTCAAGATGAAATGTGCATAAATAAAATAAAGATCTAAGATCCATAAGAATCTCTCTGAATATGCTACTTATCAAAAATTATATCTCAAATACATGATACATGTCAGTTCTACAAATTGCTGGCAACTTGAATGTAACAACTGTATACTGTAAGCTAAAAAAGTTAGTTGTCCTACTAAGAATAAGAACAATACTTGACCTGGACTAGTTCTGTACAAATCATGACATTTCTTCTGGTATCATGGAGACTTAAGAACCATACTTAGAACAATGCCCCATTGAATCATTACATGCATCTCCAGCAAATGCTGCATCATTGTCCAGTGCTGCCAAGTTTTCTTTCTGCTGCTTCTCCCAAATATTTCGGACTGTACCATGAAGGTACTTTTTCTGATGGATGAAGAAGGTGTCCTTTGTGTAGATCTGGACACCCCAGAAATCAAGGTCACGGACTGCTTTTTGCGGCAAAGCACCTGCAAACAGGATGGCAGCAGATAGCGAAATATTACCATCTGCTACGGTTCCTTCTTTTGGCTGACTGGACCAACTACTATTACTGTCACAAGATAAACATTGCTGTTCCACAGTGATCATTGTCCCTGTTATTGCAGATACTTTTGCAAATGCCCCACGTACACAACAAATACGACAGATTGAGAATGAGAAAAGTTCAAGGAGCTCCTTTTCATACACAACATACTTTGTAGCTTTATTTGAGCTGGATTCACTTTGATAGTCATCTGTTATCCTGAAATATTAAGAATAAATCAAATTGTATTATACAAAGAGCTAATGATTAATACTCACTGAACATTAAGTCAGAGGTTGCACAGCAATACAACTATAACTCAAGAACCAGACGCAGAATTCAATGGAAAGTAAATTTTAATTGTACTGCACCTGTAAGCTTATACTGTAACTATAAAAAAAAAAGCGATGTGGAATTTATTATGTGATTGTGAGTATCATTACGATGATTTGATACAAGATAAATACACCATGCCTCTATATTTTGGTCCATAAATTTCAAAAATACTCGGACTTTAATTTTTGAGACACTGTTCTTATCGGGATAGTCCCTTTAAAGTGTATGAGTATAGCAATTCTTACCCTCAGCTTTAATGCATTTATTTTTAATTTATTTAATAGCAAAGTGACATTATAATTAAATATCGCGATATTTGACTATATCGTTGAAAAAAAATGCCAACATTGATATCGTCCCTTTTTGCAATATCGTACAGCCCAAGTCTTGAATAGATTCCCAGAAAATTGACCTCGAATATGGTTTCAGACACAAATTTTCTAAAATTGCCGCATATTTTCGAGCCGATATAACCCGGTAGATGAGCACCTAAAAATCTGATTAGGGTTTCACACTATTGTTTTTGTTAAAATTCTTCTTATTATTAGGGTTTCACACTGCGTAGCTTGTGTGAAACACTATTGTTTTTGTTGAAATTATTCTTATTATTATTCTTCATATTATTATTATTTTTTTTTTCCAATTTGCTTATATCTCAGAAATTTCTTGTCGGATCGATACAATGTCTTCAGTTTTACTGGGAAAGTGGGTGTGACTTAGAGATTAAAGCTATTCCCGGGATTCTGCGACACTGCGAAATGTCCGAAATCACCGAAAATGTCGTTTTTTGAAATATTGCCCTAATATTAACATTAATCATTGGAGTTTAGCATATGATGCATTTTGACATAGCCAGAAACAGGGGACAGAGCTATGTTACTTTTGATTTTCGACGAATCTTGGAAGATATTAGGCGCCAAATTTTGAAAATTTAAATTTAACAAAAAACTTTTTTATTTATTAATATTTTTATGTGACATTTTAACCAAGGTTAAAGAGTCATCTGATTTGAACAAAAATGTCAACATTTTTTGTTTCCGTAATTTTCCTTGGCCGCCATTAGCTAATTTAGTTTTTCAATCCCACATTAATTATTTATTGTTCGATTTGTATATAACCATGTTCAGATGTTCCGTGGTTCAAAATGCCATTTGTTTTGTTACCGGTAAAGTTTCCTGTAGGCACCGGAAGTGGCGTAAATTCAGCAAAAACTACAATATTGACAGTTCGGTACCACTTTTTGAAAGCAAATACTATTTTCTACTAATCTGATCTTACTCAAAAGATGCGCCCTGTAAAGGTGCACAAAATCTCGGACTCAGTTTTTTTAATTTCAATTTTGTTTTCGGGCAATTTCGGTTAAAAAGTAAAAAAGGGGGTAAAAATAAGCTATTTACAACCCATCCAGTGTCTTCATATATTAAAATATTTCTTCGATACTTTCATAAACTTGTAGCAATAATCCATACAAAGAGAATGTATGTGAAATTTAGTTTGTAATATAAGCAGTTGCCGAGAAATGGGCAATATCGCATGAGTCACTTTTCACGTTATTTTGGCTGTAAAAGAATCAATTATTATTCAATTTTCAATTTTCTTTCACTGTCTGTTGCCTATTGCCACAGTCAACTATTCCAAACCATTTTAACACTTTCACTGTTACCGGAAGTGACGTAATTTAGGCAATAACTGAATTTTTAACATTAAAAATACATTTTTTATTCAAATGAGTATTATTTGTAATATTTTTAGAATGGTGAAATTTGGCTCCCATCAACAAATAGAATGAACCCATACGATCATATAGATACCACAAAATGGTTTCTAACTTGTGCGGTTGCAGAGAAATAGTCGATTGTCTACAAGTCACTTTTCATGGATTTTGGTCTATAAAAGTGGCAATTATTATTCTATTTACATACAATTTTCACTATATGATGTCATATGCCATTTCAGATTTCATAAAACTAATTGAACATTTTCTTTATCACTGGAAGTAATGTAATTTTGTCAGGATCACTTACAAGTAACAAATGTATAAAATGAATTGATATTTGCTGGATTTGGTTGATTCTGCGTCCAATTTATTTGATGTGTGCAATGTTTATGGGGAAACCTGTTTAATCGTTTCATTGGTACCGGAAGTGACATATGTTCAAGGGTAACGTGGCACCGGAAGTGACATGTTAACGGGTAACGTGGCACCAGTGAAACCCGTCATTCCTGCATGTTAGGTCTAGTTATTCTTATTAAGCTTTCATATTACATATGAAAGCTTATTGTTTCTGTTAAGATTATTATTGTTATTTTTTTTGTGTGTGTTTTCTTCAAATCGGATTTCTCAGAATCTATCCGTAGGATCTTTCTGAAATTTTGACCTACCCCCCCAAAAATGGGGTGCGAACCTTGATTAAATATATTTTCAAAACGTTTTACGAAATCACCGAAATTTACGAACGACGTAATGGACAATGCATAGTCGTAACTTTGTTATTTTTTGACCGATTTTACTAATTCTTTTTTCTTTGAATACCTTGAAAAAAATCTTTTTCATCTGCAGTTTTACATTTTCGAATTTCGAAAATTCGTCGCTGTGATTTCGAACCGGAAGTTTTGACCAATTTGACAACTTCTTTAATGGTTGTACGATTTTCATGAAATTTAGTATATATGTAGACCTTACCGATGTGACTTCAAAAATATAATTAGAAATTTTCTAAATTATCTCCCCTTGACGAAATTAAGGATCAAAATTTTCAAAAAAATCATCGAAATATAGGTCAGAATGGCCTGATTTTTTTTTTTGGATACTAGATAAGTAATTATTGATTTGTACACAAAATATGAAGTTTGTTGATGGAACCGGAAGTGCCACCATCTTGAAACGTGAAAAATCCCTAAGGCTTTTTTGCTAATTTACTTACAGACACGGGAGTTATATTTTCTGAATCCTTGAAAGATGGCCTAAAAATTGCTTAGAGCAGAATTTTGATTTAGGTCAGTTGATGGTTGCCATTTTGAAGTGAATATTAAAAGTAGTAGCAATTTGAAGGGCCGAAACTTTGAAACACAATAACTCTCCTTCTAATTGAGCTAGAATGTTCAATCTTGTTGTAGACGTTCACTATGTCAATGTCATGATTGAGTTCAAAGATGAGCATTTTCTTCCTAGGGTAAGCAGAGATAAGCATGCTGATTTGTTGATTCTTTAGGGCAAGATAACTTCGGTTATAATGAAGGGAGGGCGGTGAAACTCTTGTTAATCGAGAGTGTAATAGCTGGCCTGTTGTGTGAAGTCGTTGTATCTTTTTTTTTAAATATCAGGGATAGCAGAAAAAAAGAGATCGAAAATCCAAAAAGTCGTATGTTTACGATTTGGAGCATCTTTAAAGGTTCTTTTCTCATAGAGTCAACATAATACTTTTTGGGAACTTCTTCTACAAAGAGTCTTATCGGTAGTCTTTTATATGAAAACTTCGATCAACAGTCCAAGATAGAAGAATAAAAGGATCGAACATTGAAAACGGCACCCTTTCATTGTTAAGCGAAACATGCAGTGTGGGTGACTACAATCTGCACATTTAGTCATCGTATAGAGCTTATTCAACAGTATCGAATTCCAACTGCTTAGGGATATTTTACGTGCACTCCAATGTTTACACGCGACCTTGGTTTTTCGTCCCATCCGAACGACTAGACAGCTGTCCTTGTCAGGCCCTCCGTTCTGCCTCACTGACAAGGGGGAACCACGCCGGAAAATCGAGATGAACTTTCTCGTTGCAGAACTTTCAATTCAGGCCAAACGTTTATTGCATACGATTAAGCTGGTCAGTTGGAGCTTATTTTCAAAAGTTTTGTAATAATCGGTTGGTAATTAAAATACCTTGCGAATTAAACTGTTAAAACAGAAAATTTCGCCCGGTTAAAATGTTTCTTGCTATAAGTCAGCAATTTCCAGATTTTAGGGAGGCTGAATGGTTAGCATACGCGCGCTGTATCGTAACGTCTGTCATTGGGTCAACCGGCGTCGTTTCGATTTCCAAGTTGCACGTGACATGGAGTATGGTGTCCAACCTCGTGGGTTTTCTCCGTGTTCTTCGGTTTCCTCCCACGGCTAAAGACCCGTACGCGCAAGGGAAGTTTATAAATAAAATTAAAAAACATATGTTGGTCCCGAAATGACCTAGTTTGTGTCGAATGGACGTTGAGCCGCATTTCTCTCTTTCTCTTTCATTTTTAAAGTTTTGTAATAATCGGTTGGTAATCAAAGGTACTGTAAAAGTGATAAAACATAAAATTTCGCCCGGTTGTAATGTTTCTCACTTTAAAGTCAGCAATTTGCCGATTTTAGAGGGCAAATGTTTATTGCGAACAATTAAGCTGGTCAGGGGGAGCTTATTTTTAAGGGAGGCTGAATGGCTGAATGTTTAGCATGTGCGCGTTGTATCGTAACGTCTGTCATTGAGTCAACGGGCGTCGTTTCGATTTCGAGATTGCACGTGACATGGAGTATGGTGTCCAACCTCGTGGGTTTTCTCCGTGTCATTCGGTTTCCTCCCAACAGCTGAAGACCAGTACGCGCAAGGGGAGTTTTTAAATAAAATTAAAAAACATATGTTAGTCCCGAAATGACCTAGTTTGTGTCGAATGGACGTTAAGCCGCATTTCTCTTTCTTTTTTTTATTTTTAAAGTTTTGTAATAATCGGTTGGTAATCAAAGATACTGTAAAAGTGATAAAACAGAAAATTTCGCCCGGTTGTAATGTTTCTCACTTTAAAGTCAGCAATTTGCCGATTTTAAGGGGAAAACGTTTATTGCGAACGATTTAGCTGATCAGGGGGAGCTTATTTTTAAAAGGTTTGTAATATTCGGTTGATAACTAAAGGTACCGTGCAAATTAAACTAATAAAATAGATTTCGCCCGGTTGAAATGTTTCTATCTGTAGGTCAGCAATTTGCCGATTTTAGGGAGGTTGCGTGACTGAATGGTTAGCACGTGCGCTCTGTATCATAACGTCTGTCATTGAGTCAACTGGCGTTGTTTCGATTTCTTGGTTGTACGTGACAAGGAGTATGGTCGCCTGTCCAACCTCGTAGGCCGTAACGCCGCTGCCCGGGTAAAATTTCCCTCATTGCACACTTTATGGCGTATGCCCGTCTTCATTAGCCCATTTTAGGAGCAAAACAGTAGGACGTTAAACCCCATTCAATTTGATTTCATTTTCTCTATGTTGCTTATTTATTATAGTGGATAAATGTTTTTCTGGTTCTATTAATTATTTCATTTCTGCATAGAAATCTTGCTTTGACCAGTTTTTTTATTGCAAAGTGCCATTCTTGTATATTGCAGTCTATGACCCTTTGTTTAAAACATGCTTAAGAAGTTGTCACGATTTCCTACTTATAACCAAACATATTGGAAACCATAATTATATAACATATCTCTAATTTTTGAAGCCCGATTACAGCTATACAAGTTAAGGTTATTTCCCTTTAGTTTAAAGATTATTTTTTGCCCGGGTGCAATGTTTCTCACTACATTTAAATTTGTAACTTTGTGAGTTTTGACCGATTTTGATAATTATGTCTTTATAATTTTCCAAATTTACATATTTAACGTAAATATTCAAACAATTGGGATCAACCTGATTCAAAAATTTTTAGTTTTGTTCAAAGTTATCTCATTTAATTTTTCGATGTTTTCTTACCATTTTCATTTCATTTTTCTGAAAGTTTTGAAGTGGGAAGTCATCCGGATTACAGCAACACAAGTATCAGTTATTGTCCCCCGCCTTTCGAAGAAAGTTTGGGGACTATTAAAGTGGGTTCGTCCGTCCGTCCGTCTGTCTGTCTGTCTGTCTGTCCGTCTGTCCGTCACACTTTTTGGGACACAATAACTCTCTTCCTAATTGAGCTAGAATGTTCAAACTTGGTGTATGTGTTTATTTGGTCAATGCCTTGATGGAGTTCGAAGATGAGCATTTTCCGCTTAGGGTAAGCAGAGATAAGCAATTTGATTGGTTGATGCTTTGGGACACGATAACTTTAGTTCTAATTAAGTGAGAGTAATGAAACTTGGTGTATAGTTTCATTACAGTAATACCTTGACTAAGTTCGATAATGAGCATTTTCTGCTCAGGGTAAGCAGAGCAATTTGATTGGTCGAGACTTTGGAACACAATAACTCTCCTTCTAATTGAGTTAAAATGTTCAAACTTGGTGTATATGCTTATAAGGTCAATGCCTCGATGGAGTTCGATAATGAGCATTTTCTGCTCAGGGTAAGCAGAGCGATACGCAATTTGATTGGTCGAGACTTTGGAACACAATAACTCTCCTTCTAATTGAGTTAAAATGTTCAAACTTGGGGTATATGCTTATTAGGTCAATGCCTTGATGGAGTTCGAAGATGAGCATTTTCCGCTTAGGGTAAGCAGAGATAAGCAATTTGATTGGTTGATGCTTTGGGACACGATAACTTTAGTTCTAATTAAGTGAGAGTGATGAAACTTGGTGTATAGTTTCATTACAGTAATACCTTGACTAAGTTCGATAATGAGCATTTTCTGCTCGGGGTAAGCAGAGCGATACGCAATTTGATTGGTCGAGAGTAGCCGAGACTTTGGAACACAATAACTCTCCTTCTAAGTGAGTTAAAATGTTCAAACTTGGTGTATATGCTTATTAGGCCAATGCCTTGATGGAGTTCGAAGATGAGCATTTTCCGCTTAGGGTAAGCAGAGATAAAAAATTTGATTTGTTGATACTTTGGGACAAGATAACTTAGGTTCATCTTGATTGATGATTTTTATGCCAATACAATGACTGCATTCTCATTTAGTATTGGATTCGACAGTAAAAGTGTATAGAAACGATTGACTTGGACACGAGCGCCCTTTCCCTTGGCCAGAGGGGCCCTTTTGTCTGCCTTTAGGGTCCCCCTAACTAGGGTACATTTTCATTTTTCTCGTCGGTTTTAGCATTTTTCTTTATAAAACACTTTTGGATGACACTTCGTGCACAGTTTGATTGCTCGATACGTTTGAAAAAAATAAATGCGATTAATTAATATGTGTCTTCTATTTATTTTGGGATTTCGGCGGGGGACATCAGCCTCACTGTTGGCTTGTTTCCCTTTAGTTTTCAGATTATGCAATGTTTCATACTATATTTAGACTTGTAACTTCGCGAGTTTTTGACCAATTTTGATAGTTTGTTATTCTTATCCTTTTATTTGAGATACTTGATATAATCGATGACACGTGACGATGAATATGAAAGCTTTCATATCTGCATATCGCGAGTTTTTGACCAATTTTGATAGTTTGTTATTCTTATCCTTTTATTTGAGATACTTGATATAATCGATGACACGTGACGATGAATATGAAAGCTTTCATACCTGCATGGGACAGTAGCAGATCTAGTTATTATTATTTTTTTTTTCCAATTTGCTTATATCTCAGTAACTACATGTCGGATCGATGCAATGTCTTGAGTTTTACTGCGAACGTGGGTGTGACTTAGAGATTAAAGCTATTTCCAGCATTCTGCGACAATGCGAAATGTCCGAAATCACCGATTTTTTTAAATATTGCCGTAATGTTAACAACAATTGTTGGATTTTATCGTTTGATAGTTTTTGACATAGCCAGAGACATGGCACATAGCTACGGGTCTTTAGATTTTTAAATTTCGTCGAATCTTCGGATAAATAAGGCGCCAAATTTTGAAAATTTAAAATTTGACAAAAAACTTTGTTATTAATGAATAGGGTTAAAGGGTCGTCTGATTTGGGTAAAAATGTGAACATTTTTTTTCTGGATAATTTTCTTGGTCGCCATTGGCTAATTCAGTTTATCGGTTCTATATAAATTATTAATTGTCCGATTTGTATAAAACTAAGTTTATATGCTCCATGGTCCAAAATGTCATTTTTGTTTTTGTTACCGGCAAAGTTTCCTGTCGGCACCGTAAGTGACGTAAATTTAGCAAAAACTACAATTTTAACATTTCGGTACCACTTTTTGAAAGCAAAAATTATTTTTTTCAAATCTTATATGACTGAAAAGATGTGCCATATAAAGGCGCACAAAACATCGGGCTCAGTTTTTTTAATTTCGATTTCATTTTCGGGCAATTTGGATTAAAGGGTGAAAAAAGGTGTCAAAATGAGCTATTTACAACCCATCCAGCGCCTTCATATTAAAAAAATATCTTCGTAACATTCATAATCTCGTAGCAATAACCCATACGAAGAGAATGTATGTGAAAATTAATTTGTAATATGCGCAGTTGCCGAGAAAAAGTCAGTTTGCATGAGCCACTTTTCACGTTATTTTGGCTGTAAAAGAATCAATTATTATGTGATTTTCAATTTTCTTTCACCATTGGATGCCTAATGCCATAGTGGACAAGGTCAAACCATTCTACCTAATACCCTGCCACCGGAAATGACGTCCTTTGCTCAAAACTTAATATTTAGCATTAAAAAACAATATTTTATTCAAATGGGTCGTACTTGTTTTTTTTTTCAAATTATGATATTCGATTCTATTCATCAAATAGAATGAACCCATACGATCATACAGATATCACAAAACGGTTTCTAACTTGTACGGTTGCAGAGAAATGGGCGATTTTCCACAAGTCACTTTTCGAGGATTTTGGTCTATCAAATTGTCGGTTATTATTCGATTTTCATAAAATTTTCACGATATGATATCTTATGTCATTTATGATTTCATAGAAATAATTTAACATTTTCAGTATCATCGGAAGTAATTATATTTTGGCAAAAACTGTATTTTTAGCTTTCAAAACAGATATTTTTTTTCAAATGAGTCTGATTTGTAATGTATTTAAAATTATGATATTTAGTTCGCACCAAATAATAGAATGAACCCATGATGCTATCATACATATACTACAAAGTGGTTTCTAACTTGTACGTTAGAAGAGAAGTAGCCGATTTTCTACAAGTCACTTTTCAAGTTTTTTGGTCAATAAAAGTGGCAATTATTATTCGATTTACATAAAATTTTCACTATATGATATCTTATGCCATTTCTGATTTCATGAAACTAATTGAACATTTTCATTATCACCGGAATTACTGTAATTTTATTAGGATCAATTACATGTTACAAATGTATAAAATGAATTGATATTGCTGGATTTTTGTTGATTCTGTTTCCCTTTTATTTGATGTGTCATGTGTGCAATGTTTATGTGGAAATCTGTTTATAGGTGCCATTGGTTCAAGGGCAACATAGGAGCGAAAGTGACGTAAGTTTAAAGTTAACGTGGCACCAGTGAAACCCGTCATTCCTGCATGCAGATCTAGTTATAGTTTGTAATTATAGTTTGTAATTATAGATTATAGTTTGTAATTATAGTTTTTACTGATGTTTTCAACATTATGTGAAAACCATGTCAATTATCACCAAACGAGTTAAACAGTACCCGCTTCGATTTTGCCGAAATTTATTTTATATGTCTTTTAGGGATGAAAAAGCTGATATTCCAAATTTGAACTTGGTCCAACTTTGTAGTTCCTAAGATACGGTCCACCAAATTTGGAAGATTTTCAGCTAAAATGGGATTCACCGACATTATTCAAATGACCATAACCCATTAACCAATAGACCGATTCAGCTAAGGTTGTCAAGGACGTCACGTGACCTGAATTGGGTGGTAACCATTATAACAATATGGCATCGCCTTCGTTTGTTCTTGTTTCGCGTATATATCACAGAGGATAACGTAACTTTTTGTGTAAACAAAAATAAAAGGCCCATCCTTTTAGTTGACTAGCCTGACATAGCCCACCTATGCGACTATCGCGTAGGCTAGCTACCGGTAATCAAAAACAGCAAGGGCCGGTTGCTTACCGATGCCGAGCAGGGCTTATTTATAGGCTATACAATACAATTATTTTTTTAAACAAAATTCAGCTTATTAACTGACTAACCTAGTGTTATATCCAGCTGTGTACCTAAATGATGTATGTCTTTAATTGGAGTTGTTTCCCATTAATGTATATTCATTATTATTTGGGACTATTTTGTTGTGTATGAATACATTGGTAATAAAGTAGTCTGCGCCATGTGCTATGAAAATGGATGACTGAAAATATAATGCGTTGTCTTTACTTGCTGCTGCTATGGCTTCTACAATGCCTGCCACCTACGATACAACATTTTGGCGACGAGGTAAACTCTTTTGCTGCTAATACTTACGGAATCATGGCATCTTCTACGCCATATCGTTCGGAAAACCTGTCTGGTTCGCCGTTCGATCGGGATTTGTTTTCACCACTTACAGTGATCGATGAAACGCCCGTGCCTTTGCCTACGCAGTCACAGAATACTGCTACACAAATTCTGTCGAATGCCAACGTCCAATTGCCTACACCATTTTTAGAGTCGCCGGGTAAGCCTGCCATTGATTGGGGAATCTGGGAGAGAATATTTTTCAACTACATGGACGTTATTTCTGCCGAAAATCTTCCTGATTGCAAGAAGAAATCTTTGCTTGTTCATGCGCTTGGAACAGAAGGTCAACGCATTTATTACACCTTACCAGTGCCTGGTGAAACCTTTCAAGAATCGTTGCTTGCCTTACGTACACATTTTCAACCCCAAGTGAATGTGGTTACAGAACGTTACAAATTTCGTTCTAGAAGTCAACAGCCCGGCGAGACCGTTGATCAGTTTGTTGCTGCCTTACGTGGCTTGATAGCTACATGTGACTACGGTGCCTTCGGTGAAGAAATGATCCGCGACCAGTTGATAGAGAAAACTCTTGTCACACGTATTCGTGAACGCTTATTGATGGAAAGTTCTTCACTTACCCTGCAAAAAGCTTTAACGATTGCTCGTTCTACTGAAGCTGGTATACGAGAATCTAAACTACTGAGTGGTTCAACATTACACAGAGATGTTAATTCTGTCAGTGGTGCACGACGTAAGACATGTTTTGATGCTAAACGTCCTTCAGTTTCAAAACCAGAGAAATTTAAGAAGAATTCCTCTCATCCTACTAAGAATAAACCTACTGCCTGCTTACGATGTGATTCCATTAAGCATCTTGCTAATGACCCGTCTTGCCCCGCAAGGACTGTAGCCTGTTCGAAATGTGGTAAAATTGGACATTTTGCGAAGATTTGTATGTCTGACAGTAAAGTTACTACGAACCATATTATTGATACGGAATTGCTACCTGTCAGTAACACATCTGAAGAACCACACCTCTATATTTTTACCGTTAACCCTGCTGCTGTTGACAAAGTTTATTGTGACTTCATGATATCCTCTGCTGGTGTAACTGTTACGGAAAGTATGATGGTTTACACAGGTTCGTCCGTTACGATTTTGCCGAAAAGACTTTACGAGTCTGATTTTGGAGACGTTCCGCTTACCAAGGCTTCGTTAAATTTATCAACTTACGAAGGAACACCGATTAAAGTTACAGGTTGTATGAAGAGTATTTTCCAGTATGGTGATCGCTCAGCTGAAATCATTGTTTTTATTGTTTATGGCAATGCTCCATTGGTTGGAATGGATGTTATTCAGAAATTAAGATTGACAATTTCGTCTAATGCTGTTGATGTAAACTCTGTTACACATTCTTTTGTGCATAAAGTTTTGGTTAATGAAGACGTTAAACCAGTGCAACAGAAACTCAGACGCTTACCTTTTGCTGTACGTGATCAAGTAAAACTTGAACTTCAACGTTTAGAAACATCAGGAGTCATAGAGAAATGCGCCGCTTCCCCTTGGGTTTCAAATATTGTGGTTGTGAAGAAGAAAAATAACACTGTACGTCTTTGTGTTGATCTTCGCGAACCTAATAAGGCTGTTGTTATAGATCAACATCCATTACCTCATTTAGAAGAACTTTTATCACAATTTAAAGATGCATCAGTCTTTTCTGTTATTGATTTAAAGGATGCCTATCATCAGATTTCGCTCGATGAATCTAGTCGAAATCTTGCTTGTTTTATTACACACGAAGGGATGTACAGATACCGATCTCTACCCTTTGGACTTGCTTCTGCACCCGTTTTTTTCCAGAGAACAATGTCGTCTGTGCTTAATAACTTACCTGGTATAAAATGTATCTTGGACGATATTGCTATTTATGGTCGTAATATGACTGAACACGACGAACGTCTTACTACAGTGTTACAACGCTTAGAAACGGTTAACTTACAACTGAACCTTGACAAATGCAAATTACGTCAATCTAGTGTTAACTTTTCTGGACATGTGATTTCTGCCTCTGGAATTTCCCCTAAAGATGACCCTGTTCAGGCCATTATTGCTGCACCTACCCCCAAGGATGCTACTGCTGTTCGTTCATTCCTTGGTACTGCTACTTATTACTCCAGATTTGTACCTAACTTTAGTTCTCTTAAACCTTTAAGACGTTTAATGGTACAAACTTTATTTGGGATCAATCTGCTGATGCCAGTTTTAAGAAACTAAAAGGACTTATTGCTGCTACTCCTGTTCTTGCTTCTTACAATTCTACATTGCCAACGTATGTATCTACAGATGCTTCAAATTACGGTTTGGGTGCTGTACTTACCCAAATTCACCCTACCTATGGTGAACGCACTGTTGCTTTTGCGTCCAGGACATTGTCTGATTGTGAACGTCGCTACTCTACTATCGAGAAGGAGGCCCTAGCCTGTGTTTGGGGTGTTGAAAAATGGCGTATGTTCTTATGGGGACGTAAATTCACTCTACGCACAGATCATCAGCCTTTGAAGACTATCTTCACGTCAAGAGGATTAGGACGGTCTAGTATGCGTATTTCTAGATGGGCTGCACGCCTTATGGTTTACACCTTTGATATTCAATACCAAAAAGGAGTTGACAACACAGTTGCTGATTGCATGTCACGAATTCCTTTGCTTAATTCCGATACGGATGAAGATCGTTTCGATGATGAAATGGTTACCTTAATTGCTAGTGACCTACATGCTGTTACTATAACCGAGTTAAAGAGTGCAAGTACTGAGTGTCCGTTGTTTGCTACTGTACGACACAAGATTTTACATGGATGGCCTACAAGTAAGAAAAATATGTCTGCTGACTTACTACCATTTTTATACGCCCACATTTTCATGTGGACGTATTATGTCGTCGCCCCTGTCCGTCCGGACGTCCGTCCGTCCGTCCGTCCGGACGTCCGTCCGTCCGTCCGTCCGTCCACAATTTGTTTGTGGACTCTCTACAGGTCACAATTCTTATCCGATTTTGACGAAACTTGAAATATAGGTTTATCCCCAAAAGTTCTCGGCTGCTTTCGATATTGGCATGTATCGGATCAAAACTTCATGGATTATGGCCCCTGATTGTACGAAAAATCACGTTTTTAGCTTGTGGACCCTATAGAGGTCACAATTTTGAACCGATTTTGATGAAACTTGACATGCATGTTTATAACCCAAAGATCTTGGTTCCTTTCAATATTTGCGGCTTACGGAATGTAATTTCCTGAATTATGGCCCCTGATTGTCCGAAAAATCACCCTTTTTAGCTTGTGGTCCCTCTGGAGGTCACAATTATTATTCGATTTAAAAAACCGTTTGATTATATCACCGTTACACCCTAAGGAAGGTTGAGTTCGAATTTCGGGAAAATCGGACGAAAATTGCCATACAAAATGGCCGCCGTTTGTACGCGAATACTGTTAAAAAATGGTATATCAAGGTTGTGGACCCTGTGGAGGTCACAATTTTGATTCGATTTTGATGAAACTTGCAATTCATGGTTATAACCCAAAGATCTTGCTTCCTTTCGATATTTGCGCATATCGGATCGTAACTTCCTGAATTATGGCCCCTGATTATACGCAAAATCGCCTTTTTTTTAGCTTGGAGGTCACAATTATTATTCGATTTAAAAAACCGTTTGATTATATTACCGTCACACCCTAAAGAATGTTGAGTTCGAATTTCGGGAAAATCGGACGAAAATTGCCATACAAAATGGCCGCCGTTTGTACGTGAATACTGTTAAAAAATGGTATATCAAGGTTGTGGACCCTGTGGAGGTCACAATTTTGATGAAATTTGAAATTCATGGTTATAACCCAAAGATCTTGCTTCCTTCCGATATTTGCGCATATCGGATCGTAACTTCCTGAATTATGGCCCCTGATTATACGCAAAATTGCCTTTTTTTTTAGCTTGGAGGTCACAATTATTATCCGATTAAAAAAAACGTTTGATTATATTACCGTTACACCGTAAGGAAGGTTGAGTTCAAATTCGGGAAAATCAGACCAAAATTGTCATACAAAATGGCCGCCGTTTCTACGCGAATACTGTTAAAAAATGGTATATCAAGGTTGTGGACCCTGTAAAGGTCACAATTTTAATTCGATTTTGATGAAACTTGAAATTCATGGTTATAACCCAAAGATCTTGGTTCTTTTCAATATTTGCGCATATCGGATCGTAACTTCCTGAATTATGGCCCCTGGTTATACGCAAAATCCCCCTTTCTTTAGCTTGTGGTCCCTCTGGAGGTCACAATTATTATCCAATTTAAAAAAACGTTTGATTATATCACCGTTGCACTGTAAGGAAGGTTGAGTTTGAATTTCAGGAAAATCGGACCAAAATTGACAGACAAAATGGCCGCCGTTTGTACGCAAATACTGTTAAAAAAATGATATATCATGGTTGTGGACCCTGTATAGGTCACAATTTTAATTCGATTTTGATGAGGAAGGTTGAGTTCTAATTTCGTGAAAATCGTACCCAAATTGCCGGACGAAATGGTCGCCGTTTGTACGCGAATAGTGTAAAAATATGGTATATCATGGTTGTGGACTCTCTACAGGTCACAATTCTTATCCGATTTTGATGAAAAGTCACATTTCTAGGTTGTGTACCGTCACACCATAATCATTGTCGGTTTCGAATTTCATTAATATCAGACTGGAACTGACCAACTAAATGGCTGCTCCCAATACAGTATGAAATACAGGACTTAAAGATGCAGGAAAAATCACTTTCGGTATTGCTTGTTCTCTGTCCATCTCTCGAAAATGTGGGCGTATCCTGCCTGGCAGTGCCAGCCTATCTTATAATGTTCGAGACGAACTTGCTGTTCACGACAATCTAATATTAAGAAGAAACCGCGTTGCTGTACCTGTTGCATTACAATGTCGCTTGATTGAATTGGCTCATGAAAGTCACCAGGGAATCGTGCGTACGAAACAACGCCTTCGTTTACTTTACTGGTGGCCGCAGATGGATGCGTCTGTTGAACTTGCCATTAAATCATGTGCTACTTGTCAAACTCATGATAAAACTGCTACACCACGTACTGCTCCTTTAATGCCTATAACTTACCCAAAAGGACCATGGGACCGTGTTTCAATTGATATTGTTGGTCCATTTCAAACTGCTCCTTTACCTTGCCGTTATGCTGTTACCTTGATTGATCATTATTCAAAATGGCCCGAAATCAGTTTTATGTCCAATATTACAACTACACATATTACTGAATTTTTAGATACCATTTTTGCTCGAGAGGGTTTTCCCAATAACTTGTTAAGTGACAATGGTGTACAATTTGTCTCTCGAGAGTTTGAAGATTATCTTGCTCAACGTAATATAAAACATTTACGTACATCCAATTACCACCCTCAGTGTAATGGTGCCTTAGAGAGATTTCATAGATGTCTTAAGGATACTATAATATCTGCTGGTATTGAAACCAACTGTTAGAAACTTTTTGTTTATCTATCGCGCTACGCCACATGCTACCACTGGAATTGCCCCATCTGATTTAATGCATGGTCGTGAAATGAAAACTTTATTACATGTGCTTGAACCTACCAATTCTGCTGTTACTAATGATAATATTGTTCGTAATCGTGTAAAACTGAAACAAGTTGCTATGAAAAGTTATTCCGATAATCACCGTTGTGTACAAACATCCGATTTTGTGCAAGGAGATTATGTGCGTGTTCGTACACCAATTAAACCTTTAAAAGGAAATCCTGGTTACACCGAACCTATGAAAATTCTGTGTAAAGTTAGTAATAATTCAAGCAAACTGAATGATGGTAAAATATGGAATGCTGCACATTTATCTGCGTGTACAGCTCCTATTCGTCCGCCAGATCTATCATCTGATAACAATACTACAATAAATCGTAAATCAAGTAGACGTTGTGTTGCTAGTAAAAAACGATGACTTTGTCTATTATTAACTCTACTTGACTTTAGTATAATTTTTTGCAAAAGATTTGCATTTCATATTTTGTTTCATCATTTCCTTGCTATTTTGTTCAGTTGCCTTTGAGATTGTTGCCAATCTTAGAAAGGGGGGTATGTTATATCCAGCTGTGTACCTAAATGATGTATGTCTTTAATTGGAGTTGTTTTCCATTAATGTATATTTGTCCCCCGCCCTTTCGAAGAAAGTTGGGGGACTATTAAAATGGGTTCGTCCGTCCGTCTGTCTGTCTGTCCGTCTGTCTGTCCGTCTGTCTGTCCGTCTGTCCGTCCGTCTGTCTGTCCGTCTGTCTGTCCGTCACACTTTTTGGGACACAATAACTCTCTTCCTAATTGAGTTAGAATGTTCAAACTTGGTGTATGTGTTTATTAGGTCAATGCCTTGATGGAGTTCGAAGATGAGCATTTTCCGCTTAGGGTAAGCAGAGATAAGCAATTTGATTGGTTGATGCTTTGGGACACGATAACTTTAGTTCTAATTAAGTGAGATTGATGAATGGTGTATAGTTTCATTATAGTAATACCTTGACTAAGTTCGATAATGAGCATTTTCTGCTCAGGGTAAGCAGAGCTATACGCAATTTGATTGGTCGAGAATTTGGAACACAATAACTCTCCTTCTAATTGAGTTAAAATGTCCAAACTTGGTGTATATGCTTATTAGGTCAATGCCTTGATGGAGTTCGAAGATGGGCATTTTCCGCTTAGGGTAAGCAGAGATAAGCAATTTGATTGGTTGAGGCTTTGGGACACGATAACTTTAGTTCTAATTAAGTGAGAGTGATGAAACTTGTTGTATAGTTTCATTATAGTAATACCTTGACTAAGTTCGATAATGAGCATTTTCTGCTCAGGGTAAGCAGAGCGATACGCAATTTGATTGGTAGAGACTTTGGAACACGATAACTCTCCTTCTAATTTAGTTAAAATGTTCAAACTTGGTGTATATGCTTATTAGGTCAATGCCTTGATGGAGTTCGAAGATGACCATTTTCCGCTTAGGGTAAGCAGAGATAAGCAATTTGATTGGTTGATGCTTTGGGACACGATAACTTTAGTTCTAATTAAGTGAGATTGGTGAAACTTAGTGTATAGTTTCATTATAGTAACACCTTGACTAAGTTCGATAATGAGCATTTTCTGCTCAGGGTAAGCAGAGCTGTACGCAATTTGATTGGTCGAGAATTTGGAACACAATAACTCTCCTTCTAATTGAGTTAAAATGTTCAAACTTGGTGTATATGCTTATTAGGTCAATGCCTTGATGGAGTTCGAAGATGAGCATTTTCCGCTTAGGGTAAGCAGAGATAAGCAATTTGATTGGTTGAGGCTTTGGGACACGATAACTTTAGTTCTAATTAAGTGAGAGTGATGAATCTTGGTGTATAGTTTCATTACAGTAATACCTTGACTATGATCGATAATGAGCATTTTCTGCTCAGGGTAAGCAGAGCGATAAGCAATTTGATTTGCCGAGACTTTTGAACACAATAACTCTCCTTCGAATTGAGTTAAAATGTTCAAAATTGGTGTGTATGCTTCTTAGGTCAATGCCTTGATGGAGTTCTAAGATGAGCATTTTCTTCTTACGGTAGGCAGAGATAAGCAATTTTTGGATGACACTTTGTGTTCAGTTTGATTGGTCGATACGTTTGAAAAAAATAAATGTGCGATTAATTAATATGTGTCATCTATTTATTTTGGGATTTCGGCGGGGGACATCAGCCTCACTGTTGGCTTGTCATTATTATTTTGGACTATTTTGTTGTGTATGAATACATTGGTAATAAAGTAGTCTGCGCCATGTGCTATGAAAATGGATGACTGAAAATATAATGCGTTGTCTTTACTTGCTGCTGCTATGCCTTCTACAATGCCTGCCACCAACGATACAACACCTAGCCTACCTGTTTAACTACGGTATTTAGTAAATATTGTCGCTTGTGGATATGTAGACCTACTTTTGACAATAATATGATTCAGGCTTATTGTTTGTAGACTACTTTCTCCGTAATAGGCCAACCTTTGTCATTTCATTCTTTACCTTTATTTATTAATATTTGTAATTTTAAAATAAAAAGAGATCTCCATTAATAGGCCAACTTCAATATTACAGAACACACATATTGACATAGGCCTGAGAGTTCATTTTTTGCCCGATGCTTTTATTGAGCACGATGCCAAGAAAAGGCGCTTATCTTATAATTGAAAAAGGGTGTCGTGCCACAACTTTTTGAATGGCTGAAGGAGAAACCTAACCGTAATTAAAATTGTCCAATAGAAAATATAGCCTCCGTCGAGTGCCGTTATTTTTCAAGGTCTTATGAGGTAGGCTACGGTTATGTAGGTTCATTTTCCCGACAGACGTGGATTTAAAGGGCGCATTTTTAAGACCAGTCCCCAATAATTAAAAGCGCCTTTCCATCTTATAGGCCCAATACGTCGCTATATGAAATTATTTCGCGCCTACTATACGGTTACATCGAGATTCTTGTCCATTCATTATTCTATTGTTCATAAGAGTTTGCTCCCAACAAAACCTTAGATGCCAGGAAATTGACTTAAATTTTCTAAATTTTATGTGCTTCCATTATACAAGGTTGTTTTGCAGCGAAAAGAAAGCTTTCAAAACATGTAAATGTATCTTTATTGTGTTTGTATTAAAGGTCTGTGGTAAAGGGACATACCGATTTGAGAAATTCACACTAATCTATCAACGGCTAGATTTTCGATAACCTTCTGTCGTTGCTTCAGGAACAGGGAAGGCAATTAGCTATACGAGAACTTAACTGACATGCTTGTTTTATCTACGATTTGGTGCCCTTAGTTCCATGTGGCAGACTCAATTTCTTTTTGCATGTACCATCTTAAAAATAAGTTAATGTTACTACTTATTACACATATGCAGTCCAATATACTGAAACAACATTCATGTATCAGCAAATATTAACAATTAGGTAAACCGAGCGTTGTTTTAATCAAAACTGATTCGGACATACATAATTATGGCGTATTACTCTTGCGCAAACCTGACCAGGATCGAGTTAGTGCTTTGATTGGCTATATTGTACACGATACCCCACCTTTAACTTGACAACGTAAATTTGAAATGTTGGAAAAGCAATCTACTATTGCTTTTATTGGAAAACGGGGGAATTTGTACCCGTGTTAGGTAGGATTTTCTTATTTGTAGATGGATGTGTCAGAAATGTTAGAAATGACAATAATCAGTCGTTGTTTTGATAAAAAAAAAATGTTGTCAATTGCCCTTAAAAAAGCTCCGACACTTGACACAAACTATATAGGACCAACTCTTATCTCGGAACACGGAGGATTGAGAGATGAGATTTGTTATCTAGACAGGCAATACGATATATGTTGTACCGGAATTTTAAATACATTGTTGTTTGGGGTTTTGGGTGGTCAGCCCCTGCAGTTGGACAATCACCCCTAGTCACAGCTTCATGTACCCTCTACTTGTTCCGGGCGCTGCCGCTGTATTTTGGGGGCAAACATGATACAGCCCACCAAGAAAATCGACCGGTATGCCGATGAGTCAAGACAGATAAAGCTTCAAATAGAGAACGTAACTATTTAACGAATAGCAGAAGTTTTGTATCAATGAAAACACACATAGTCAATCAATGACGAATTTTACTTGCACGCTTCTTTACAATACAATCAACGTAGGCTAGTAAGAAAAAGACTATATACATGTAGTATAAAAAGGTAGTTAAATAAAGTTAAATTATACTAAAGATGAAGAAATAAATGTTATTTGTTCTCACTAAATAGTTATTAAACAGTATCGATACTGACAAAAACAATAAAAGTTATAAATATGCAGTAATATGAAGAATAAAACCGTTACTTAAAATGGAATTTAACGGGTCAGCGAGAACGTCACGTGATGTAAACACCCATTTCAAGTCACCTGACTTCTTAGCTGAATCGGTCTATAGGTTAAAATTACTGGAATAGGTGTTTTTGGAATGACGTGCTGTTTAAATCATAGATATCGATCTTTAGGAAAGTCTGCTGAAGGTTACAATGTATCCTCAGAGCTTATCCATGAAGACAATCCTGCTTTAAGTGTAAAGACACGGATTTTCAGTCTCACGTGTGAATATTTAACTTGATTTTACATGCTTTCAAAGATATTATACCTCCAGTTGTTTAACATTGTGTTGAAAACATGTTAAGGTATACTTTTCATGCAAGTTCATCTCAAGGTCACATGGTCTATAAGGTCAAATTCAAATTCAAAAGGTCTGCACTCTTTTAAAACACACCCGGATGTAAAAAATAAGTGTAGATTTAGAATTCTCGTGGAATTCCCATCCCTGGAAGACCAATCGGTTACTGGGTATGGTCATTTGAATAATGGCAGCCACGCCCATTTTTGCCATATCCCCCAAATTTGGTGGACCGTATCTCAGGAACTGTTTGTCGGATCAAGCTGAAATTGAGAATACCAGCATTTTCGGTCCAAATAAACATATAATGGTGTTAACATATGTTAGAGACATTAGTACAAACTATAATTCCACCAAGTTTAAGATTTTTAGGTGCCCATCAAACGGGGTTCATTCTGCTCCAAAATACGATTGTTGACATAGATTAACCTAAAACACAGATTTTAAAAAAATTGAAAAAATATCAAAATGGCCCGGGACAAGAATAGCTTTCTCACGATGTTGAAGACATCAGTACAAACTACAATCAGATTTTTAGGTGCTTATCTACCGGGTTATATCGGCACGGAAATATGAGGCAATTTTAGAAAATTTGTGTCTGAAACCATATTCGAGGCCAATTTTCTGGGAATCTATCAAGACTAATGTGTTTTCGTGTGTTTCGTATGTAGTACTACTGGCAATATCTGGATAGACCAATGTTTGGGTCTATATCTATTACTTTGTAGCACCTGGAGCACTACAAAATCCAGACAATATACAAGTAGCATGCGAACCCTACAACTCATCTGTAATCTGATTGCAAATTCATAATCTACACAAAAGGTTCTCCAAACTACCAATTTGAGCGGTATATCTTTATACAGGATGACTTTGTGTCTAAATTATTAGTAATATACCACAAACTCAATTCATCCATTCTTCATTCTTGCCATTTCATTTCTCCATCAGTCTTACCGGTACTTTGAGTTTGGCAGATGACGTATTTTTGACATCAGGTATTGACCAGTTGTAAGCAGGTTGATTTGAAAATAGCCCAAGCCTTAATTCTTTAAATGATTAGTACTATTAGTAGTGCCATAAATATTTAAACATGTCAGCTATATTTCCAAAGAATTTACTGTTTACTGTCTTGTCTGTCTATTTTAATATGATTTCATCACATCAAATTATTCTGTTTCCGTTTGAAGCTTGGTTTGTAGAGTGTAGAGGTTAATAAATACTATTTATTTTGTCAATCAGTCGCTACCTATGATTGAGGCTACACTTCGTAGTAATTATAAACAAAGGGTGTAAATCGGTCCAGGTCCATTGTATGTGACAAACGATACAGTTAAAAATACAACTGACCAGAATGGTAACATTGTCCATGCATTAGCTAGAGTAACTAGAGAACAGTCCGTGTTCTCTATCATCTGTGTCTATTTTTAGTTTATAATCGTTGAAAAAAACACCACTGTAACAGTAAAGCATGGATATGCCTACAGCACATGGGTTAAAAGTGTACCGGTATTCAGTAATTGCAATATATTTGTCAGACTTTCGTCTACAAAATGATAAATATATGACTTTATTATACGGTCAGGGGACATCCTCCTGGTACTATTCTATAACCGGTACATTTAGTCATTATAATTTTTGGATCGTAAGATCTACCACGACAAAAAAAAAAATAATTATGCCGTGGCAGACGGGGGTGCGTCACTTTTACCACGGTTTTGCTATTTGCCGTGGCTGATTTCGAGCGCTGATGAAGGTTGAGTTCGAATTTTGTGAAAATCGGACCAAAATTGAAGGACAAAACGGTCGCCGTTTGTACTCGAATAGTGTAAAAATATGGCATATAAAGGTTGTGGACCCTGTGGAGGTTACAATTTTAATCCGATTTTGATAAAACTTGAAATGCATGTTTATAATTCAAAGATCATGCTTTCTTTCGGTATTTGTGCATATCGGATTGTAACTTCCTGAATTATAGCCCCTTTGTACGCAAAATCAACTTTTTAAGCGTGTGGTCCCTCTAAAGGTCTCAATTATTATCCGATTTTAAAAAACGTTTGATGATATATATGTATCACTGTTACACGTAATGAAGGTTGAGGTCGTATTTCGTAAAAAACGGACCGAAACTGCCGGACAAAATGGCTTATACGCGAATGGTGTAAAAATTCGATATATCAAGTTTGTGGACCCTTTAGAGGTCACATTTTAAGTCTGATTTTAATGAAATTTGAAATGTAAGTTTATAACCCAAAGATCGTGGTTCCTTTTGATATTCGCACCCATTGGACCAAAACTTCCTGATTTTATGGCCCCTGATTGGACGAAAAATAATGTTTTACACCTTGTGGACCCTATGGAGGTCACAATTTTATTCTGAATTAAAAAAACCTTTGACATATCCCCGGTACACATTAATGATGGTTGAGTTTGAATTTCTTGAAAATCGATAATTAAACAACTAAATCCATATTATTAAATGTTTCGTATACTAAACGTTAGCATGGGCAGAACTTTATAAAAACCAAACAAATTCTAATGATTTTCTGATAATTACTTGATATGCGACAACTCTTGTTGACTGCCCGGACGATTTAGCTGCTGGTGGGCATGTGTTTCATTGCCTGGCAACCTACTTTTACATGTACAATAACATATATTTTTTCCAGATTTTTTTAGGGGGTCGATTTCCCCACTTGACATGGAATGACCCATATCCAGGCCATTGTCAACTCCAAATGGCATTGGATTTCTCCGATATTAAATACATTAGGACAGTTCGGTTGTCTTTTGATTTAATCTAAGTCTGGACGGGCAGAACATAGCTTCGAACAACCAGTACGGTGGTTGAAATTATTGCACACGTCTTGTCAAACCTTCAAAGGTAGGGTGCCCCACGTGCCTACTGAAAAGTTGTACTAGACACGTTGCATATGCACGCTTCCCTTGGTTCACTACTACTAATTTTTTGACAGTCTCGCACACTCGTTGAGTCTATAAATAGCAACAGCCCGTGGAAATCCGTGGAAATTCTAAACACACTATTAACTATTACAGTCGTAAAAAATCTATTGTTAACCATTCTGAGTAGCAGTAATATTTATCGTTTTGGTTAGAAATACGTTCGTTTTATTTTTTAAATTACTTTATCCTTCACATGACCGTTAGAAGCGACATATTTTGGTTTAGTACAAATAATATCTCTGAATAATTTGGGTTGGACAGGAACATGATACCAGCAGTATTTTCATTTTACTTTTACAAGGTTAGAAAAACAAATGTTGGGTCGCCCACCGTGTGTTATTTCTAATTCGATTTCTTGTTCCAGCTTTCTGTCTCGTTTCGTAAAAAAAAGTAGTCTGGATTATCCCGGCCTGTCAATCAGATGGAGAATGGTCGGTAGGCTGGTGAAGTGAGACTAGTTCCAAAACAAGGGCACGTAACCTATGTTTTACTCGAAAGTGTCTGGATGTTATGGACGACGCTCCGAACCATTTTTCAGTGTATTATTTATGATGGTTAAATGGTCATAACTTATTAAGTTCAACATGACCGTTTATTTAGTGACTATAGATGTGTGAAATAGATTAAAGACATGTTATATATAAAAATATTGTGGTGTAATTGTTAAGCTTTTTGGAGATATTTATATATGGTGGGGCACCCTACCTTTGTCAAAGGCTAATATCTTGACTTGAGACAGAGTAATTTGAATGAACTTTTAAAATTATTCATTCTACATTATCTATTTTCAAACTATTATAATATGAGTGGCTAGCTCTTAATCTAAATCTTACATAATGTATAAATACCAACATTTCGTAATAGATTATATGCATTTATTTAAAATAAACTTTAGACATTTATACTTAATAACCTGTATAACATGCATAATTTACAAAGATATCTATTTAATATGGAGAGGTGGGCGGGACAAATGGTTTAACATGTACACATGAAATCATACGGTCTGTCATTGAATCAAGTGACGTGGTTTTGATTCCCCACGCTTGTACATGACAAATGGTAGGGTCATTTATTAACCTTGTGGCTTTTTTCCCAGTTGTCCAGTTCCCTCCCTCTGCTAGAGATCCTTACACACATTGAATTATCTAACAAATGACCTACTTTGTGTTGTGGGACATTAATGTTCAGCTCATGTTTACTTAATCAAATTAGAGTGGCGTGAAAGACTTAAAGCTGAACTCCGATTACAAAGCTACAGAAATAACTAAATAAAAAAAATACCGCCGTAGATAATCGCCATACTTGTTTTCATTTTGTAGAACTACCAATTACCTCCTGACTGTGGGACGTGTTTACCATAGTACAAAAAATTCCTGATAGAGATCAGAAAAAATTGAACACAGCAGAAAGTCTGTGGATTCATGGACTTAATTCAGTTTGGCCTAATGGTTTAAATGAGTTAAGCTAACCTTTCGTGCTATGTATCTAAGTCTATGACGTCATCATTCCCACAATGTCTTCCAATCATTTTGCATTTAGTTTTCTTTACCTTGAGGAAGTTAGTATTTTTACTGACGAAACGTTGGATAAACCAATGTTTTTTTGATATTGTATTCTATTAATTATTTTATATCAACTTATCTGAATATCATATGCATCATTTTGACTTGAGTGTTTACACTATCAGTTTGATGAAAATATCATTGCTACTTATTTATTTATTTTTCCAAGAGGCATATCAAACATGACAATAGAGGTGATAATATGAAGTTACATGATGATAAGATGTGAAAGTTTTGATGAGAGAAAAAGTAATGATGTCATGAATGACCAGCCTCTTGAGGATGACCCATAAAAACCTGCTTAGATTAAAACTAGGTTTATTTCCAATGGGTTCCTTGTTTATTTCCAATGGGGTCAACACAATTATTATGTCTGATCAGGTACATATTAGTTTACTAATTAGACAAAATAAGTCAACTACAAAATACTTTTGCTCTAAAAACAAGGGAAACTGCCTTACCCGAAAGAATTACAAATCTACCAACACCAATTCTTTTTGTTGTTGACATAATACCAAGGGACATAACCACTTATGTCCCTTGATCCTCATAAATAACGACAAGGTGAAGAATATTTTGAAGTGAAAGATACTTCTTTGATGGAGAGAACAATGGTTTTATGCCGCTTTGGATATATTTTGGAACAATAATGCTTTTGTGCAAAATTTTTCAAGAAATAAGAAAAAAAATGATTGGTGTTGGTAGAATTGTTATCCTATGGGGTAAGGCAGTTTTCCTTTGTTTTTAGAGCTAAAGTATTTCGTGGTTGACTTATTTCGTCTAATTAGTAAACTAGATATGTACCTGATCAGACATAATAATTGTGTAGCAGTAGCAATGATATTTTCATCAAACTGATAGTGTAAACACGTCCCACAGTCAGAAGGTAGTTGAAATGTTGCTAGCTGGATGTGGACAGTGTGGCTGACAAGAGACACATTGGATGTGGGCATGGCCTGCCGCTGTTTTCGTATGCAGTACTTCTTCTACAAAATGAAAACAAGTATGGCGATTATGTACGGCGGTATTTTTTTTATTTAGCTATTTCTGTAATCAGAGTTCAGCTTTAATTAGGGATTGGCGAAATTGGTGATTAATTAGTTAGTACTCCCCTCTGTATATATGATGCACCCTTATTACATATATTACTAGTTGGCATAGAAGTGGTCATATCTTGTTGATTACAGAAATTATCAAAGATAATTTTTAAGGATGGTTAGTTGAAACCATGTTTAAAAAATTATCTTATGAGTAAATTCTTATTTTTGTTGAATGATCGATATACTAACTGTCAGTTATTTATATTAAGGTAAATAAAGTTTGATAAAATATATTCTGGTCACATCTCAGTAGTAGGCCTACTCGAATGAAACTTGAAATGCCCATTTATAACCCAAAGACCTTGGTTCCTTTCGATATTTGCGCCAATCGGATCGTAACTTCCTGAATTATGGCCCCTGATTGTCCGAAAAATCGCCCTTTTTAGCTTGTGGTCCCTCTGGAGGTCAAAATTGTTATCCGATTTAAAAAAACGTTTATATCACCGTTGCATAGTTATGGAGGTTGAGTTCAAATTTCGTGAAAATTGGACCAAAATTGACGGACAAAATGGCCGCCGTTTGTACACCAATAGTGTGAAAATATGTTATATCAAGGTTGTGGACCCTATCTATAGAGGTCACAATTTTGAACTGATGTTGATGAAACTTGACGTGTATGTTTATTACCCAAAGATCTTGGTTCCTTTCGATACTTGCGCCCATCGGATTGTAACTTCCTGAATTATGTCCCCTGATTGTCCGAAAAATCACTTTTGTTAGCTTGTGGTCCCTCTGGAGATCAAAATTATTATCCGATTTAAAAAACCGTTTGATTATATCACCGTTACATGGTAATGAAGGAAGGGTATTAATTTCGTGAAAATCGGACCTGAATTGACGAATAAAATGGCCGGCGTTTGTACGCGAATAGTGTGAAAATATGTTATATCAATGTTTTGGACCCTGTAGAGGTCACAATTTTGAACCGATTTTGATGAAACTTGTAATACATGTTTATAACCCAAAGATCTTGGTTCCATTGCATATTTGCGCATATCGGATCGTAACTTCCTGAATTATGGCCCCTGATTGTACGAAAAATCATCCCTTTTAGCTTGTGGTCCCTCTGGAGATCATAAGTATTATCTGATTTAAAAAAAAAACGTTTGATTATATCACCGTTACACTGTAGTGATGCGTAAGATCGAATTTGGTGAAAATCGGAGCAAAATTGGTGGACAAAATGGTCGCCGCTTGTACCCAAAATTTGTAAGAATATGGTATGTCAAGGTTGTGGAACCTGTGGAAGTCAAAATTTTAAATCAATCTTGATGAAACTTGAAATACATGTTTATAACCTAAAGATCTTGGTTCCTTTTGATATTTGCGCATATCGGATCATAACTTCCTGAATTATGGGCTATGATTGCACGAAAAATCGCCTTTATTAGATTGTGGTCCCTCTGGAAGTCAAAATTATTACCCGATTAAAAAAAAAAAAAATGTTGATTATATCCCCGTTACTATGTAATGAATGTTGAGTTCGAATTTCGTGAAAATTGGACCAAAACTGACAGACAAAATGGCTGCCGCTTGTACGCGAATACTATAAAAATATTATATATCATGGTTGTGGACCCTGTAGAGGTCACAATTTTAATCTGATGTTGGTGAAACTTGAAATGCATGTTTATAACCCAAAGATCTTGTCTCTTTTTGATATTTGCTCATATCGGATTGTAACTTCCTGAATTATAGCCCCTGATTGTACGCAAAATCGACTTCTTTAGCTTGTGGTCCATCTAGAGATCTCAATTATTATCCGATTTTAAAAATGATATTAAATGTTTCCTATACTAAACGTTACCATGGGGCAGAAATTTATAAAAAACAAACAAATTCTAATGATTTTCTGATGATTACTTAAAATGCAAAAACTCTTGTTGACTGCCCGGACGATTTAGTTGCTGTGTGGGCGTATGTTTCGTTGCCTGGCAACCTATTTTTAGCTTGTGGACCCTATAGAGGTCACAATTTTGAACCGTTTTTATACGCCCACATTTTCATGTGGATCCATATTGTCGTCGCCCCTGTTCGTCTGGACTTCCACAATTTGTTTGTGGACTCTCTACAGGTCACAATTCTTATCCGATTTTGACGAAACCTTAAATATAGGTTTATCCCCATGGATTATGGCGCCTGATTGTACGAAAAATCATGTTTTTAGCTTGTGGACCCAATAGAGGTCACAATTTTGAACAGATTTTGATGAAACTTGAAATGTAGGTTTATAACCCAAAGATATTTGCACCCATCGGATCGTAACTTCCTGAATTATGGCCCCTGATTGTCCGAAAAATCACCCTTTTTAGTTTGTGGTCCATCTGGAGGTCAAAATTATTATCCGATTTAATAAACCGTTTGATTATATCACCGTTACATGGTAATGAAGGTTGAATTAAAATTTTATCGGACCAAAATTGAAGGACAAAATGGCCGCCGTTTGTATTCGAAAAGTGTAAAAATATGGCATATAAAGTTTGTGGACCCTGTGGAGGTCACAATTTTAATCCGATTTTGATGAAACTTGAAATGCATGTTTATAATTCAAAGATCATGCTTTCTTTCGATATTTGCGCATATCAGATTGTAACTTCCTGAATTATAGCCCCTGATTGTCCCTCTAAAGGTCTCAATTATTATCCGATTTTAAAAAACGTTTGATGGTTATGAAGGTTGATTTTGAATTTCCTGAAAATCGGACCAAATTTTACGGACTAAATGTCCGCCGTTTGTATGCGAATAGTGTGAAAATATGTTATATCAAGATTGTGGAAGCTACAGAGGTCACAATTTTGAACCGATTTTAATGAGATTGACATGTATGTTTATAACCCAAAGATCTTGGTTCCTTTTTATACGCCCACATTGAAATGTGGTCGTATATTGTCGTCACCCCCGTTTAAGGTCATGAGACGAAGAAGCCTATTGTTTTCCGATAATAACTACCAGAGTTATGGCCCTTGATCACTTCAAAATATCTTGTGGACGCTCTAGAGGCCAAAGTTAATATCCGATTGACTTTAAATTTATACACAGTGTTTAAGGTCATGAGACGAAGAAGCCTATTGTTTTTCAGCGATTTCCGATAATAACTACCAGAGTTATGGCCCTTGATCACTTCAAAATATCTTGTGGACGCTCTAGAGGCCAAAGTTAATATCCGATTGACTTTAAATTTATACACAGTGTTTAAGGTCATGGGACGAAGAAGCCTATTGATTTTCAGCGATTTCCGATAATTAGTGCCAGGGTTATGGCCCTTGATCACTTAAACAAATCTTGTGGACGCTCTAGAGGCCAAAGTTAATATCCGATGTACTTTATATTTATACGCAGTGTTTAAGGTCATGAGACGAAGAATCCTATCGATTTTCAGCGATTTCCGATAATTAGTGCCAGAGTTATAGCCCTTGATCACTTCAAAAAATTCTGCGGACGTTCTAGAAGTAGAGGCCAAAGTTAATATCCAATTGACTTTAAATTTATACACAGTGTTTAAGGTCATGAGACGAAGAAGCGTATTGATTTTCAGCGATTTCCGATAATAACTACCAGAGTTATGGCCCTTGATCACTTCAAAATATCTTGTGGACGCTCTAGAGGCCAAAGTTAATATCCGATTGACTGTAAATTTATACACAGTGTTTAAGATCATGAGACGAAGAAGCCTATTGATTTTCAGCGATTTCCGATAATTAGTGCCAGGGTTATGGCCCTTGATCACTTAAACAAATCTTGTGGACGCTCTAGAGGCCAAAGTTAATATCCGATGTACTTTATATTTATACACAGTGTTTAAGGTCACGAGACGAAGAAGGCTATTGATTTTCAGCGATCTCTGACAATTATTGCCAGAGTTATGGCCCTTGATCACATCAAAAATCCTGTGGACGCTCTAGAGGCCAAAGTTAATATCCGATTGACTTTAAATTTACACACACTGTTTAAGGTCATGAGACGAAGAAGCCTACTGATTTTCAGCGATTTCAAATAATTACTTCCAGAGTTATCTCCCTTGATCACTTCAAAAAACCTTGTGACGCTATAGATGCCAAACTTATCATCCGATTGATACACAGAGTTTAAGGTGTTGAAACAAACAAGTAGTTTGATTTTCAATGAATTTTGATAACTGAACAGCTAAATCCATGATGTTAAATGTTTCCTATACTAATTGTTAGCGTGGGGCAAAACATTATAAAAAGCAAACAAATTCTAATGATTTTCAGATGTTTCATTACCAAAAAAAGTAAAAATATGCGACAACCCTTGTTGACTGCCCGGACGATTTAGCTGCTGTGGGCGTATGTTTCGTTGCCTGGCAACCTATCTTGATATTTATGTCTGGATCGGATCTTAACTTCCTGAATTATGTCTCATGATTGTCTGAAAAATCGCTTTATGTTTTAGCTTGTGGTCCCTCTGGAGGTCAAAATTATTATCCGATTTAAAAACCATTTGATTATATTACCGTTACATCATAATCGGACCAAAATTGACGGACACAATGGCCACCGTTTGTACGCGAATAGTGTGAAAATATGTTATATCAAGGTTGTGGATCCTATAGAGGTCACAATTTTAACATGATTTTGATGAAACTTGACATGTATGTTTATAATCCAAAGATCTTGGTTCCTTTCAATATTTGCATACATCGAATTGTAAATTCCTGAATTTATGGCCCCCGATTGTCCGAAAAATCTCCTTTTTATACGCCCACATAGAAATGTGGACGTATATTGCCGTCGCCCCCGTCCGTCCGTCTGTCCGTCGGTCCGTCCGTCCGTCCGTCCATCGTCCACAATTTCTTGTGAACGCACTAGAGGCCAGGGTTAATATCCGATTGACTTTAAATTTATACACAGTGTTTAAGGTCATGAGACGAAGAAGCCTATTGATTTTCAGCAATATCCGATAATTACTGCCAGAGTTATGACCCTTGATCACTTTGAAAAATCTTGTGAACGCTCTAGAGGCTAAAGTTAATATCCGATTGACCTTAAATTTATACACAGTGTTTAAGGTCATGCGACGAAGAAGTCTATTGATTTTCAGCAATATCCGATAATTACTGCCAGAGTTATGACCCTTGATCACTTTGAAAAATCTTGTGAACGCTCTAGAGGCTAAAGTTAATATCCGATTGACCTTAAATTTATACACAGTGTTTAAGGTCATGAGACGAAGAAGCCTATTGATTTTCAGCGATATCCGATAATTACTGCCAGAGTTATGACCCTTGATCACTTTGAAAAATCTTGTGAAAGCTCTAGAGGCTAAAGTTAATATTGGATTGACTTTAAATTTATACACAGTGTTCAGGGTCATGATACGAAGAAGCCTATTGATTTTCAGCAATATCCGATAATTACTGCCAGTGTTATGACCCTTGATCACTTTGAAAAATCTTGTGAATGCTCGAGAGGCTAAAGTTAATATCCGATTGACTTTAAATTTATACACAGTGTTTAAGGTCATAAGACGAAGAAGCCTATTGATTTTCACGGATTTCCGATAATTACTGCCAGAGTTATGACCCTTGATCACTTTGAAAAATCTTGTGAAAGCTCTAGAGGCTAAAGTTAATATTGGATTGACTTTAAATTTATACACAGTGTTCAGGGTCATGATACGAAGAAGCCTATTGATTTGCAGCAATATCCGATAATTACTGCCAGTGTTATGACCCTTGATCACTTCAAAAAATCTTGTGGATGCTCTAGAGGCCAAAGTTAATATCTGATTGACTTTAAATTTATACACAGTGTTTAAGGTCATGAGACGAAGAAACCTATTGATTTTCAGCGATCTCTGAAAATTATTGCCAGAGTTATGGCCCTTGATCACATCAAAAAATCCTGTGGATGCTCTAGAGGCCAAAGTTAATATCCGATTGAAGGTCATGAGACGAAGAAGCCTACTGATTTTCAGCGATTTCAAAAAATTACTTCCAGAGTTATCTCCCTTGATCACTTCAAAAAACCTTGTGACGCTATAGATGCCAAACTTATCATCTGATTGACTTCAGATTGATACACAGAGTTTAAGGTGTTGAAACGAACAAGTATTTTGATTTTCAATGAATTTTGATAACTGAACAGCTAAATCCATGATGTTAAATATTTCCTATACTAATTGTTAGCGTGGGGCAAAACTTTATAAAAAGCAAACAAATTCTAATCATTTTCAGATAATTACATAATGAGTTGTTACTCTTAATCAGATTTTAGTGTATTACAAATGTTTCACTCCCAAAAAAAGTAAAAATATGCGACAACCCTTGTTGACTGCCCGGACGATTTAGCTGCTGTGGGCGTATGTTTCGTTGCCTGGCAACCTATCTTTTAGCTTGTGGTTCCTCTGCAGGTCAAAATTATTATCCGATTTTGAAAACCGTATAGAGGTCACAATTTTAACATGATTTTGATGAAACTTGACATGTATGTTTATAATCCCAAGATCTTGGTTCCTTTCAATATTTGCATCCATCGAATCGTAACTTCTTGAATTATTGCCCCCGATTGTCCGAAAAATCTCCTTTTTATACGCCCACATTTTTATGTGGACGTATATTGTCGCCCCTGTCCGTCCGTCCACAATTTGTTTGTGGACTCTCTACAGGTCACAGTTCTTATCTGATTTTGACGAAACTTGAAATATAGGTTTATCCCCAAAAGATCTCGGCTGCTTTCGATATTGGCATGTATCGGATCAAAACTTTATGGATTATGGGCCCGGATTGTACGAAAAATCACGTTTTTAGATTGTGGACCCTATAGAGGTGACAATTTTGAACCGATTTTGATGAAACTTGACATGCATGTTTATAACCCAAAGATCTTGGTTCCTTTCGATATTTGCGCTATCGGAACGTAATTTCCTGAATTATGGCCCCTTATTGTCCGAAAAATCACCTTTTTATACGCCCACATTTTCATGTGGACGTATTATGTCGTCGCCCCTGTCCGTCCGTCCGGCCGTCCGTCCGTCTGTCCACAATTTGTTTGTGGACTCTCTACAGGTCACAATTCCTATCCGATTTTGACGAAACTTGAAATATAGGTTTATCCCCATAAGATCTCGGTTCCTTTCGATATTGGCATGTATCGGATCGGAACTTCATGGATTATGGCCACTGATTGTACGAAATATCATGTTTTTAGCTTGTGGACCCTATAGAGGTCACAATTTTGAACCGATTGTGATGAAACTTGACATGCATGTCTATTACCCCAAAATCTTGGTTCCTTTCGATATTTGCGCCCATCAGATCGTAACTTCCTGAATTATGGCCCCTGATTGTCCGCAAAAAAGCCCCTTTTAGCTTGTGGTCCCTCTGGAGGTCAAAATTATTATCCGGTTTAAAAAACCGTCACAATTATTATCCGATTTAAAAAAACGTTTGATCATATTACCGTTACACTGTAAGGAAGGTTGAGTTCGAATTTCCGGAAAATCGGACCAAAATTGCCATACAAAATGGCCGCCGTTTGTACGCAAATACTGTTAAAAAATTGTATATCATGGTTGTGGACCCTGTGGAGGTCACAATTTTAATTCGATTTTGATGAAACTTGAAAGATCTTGTCTCTTTTTGATATTTAATCATATCGGATTGTAACTACTTGAATTATGGCCCCTGGTTGTACGAAAAATCACCCTTTTTAGCTTGTGGTCCCTCTGGAAGTCACAATTATTTTCCAATTTAAAAAAACGTTTGATTATATCACCATTTCACCTTCAGGAAGGTTTGAGTTCAAATTTCGGGAAAATCGGACCAAAATTGACAGACAAAATGGCCGCTGTTTGTACGCGAATACTGTTAAAAAATGGTATATCATGGTTGTGGACCCTGTATAGGTCACAATTTCAATTCGATTTTGATGAAACTTGAAATTCATGGTTGTAACCCAAAGATCTTGGTTCCTTTCGATATTTCCGCATACCGGATCTAAACTTCCTAAATTATGGCCCCTGATTACACTATAAACCTCAGAATGCCTCGTTCGGCATGTCTGTCCAAACGAGGTAAAACAAATGCCTCGTTTTTCTGGAGTTCCGAAACAAAGTTTTTTAAATTGCCCTGTGTTTGGAACGAGGTATTTTGTTCAGAACGAGGCTTAGTAAAAATGCCTCGTTTAGTAAACGTGTTTTTTTTTTAGATAGTTATTAGCGGTATTTGCTATCAGCAAATTTCTTAAAATTAAAATTTATGTCATTTAATACGAAAATAAAACCAGTCGAAACTATGAAATTATAATCAGAGAATTAGACAAGACAAGAATACACACCATACCATAAAATATTTTCGCATTATTAATATCCATATGTCTTCATAATTAAACGTTTTTTTTAAAGGGACAATAACATTCTTGCTGGCTTGGTAGCTCCAGAAAATAAATAATACCCTTATTCTAAGTACTAGATGTTTAAATGTCCTACCTGTTGTGTAAATTATCCATTACAACCTATTTTATTTGTCTAGAGGGTTCGAAAATATTTTAAAATCCAAGTCACATTTGAAAAGGTTTACGTTACACTTTTCAAATCAATTGGTTGAATTTTTCCAATTTTTTAAATTAGGTGTGTTAAGATGAAATTTATATCATCATTTAATTGGAATATTCTAATATAATACGATTTGTTGACCAGAAGGAAGATTGGGACATATTTTTCAGTTACAACAAGAGTGTTATTGGGGCTTTAAATGTTAATGTATGAGGTGTGCTCTATTTCCCCATTTAATTGACAATTTGTATAAGCCAACAAATTCATCGCTGCGCGTTTATGTAATTTTGCTCCAGTAATATTTTGTGCAATGTTATGGGGTTTCAACAGAAACAGTCAATGCTATAGTCAAGTTATTTTTTTTACAATAAATATAGATAATAAACTGGCGTATTGGAAATAAGAAATGAAATTATATGCTTTTTTGATTAATTTAAATTTTTTAAAAAAATCTCCTTTTGGAACTCCAGACAACGAGGCATTTTTTTTGTCCCCCGCCTTTCGAAGAAAGTTGGGGGACTATTAAAATGGGTCTGTCTGTCTGTCTGTCTGTCCGTCTGTCCGTCACACTTTTTGGGACACAATAGCTCTCTTCCTAATTGAGCTAGAATGTTCAAACTTGGTGTATGTGTTTATTAGGTCAATGCCTTGATGGAGTTCGAAGATGAGCATTTTCCGCTTAGGGTAAGCAGAGATAAGCAATTTGATTGGTTGATGCTTTGGGACACGATAACTTTAGTTCTAATTAAGTGAAAGTGATGAAACTTGGTGTATAGTTTCATTACAGTAATACCTTGACTAAGTTCGATAATGAGCATTTTCTGCTCAGGGTAAGCAGAGCAATTTGATTGGTCCTGACTTTGGAACACAATAACTCGCATTCTAATTGAGCTAAAATGTTCAAACTTGGTGTATATGCTTATTAGGTCAATGCCTTGATGGAGTTCGAAGATGAGCATTTTCCGCTTAGGGTAAGCAGAGATAAGCAATTTGATTGGTTGATGCTTTGGGACACGATAACTTTAGTTCTAATTAAGTGAAAGTGATGAAACTTGGTGTGTAGTTTCATTACAGTAATACCTTGACTAAGTTCGATAATGAGCATTTTCTGCTCAGGGTAAGCAGAGCGATACGCAATTTGATTGGTCGAGACTTTGGAACACAATAACTCTCCTTCTAATTGAGCTAAAATGTTCAAATTTGGTGTATATGCTTATTAGGTCAATGTCTTGATGGAGTTCGAAGATGAGCATTTTCCGCTTAGGGTAAGCAGAGATAAGCAATTTGGTTGGTTGATGCTTTGGGACACGATACTTTAGTTCTAATTAAGTGAGAGTGATGAAACTTGGTGTATAGTTTCATTACAGTAATACCTTGACTAAGTTCGATAATGAGCATTTTCTGCTTAGGGTAAGCAGAGCGATACGCAATTTGATTGGTCGAGACTTTGGAACACAATAACCCTCCTTCTAATTGAGCTAAAATGTTCAAACTTGGTGTATATGCTTATTAGGTCAATGCCTTGATGGAGTTCGAAGATGAGCATTTTCCGCTTAGGGTAAGCACAGATAAGCAATTTGATTGGTTGATACTTTGGGACAAGATAACTTAGGTTCATCTTGATTGATGATTGTTATGCCAATACAATGACTGCATTCTCATTTAGTAATGGATTCGACAGTAACAGTGTATAGAAACGATTGACTTGGACACGAGGGCCCTTTCCCTTGGCCAGAGGGGCTCTTTTGTCTGCCTTTAGGGTCCCCCCTAACTAGGGTACATTTTCATTTTTCTCGTCGGTTTTAGCATTTTTCTTTATAAAACACTTTTGGATGACACTTCGTGTACAGTTTGATTGCTCGATACATTGAAAAAAATAAATGTGCGATTAATTAATATGTGTCTTCTATTTATTTTGGGATTTCGGCGGGCGACATCAGCCTCACTGTTGGCTTGTTTTACCTCGTTTGGACAGAAATGTCTGTGGTTCGCCTTCAGGGCGCAATTCTTCATGGATTTTCTTCAAACTTGGTGTACTTATTCCTTATACCCCAAGGAAGACACCTATTGTTTTTGGTGCATGCCCGACCCCCAGGGGCAGAGCCACGCCCATTTCTAGTATTTGTTTGTTTGTTGTCTACTGGCCTGGCCACATTTCTTAACTTATAATCTTGAAACTTTGCATATACATTTTTTGTACCCTAAGGAACATCCCTATCGTTTGGGGTGCATGCCCAACCCCCAGGGGCAGAGCCACGCCTATTTTCTTTTCGTGTATCTTTGTGTCGCCTACAGGGCGCAATTCTTACTGGATTTTCTTCAAACTTGGTATACATATTCCTTATACCCCAAGGAAGATCTCTATTGTTTTTGGTGCATGCCCGACACCCAGGGGCAGAGCCACGAACATTTCTAGTATGTGTTTGTTTGTCGTCTACAGGCCACATTTCTTAACTTATAATTTTGAAACTTTGCATACACATTCTTTGTACCCTAAGGAACATCCCTATCGTTTGGGGTGCATGCCCAACCCCCAGGGTCAGAGCCACGCCCATTTTCTTTTCGCGTGTCTTTGTGTCACCTGCAGGGCGCAATTCTAACTGGATTTTCTTCAAACTTTGTATACTTACTCTTTATACTCTAAGGATGATCCCTATCGTTTGGGGTGCATACCCAACCCCCAGGGGCAGAGCCACGACGATTTTCTTTTTGTGTGTTTGTGTGTCGCCTACAGGCCGCAATTCTAACTGGATTTTCTTAAAACTTTGTATACTTACTCTTTACACCCTAAGGATGATCCGTATTGTTTTTGGTGGATGCCCGACCCCCAATGGCAGAGCCACGCCCATTCCTTGTATTTATTTGTTTGTCGTCTACAAGCGACATTTCTTAACGTATCATCTTGAAACTTTGAGTGCTTATTCTTTGTACCCTAAGGAACATTCCTATGATTTGGGGTGCATGCCCAGCCCGCAGGGGCAGAGTCACGCCCATTTTCTTTTTGTGTGTCGCCTACAGGCCACAATTCTTAATCGGTCATCTTGAAACTGAAAATACCTATTCCTTATACCCTAAAGATGACCCCTATTGTTTTTGGTGATTTCTTAACCCCCAGGGGCAGAGCCATGCCCATTTTTACTCCGTGTCTGTGTGTGTTATCTACAGGCCACGATTCTTAATGGATCGTCTTTAAACTTGGGATATGTATTCCTTATAGCCCAAGGACGTCAACTGCATGTTCCGACTAACACAGGCAAGACACGCCCAATTTTTGTGTTTGTCGTTTACAGGCCACAATTCTGAATGAATCAGCTTGGTACTTGGCTTATAGCCTGAGGGCGTCCACTATTGATTTTGATGAATGTCCCGACCCCCAGGGACAGAGCCACGCCCACTTTTTGCCTTCGGCATTAGGAAGGCACAATTCTGAATGGATTATCTTGGTATACTTATTCCTTGTACTATAAGGACGGCAACTATTGATGTTGGTGCAAGACCCTTAAGGCCTAGCCTTCTTGACAAAGTACCATATCAATTAAAGCAGGAATGTGGACGTATATTTTAGCGTTAGCGTTATGTTTTTAGCTTGTGGTCCCTCTGGAGGTCACAATTATTATCCGATTTAAAAAAAACGTTTGATCATATAACCGTTACACTGTAAGGAAGGTTGAGTTCGAATTTCAGGAAAATCGGACCAAAATTGCCAGACAAAATGGCCGCCGTTTGTACGCGAATACTGTTAAATAATTGTATATCAGTGTTGTGGATCCTGTTGAGGTCACAATTTTAATTCGATTTTGATGAAACCTGAAATGATTGTTTATAACCTAAAGATCTTTATTCTTTTCGATATTTGCGCATATCAAATTGTAACTTAATGAATTATGGCCTTTGGTTGTAGGAAAAATCACTTTTGGTATTTCTTGTTCTCTGTGTATATCTCGAACATTTATTATCTGATTTAAAAAAAAAATTCGTGAAAATCGTACCAAAATTGCCGGACGAAATGGTCGCCGTTTGTACGCGAATGGTGTAAAAATATGGTATATCAGGGTTGTGGATTCTCTACAGGTCACTATTCTTATCCGATTTTGACGAAAAGTCACATTTCTAAGTTGTGCACCGTCACACCATAATCATTGTCGGCTTCGAACTGCATGAATATCAGACTGGAACTGACCAACAAAATGGCTGCTCCCAATACAGTATGAAATACAGGGCTTACTGATGTAGGAAAAATCACTTTCGGTATTGCTTGTTCTCTATCCATCTCTCAAAAATGTGGGCGTATCTTGCCTGGCAGTGCCAGCCTATCTTTTAGCTTGTGGTCCCTCTGGAGGTCAAAATTATTATCCGATTTTGAAAACCGTTTGATTATATCCCCGTTACATGGTGATGAAGGATGAGTTTGAATTTTGTGAAAATCGGATCAAAATTGACAGACAAATTTGCCGTCAAGGTCGTTGACCCTATAGAGGTCCCAATTTTAATTCGATTTTGATGAAACTTGAAATACATGTTTATAAACTAAAAATCTTGGTTCCATTGCATATTTGGGCATATCAGATTGTAATTATGGCCCTGATTGTACGAAAAATCGCCTTTATTAGCTTGTGGTCCCTCTGGAGGTCACAATTATTACCTGATTTTAAAATACATTTGATTATAAAAACCAAACAAAATGTAATGATTTTCTGATAATAACTTAATTAATAAGCGACAACTCTTGTTGACTGCCTGGACGATTTAGCTGTTGTTTGGGCGTATTTTTCATTGCCTGGCAACCAATTTTTTTGATTATATATTGTCTTGTACGACATGGTATATGCATATATATAACTGATAGAAGGTCAGATTCCTGTGGTTAATCGAGCCTTTGTCGCCATTTTGTGTAGGAAGCCGTTTTGTGTTTACCTACTACAACACCTGCGAATGTGGACAATAATGTGAATGGTAGATTGTGGGAAAAAACGATCACGTGATGTGGCAAACAACTTTGAATTCTGTCCAGTGACCTCGCCGACTACGAATTTTACTATCGATAAAAAGTCTGGATTTTAAAGACGAATATCACCGAAGAACTATTAAATTTTTGGGTGAACATTTCAACAAACATTTATCACTACGTTAAATAAACACTGATAAAATTTCTTCTAGGCCAGACTTTTTGTTCCAGGAATATTATAATTTGTCTGGCTATTGAGATTCAACAATTTCCGATTCTTGCTTCTTGAGTTATGGCTCTTGTTTAACTCTGTAGAATGTTGTGAATTCTCTGATAACAAAAGTTATCATTTGATCTGTATGAAATTTATATGGATCATTTGAAACAAAGAACCATTTTGAATTTCAGCAATTTCCGTTATACTCCCACATATGGAAATATGGTTATATTGTTGTCATCCTCATCGTTAGTCATCCACAATTTCTTATGGACACTTTACACACTACATTTATTATTCGATTCCTTTGAAATTTATGTATGTTGCTTACATTAGTGCGATGAATAGGTCTTGTGAATGCTTCAGCGACAGAAGTTATCTGATCTGTATGAAATTTATAAACCAATTTGTTGAACCTTGTGACTGTTCGAGTTATCATCTGATCTGCGTGAAATTTATGTGCATTATTTATAACGAAGCAGAACAGTAGTAGGATATAAAAACCCATTTTATTCAGATTTTTATTAGGAAAACGGAAAATTTCAGCAATATTCCGTTACAACTTCTGGAGTTATGGCCCTTGTTTTACTTTGTAGAATCTTGTGAATGTTCAAATGGCAAAAGTTGTCATTCGATTTGTATTAAATTGATATCAGTGTCTTATAATTATTTTTTTTTAAATATTTTTGTATAGAGGTGTGAATATTGTAAGAATGTGGGAGCTACAATCGGATGTGTTGTAACATCTTGCCGTAAAAAGTTTCACTTGGTATGTGGAATAGAAAATGGCTCTCTTCATCAGTTTTATGATACATTCAGGTAAGCAGTGTGTGAACAGGGATGTTATGCTTATATAAGCTTACACTGTACAATTGGTACCGTGGAATCTCTGGTAAATAGCGTTAATTTCTAATCTGTGTAGAATTATTCATAAATATAGTTGAATTTCGGCTAATAGTGTTCAATGTACTTGTATCCCATTTAAATCTCACCATTTAATTTTGATTACCAAGCATCAAATTAACTAGTGTTTAGTTTGTCGACAGGTGTTGAATAATAAGCGTCCTGCTTAATTATTACGACGGTTCAATAATTAGTTGGACCGTTCAACTTCCCGAGCCATGATTAAAATTAGTCATGGTGTCCAAACATCCAATTTCACATGCGATGTTCAGATATTACGATGTGTTTAGTTGTGGGTCATCGTTCAGTTTTGCCGTCGAATGTCTATTTTGCCGCACGATGTTAGATTCGCTGAAAGGTGTTTAAATACTGTAATAAGTGTTAGTTTTAGTACTGACTTGTTGCAATACGGTGAAATATTATCTATATGCCTGTCATTGTTCGGGATTATTTTTCAAGATCACTACGGTGAAACAAATGTTGGATTTTTAATGTGGATGGGACGGTTCCAAAGCAAAGCTACATAAGCTACAGGGAGATGAATTTATATAAGCCCTTGGCTTGTTTTCAGATCCCAGATTTATATATATTATATTTATATCATGTAAATTATTTACTGAATAAATAGTGTTAGAAAAAAAAAAAAAAAGCTACATAACACGAGATCTTTTTGTCTCCAATCATAAAATGTTTATCTATATATCCCAGGGTTCAATTTAAGGGGTATCGCATCGCAAAAAGCGACTCATATCGCGGTAAAAGCCATAGAATTATTTTATTCATTAGCCAAAAATTGTTTTCAAACTTGTGAAGTGCGATTCATTATATTTTGGATGAATGTGGAGTATAATTATAAATGCAGGACTAACTTTAATATTCCAAGTTGTGGTCGTGATTAATTTGAAACAGTTTTTATTTAGGTATATTCGATAACTAGAAGACAATGCAGACTCTGTTTTTAATCACACGTTTTTATAAAATATGTTTCTAAAGATAGAATAAAACGACACAGTCTTGTATGATTGGCTAACTTAACTGAAAACTAAAAGTAGACATCTCGCGAGACGCGTGAAACGTTCCGTTTTTGACGAATGTCTGACAAAAATGTTATGCTGATGGCATATTCTCGGGTTGATATTTTAAAGGCGGAGGGGAGGATGTTTTTAAATAGAGAAATAAACAAGCAACGCCGCGCCTACAAATATTTCGATTGGAATGGTGTAATTTAAAGTACTGTACAGTACATGTAGTTTTGATTTAGACGATCGGGGATAGACCGTAACTAGTAACTGAAATTTTTTTTGGAGATGTCAATTTTTTTATTAACTTCACCCATACATAAGTCGAAGGGGAGTGTACAATGCAGGCCGGACATTGGCGGAAAAAAGTATCCACTTATACCCCGAGAAATCGGAATTGGAAATATTTGTAGGCTACGTTTTACTGCTCCTCAAATATGAGCAAATGCTATTCAAATTTTGAATTGATTAGCCAAAATGTGAATCTGTCACAAAAATTTGCTACTCATTGGTTTTAGACTAAATTGAACCCTGATATATCCATTTAAATTTTATTTCCCACACTGACATAACACATCCATGAATGATAAATCTCGCGCATCTGATTTATGTGTGTGTACATGTCGACTCCTTGCCCTGATTAAATCATATTGTTTAAATGTCTTCGCAATTAAAACTAACGGCAACTTGGATATTGCATCAATCATATATTATATGACGTAGGATCTGTAGAAAGCATTTTGGGTTGAAGGGTAGTGCGATTATCTGGGGCAATAAACACAGAACGTTTGTGGAATTAATACACATGTGTCAGAAGCTAACAATATGTCTATTTTGTAAGACAGAACGTGAAAATAAACTAATATTTTGATTTCTTTATTTCTTTTTATTATTATAGCATGGCCCCTTTTTGCTGAAAATCAAATAAAACCTGCTAATACATTCAACTTTTATATGTTACGCATAACTTTGCCAAACTCTATTTCAGAGAAAGCCAATTTAAAATGGAATTGTATCATAAAGAATGGGGATATCATAAATAAGTTAATTCGATTTTTTGTGGCATGTACTATATCAATCAATCAATCAATCAATCAAATCTTTATTCAGTATTTAAGGCCTCTGGTCCATAGTACATAGTAGTGCATTATAATAAATAAATATATCAACTATATAAGAAACATAACTATATTACATCAAATAACTCTAATGCTGTTAGCTTTAAATATATATTCTGCTACACTATTTACAATGTTTATATCTGACATAGCTTTTATATACAAGTAATTGTCATTACAATAGGATGAGTCAATCCATGGCATAAGTTGTAATCTAACGTCTTTATACATTTGACAAGATACAATGAAATGAATTTCATCTTCGACAGTCGAGCAGCCTAGATTATCCAAACAATATTTACATGTTCTATCAGATTTATCTATATTATACCATCTTCCAGTTTCTATTGCTAAGTTATGATTCCCACATCTAAATCTATGGACTTAAAATGGTTGTACTGTTCAAGTTTAGAAGTGGAAGATACATCGTGTGACCACTGTTGTAAACAGCAATCTATTAATCTTTGCTTGAAGCTTTGCAGAAACATCTGAACATTTCCAACGTATTGTAGATCCCAGACGAACCCGTATCCATATTTATATAATATACATTTGATGTTTGTAGCCCATGTGACTCTGCCATTATTGTCCAATTTTACAAGCATATTATAACAAGCTTTCGGAAATCTATCATTTGACATATATAACTACTTAAACCAGTATTAAATACATTTAAACAAATAATTTATTAACAATGGGGTTCTACCTAGCTCACCATATACGGCTGCATTACAAGTACTTGAGTTTACATTTAGTATTGATTTACAAAATTGAGTTTGTAGTATTTCTAACGCGTCACGGCGTTTATATCCCCATATTTCCGAGCCATAGCATGCAATTGGAACTATCATTCTATCGAAAAGAAACAAAGCATCAGTGGTATTAATTTTTTCTTTACGTATGAAACATAGAAGCATATTTGAAGCTTTTCTAGCTTGCTGTACAAGAGTATTTATAGCCAAGGACCAGCACAATTTTGGACTAAACATGACACCTAGATATTTATAGGAGGATACGGTGTCGATTTTAATGCCGTCAAACCGCCACTGTTCATTTGCTTTCACAATTCCACCCCTCCTAAATACTACAACTTTAGTATAAGTTTACTCGCATGCCAAATTTTTTGCAGAAGTCATTTATACAATCAATTTGTGACTACAGTCTGGGCACCGTATCCGCTATACATGAAATATCATCAGCATACATTAAATATACAATATTATCTATAACTTGATCAACAAAAATTCCTTTACAATTGTAATTATCTAACATTTCTTTTTAACTCATTATGGTAAAGAACAAACAATAGCGGGCTTATCATGCAGCCCTGTCGGGTTCCCACTGTACAATCAAAATAATCTGAAAGTCGCATTTTGCTGGCATGTAGGCATGATCTAAGATTTGAGTACATCGATCTTATGACCCTGAAGACATTTCCTCTGATTTCGTTTTGGTATAATACATATAATATAAAATGATGTTGGACGCTGTCAAAAACTTTAGAGAAATCTACGAATAGACAATATATACGACCTCCCTTTTTTGTAAGGTATTTTTGTATAAGGCATTGGAGGGTAAAGATTTCATCCACTGTGCTATAACCCTTTCTAAAACCACCTTGACATTCATATAACTTTTGATTAGCCTCACACCATAGGGTTAGACGACGGTTAATGATTTTGGTGAAAAGCTTACTTATTGCTTACACAAGCGAAATCCCCCTATAGTTATTTGGGTCCATAGGATTGCCCTTTTTGTGTACTGGATGAATGATGGCATCCCCCAGCTCTTTGGAAAGGTCCCACTACTTAAGATTTGGTTGAAAATAACATGCAAATAAGGCAATATTACATCGATTGAATTTTTATACGCCCACATTTTTATGTGGACGTATATTGTCGTCGCCCCTGTCCGTCCGTCCGTCCGTCCGTCCACATTTTTTTTGTGAACAGTCTACAGGTCACAATTTTTATCCGATTTCAATTAAACTTAAAATATAGGTTTATCACCATAAGATCTCGGTTCCTTTCGATATTGGCATGTATCGGACTGTAACTTCATGGGTTATGGCCCCTGATTGTACGAAAAATCACGTTTTTTAGCTTGTGAACAGCGTAGAGGTCACAATTTTCAACCGATTTTGATGAAACTTGACATGTATGTTTATAACCCAAAGATCTTGGTTCCTTTCGATATTTGCGCCCATCGGATCGTAACTTCCTGAATTATGTCCCCTGATTGTCCGAAAAATCGCCCTTTTTAACTTGTGGTCCCTCTGGGGGTCACAATTGTTATCCGATTTAAAAAACCGTTTGATTATATCACCGTTGCATGGTTATGAAGGTTGAGTTCGAATTTCGTGAAAATCGGACCAAAATTGACGGACAAAATGGCCGCCGTTTGTACGCGAATAGTGTGAAAATATGTTATATCAAGGTTGTGGACCTTATAGAGGTCACAATTTTGAACCGATTTTGATGAAACTTGACATGTATGTTTATAACCCAAAGATCTTGGTTCCTTTCGATATTTGCGCCCATCGGATCGTAACTTCCTGAATTATGGCCCCTGATTGTCTGAAAAATTGCCCTTTTTAGCTTGTGGTCCCTCTGGAGTTCAAAATTGTTATCGGATTTAAAAAAACGTTTGATTATATCACCGTTCCATGGTTATGAAGATTGAGTTCGAATTTCGTGAAAATCGGACCAAAATTGACGGACAAAATGGCCGCCGTTTGTAAGCGAATAGTGTGAAAATATGTTATATCAATGTTGTGGACCTTATAGAGGTCACAGTTTTGAACCAATTTTGATGAAACGTGACATGTATGTTTATAACCCAAAGATCGTGGTTCCTTTCGATATTTGCGCCCATCGGATCGTAACTTCCTGAATTATGGCCCCTGATTGTCCGAAAAATTGCCCTTTTTAGCTTGTGGTCCCTCTGGAGGTCAAAATTGTTATCGGATTTAAAAAAACGTTTGATTACATCACCGTTCCATGGTTATGAAGGTTGAGTTCGAATTTCATGAAAATCGGACCAAAATTGACGGACAAAATGGCCGCCGTTTGTAAGCGAATAGTGTGAAAATATGTTATATCAATGTTGTGGACCTTATAGAGGTCACAGTTTTGAACCAATTTTGATGAAACTTGACATGTATGTTTATAACCCAAAGATCTTGGTTCCTTTCGATATTTGCACCCATCGGATCGTAACTTCCTGAATTATGGCCCCTGATTGTCCGAAAAATTGCCCTTTTTAGCTTGTGGTCCCTCTGGAGGTCAAAATTGTTATCGGATTTAAAAAAACGTTTGATTACATCACCGTTCCATGGTTATGAAGGTTGAGTTCGAATTTCATGAAAATCAGACCAAAATTGACGGACAAAATGGCCGCCGTTTGTATGCGAATAGTGTGAAAATATGTTATATAAAGGTTGTGGAGGTCACAATTATTATCTGATTTAAAAAAAAACGTTTGATTATAAAAACCAAACAAATTTTAATGATTTTCTGATAATTCCTTAATATGCGACAACTCTTGTTGACTGCCCGGACGATTTGGCTGCTGTGTGGGCGTATGTTTCGTTGCCTGGCAACCTATTTTTAATTATCTCATTAACAATTCCGTCCGGCCCAGGTGCTTTTGAATTCGGTAAACTGTTGACAGCCGAAAGGATTTCTTTTATGGTTATTTCTATATCTAGACTATCACCCCATTCATTGTTTTGGTCCGTACAGTTATTCACTAGGTCAAACACGTCTCGCTCAAAGTGATCGTCTGTCTCGAATTTATTATTTAACAGTTCTTCAAAGAAAGTGAACCACTCGACCCTTTCTTTTCTCAAACATCTGTTGACTTTCTGCCAAAGGTTTGCTGTATTGTCTGATCGGTTAAGAACAGCTTCCGATCGCGTCCTTGCCGTCGCACGCTTCCTTGTATCACAGTGCAGTTTAAATTTACTTCGGCATTTTTTATATTTCAACAAATCTTCATTCTACTTGCTGTTCCGAAACAATTCTAATAGCTTATATGTGTTTATATTTAGTATTTCACATTGACTGTCCCACCAGATCGGCTGAGTCTCTCTCAATCGTGTACAGTTAGGTCGCATGATCATGCTTTCGGCTGCATCGTGCAATATAGAGGTTAACAAAGAAACAGAATTGTCAATATCACATTGATTTGTAAGTATCTCTAGATAATGGAATTTGGTTCGTGTTTCCGTACTATATGAGATGAGATTGAAAGAGGATTTTAGATAAGATGTTATAGAACCACAAGTAAGGTGGAATTAAAAAGTGAAACGGAACTGTTCGTTAAATTTTAAAGAGTTTGTGCTGCCAGACTGCTCTTTGGAATTAATGTCTTTCTTAGAAATTTTTGCATTTAACTGTGACAATAATTTTAGCGATATTTTAGGATATAGAATGGTTTATGCGTCATGCAAAGCTCATGAAACATATAGTTTCAACTCGTAACAAATGTCAGAAAATGGCTAACAAACAATGAACATTTTTGATTATAAAACATTCTTGGTTCATTTTCTGCTTAAACGGTTACATGTCGCATGTTTAAAGACCACATAAAATATTAATTTTTAATTGCATATATTGATAGCTAAGGGTTACTACATTCATTTTACGTCAAGTTCACTCCAATCTGATTAAAATTAATTGAGATATTAACGTTTAAACATCAGACAGCCAAAAACGGTTTTCAATTAATTTTCAATTACAACCTTTATCCGGTTGATTGGCTGATGACGTCACAGGCACTACACATAATCTATACACATTATCTATACAATATATCACTATCTGTACGATATATCACTGTATACACACCGCCAGTTAACACCGTGTGTATTTGTCGGTCCAATTAACATTTGACTGGCGTAATCATTAACTCGTAATTTTACACGTAAGCTACATATCACTATACTATATAAGTCAAAGCATTTTCAAAAGCCGACCTTTCTCGTCTTAAGTTGTAATAGATTATATATTTGTGACTAGAATAGATCACAATTCACTAGTTGATCAACATCTCCAGCCCGTAAATCAGTACGTAATATTTTAACACGGTTATTGGTAGTCATATCGACAAATAAACCGACAGAATGAAGCGACACAAGACGGTGCAGATAAAAACAACATGTGTCTTCTAAAGGTGCGGCAAAAGGGGAGGGGGGCGAATAGAAGAGCCTCCTAAGCTGGTATCTCAGGTACACGGTAACGTCGCATTCTGATTGTGAATTAAATAATAAAGTAAATTGGTTTTTTTTTCTTTATATTATATAAAATTGAATATTATTAATATTACATTGGTAGTTTAGTAATTTTGTAAAAAAGGCATAGCCAACTTTCCTGTCATATGCGACATGCTTTCAGGATGTCTGTTATTGGCGTACGTGACCATTTTCAGCTTTTTCGCGCCAAAATCAACCATTTTACACATTTCTTAGTAAGCCATGCCTAATATGGTAGACGGAGATTTCCATGTGGCATTGAGATCGTGTAACGCTATTTTAGTGATAACGGAGCTTTTTGTTATAAATACAGAGTAATTATTCGACAAATACGAGTGAATTTGAGCCATGTGACTTTCGCTATTACAAACTATGGAAGCTATCGATAGTTTACTTGACTATCGCAATTTTTATCGATAGTTTCTTTTTACTATCAATACACGCTATCGACAGTCAAACTATCGCGATGCATCGATTGTTCGATGTATCGTTACACCCCTAATGATTATTATTTGAAACCATTTCGTTTCTTAAAAGCCGACAATTGATTATTTCTATCGGCTTAAAAGATAACAATTTCACACCAATCTTGTTTCAATCAGAAACCAATTATGGGGAATATGGCTACAACAACTGTCTTTATAAAACAAATTCTAAATTACAAAACAAATTATTCCGTAGTCAATTGTTATTTAATTAGGGGGATTAAGGAATCAGTCAGGCGTTAACGAATACACACGCCGGGTGTATATAGGTAATTAAGGAATAAACATCCTGAATATGCATTCGGTCACTGTGACGTCACTGGCGTCTGAGGGGATTAAGAGTGTTTTCAATAATTGGCCAAGTCGTTTTTACGGGAGGTCTATATTTGCAACTTTGAGTGACGATATCTGAATTAATTTTCATCAGATCGACGTTAAACTGCCGTAAAATGCATATAGTAACCAATGTTTATGAGCTCAATGAATTTAGTTTTCTCATTTCATGTGCTCTTTAAGTTTCATTGCCCAATCAAGACCATTACGTAATATCTAGGCCGAGTTCTATTTGGCTGTGATCCACAAACCGTACTCTGGTTATAACCTGTAAATACTTATCTCATTTTGTTAACCGAAACTGGCGCTAACATTGTATTAAAAGATGGCGGTATGTTCATAGAAAATGTAAATGATATCGTTTTGTCGTGTATTTTGTACACAGTAAACAGTCCATTTGCTGATTACAATTTTTTTTTAGGACTTCAAATTTTGTCTAATGGTTTGGATTGTTCGTACTTGGTTTTATTTTATTCATATAGTCATCATATCGTGAATTGCATGTGGAAAATGCAGAAAATTTAACAAAATATTTAGTTGTATGTAGCTCTAATCCCTCAATAATCAATATCATATTTTGGCGCTAAAACATTGATGTATACATAATTTGTGATCACAATTCACAAATAGCTAAAGGAAGGTATAGCAACATCCACACAAGTAACAACATATAATAATAATAATGTCCTAAAATCCAACCGAAGCTGCTCTTTGGTAACATTATGGTCAGTTAAAAGAAAACACTAGTTAAAAGGAGTATGCGATCAACAATTAAAAGAAAACGTTTCTAAAAAGATGGGTTTTAAGATTCCTTTTAAAACTGTCAATTGATGCACAGTGCTTGAGTTCTATGGGAAAATCATTTGAATTCCACAGTTCTGCTGCCGCAAAAGCAAAGGAGCGTTTACCGAAAGAAGAGTTTGCAGTTACTGATTTAATAAGGTACTTAGATTCAGAACGAAGATTTCTGGTAGGGTGGTAGGGTTGAATTAATTCTTTAATATATAGAGGAGAGTCATCACATGACAAAGCACAGAAAGTCAGCATGAGAATTTTAAAATCAATTCTGGTCTTAATCGGTAGCCAGTGGAGTTCTTTCAAAACGGGAGTAATATTGGTGTATAATTTAGGTCTTGTAACAATTCTTGCAGCTTTGTTTTTAATCTTCTGTAGTCGATTAATTTGATATGCTGGTAAGTTGTAGAGTAACGAGTTGCAGTAGTCGAGACGTGAGGTCACCAAAGATTTGATTAAAAGTTTTGTTGAGTCAATGTCGAGGAAATTGCGGATCCGTCCAATTTTGTGAAGTTGGAAGTTGGAAGCTTTACAGATTGAGGAGATGTGAGGATTCATGTTCATATTCTTATCAAAAATTACACCAAGATTTCGAACGCTATTAACTGGGTTAACAACAAAATTACCGATAGAGATATTACTAACAGATCTTTTGGATAAAAGATGATTAGAACCGATTTGCACGAACTCTGTTTTTTCATCATTGAGCTTTAAGAAGTTATTTTTCATCCAGCACTTAATAGCATCAATGCACGATTCAAGTTAAGACACTCGCAGAGATTCATTTTCGGGTTTAATTGAAATGTAGAGTTGAGTATCATCAGCATAGATATGATAATTCAGATTGAATGATTTCAAAATACGCCCTAGAGGAGTGGTATAAGCGGTAAAGAGCAACGGTCCGAGTACCGATCCCTGTGGCACGCCGAAATTAAGTTCTACAGATGCAGACTTAACATTATTGATGACAACAGATTGGAAACGGGATGTGAGATATGACTGGAACCAATTCAGCACACTACCCTCAAGTCCGAAAATGTCGTGAAGCCGTTCTAACAGTAGAGACTGGTCGATTGTGTCGAAGGCGGCACTTAAATCAAGAAGAGCCAGTAACACAATATTTTTATTGTCAAGACTAGTAAGGATATCATTATTCACACAAGTTAATGCTGTTTCTGTACTCTGTTTGCTTCTGTATGCTGATTGGAAGGGTCCGTTAAGATTATGTAACCTCAGATGGGCTTTGAAACGTGCTGCTACAACCTTTTCAATAAGTTTGGAGATGAACGACAGGTTTGAGACAGGTCTGTAGTTTTTCAAGACATTGTGATCTAATGTACTCTTCTTGAGAAGTGGAAAGACCAATGCTTCTTTCAACACATCAGGAAAGTTTCCAGTAGATAGGGATGTATTCACAATGCTACAAAGAATAGGACAAAGTTCTGTAGAACAGCTTTTAACAAGATCGGTTGGGAATACATCTAGCTCACAAGAAGAGGAAGAGGATGTAGAAATGGTTGATTTGATTTCATCTACAGCAGCTATTGGAAAGGTTGATAGTGGTGAACCAGTGAAGTTTACGTCAATATCGTTATCAGATACCGATAAAGAACAATTGTCAAGTGCCCTACGTATAGTAACAATTTTATTGTTGAAGAACTGACTGAAAGATTCAGCGAGTAGCTTAGGGTCACGATGCTCTGATAGAACGGTACCGTCACTAGTTTTAATCATATTGTTCAAAATTTTATTAAGTTCTTTAGGGTTTTTGTTGTTTTCTTGTATACGGTTTAAAACAAAAGTCTGTTTGGTCTGATTGATGAGGATGTTTGTATCATTACGAGTCTTTGCATATATTTGTCTGTCAATTTCAAGCTTACTCTTGCGCCAGACCCTTTCCGCCTTCCGACGTGCCTGTTTGCTTTTGCGAACAGAGTCATTGTACCATTTACGATTTGGTCTGATGGTGAGTGCATGGCTATCAATAATGTTTTGAAGCTCTGTTTTATAGATTTGAAGTTGATCTGAAATATCACAGAAATTGCCAATCTTATTAAGGGCACATTTAAGATATCAGATTTCAAGTTGGATAAGTTGATATCTCTCAGTTCACGATATGATACAGTCTTCTGCAGTGATTTAGGTTTTGGAAGTGTAAGGACAGCCATGATTGAAAATGATCAGAAATAAGATGGTTGTGTACTGAAAAGTTGAACACCACAGATTCAGATTTGCGGGTAATAACGACATCAAGTATGTGACCTTTATTGTGAGTAGGTTTAGTGACATGTTGAACTAGGTCGAAAGATTCGAGAATATCGTTAAACTGTGTAGTAGTTTTTGAATCAACATCCAGGTGTAGATTTATATCACCACATAACAAAAGTTTTCCAGCACATTATGTAATTTCGTGAAGTATGTCCAATAAGTCGTTGAAAAAGGTCTCAACAGGGGCAGAATTAGGAGGACGATACAATGAGATGGGATGAAATAATTCATTATGGTGTTTAATGGTGGTGTGTTGTATTTCGCAGCTAACAAAAGGACCTATTTTAATCTTATATGCTTTAATGGTGGACTTGAAAAAGACTGCTATACCCCTCCCCTCTTACTAGTACGGTTGGTCGTCAATGCAGAGTAGTTATTTGGAAGAAGTTGGTTTAGAGTAATGTTGCAATCATCTTTTAGCCAGGCTTCGATAGAGACAAAAATATTGAGGTCATTATCCAAAATAAATTCTTGAATTTCATTGGCTTTGTTTCTAATGGACTGACAGTTTAAAAGACAGAAATGGAAATTGGAATCCATAGGACAGGGATTAGAGGATAACTTAGTTACTTGAATTAAATTTGCCACATTTACTTCTCTACCTGTTTTAGTCTTTCTTGGCTTGTTTGAAACTTTTATTTTAGGTTTAAAGGTGTTAAAATACACAGGTTTATAGTCAGAGATTAACTCAGGAAAAAAGCACAACTCAGTAGACACTCTATTGTTTTCACAGTTTATAGTACAATTCAAGGCTAAAAGTTGATGTTTGGTATAAGTGATCATGATCAATGTTCAGCTCACCAGTACTCACTTCACCAAATTTAAAAACTAAAAATGTTAATAACACAAAAACTACACAGAATTTCTAAAACCCAATTTTGTAAAATAAAAGATACACCATTTAAGAAGTAATATGCCAAGTAATAGTCCAATAAAATAATCACAAGTTTAAAAAAATAACTAGTTTTCAGCAGACAAGACACAGTGCAAACCACTAGGCAGCCACCTTGATAATTTTGTAACTGTGACGAAGTTGAAGACAGGTCTCATGCTCTGTTAGTTTATCCATCTTTATAAAGTATATCAGAGAAAAGTACATCGAAAAATATTATTGGTAAAACCATCAATGTATAAAAGTACCAAAGTTCAACATTGAATCGACGCCCGTATTCACAAACACTCAACTTTCAACACAAGATAATTCAAAAATGCAGATAGAGCGTGCCGATTTTACAATATGGTGCCAGGGCGTCTGGCTCCAATCCTAAACTGTCAATCAACATTCATTATTTAGACTTCAAAAGGAAAAAAAGTACGGCTACAAAACGAGACAGAATGGTTTGTTCGCAAGTAGTGGAATAATGACACGGTATGGAACTGTGCGCGATATGAATATACGTATTATTATTAAAGGTTAGCCTAGTATAATTAAAACTTCATTACATATTTGAGAATAAGGGAATACGTGATACATGTTTTGAAAACATTTAAAAATACTGTTTGTTCCAATGTGGGCTACATTGTAGTATTCGTCTGTTAATGTCATATGATATATAAATATTGATATCGGAAACGAATTTATATATGCCTTACTTTGTGATGACCGTCTGTTTTTATAATGTAATGTTTAAATTAATACGTGGCGGTTTAATAAACAAATTTATTACTACATATCAACATCGAATCGTCACCAATATAGCCTATGCATCAATATAGCCTTATATATCACTAAAATTATTGTCACAGGTAAATCTATAATCAATACATTAATTCCAAAGAGCTATTTCGGCCTAGAAAGTCTGAAGCTATTCTAAATTTATAAAAATGGCATCGTCACAAAGATCCCCAAGGTTCCGTCCTCGGTCCTCTGCTATTTAGTTTATACACTAAACCACTGGTTGTTATCGTCAGAAAATATGGTCTATCATTCCACTTATATGCAGATGATACCCAACTTTAATGACATTGATACATGTATCAAATGACATTGATACATGTATTTTAGAAATTAAATCCTGGATGACTGATAACTTTTTAAAACTCAACGAATTTATCTATTTGTAATAATCTATCTATCAATGTTGATAGCAGTTCAATCAATTCTGTACATACAGTTAGAAATATAGGTGCAATATTTGATTCTAATATGCGTCGGCTCACGCCTAAACACGGCATAAGTCATGCTAATTGATTTTGTGCTATGGCATGTTAAACTTATTATTTGTTGAAAATGCATTGCGATGTCAATTTTTTTTGTGTGGGGGGGGGGGTCTAATTAGCAAGATTAAACGCTAATTTACCGAATAAATCATCGGAAATATTGGAAATGTATACTTAAAAGCTCTTAAATTACGTTTTAGTAAAGGGTACGCCTTGACGTAAAACAATGCAAAACTTGCTTGAATTCACCGACATTGACCACACTGTTGGTATATCCTAACCCCCTTATATGGGTGTAAACAGTAAGCTACGTCATTCTCCTGCCTGGTCTATTTTGAGATGCGATTCCCAGATAGCATCATTTTTGACCAATAAAAGAAGGTTTTAGAAACTACATCCAACTTAAACAAGCACAGCTTGATGCTAGACAATGGGCCAAAAGACCGTCGCTGATTGGCCGAGAAACTGGTGCAGTGTATTGTGGGAAGATGGCAACGCCCATGAAAAATAAATGGAGATCGTATTTTTCATCGTTTTTCGACTAAATACTTGACCAAACTAATTAATAAGTTGGATTTAAGACACTTCAGAACAATGCCGAGGTAAAATCTGATGTATTTTACATTTGCCTAGGCAAAATTAATATATCTGAGGCCATTGAATGTAACGGGTTTTTTTTCTAAATAAATACCAAGAATTAGTATCAACAAATCGCACAGCACATCAGTTGAATTATCGGTAGATAGATCCATGTTTTTCTATTTCTCTTTGAATATTATTTCTGGTGTGTTCAGAATTTTATAATCGTGAAATCCAATGAGAATGGAATTTTCCGATGGCATATCGTAGATCACGAACATGCCTCGATAATCGATAATCAACGCTTTGAATTCTATTACCGTAAAAGGTACCATGTCATATGAGTTATTGTATGCTACACAGTTGATAACTGTTGACATTTTGTTTGTTGATGTGACCTCATGACCTGCGACGTTTAGATAACGTCATGGATATCATGGCTATTCACTGTGTCAGAGTCACTTCTCTGCAGGTAGGATGAGTCTGTCATTCAGATCGTTATTTACCATGGGTCAGACAGTAGGTTATGAGTGTGAACTAAGTCAAGGACGTTGATGAGCAAACCCTGTCTGCTGCTGAGAGTAACTAGAATTGATTATAATCGTCGAAGCGAATTCCGAGGACACGTAAATTTTTAATAGTTTTCTCAAAATTTTTCATCGTTGAAGTTATATTGATATTAAATGAACTTTTAGGGTATTTGAAGTCATTTTCAGTTGGATAAAATGACTCCAGTTCTTTAAATTCTATTAGGGGGGTTGGGATGGCCTAGTGGTCTAGAGTGCCGCACTTCGACCTCTAGCTAGCCGGTCACCTCTGGCTTGCGGCTGTGGTTTCGAGCCCTGGTGTTAGCGTATGTGGCATGGAGATGGGGGCGCCTTCTCAACCTCTTGGGTTTCCTCCCACTGCTAAAGACCCCTACGCTCAAGCGAATTATTGAAATAAAATTTAACCATATGTTAGTCCCGAAATGACCTAGTTTGTGTTGAGTGGACGTTAAAGCCCATTTCTCTCTCTCTCTCTTAAATTCTATTAAGCTTCCATTATAAGTTTGTTACATGCTTTGTATATATCCTTTTAGGATTTTTTGTGAATGAAAAAATGAAATGTCCATACTCCATTATTTGATGAAGATAGGTTGCCAGGCAACGAAACATACGCCCACAGCAGCTATTTAAATTGTCCTTTTTATACGCCCACATTGAAGTGTGGTCGTATATTGTCTTCAGCCCCGGTCGTCGGTCCGGCTTTATACACAGTGTTTAAGGTCATGAGACGAAGAATCCTATTGTTTTTCAGCGATTTCCGATAATAACTACCAGGGTTGTTTTTCAGCGATTTCCGATAATAACTACCAGAGTTATGACTCTTGATCACTTCAAAAAATCTGGTGGACGCTCTAGAGGCCAAAGTTAATATCCGATTGAGTTTAAATTTATACACAGTGTTTAAGGTCATGAGACGAAGAAGCCTATTAATTTTCAGCGATTTCCGATAATTAGTGCCAGAGTTATGGCCCTTGATCACTTAAAAAGATCTTGTGGACGCGCTACAGGCCAAAGTTAATATCTGATTGACTTTAAATTGATACACAGTGTTTAAGGTCATAAGACGAAGAAGCCTATTGATTTTCAGCAATTTCCGATAATTAGTGCCAGAGTTATGGCCCTTGATCATTTCAAAAAATCTTTTGGACGCTCTAGAGGTCAAAGTTATACACAGTGTTTAACGTCATGAGACGAAGAAGTCTATTGATTTTCAGCAATTTCTGATAATTAGTGCCAGAGTTGTGGCCCTTGATCACTTCAAAAAATCTTGTGGTCGCTCTAGAGGCCAAAGTTAATATCCGATTGACTTTAAATTTATACACAGTGTTTAAGATCATAAGACAAAGAAGCCTATTGATTTTCACCAATTTCCGATAATTAGTGCCAGAGTTATGGCCCTTGATCACTTCAAAAGATCTTTTCGACGCGCTACAGGCCAAAGTTAATATCTGATTGACTTTAAATCGATACACAGTGTTTAAGGTCATAAGACGAAGAAGCCTATTGATTTCCAGCAAATTCCGATAATTAGTGCCAGAGTTATGGCCCTTGATCATTTCAAAAAATCTTTTGGACGCTCTAGAGGTCAAAGTTATACACAGTGTTTAACGTCATGAGACGAAGAAGTCTATTGATTTTCAGCAATTTCTGATAATTAGTGCCAGAGTTGTGGCCCTTGATCACTTCAAAAAATCTTGTGGTCGCTCTAGAGGCCAAAGTAAGGCAAAGTTAATATCCGATTGACTTTAAATTTACACACAATGTTTAAGGTCATGAGACAAAGAAGCCTATTAATTTTCAGCGATTTCAAATAATTACTTCCAGAGTTATCTCCCATGATCACTTCAAAAAACCTCGTGACACTATAGAGGCCAAACTTATCATCCAATTGACTTCAGATTGATACACAGAGTTTAAGCTGTTGAAACGAATAAGTATTTTGATTTTCGATGAATTTTGATGACTGAACAGCTAAATCCATGATATCAAATGTTTCGTATACTAATTGTTAGCCTGGGGCAAAATTTTATAAAAAAAACAAACAAATTCTAATGATTTTCTTAAATTACATAATGAGTTGTTACTCTCAATCAGATTTTAGTGTATTACAAATGTTTTATTACCCCAAAAAGTAAAAATATGCGACTGCCCGGACGATTTAGCTGGCAAAATATCTTTTCAGAAATGAAGCATTTATAATACACTTAAATCTTATTAAGAGTAACGACTCATTAAGTAATAATCAGAAAATCATTAGAATTTTGGGGTTTTTATAAAGTTCTGCACCATGCTAAAGTTTAATATACAAAACATTTAATATCATTTAGCTGTTCAGTTATCAAAATTCATAGAAAAGGAAATACTTGTTTGTCTCAAGACCTTAAACTCTGTTTATCAATCTAAAGTCAATCGGATGAAAACTTTGGTCTCTAGAGCAAACACAAGGTTTTTCAAAGTGATCAATGGCAGTAATTATTGAAAATCGTTGAAAATCAATATGTTTCTTCGTCTCATGACCTTAAACACTGTGTATAAATTTAAAGTCAATCGAATATCAACTTTGGCCTCTAGAGCATCCACAATTTTTTTTTGAAGAGATCAAGGGCAATAACTCTGGCAGTAATTATCGTAATTTCGTTTAAAAATCAATAGGATTCTTCCACTCATGACCATAAACACTGTAAAAATTGAAAGTCAATCGGATATTAACTTTGGCCTTTAGAGCGTAGACAAGCAATTGTGAACACCAGACGAACGAACTGACCGACGGACGGACTGGGGCGACAACAATATTCAACCACATTTCAATGTGGGCTTATAAAAATTGACTTTTATTGTTACTCTAATTCCTGTATCCCGTTTTTGGTTGCAAACACAAATCCACCATTTGAACGAGGAATTAGTGAACTTAAATAAAATTGAATGGGTTTTTTTTTTCGGGGGCGTGGCAGATTACAGGGCTCAAAAGGGCATAGGTGACACCCTCTAGAGGAGTGTGGTCTGCTCCAAAACAGCCTTTATATAACATTGGTGCTAAATTACAATACAAATGGAATGGTCCGTACAACATTAATATTCCAAAGTATAATAAGTCTGTATATGGCACCCTTACCCAAGAATTGATTATGCGTCGGGAGTCCAAAGCTAGGGTGCCCCGCGTGCCTACTGAAAAGTTGTTCTTGACACGTTGATCATGCACATTTTAGTTAAACGACTAACTACTGATTTCTGACAGTCTCGCACACTCGTTGAAGCTATAAATAGCAACAGCATGAGGAAATGTTCAAAACACCAAATACTACTACAGTCGTAAAAAATCTATTGTTGACGATTCTGAATAGCAATAATATTTAACTTTTTGGTTATTACGGCATCTTTAGAAATTACGCTCGTTTTATTTTTTAAATTGCCTTATAATTAACTGTACCATAAGAAGCTGCATATTTTGGTTTAGTACAAATAATATCTCTGACTCACATCCGTAAAGCAAGAATATGATACTAGCAGTAGTTTCATTTTACTTTTACAAGATTCTTAAAGTATTGTTGAGTTGTCTGATGTATGTGTTTCTAAATTCAATTTCTTGTTCCATGTTTCGTAAAAAAAGTAGTCTTGATTATCCCGACCTGTCAATTAGACGTAGAATGATCGGTGGACTGGTTAAGCGAGACTAATTTCAAAACAAGGGCACGTAACCTATCTTTTACTCTAAAAGTGTCTGGATGTTATGGACGCCACTCCAAACCATTTTTCAGTATTATTTATGTATGGTAAAATGGTCATAGCTTATTGAGTACGACATGGTCGTTTATTTAGTGACTCTAAATGTGTGAAACAGATTTAAGGCTTGGTAAATATATTAATATTGTGGTGTAATTGTCGAGATATTTGGAGGTATTCATTTGAGGTGGGGCACCCTACCAAAGCCCCAAAACCTATAACTTGGTTTCCACCGTATTTTGTGTAGAAACTATTATGAAAATGCATGGAAGTTGACATGTCTTTGAAGTCCATGTCCTAGACCAGCTCTGTACCAAATTTAACATCAATTGGATAACATTTAATGTATGTTTTATATGGATTTTTGCCTTAAAGTGAATGACGACTTTTGAGGTCTTTTTTCTCTGCTTTAGAACTCAGAACATCTGGTTTGATCGCCGATCTTCAAAAGGTCATAAAAAACTTATTTTTAAAGATAATTTGATGAAATAAAAAGCATTTGAAATATTATTTCATACAGATTATGAATCAATAGCAGGGTTCAATTTAGTCTAAAACCAATGAGTAGCAAATTTTTGTGACAGATTCACATTTTGGCTAATCAATTCAAAATTTGAATAGCATTTGCTCATATTTGAGGAGCAGTAAACGGTAGCCTACAAATATTTCCAATTCAGATTTCTCGGGGTATAAGTGGATACTTTTTTCCGCCAATGTCCGGCCGCCATTGTACACTCTCCTTCGACTTATGTATGGATGAAGTTAATAAAAAATTGACATCTCCAAAAAATTTCAGTTACTAGTTACCGTCTATCCCCGATCGTCTAAATCAAAACTACATGTACTGTACAGTACTTTAAATTACCCCATTCCAATCGAAATATTTGTAGGCGCGGCATTGCTTGTTTATTTCTCTATTTAAAAACACCCTCCCCTCCGCCTTTAAAATATCAACCCGAGAATATGCCATCAGCATAACATTTTTGTCAGACATTCGTCAAAAACGGCACGTTTCACGCGTCTCGCGAGATGTCTACTTTTAGTTTTCAGTTAAGTTAGCCAATCATACAAGACTGTGTCGTTTTATTCTATTTTTAGTAACATATTTTATAAACACGTGTGATTAAAAACAGAGTCTGCATTGTCTTCTAGTTATCGAATATATTTAAATAAAAACTGTTTCAAATTAATCACGACCACAACTTGGAATATTAAACAAGTGAAGTTAGTCCTGCATTTATAATTATACTCCACATTCATCCAAAATATAATGAATCGCACTTCACAAGTTCGAAAACAATTTTTGGCTAATGAATAAAATAATTCTATGGCTTTTACCGCGATATGAGTCACTTTTGCGATGCAATACCGCTTAAATTGAACCCTGAATTCAATAGATAACTCAATTTTGAAGTTTGGGTCATTATGCCTGGTTTTGCTGTAATTTGTCACATATGTCTTTGGAAAATCATGTCAATAATAGTTGCAAATTAGGTTATCTAAATCTTCGTAATATTAGTAAAATCGCGAAATATATAACCACAGATGCTACTAGAACACTAATCAGTTGCCTTGTCATTTCTCGTCTTGATAATTTTAATTCGCTTTTATATGGTTTGCCTTTAGTAAACTTCAAAAACTCCAGAATTGTGCTGCCAGAATGTTTACAGGAGCCTCTTTTAGCGATCACATTACTCCTATTCTTTTTAATTTGCACTGGTTGCCTGTCCATTACAGAATTCAGTATAAGATTTTCATAGTGGCTTCTCCTAAGTTGTGGAATAAGATCCCCTATTTTATCAGAAGCAGCACTTCATTATCTATTTTTAAAACTCGCTTAAAGACGTATTTATCTAATATATTGCTTTTAAATAATTGTTTTGTATCTTGTTTATTATTTATATCATATTAATTTAGACTTCTTTTAGGCCTATGCTTACCTTTAGTTGAATGGGTTTTTTTTTGTCCCCCGCCCTTTCGAAGAAAGTTGGGGGACTATTAAAATGGGTTCGTCCGTCTGTCTGTCTGTCTGTCTGTCTGTCCGTCTGTCTGTCCGTCACACTTTTTGGGACACAATAACTCTCTTCCTAATTGAGCTAGAATGTTCAAACTTGGTGTATGTGTTTATTAGGTCAATGCCTTGATGGAGTTCGAAGATGAGCATTTTCCGCTTAGGGTAAGCAGAGGTAAGCAATTTGATTGGTTGATGCTTTGGGACACGATAACTTTAGTTCTAATTAAGTGAGATTGATGAAACTTGGTGTATAGTTTCATTATAGTAATACCTTGACTAAGTTCGATAATGAGCATTTTCTGCTCAGGGTAAGCAAAGCTATATACGCAATTTGATTGGTCGAGAATTTGGAATTCAATAACTCTCCTTCTAATTGAGTTAAAATGTTCAAACTTGGTGTATATGCTTATTAGGTCAATGCCTTGATGGAGTTCGAAGATGAGCATTTTCCGCTTAGGGTAAGCAGAGATAAGCAATTTGATTTGGTGTATATGCTTATTAGGTCAATGCCTTGATGGAGTTCGAAGATGAGCATTTTCCGCTTAGGGTAAGCAGAGATAAGCAATTTGATTGGTTGATGCTTTGGGACACGATAACTTTAGTTCTAATTAAGTGAGAGTGATGAAACTTGGTGTATAGTTTCATTATAGTAATACCTTGACTAAGTTCGATAATGAGCATTTTCTGCTCAGGGTAAGCAGAGCTATACGCAATTTGATTGGTCGAGACTTTGGAACACGATAACTCTCCTTTTAATTTAGTTGAAATGTTCAAACTTGGTGTATGTGCTTATTAGGTCAATGCCTTGATGGAGTTCGAAGATGAGCATTTTCCGCTTAGGGTAAGCAGAGATAAGCAATTTGATTGGTTGATGCTTTGGGACACGATAACTTTAGTTCTAATTAAGTGAGAGTGATGAAACTTGGTGTATAGTTTCATTACAGTAATACCTTGACTATGATCGATAATGAGCATTTTCTGCTCAGGGTAAGCAGAGCGATAAGCAATTTGATTTGCCGAGACTTTGGAACACAATAACTCTCCTTCGAATTGAGTTAAAATGTTCAAAATTGGTGCGTATGCTTCTTAGGTCAATGCCTTGATGGAGTTCGAAGATGAACATTATCTTCTTACGGTAGGCAGAGATAAGCAATTTTTGGATGACACTTCGTGTTTAGTTTGATTGGTCGATACGTTTGAAAAAAATAAATGTGCGATTAATTAATATGTGTCATCTTTTTATTTGGGGATTTCGGCGGGGGACATCAGCCTCACTGTTGGCTTGTTTAATTTATGTTCGATATACAGTTACTTTGAAACATTATATTTATGTATTTATGCTATTAATCATTTTATTGTAAAGCGCCCTTGAACATTTCATGAAAAGGGCCCTATATAAATCTACGGTAACAATAATAATAATAATTAGACCTGCAGTGCTGAATCGGCTTTCAGGAATCAGACAGGAAGTGCGCCATACAATAGCCCATCCACCGAGCTACCAAACGATACTGTAGTTGTTATGATTCAGTGACACCCTCTATCAGATTTGTAAGTAATATTTGCTTGCGAATACACCGGTCAAAATTGTATAATCTGGCAAGATTACTTCACTTCCGGTGCCAAAAGAAATCATTATCGGTAACAAATAAGTTGAGAATTCGCAATTGAGAATTGTTTTATACATATCAGGCAATAAATAATAAACTTAGAACCCATAAACTGAAATTAAAAGGTAAAAAACTTAAAAAGTGATCCTTAGAAAATTGGTTATTTCTCGACAAGGGAATATGCTAGAAGCATGCAAATTTGCATATTTCTCGGCAATTGCTCATATTACGAACTATTTTGCATACATTCTCCTCGTCTGGATTATTACTACTAGTTTATGAAAGTTATTAATAAATAGTTCAAAATACGAAGACGTTGAATGGGTTGTAAATAACTGAATGTTACACTTTTTTTTACATTTATTCGAAATTGCCCGAAAATGAAATTGAAATTGAAAAATCTGAGCAAACAGTTTGTCCCCCTTTACAGCGCGCATCCTTTTTGCTATATCAGATTTCGAAAAAAGTAATTTTTGCTTTCAAAAAGTGGTACTGAACTGTCAAAATTGTAGTTTTTGTTAATATTACGCCACTTCCGTTGCGTGCAGAAAAATTTCACGGTAACAAAGAAATTACAATATGCACTTTGTTTTATACAAATCGAACAATAAATAATTAATCTAGGTACGAAAAACTAAATTAGGCAATGGCGGCTAAAGAAAATTACTGAGACAAAATTCTTTCTCACTTCTGCTCAAGTAGGGTGATACTTTAACGCTGTGTAAACTACTATCAAAATTCAAAATATCGGAGATTTTTTCGACTACTTCCGGTTTTTCGATCATTGTCGGAATAGCTTTAACAAGTTGATTAGATACCTACCTTCCTGTACCAGAAATGTCAGAAACATACATTGAGTAATGTTCGGCGTACCAAAATTTATTTCCTAAGAATTAAATTCGTGTTATTTAGATGTTATACAATCGTCTATTAATGGAACTATCCAACGATACTTTAATTGTTTTGGTCCGCTAATATATGTCGGAGAATTCGAACTTTTGGCAAGAGCTCCAATTTTTTTTTTTTCATCTTTTTTACATTTTCTTCGTTTTTTGAACTACTTCCGGTATAGGAATCACTGTCGAGTAGTTTTCACATCCAGTTTTGGAGTTTGCATGGGAACAGGGCTCTCTACATATTCCTGAAGCAATGGCCCGAGAAACCCCTCTCTGACCATTGCTGGTATAGTGTCTGTTTCTTGAACTTATGCGAGAGTGTCTATTCTTTCCGTTCAATGAAAGCTATCACTTAAGTACAGAGACATGACAGTCCTTCGTTTAATCTGGGTCTTCCCTAAAACTTTGGACAGTGATTTAAGGTATTAAAAACCGTGAAAGTATGTTCATTTCCAAACAGTATTGTTTACATTTCATTCGACTTGATAGCCTCGTTTGTCACGCAATTAGTTTTACTGCAGTATTCTGCTATGCACTGGTTAATTAGGCAAAATAAAATCGTGAGTCATGACGTAACGTTATGTAAATATTTGACTGCCCGGACGAATTAGCTGCTGTGGGCGTATGTTTCTTTGCCTGACAGCCTATCTTTATAATTTCAGTGAAACCGTGTTCGTTTGTTGAAACGTGTTCATGTTTATTGAAACGCAAGTTCGTTTGTTGAATCATGTTCATATAGCTAGTTGAACTGCTTTCTTTTGCTTAGCTTAACGTGTAACCAGTGCATTATTATTAACGTATGTGTGCCATTATTAAAGAATAAGGTATAAGGCTGTATTTCAATGCAACACAATGATGTAAGGCTCATTCCTGTACTTAACGCAACGTACTGGTATAATAAACATAATAAACCTATTCACTAAGTGAACGCGTGTTTGACTTACAGGGACAACGCAACGGGATTGCTTCTGCAAGTCAGTTCAGTTCAGTTCTTTATTTACTTTGAGTATAAAACTCATCAGTGTACATATAATTACATTATTTACACAATAAACAGTATGTGCAATATACAATGTAATTAAACAGAGAGTGGAAATTTAAATTATATATTATTATAATGTCATCAAAGTTAGTAATTAAAGTTAATTATACCAAACAGCATTTAGGTCTTAATCAATTAGGCTTTCTACATTTTATTTAATTACATTATTATTATTTATTTATTTTTTTTTTATTTTTAAACAACTCTGATCGACGCTTATCGGCATAAGACAAATATTTGCCTAGTTTATACAAGTCTTTTATATTACTGGTACTAAGCAACTGGAAGAATTTAAAAACATTAGGTCTAGTGTGATAATACGACTTAATAAACTTAATGCGTATATCCACAAATGACGAGCAAATTAGGACGTGATGAAATTCATCTTCCACATCCCCAAGCTGGCTAAACATACATAATCGTTGATCACGTGGCACTTTAGTATATCGACCGGTTTCTATAAATAATTTATGGGCTGATAAGCGTAGACGAGTTCAATGTTTTAATAATAAGGGCTTTATAGGCTTTAAAAGATAGGGTTGGAGTGTAAAATTTAATACAACATGTTGATAGTAGATTCCTTTAGGAGAATGGCATATATTGCTATAACACGACTGTTTAAAGATATCAAATATTCTCTGCTTAAAAATGAACGCTGAATGTTTGTCAACATTTTGCCACATATACCCTAACCCAAGACCATCTAATTCATTTTTAAGGTTACAAATCCAGTTATCATTATTATTAAGCATATCAGTTAAACAACATCTAAGTAAGTCATTTTCTGTAGAAAAAAGTTTAATATAATATTTAAAGATTTTAATTTTTCTTAAGATATGTAAAGGATATCTACCCAGTTCAAATAATAGCATGTCATGATTCGTGGATCGTTTAACACCTAAAATTAATTTTAGGTAATAAAAATGCAGTTTGTCAATTTCAGGTGCTTTATGAAACCCCCAGATTTCAGCACCATAATTTAATATACTACCAACATAGGTACCAAAGGCATACAGTGATGTTTTGACATTAAAATAATTCTCCCTGCAAGTTTTAATAACGGAGAAAATTGCCTTTCTTCCTTGTAAAGCTAAGTTTTTCTGCGTAGTCAAGAATTTACCATTAAGATTAAGTAAGATGCCTAGATAATTAAATTCATTCACAACCTCTAATTCATTACCGTTAAAATCCCATTTTTCTTTACCTGTTATTTTGCCACAATTTCTAAAAATAACTACTTTAGTTTTACTAGTATTTACCGTTAAATCCCATTTATTAGTATATACAGCAAGTGAATCTAACAACTCCTGTAATCCGTTTGGCGTTTCAGAAAATAAAACTTTATCATCGGCATACATTATTAAAAATCGATTTAGGTAGGATAAGGAAAGTGGTTGACAATTACTGGATTTAAGATGAGATTCAACATCACTAATATATAATGAAAATAATAGAGGTGATAATATTTCACCTTGAAATAACCCAGCACTACATGAAAATGAATCGGATAAACTACCATTTAATTTTACAGAACATTTCACTTTACTGTATAGAGAGCGAACCACTTTCAGGAGCTTGCCATCGGTACCCGAATGAATTAATTTGTACCATAAATATGATCGATTGATCAAATCAAAAGATTTACTATAATCGATAAAAAAGCAATACAACCGTTTCTTGTTTTTTTTTTAGTGTTCTATTTATTAAGGATTGAAGGATAAATATAGCATCAGTCGTACTCAAACCTTTTCTAAACCCAAGTCACTATAGACTGTAGTTGCCTTCTACAGTGTCCTTGATTAATTTATTGCCCTTATCAATTGTCACAACACCAGTTTTTACTTAACACCTATACCTGATTGGGCTTATAAATTAATCAAGGTAGCTGTGTGTCTGCAATGGTTTTACACCTCCACGTAACTGATATCGCAGACAACAAATTAGTTTTCATCTGATCTAAATACAACAAGAAATCCATTCTTATTAATCAAAAAAGCATATAATTTCATTTCTTATTTCCAATACGCCAGTTTATTTTTTATATTTATTATAAAAAAAACTTTTGCTATAGCATTGACTGTTTCTGTTGAGACCCTATAACATTGCAAAAAATATTATTGGAGCAAAGTTGTAAAAACGTGCAGCGATGAATTTGTCAGCTTATACCAACTGTCAATTAAATGGGAAATAAAGCACACCTCATACATAAAAATTTAATTAAAACGTTTAATTATGAAGACATATGGATATTAATAATGCGAAAATGAATTATGGTAAGGTCATGTGACCAATAAGCCTATTGATTTTCAGCGAATTCTCATAATTACTGCTAGAGTTATGGCCGTTGATCACCTCCGATAATTACAGCCAGAGTTACGGCCCTTGATCACCTCAAAAAATCTTGTGGATGCTCTAGAGGCCAAAGTTAATATCCAATTGACTTTAAATTTATACACAGTGTTTAAGGTCATGAGACGAACAAGAATATTGATTTTCAATTAACTTTTATCACTGAACAGCTAAATCCATGATTTTAAAATATACTAAACGTTAGCATGGAGCAGAACTTTATAAAAACCAAACAAATTCTGATCAGATTTCAGAGTATTACAAATGTTTCAAAAGTAAGAATATGTGACCACACTTGTTGACTGCCTGGACGATTTAGCTGCTATGGGCGTAGGTTTTGTTGCCTGGCCACCTGTCATTAGAACCATGTGAATCCTCAAACGACATATAATGTCATCTGTATGTCTAATAAATTACCCCTAATAACCTACAAAATAATAAATATGCGACAACCCTCATCGACCGCACCAACAATTTAGCTGCTGTGGGCGTACCTTTTGTTGCTTGACAACCTATCTTTATTCCATAGTTACCCCTCAAGTTTGTCAGATTTCTTGAAGTCATTTCATCAAGAACCAAGTTTTCTTTTTGCATGAGTCATGTGGCGTATTTTCACGCTTTGCGTGTTTATCCCCTATAATCGAGGAAATAAACCGATGCTGATGCGTTTTTCTTTGTTAATATTTTCCTATTTGTCAAATTTGTCAAGCAACCTATCTTTTATTTTTAAAGATCATTTTGTTCAGATCACAGACCACATCAAAGTGATATTAAAAAGGGAAAAAGTAAAACTGTTGTATGTCCTATGTGTATGTGTAATGTAACAGCATCTTGTTCTATAACTACTATGAAATCTACTTGTTGTAAAAATGCTTGGTTTCATCGAAACTGTATCCAGGTAATATACATCACTTTCTGATCTTTTAAATATTTGATGAAATGAGAGATAGGCATTAATTGAAGATTATACCATGGACCTTGTGTTATAAGGTCCATGATTATACAGGATTGTAATCAATTTAAGAATTCATGTTATCGTATGTTGACTTTATGTAAATAGAATTATAGTAATTAACAGAATAAATACATTATTTATTTCAGAGATATTCATTATCAGCTGGTCTACATTTCTTTAAATGTCCAATGTGTAACGACAAGAATAAATTTCAATCAGAAATGTTGGAATTTGGTATTTATATACCCGATCAGTAAGTAAATTAAATCTTAGGTTTGTAAATTCAACCTTCGGTTTTGTGTCAAATTTTAGAATGCAATTCAAATGTCACAATGCAGTTCAAAAGTCACTGACACTCAATGTTATTGTAATTTGTATTAACCTGTCATTGTGTCCGTCCATCCATCAACAATTGGATAGTGAACACTATATAGCCTCAACTACATTCACAAGTTTCGGCAAAGGAGGGTACAGGGTAACAGTGGAATTTCATAACCCCAATGCTTTCATAACTCAACCATAATTTAAAAATATCTTTTAAAAACTAACAGCATTGTATTCACAATGCTTCACACCAAATATCATAATAATCCAGTTAAAACTGTAGCCTCTATTGTGTTAACAAATACCTTGTTAGCCATGGCTCGAAATGTTCGCCTGTCTACCTGTCGCCAACAGGTAACTTTTATGATCGACAAGTGGCCTATAAAACTACCTGTCACTTGCGACAGGTGATGAAAATTTAAAATAATTTAACTTTTCATGTCTGCAATTACTCACCAGATGACGGAGGGGGAACCATTGTCAACCGTTAATTTCCATCTTCGCTGTAATTTAAATATTAACTACGAAAAAATATCACCGCCATGTGCGCACGATACTGGATCTTTCCGAACGGACAAATATTTTTCCGTGTTTATAGCCACAATTCTAACCCTAACCCTTCAGAATAGTTTTAGATAAACCTAACGCTAACCCAAGGGAAAATATTTATCTGTTCGGAAAGATCCAGTATTGTGCGCCATGTGCACTCTTTACACAGGAAGTGAAAAGTCCTTATTTGCAGTTGTTTCCCTTAGGCACTCTAAGTCAAGGTCACCTAGACCGTAATTGATAATGACAAGCCCAACACACCGTGCCTAAATCTTTCTAAGTCTTAATAATTATGTAGAGTTTGCAGCAGTCAAAATTGCTGAATTTATGAACATAATAAAATAACTGCGTTGGAAATGAAGATAGGACTGCGTGTAACTACGTTGTCAGTTCAACCAAATATAAGATAATTGCTGCGAATGGTCGGCGATTGTCAGTATACATGCACTCATGTGTGAGTGTCTTGTAACTTGGCGATATGGTTATAATTATATGAACAAAGACCAATGAAAAACGATTGTGTATGTTTCCACATTTTACTGAAAAATATTAAATATGACATAATACATAAATAATATAGGCAATTCTTAATATATTTAGCCTAGGTCGTAAATTGTGTCTAGTAATGCAAGGCTACTAATAAAAAGCGGACGTCCTTGTTAACCTCTAACGTTTACCATTGTTTTAAAGGGACATTTCATCTTCAAAGTTTTTATTAAGATATTATAATGGATCTATTTTTTATTTGTGGAACTGTTCATGAAAGACAAACACTTATTACCGCTTTAGACAAAGAAAATACAATTAACAATATCGATATTATTAATAATGTGGTTGTTGTAAGAAATAAAACAACTGTTGTCAGGCCTCATCAACATGAAGAAGAACCATTGGCAATTACCGACAATGAACCACTGAAAAGAAGGCTAGAATCTTTCGTTTCGCTGAAACATGGAAAACAAACCGACCATGGCTCATATATGACACAAATTCGAAAGTTATGAAATGCTCCTATTGTGTTACCTATAGTCATAAAAGTAAAAGCAAGTTTGTTTCTGGATGTGAATCATTACGATTGGATAATGTTCCATCACATGAAATAAGTGATGACCATAAAATAAGCCACACATCTTTTTTAAATGCAAATAAAGCGCCCTGTGACCAACCAATAATTAAGGCCGTAATTAATATGGAAAAAAGAGATTTAGATATTATGGCAAAATTATTTACAAAAGCATTTTATATCCGTAAACATGAAAAGCCTTGCACAGATTTCATCAAATTAAATAAATTACAAAACAAAAACTATAGTGATAACCTCAGTAAACATTATAATAGCGATAAGCAGGCCCGTAATTTTATTAAATATATTGCTCAATCATACAGGGAGAAACAGCTACATTTCATAAATAACTCTGAATTCATTGGGGTCGCAATAGATGGATCGACTAATAATGCCAATCTTGAAGAAGAGATCTATTATATATCTTTTCTTGACAGTGACTTCGTGCCTCATGTTGAATTTCTGACAATGGACAGAATTGAGGGACGGGCGACGGTGCAAAATATGACAGACACATTTTTTGAAACCTTCGGTAAGCTGGACATAGACATAAAAAACAAATGTGTACAACTGGCAACAGATGACCCCAGGGTCATGAAAAAGATGTGCGACCTTGTTCGCGATCTTGTGCCATGGCTTTTGACATTTCACTGCTCCAACCATAGGATAGAACTTGCCTTTAAGGACGCGACCATGGATGTTCCGCTGTTTCATTAATGCCACGCATTATTAGACAGTTTGCACCACTTTTATTCGAGTAGCAGTCTACAGTGGAGGACTTTAAAAGCCATGGCAGAACATCTTAGTATCCACCCGCTTGTGCATTCTACCCCGAAGGGCACACAGTGGCTCGCACATAGAGTGCGCTAACATGTTACCCAGCGCGCCGCAACGAGGGCAAAGAACAGCTAGTTGTCTTTATGTTCTTTGTTCTTCGAGTGCTCTTGGGTTTTTTTTCATGTCTTAGCTGCTTGGTTCAATCAGATGATTTATGTATTGACAGTCTTGTTACTACAATAAAAAACACAAACTTAATAATTTCAATGGCAAGAAAGCTATTGATGATTTCCGCTGTGCAAACTTAAATGACGGAGTTTACCAAGATATTAAGCTGCAACCAAATAGAACTGGCTACAGTAGTAAAAATGCAGGCGAGTCCTTATCAGGAGCATAAATGTGTGTGTGTGTGGGGGGGGGTACACCCCCCCCCCCCCAGCCAAAAAAATAGTCGGTCGCAAAATCAGTGCAATCGGTCGCAATATCAAGGAGTAGTCGATATCAAAATAAGTACTCACGCAAAACTTTAGTATAAAAATAGTCGTCGCAAAATCAGTGCAGTCGGTCGCAAAAAAAGAGCAGTCGGTATCAAAATAAGTGCTCACTCATTCTGTTGTGAGTCTGTTAGTCTAACAACAAAATTTCACCCAGGAAGAAAAATAGTCGGTCTCAAAATAAGTGCAGTCGGTCTCGAACACGATGCCAGAACAGATCACAAATATGTATTTGTGTGAATCCGTGAGCCTAAATTGCATACGTCACTCTTATTCTGTTGCGAGCATATTGGTCTAACAACAAAATTTCACCCAGGGAGAAAAATAGTCGGTCACAAAAAGTCGGTCTCAAAAACAATGCCAGAAGAGATCCCAAATATTATGTATTGGTGTGAATCCGGGTGCCTAAATTGCATATGCCACACAAAACTATAGGATAAAATAACCATGTCTGTTTGTCACTCTTATTCTGTTGTGAGTATGTTGTACTATAAAATGTTTTCTACCATGGCAAAAAATAGTCGGTCTCAAAAAAAGTCCTCACCGCAGTTGGTCTCCGACTAGATGAATTAATGTAATAATGAGATAAACAAATGCAAGCAATCACAAAACAGGCGAAATTGACAGATAAGCCTCAAGATCGGTCCCATATCTTATCCACTCGTTACCGAGAATTTGGTTACATTTGCCATTTGCCGTGACGTTGATTCAAATTTTCAAGCCCAGTTCCAAAAATTTAAAAGCTCTGTTACATATATGAATTATAACATCATTCTTCCATTCGGTTACATATCTGAAATTTGTTTGCGCCTGCGGCGCTCGATTCCATTTTAAAATCATTATTCTGCTACTGAGTTGTCTTATACTGTCTCAGCACTATCATATTCAGGATTGTAGTGAACTGCCCAGTTTGTAGTACCACTGGTGTGTGGGGCGTCAGATTGTACAGATGTTATGTCAACTCTTGCAAAATAGATCTGGAGATTCTGTCTCATTGACTGACATTTCTGGTCCACTCGTCCACAAGAATTTCTCCCAGCAATGACCCCAAATGCCAGGATATTGAATCAATTTTTAAAATTTTTCTCAAATTACTCAGTGTTATAGGCATAAACTAATTGTGAACTTAAAAAAACAGCTTTCCGACGAGACAACGCACGGCGAACAACTATATAATTATACAATACTATCTATGTTATAGCCAGTATTTTGTTTACTTTCATGGTGGGATTGTGGATGGCGTTCTAGATTTGAAACCGCGCCTACCCCAACCCCATATTCCCTAGAAAACTCACACGTGGTGCTGGGGGGGGGGCTGCATCGGTCAGTCGCATTTTGGCTAAACACCCCCCTCCCCTCCCAAACGAAATTGTTATGTACGCCCCTGGTACGTATATCAACAAACTGAAACAATTGTTGATAATCTGAAAAGTTCAATTGAAGATCGCTTTTGACCATTAGGAGATAGCAATATTGGCAAATGTCCGGAAATAAGCAAATTTGCTATATTTGACATTAGTAATTTGCCGGACAGTGATGATGATGACATCGAGCTATGCATTTTAAACGAAATAAAGGAACAAGTTAATCATTTTTTATACGCCCACATTTTTATGTGGACGTATATTGTCGTCGCCCCTGTCCGTCCGTCCACAATTGTTTGTGAACAGTCTACAGGTCACAATTTTTATCCGATTTCAATGAAACTTAAAATATAGGTTTATCACCCTAAGATCTCGGTTCCTTTCGATATTGGCATGTATCGGACTGTAACTTCATGGGTTATGGCCCCTGATTGTACGAAAAATCATGTTTTTTTACCTTGTGAACAGTGTAGAGGTCACAATTTTGATCCGATTTCTATGAAACTTGAAATGCATCTTGGTTCCTTTCGATATTTGCCCATATCGGATCGTGACATCCTGAATTATGGCCCCTGATTGTCCGAAAAATCACCCTTTTTAGCTTGTGTTCCATGTGGAGGTCAAAATTGTAATCCGATTCAAAAAACCGTTTGATTATATCACCGTTACATAGTTATGGGGGTTGAGTTCGAATTTCGTGATAATCGGACCAAAATTGACAGACAAAATGGCCGCCGTTTGTACGCGAATAGTGTGAAAAAATGTTTTATCAAGGTTGTGGACCCTATAGAGGTCAGAATTTTGAACCGATTTTGATGAAACTTGAAATGCATGTCTATAAGATCTTTATCTTGGTTCCTTTCGATATTTGATTTGCGCATATCGGATCGTAACTTCCTGAATTATGGCCCCTGATTGTCCGAAAAATCACACTTTTTAGCTTGTGTTCTCTTTGGATGTCAAAATTGTTATCCGATTCAAAAAGACGTTTGATTATATCACCGTTACATAATTATGGGGGTTGAGTTCGAATTTCGTGAAAATCGGACCAAAATTGACAGACAAAATGGCCGCCGTTTGTACGCGAATAGTGTGAAAATATGTTATATCAAGGTTGTGGACCCTATAGAGGTCACAATTTTGAACCGATTTTCATGAAACTTGAAATGCATGTTTATAACCGAAAGATCTTGGTTCCTTTTGATATTTGCGCATATCGGATCGTAACTGCCTGAATTATGGCCCCTGATTGTCCGAAAAATCACACTTTTTAGCTTGTGTTCCCTGTGGAGGTCAAAATTGTTATCCGATTCAAAAAAACGTTTGATTATATCACCGTTACATAGTTTTGGGGGTTGAGTTCGAATTTTAGTGAAAATCGGACCAAAATTGACAGACAAAATGGCCGCCGTTTGTACGCGAATAGTGTGAAAATATGTTATATCAAGGTTGTGGACCCTATAGAGGTCACAATTTTGAACCGATTTTCATGAAACTTGAAATGCATGTTTATAACCGAAAGATCTTGGTTCCTTTTGATATTTGCGCATATCGGATCGTAACTTCCTGAATAATGGCCCCTGATTGTCCGAAAAATCACACTTTTTAGCTTGTGTTCCCTGTGGAGGTCAAAATTGTTATCCGATTCAAAAAAACGTTTGATTATATCACCGTTACATAGTTTTGGGGGTTGAGTTCGAATTTTAGTGAAAATCGGACCAAAATTGACAGACAAAATGGCCGCCGTTTGTACGCGAATAGTGTGAAAAAATGTTATATCAAGGTTGTGGACCCTATAGAGGTCACAATTTTGAACCGATTTTTATGAAACTTGACATGCATGTTTATAACCCGAAGATCTTGGTTCCTTTCGATATTTGCGCTCATTGATTCGTAACTTCCTGAATTATGGCCCCTGATTGTACGAAAAATCACCCTTTTTAGCTTGTGGTCCCACTGGAGGTCAAAATTATTATCCGATTTAAAAAACCGTTTGATTATATCACCGTTACATGGTAATGAAGATTGGGGTAAAATTTCGTGAAAATCGGACCACAATTGACAGACAAAATGGCCGCCGTTTGTACGCGAATAGTGTGAAAAAATGTTATATCAAGCTATAGAGGTCACAATTTTGAACCGATTTTGATGAAACTTGACATGTATGTTTATAACCCAAAGATCTTGGGTCCTTTCTATAATTGCGCCCATCTGATCGTAACTTCCTGAATTATGTCCTGTGATTGACCGAAAAATTGCCTTTTTTAGCTTGTGGCCCCTCTGTAGGTCAAAATTATTATCCGATTTAAAAAAATGTTTGATTATATCACCGCTATATTGTTATAAAAGATGATGTGGAATTTCTTTAAAATTGGACCAAAATTGACGGACAAAATGGTCGCTGTTTGTACGCGAATAGTGTGAAAATATGTTATATTAAGGTTGTGGACCCTATAGAGGTCACAATTTTGAACTGATTTTGATGAAACTTGAAATACATGTTTATAACATAAAGATCTTGGTTCCTTTCGATATTTGGACATATCTGATCGTAACTTCCTGAATTATGGCCCCTGATTGTACGAAAAGTCGCCATAATATTAAATGTTTCGTATCCAGTGGAGGTGACAGCTTATTCCATAATATTAAATGATTCGTATACTTTACATTAGCATGGAGCAGAACTTTATAAAAACCAAACAAATTCTAATGATTTTCTGATAATTACTTAATATGCGACAACTCTTGTTGACTGCCCGGACGATTTAGCTGCTGTGTGGGCGTATGTTTCGTTGCCTGGCAACCTATTTTTTCAATTGCTGTCTTCAAAAGGATATGGTCCGTCTCGCATTGAAGATGAAAGGGTGCCTCTATGGCAGTATGTGCGTGGCGTTTTGAAAACTACCACACCCGAAGGGCGAACTATAAAAAGGTTTTGGCCAAAAGTATTAATGTCAAATAGGCCCTTGGCCTATTTATGAAAAGTAGATGATGAAACAAGTATATAACTGAATACAACACAAGAATGATGTCCTTACCAAGAGACAACCTAAAGCTAACTGGAGTATACACTCTCTCACACATACATACAACCTTACATTAAAGGGACAACACATATAGTGTCATTACTATATGACACCCCCCTCGCTTAAAGCAAAGGCCTACAATATGTAGTGCAATACAACTATGTTTTTAAAGAAAGCAAACTAAAATAACAAACATTTATACATGGAACTATAATACACAAATGACAATTGATGACTATTAATATCTAGTGTGTTCAAAATGCCCCAACCCTACAGTTAACATATTCAGATCAACAAATCAGTGTATATGATAATTAATCGTGATATTTTATAGATACCAAAAGATGGCAAAATACAATTGTATAGTAACAGATTTCGGGTTATGAACACAAAATTGTCAACAACAATTCTCAAAATCGTCCTCTTTACATGTGCAGTAGATGATAAAATCTTTCTGTACTCCCTATGAGGGGAATTTTCTTCTCGTCAATATATGTCATGGTGACATTGAACAGATCGGGGGAAGAGGTAACATTAATCCATTCATACGAACATTTCCTGTGTGCATTAGGGATGCCAACAAGAACATGTAATTGTCCTTGTTTAAAACTATATACATATTACCATAATTAGGAACCTGCACTGCTGCTCTATCTGTGATGAGGATAAAGCATTAACAGAGGTTGAATGATGATTTTCAGCATAGTGAGTAAGGCAAAGTGAAGTATCGACAGAAAAAGTAACTCTATTGCAGATATGGAACTATCAGACCTAGATAAAACATTCAGTTCATCTGTGAAATCCAGGGCATTCTCACAAGTTACTGAATTTACAGTATGTGAAGCTTTACCTAATTTCTGCTGCAATTGATCAATGTGTGTAATACGTTCATTGAGATTTGGAGCACGCACAAAACAAGGTTTGAGGCGGTTAATAGAGAACAGATCTGGAAGAACATGACCATCCAAAGTAGCAAGAACATAGTGGGTCCTGTCTAAGATTTGGTGTATCACGTAAGGCCCACACCAATCAGCTTTTATTTTGCGAGACTCTGAGCAGTGAGGATTGATGAAGTTGGCTTAAACATGTAGACTAGCTGACCTAACCCATAAACAGGATTTTTGCTTAGACAATGTGAAATACTGACATTTTGGTGTTGCTGTTTCTGCTTCTGAAGTTCAAGTGCCATCTTTGAAAAGTTGTCAAATTTGCTTTTTAGATGTGAAACATAATCATCGTAAGAATGTGAAACACCGTCAAACTGCCCTTGATATCTGTTAGGGTTTTAGCCTGCTTTCCAAAAGCTAGTTCAAAGGGACTGTGGTCACCTAAATGGGGAGACACAAATGAATTGTAAGAATAGCAGCATGTGCCAATATAGCGCACCCAATCTGTACCATACTGATTAAGGTTGACTTTTATGAGGTCAGAAATGGATTGATATGACGACGCTCCACTAGAAGGCTTCCATGGTTCTCGACACTTACTGTCTTTTGGCTGATTCCCAGACAATTACAAAGTGTGGAAACAAGACTACCAGTCAAAGAAGCAGCTGCATCCGTAATGATGATGGATGGAGGACCGAAAATACATACAACCTTTTGGATTAAAGCTTCACAGATGGATTCGGCATCTAACGTTTTAAGGGCAGCGCAAACAACAAAGCGTGTAATCTCATCGGTGATAACCATGAGATGCCCAAAACCTGAAGGAGAGGAAGGCATAGACTTAAAATCGATACTTAACCGATCAAAAGTGTGATACTCAGAAGGGATACGAGGGTGGAAAATTCTTAACTTATCGGTTTTCCCTTTAAACTGTTGACAAGTGGAACAAGTCTTGATATAAGTGGAAATTGTCTCAAACATACGGGGAAAATAAAAACATTTGCGCATTGTGAGATATGTACGCATTATACCCTGATGGTTACTAAGACGACTGTCGTGGTATAGATTAATGAGACTATCACACATACTTTCGGGGATTGCCAATTATAGTGTAAAGTTTTCGCCATCTTTATGAATGATAAGGCGAAATAAGAGGGAGTCGCATAGAATATATTCCTCTGACTTGATCTTTATAGACTTTGCAGCCTTTTTGTCACTAGGAAGGATGCCGTGGGAAAGATAATCATAAACAGGCTGAAAATAAGGCGATGTTTCTTGTGAAAGACGTAATTGGTTTGCGTCCAACGATAAATTATAATTTCTGATTATCTTCCTTTGAATGATCTTCAGCAACTTGTTAAGTTCCCTTTGCTTTGGGAAGTGTGACTTAACCATATCATCACAACACTGAACAACGGGCTTTGGGGGCACACATAATTCAATGGGAATTGCAAGATCCTCCGAAGACTGTTCAGCGTATGTGTTATCCACCAAACGTTCCTCTGTAGGAATGTCGCAAGGAAGGGATGAAGCATTCACCCTTCTGTGTGGACGATCTGGTTGTGGAAGTGTGTCGATAGAATCAGGAGGACTCACACTTGATGAAGAAGGAAGATTAACCTTTGATGAAGAAAGAGGATTTACCTGCACAGTTGGGGCGGGTGGGGTGGACCTAGGCGGGATTGTATTAGGAACATGAATGTTTTTCTGTTTTGCATAGTTCCTAGTAACAGGTCTCTCCTTTGGTTGAGTAATGGGGAAGGCGATCTCAGAGAAGCTAAAAGCTGTCGGGACTATTGCATCAATCTCTAAATCAGAGTCTTGAGCAGGACTGCGCGAGAGAAAGTCTGCGAGTACCATTTCAGAACCCTTCTGATATTTTACTTTGAAGGCATAGGCGGACAACTTAACAATAAGTTTTTGAAGACGATTCGTGCATGGTTCACGCTTTGACTGAAGCAGGGGTACAATTGCAGCGTGATCAACTACAGCGTCAAATTCAACGCCCTTTAAGAGATGCTGAAAGTTTGTTATATTTATAAGCAAGCCGAAGAGTTCTAACTCCGTTACACTTTACCGTTGACATACAGGTGGTAACCTTCTACTGTAGTATCCTAAAAGTTGAGTAAGATACGAACCTGTAGCTAAGCGTGATGTATCACTATATAAAGTAAGGCGCCCGACACTTTGGGGTAAATGAAGAATAGGTGGTTTGACAAGAAGTGCTTTTACCTTTTCGAATGCATCTTCATGCTGAGCTGTCCATTCAAACTTAGCTTTCTTGTTTGAGATCTTGTGAAGTGGTCGCAGAACAAGCTGTAGTCTTGGCATAAAACTGGAGATGTAATTTACAGCTCCAATAAAACATCTAACCGCTTTAGAAGATTTAGGACGTGGTAAATTCCTAATTGCTTGACATCGATTAGAAAGGGGTTTCATGGTTAATGACCCATTTTTGTCTGTGGAAAGAATGTGGCCCATGTAGGTTACTTCATGTTGAAATAAAGCACATTTATGAGGGGATATCTTTAGGCCATGCTTGATTAACCCTTTCCCCGCGTTTACCGCCCTCAGGCGGATTTTCAATTTTGATTTTGCCACGAATACCGCCGTGAGGCGAGTTGACACGAATCGACCTATAACTGGTTGTAGCTAAATATCTCGCATAAATTAGCGCCTGGATGATAGAGCCTATCTTCTTCCGGTAAATATAACAACAATTGATGCCGTTTTTCCGTGTTTTACTAAGATGTTTCAACCTAGATTTATCAAATTTTCTCACGTAAATTAGTAAATAAAACATGGAGGCACACTCACGCCGACGAAAGCTGACTGGAGCAAGCACTTTCAGCCTTGAATGATATGAACGATTTACAAGAATCAGACATTGAAATTGAAGACAGTTTCGTAGCTGATAATCAGGGCTCGGATAATGTTTTATCTTCAGGAGAAAGTGAATCAGAAGCGGGTTCTTACCATGCACAAGATATTAGTTCAGAATTAGATAATATTGACGACGATAACGATGTTTCTAGTGACTATCATGGTTCTAATATGAGTAACACTAGTAAAAGTTCAGATTCTGATGAAAGTATTACTGGTCAAGCACAGGTGAAAGCCCCAGTAATAAGGGGTGGTATCCATGCGCGAGGACGTGGACGCGGACGCGCAAGAGTTCGAGGAAATCCAGGCCGTGGTGTGGGAAACCGTGGTATTGTCCAACCAGACAGACAGTGGACCGATATTACAGTCAATGATATAGGGCCTACGCATCATAGATTTACACCAGAAGATGATCCAGGCCCTCGACATATTGATCATCTAATGGACAACGAACCAGAGGCCGTCGATTTTTTCAAACTCTTCTTTGATGATGACCTGATGACTAAATTGGTTACTGAAATAAACCGCTATGCTGCGGAGAAGATACAGAATACCATTCTGAAACCTAAATCCCGTTTACGTAAATGGAAGGACACTAACACGCATGAGATGTACAGATTTATAGGCATTCTGTTGAACATGGGTATTGTCAAGAAGCCATACGTAGACTCATACTGGACAGGAGAATGGACATCGGCCGTACCGTTATTCAGGGATGCAATGGACCGTGATCGATTTAGCCTTATTTTCCACACAATGTTACATGTGGCACACTCAGATCGTAATGAACCTGTGCCTCAGAGAGGGGCCAAAATATAACCAATCGTGGATGACATTGTAAAAAAATCACAGTACTATTTTGTGCCATTTCAGAATATATCGGGCGACGAAAGCATGATAGGTTTCAAAGGGCGTGTTTGTTTCAGACAATACTGTCCTTAAAAACCGACAAAATGGGGAATACATGCTCGAACTTTGGCAGACACCACTGGATATATGTTGAATATAAAAATGTATTACGGCTAGACTGATGATCAAGTTCCCGCTGATGGATTATCGAAAACTTCCCGTACCATATCGCAATTAGTGGAACCCTATTTGAACCGTGGATACCATATACATACTGATCGATTGTACAATTCCATACCTCTAGTTGAGCATTTAGAAACGAAGAGGACGCATTTGACCGGTACATTGCAACTAAACAGAGTCGGCATACCGGATGAAGTGAAGGCGCCATTACAACTTTACGCCATCAAAGCGATGAGAAGTGATAATATTTTGTTACTCAACTGGAAGGCAAAATCAACTCGAAATGTAGTTATGATCTCTACATATCATGTTGGTAACGAAACACAAGTTGTTGTACGGCAACCGAGAGGAGCAGCTAATAATATAGTGAAGAAACCAGTCTCAGTTATGGGATATAATTCGAGCATGGGTGGCGTCGATCTCAGTGACCAGTTGAGCGGGTACTATAGTTTCTGTCGCAAGTCGATAAAATGGTGGATAAATTGAAGTGACTGTTGTAAATAGCTACATTTTGTACAAGCTAAGTATGCCTGCACGAGTTACAAAGCACAAATTGAGCCTTTTGACATTTCGAAAAATGATTGTACGGGGACTTGTGAGCCAGGCTGTGGCAGTGCCCGGAGCACCCCCTAGGAAACGTGGAAGGCCTCTAGACGCCCCAGCACTTCAGAGACTTGATAAACAATTCCATAGAATTGAAACCGGGGCTAAAAAACGGGAGTATAAAGTGTGTAGTAACAGAGAAAAGAAAATCGACGCCATGAAACACATTTTTTCTGTGGGACATGCCGCGATCAACCCGCCCTCTGTGCAAAGGACTGTTACAACCGTTATCATACAATGCATGATTATGAAGCTAATATATAAGTGTGTATATAAAACCAGTTTTTATTGAACTAAAATGATATTTTGTATTTTTGAGAGGGTGTTTTTTGCAGATTTTGGGGTCAGATTTTTAGACCCCTTTATTGAAAAAAAAAACCCCTCACCTACCCCTTATCATGAAACTTCCCCAAAATGATCAGCAAATTATTCCCTGTTTTTTTATGAACTTTACTTCATCAAGTTATCTTTCTTAATAAGAAAGTTATGGATAATTCAGCTAAAATGGTTGAAGCACCAAAAATTAATTCCAGGGATTCTCATGATTTTACTAATCATAATTACGCGGGGAAAGGGTTAAACAACTGAGGACAAGTTGTAGATGAGTCTTATGGATTTCAAGATTTGGGCTAAATAGAATGATGTCATCATGATGAGCAATGCAGAACTTTCTACTTTCTGGAATTTCGGACAAAATTTTATCAATGTGGGATTGAAAAATGGCAGGGGAAATGCTTAGGCCCTGTGACAAGCGTTTGAAGAAATAATGCTTACCACCGTGGTACGATGAAATGCGAGTATACTGCCGAGCATTTTGTGACGAGGGCAAAGCAAAGAATGCTGACTTTAAATCAAGACAGCTTAATACTGTTGCTCCAGAATGACCAATGGTGCGTAGTGTTTCAGACAGGAGAGGGAATGGATGGTTCATACGTTTTATACGAGAGTTGAGATAGCGGAAATCTACTACAACACGCTTCTCAGTTGTATTTTTCTTAGGTATAGGGTTGGTGTCCCTCTGACAAAATACCGAGTTTAACCAATTTTTGCAACTCTTTGTCAATAATGTACTTCTCATTGTCGGTTGTACGATATGGTCGGATGTAGAAAGGCGCTCTGTCATTAACATCAATGTCGATCTCCAGATCTTTACAGTGGCTAATTTCACCCTGTAGGCTAAATGCTTCTCTATGTTGCCTAAGTAAGCGATGGAAGTCTGACTGTTGGTTAGGTGTAAGAATGCTCTTTGAAATATCAACTTGTTTCTCCAATAAGTTGATATCTGTGGAGATATCTGAAGAAGACTCTTTGTCCACTACATCTATGCTCTCACATGCGAATATGTGGTTAAGAGAAAGATATGACAAGGGCCTAGAAGCTTTAATACATAAAGTCTTCTTTGTAGAATTAGTTATTGGAATAACCGCACTATTTCTATTGAGAGAGACAAGCATTAATGAAGGACAAGAATCAGATATTGATGATTCTGCTTTAAGAAGAATCTCCCGATTCTTTACAACTCTAGGGACTTGACCATGAACTATTACTTGTCGTGTGTGGTTGGACTTTATATAAACATCATGACTGGACGAAAAGGCAATTTGTCTGGATTTACAGCGAAAAGTATTTGACTTAAAGTCGAGTACGCCATGGAGATGAGCCAAAGTTTCCTGTCCAAGAATAATATCAATTCCTACAAGATTTTGTACAATACAGGCCTCAACTGGAAGTTTGAAGCCTTGAACGACAACAGGGAACTTAATTGAAGAAACACAAATTAGGGTAGAACCATTACCCATACTAAATTGCAAGGGTTTATCTAACATATTTACAGTCAAGCTACGTAAGTACGCAGAAGATTGGATAGCTGATGACGAAATCGGTGTCTTAGATGCACCACTATCAAACAAAAGAAGAACAGATTTTCCGTCTGTAGGAGAACCTTGACAAAAATTATGACAATCTAAACTGATAGAAACATCTTCGGTAGAACCGGGTTGAGAACACGTATTAACAGAATTTGGCCAGATAGAATTCAGGGATACACGAGGAGCATTATCGGATATCCCTGTTTTCAAAAATCCGAAGATTTGCCATAAACAAAGTTGCGTTGTCGGATGAGCTTCTGGGGCTCATAACAATACTGCCATGCATGTCCTGGCGCAAAACAAAAATCGCAGAAAATAACTGGCTTCCTAGGTCTTGAGGGTAAATTGTAACCATCATGTGGTCGACGCGAATAACGAGCAGATTCCGCAGAAAACTGTTGATTATTTTTGTGTGGTGAGGAAGGAGACGACCTATGAGGTGACGCAGATAAACGTCGACGGAGAACCTTGACAAAAATTATGACAATCTAAACTGATAGAAACATCTTCGGTAGAACCGGGTTGAGAACACGTATTAACAGAATTTGGCCAGATAGAATTCAGGGATACACGAGGAGCATTATCGGATATCCCTGTTTTCAAAAATCCGAAGATTTGCCATAAACAAAGTTGCGTTGTCGGATGAGCTTCTGGGGCTCATAACAATACTGCCATGCATGTCCTGGCGCAAAACAAAAATCGCAGAAAATAACTGGCTTCCTAGGTCTTGAGGGTAAATTGTAACCATCATGTGGTCGACGCGAATAACGAGCAGATTCCGCAGAAAACTGTTGATTATTTTTGTGTGGTGAGGAAGGAGACGACCTATGAGGTGACGCAGATAAACGTCGACGGTAAGAGTGACGCGCGTACGGGGACTGTGAAAATCGTCGATGAATATTCCTGATGATCTGAAGAATACCTATGAGACGACTTCCGCTGAGGTGATCGAGAATATTGTCGTTCGTGATGCTGTTTGTGGTGCGGATGCGGTGAACGTCACATATGACTATGGTCTTCTTTTAATGTAAGATTGTCAAATGCATCTTCTAGGGCATTGCGACTATTGGTAGCAAAAACAACATGGCGCTCCTGATTTGCAGAACACGACGGAGTACCGTGTGCATCGAAGAAACGTTGCGCCTTAACAGCAAGTTGGTTTACTGGCGTATTATCAGTACTAGACATAATCACCGCTTGTTGACAAGCCAGTGGAAGAATGGATAGAAGACGATCGTTATTGTAATTGAGTCATTGTAATTGAGTCGCGCCTTAACAGCAAGTTGGTTTACTGGCGTATTATCAGTACTAGACATAATCACCGCCAGTGGAAGAATGGATAGAAGACGATCCCGAAGGAGATCGTCATTGTAATTGAGTCGCGAGGCTAGGCGACGAAGATCTTCCAGGTTACGAATGGGTGATTTTGTACTGTCATAGACAAGAGTCGAAAGCTCTTTATATAGACCGAGCTGAGTTTTCTTATTGGTGAAGCGATCCAGAAAGTTTTGTTTTAAGTCATTAAGGGAGCGAAATGTGAGCCCTTCGATCCAGAGGCGGTCTTCACCCTTAAGCGTCTGTCTAAACAGACTAACAATCTCAGGTAGATCATGATCGATATTGAAATAAGAAAGGTAATCCTTAAATGACAGAAAATGGGATAAGACATAATCAGGATCAATGTTGCTACCATCAAAACGTTCATAAAAGGGGAGACGCTCCATAATGGTTGAAAGTAAAATAGTAACGGACAGTGGAAGTGCGACAGACTATGTATTGATGGCGACGGACGGATACGTACATGTATACATTATAAGAAAATGCAATATAAAATCTTAGTAGTGAAGGATATAGAATAAATGAATTTGGCCTAGTAAGGTTGCAATCACACACCCGTCAATAAATGATTAATTGTTAAAAAAAACCACAAATCAAAACAAAACATTCGTACACAAACATCCAAATTTAACAATTCTACAACTAATTCATATACAAGTAATTGAGAGGTATTTAATTTTTTTTTTTTTCTTATGAATTGTCACTTTAAATTCTAGGTATTGTGACCTCTAATCAATATAGTAAAAACCGTTGAACAAAAGTCAAAATTTACGGTTATATACCAGTTAATAATTCACAGTATATCAATCAGTCTCAGTAAAATATAAACAATAGTGGAGACTTCTATATAGCCAGGTGCAGAAGATTTGGAACTTGACAGTTAATACAATGTATCGGTGGAGTTCATCTGTCATTAAGTGCAGGTCAACTTCGGCCTATTTTGCTATAGTACACTATATACTACACAAAATAAATCAATAAATGCTGTAAAAAATGGGCCTAATAGTACACAATAAATGCTTTAACAAGCAATGTTCAGATAATGATAAGAAAGTATTCTGCACAAATTATGAAACTGATTTTAAACAAACAGCAAAAGAAATCCACACACGAAGTTCACTTTTATCCTAGAAGTAGAAAATAAACTGCGAATCCGAATATGAAATACACAAATCCTAAATGTACTATAAATTCAATATGAAAAATCCACACACAAACAAATTCTTTATAAACTGCATATCCAATATGAAAATCCACTCTTCACAAAGTTCCGTGAACCAGATACACTCCTAATCATGCAGATTTCTTAATAGTTATGTCACATTCTTCGATTTGAAATTAATCGAGTTAAATAATCACAAAGTTCCGTAAACCGATAAACTTCTGAATGCAGAGTTGAAAGTCATGTCACATTCTATAACCAATCAGTCAAACTATAACATAATTATTCAGAATAGTCACAAATCACAGTATTCCATTATGATTTACCAAACAAGCTGTATAAATTCCACTTCATGAATAAATATACTGAGAGTGGGATCATGGCAATCTCCACCATGTCAAATAGGCCCTTGGCCTATTTATGAAAAGTAGATGATGAAACAAGTATATAAGTTTGCCATATAAGTTCTTGAGGCGTTTATTCCGATGAACTGAATACAACACAAGAATGATGTCCTTACCAAGAGACAACCTCAAGCTAACTGGAGTATACACTCTCTCACACATACATACAACCTTACATTAAAGGGACAACACATATAGTGTCATTACTTTATGACATTAAGGCGGAAAGGAAACTCTCCTGAACTCCACAACATCTTGTCACTTGTAAAGATCCTTTTGGTTTTAATTTTCTCTACAGCATGCGTCGAACGCGGATTTAGTCTCATGAAGAGGATTAAATCCGATTGGCGTGCTTCTTTGACTAGTTCATTGTTGAACGACCTCAAGCTTCTTGCTTTATGTAAAGACACGTATCAACACTTGATTCTGAACCGGCTATTAAACTCTGGTTCACTGACTCCAAATCTAAAAAGCACATGGTTAATGCTTACGGTCCCAGTTTCAAGCAGTCTGACGTCCCCGTTCAATCATCACAAGAAGTAGAGAGCGACATACATATAGACAGTGGTAGTGACGTTTAATGCATGTTAAATACAGGACATCAAAGACACACTGTGTACAACTTGGCTCTTCATAACCAACTTTGTTTAATTAGTTAGGCTTGTTAAAGGGTCTAAGTATCTAAATGTAGCTCCGATTACAATACAGAGCCCATTTTTTCACTGTAAGATAAAACACCAATATTAATTGGAATGATAGGTCAATAATTTGTGTCTGAATATCGAAGACCGTAGATAAGTTAGAGAGCTCTACGCCCTTTCAAGTCCCTGAACGTCAAAATGGTCCTAGATAATATAGGTATAAAAATAGCGCTACATAATAGTGTTTAGCTGAATCTTTTGACGAGGAGTCTCTTTTTAATCCGATTGAATTCAAGTTGGTATTCCATATCCCGTTGTTGCGTTTATATTTAGTTTGGTTTTTTTTTTGTTTTCTTTTTTATTAACATGTCAAATAATCACTTTGGGTACATTTTAGCGTGTATCAATTGAGGCGCAGAGACTTTAAATAATATTAGTTTATGTTTTTGAGTCGTACAATGATTGAAGTATAATAAAACCCGATAAAGCCATACTTTACTTATTATTAAAATTGTCATAATTCCCAAATTTGTTCTTTCTTCTTTCTCATCAATATTGGTCGGAAGTATTAATGACAAAACCTGCATACATGTATTTCTTCAACGAGAAGCCCTTCTTGACTTTGCTTCAATTGCGTGTAAGTGACACGACACACGCCAAGCAACTAATGGGAATACTCGACATTCCCACGCTTTTACGTGCTTAGCCAATGAACACGACCAGGAACTGAATTACCGAACCTGTAAAAGGTTAATCACTTGCCAGACGGTCTTCTTTGATTGTGATTGAATTCATATTGGAACACTTCGAGGCCTGCTAGAGGGACCACAAGCTAAAAAAGTCAATTTTGCGTACAATCAGGAGCTATAATTCAGGAAGTTACAATCTAATATTATCCATTGAATATCAAAAGGAACCAAGATCTTTGGGTTATAAACTTGCATTTCAAGTTTCATCAACATCAGATTGAAATTGTGACCTTTACAGGGTCCACAACCTTGATATACCATATTTTTTTTTTTATAGTATTCGTGTACATGCGGCGGCCATTTTGTCTGTCAGTTTTGGTCCGATTTTCACGAAATTCGAACTCAACATTCATTACATTGTAACGGTGATATAATCAAATCAGATAATAATTTTGACTTCCAGAGGGATTAAGAGATAAATTGTGACCTCTTTAGGGTCTACAACCTTGATATAACATATTTTCACACTATTCGCGCACAAACGGCGGCCATTTTGTCCGTCAATTTTGGTCCGATTTTCACGAAATTTGAACTCAACCTTCATTACCGTGTAACGGTGATATAATCAAATCGGATAATAATATTGACCTCCAGAGGGACCAAGAGCTAAAATTGTGACCTCTATAGGGTCCACAACCTTGATATTTTCACACTATTTGCGTGCAAACGGCGGCCATTTTGTCCGTCAATTTTGGTCCGATTTTCACGAAATTTGAACTCAACCTCCATTACCATGTAACAGTGATATAATCAAACAGTTTTTCAAATCGGATAATAATTTTGACCTCCAGAGGGACCACAAGCTAAAAAGGGGAATTTTTCGGACAATCGGGGGCCATAATTCAGGAAGTTACGATCCGATGGGTGCAAATATCGAAAGCAACCAAGATCTTTGGGTTATAAACATACATGTCAAGTTTCCATCAAAATCGGTTCAAAATTGTGACCTATAGGGTCCACAAGCTAAAAACATGATTTTTCGTACAATCAGGGGCCATAATCCACGAAGTTTCGATCGGATACATGCCAATATCGAAAGCAGCCGAGATCTTATGGGGATAAACCTATATTTGAAGTTTCGTTAAAATCGGATAAGAATTGTGACCTGTAGAGAGTCCACAAACAAATTGTGGATGGACGGACATCCGGACGGACAGGGGTGGCGACATAATACGTCCACATGAAAATGTAGGCGTATAAAAAACTTTATTGCAGTGATAGCACAAATGATGAAGATAATCTGATCAAAACTGGTTCTATCTTTTGAATCGGATGACTGTGATTCTGATAAGTAAAACTTTGACTTTGACTGGATAAGTTGGTAATGTTGGTTATCATGCGTGATTAAATATTACATGGGTCATGGGTCCATTATTAGGGTTTCACACTGCGTAGCTGGTGTGAAACACTATTGTTTTTGTTAAAATTATTATTCTTATTATTAGGGTTTCACACTGCGAAGCTTGTGTGAAACACTATTGTTTTTTAAGTTCCTTGAATGACATTTAGAAGTAGAGGTATAATATTCATAATAACACAACTTTATGGATTTACTACTTCTTAATTAATGTTATGTTTTTATTGTTAAATTGTTTTTACTCATGGATGTACTATAAATGTAGAGTTGTTATTCATTATTGATCATTGCTTGATAAAGATACCTATAAGAGTATTGAAACGTTGCATGTAATAAACCAAGAAGTAGTAAATCCATAAAGTTGTGTTATTATGAATACTATTGTTTTTGTTAAAATTATTATTCTTATTCTTGTGATTACTAAATTTATTATTTATTATTATTATTTTTTTTTTTTTTTTTCGCCGGAGCCTATTTCTCAGTGCCTGTAACCGATACCGATCTGGGACCTAATTCTCTATCGGGAAACCATGTGTTGGCTACTTGATAAACTATTTTTGAAACTTCTGCGCAGACCGGAAGTGGTCGAATTTTGTGCTGTGTCAAAAAATTAAAAAACGGCCGTAGATTCGTCAATTCTGTACCTATTTTCATACAAATGACATTTTCGGAAACCCTGAGTCTTTTCTCGGACGATAGCAGTTGAAAATTTCGATATTTCGAGACTTCATCCCTGACTTCCTGTGGTCGTAAAATGAAAAATGTGGTTTGAGAGACAATTTTTGTTATTTTTCAAAATTTTCAAATTTGACCTACATTTTTGCTACCTGAAAACCATCCGACTCCAGAAATATAAGTTTCATTCCGAGTTATCGCCCTTTATTTTTCGATTTTTTTCGAATTTTCTACTCATTTTGTGAGCTCGGGTTTCGTGTTTTGGCAGAATTGACGTTTCTGAAACTTCTGAGACATGAAGCCAAATGACCACTGCAAGGACTAAAGCAATTTCAACAATAATCTGTACACCGGAAGTGGTCGAAATAATGTCCGATATTTTGAAAAAAAATGCAAAAAATGGGTATTTTGGGGGAAAATGCGATTTCTCCGTCCGATATCTATGGATTAGACAAACTAAGATTGTGCTGTCGTATGATACCCAATTCGTACGGATACGATGAGCAGGCAGCAAAATATGGCACGCTGAAAATCAAGTATTTTCTGGTTTGGAGCGTTTTTAGATGCCTGTAGCTCGAAAACTTAACCGCAAGATTTTTTCTATCGAGAGTCCTTTCTGAGTTATTTTGCATGAAACCATCCAGTAAGACTTTGAAATATGTGGAATAGGTGAAATTACGGACTGAAAATCGAAAAATCGTAAAATTTTGGAAAATGCTCTGCTATTTTTTTATTTTAAGAGATTTTCAAAAAAGGATTGCATATTCAGATAGCTGACCTAATTACGATTCTAACGATGTATAATATGTATGTAGTTATTATTGAAATTTAATTTTCGATATTTTATTTTTTTTTGCATTTTTGGCACTTTTGAACATAGGATTTCTCAGGGGGATTTTATCTGATCGGATAATGTAATATATCATTACAGAGCCCTGTGGATATTTTAGTGCCCAAACCGGCTATTAAAACTATTCCGACAATAATAACCATACCGGAAGTATTCAAAAAATGAAATAAAATGGTTAAAAACATAGTCGCACTTGCGGAAACTTTGATTTCTCCTTTAGGTAATAGCGGACCAAAAGAACTAAAGTGTCGCTAGATAGCCCTATTTATGGACCATCATATGGTATCTAAATAATACGATTTCGATGGTAAGGAAATAAATTATTGTATGCCAATAAACGACGCCACAGATTTTTCTTAATCTTTTCTTACTCAAAGTCCTATCGGTTGTCTATATAGTGAATCCAAAATGAAAAGCGTTGAAATAATATAAGTGGTCCAAAAATGGCCTCAAACTTTAAAAAAAGTTGAAAAATCGTTAATTTGTTATAAACCCTCTTTAATTTATCTTTTTTTCCAAAACTACTCAATGGATGTTTCTGACACTTGTGGTACGTAAAGTTCAATATCAAAAGAACTTCGTAAAGCTATCACAACAACGATCGTAAAATCGGAAGTAGTCGAAAAAATGTCCGATATTTTGAAAAAAATTAATTCCTTTTACGAAAACCTTTTTTTATTTATGAATACTTTTTGATGATATTTTACACAGGAATTATTGATATAAAATTAAACCATGCTAGTCCCGAAATGACATAGTTTGTGTCTAGTCGACGTTAAACCCCATTTCTCTCATCTCGGTAGTGCCGGTTAATTTGAGATATATTTTGTCTCACGTTAAGTTTTTTACCTTTTTTACTTTCAGTTTATGGGTTCCAACTTTATTATTTATTGCCTGGTGTGTATAAAACAATTCTCAATTGCGAATTCTCAACTTATTTCTTACCGATAATGATTTCTTTTGGCACCGGGAGTGAAGTAATTTTGCCAGATTATACAATTTTGACCGGTGTATTCGCAAGCAAATATTACTTAAAAATCTGATAGAGGGTGTCACTGAATCATAACAACTACAGTATCGTTTGGTAGCTCGATGGATCGGCTATTGTATGACGCACTTCCTGCCTGATTCCTGAAAGCCGATTCAGCACTGCAGGTCTAGTTAGAGTTTCACACTGCGAAGCTTGTGTGAAACACTATTGTTTTGGTGAAAGGCTATTGTTATTACTAAGATTATTATTTTTTTAATTGGGGGAAGCTAGATCTCAGAAACTATAAGAGATAGAGTCTGAAGTTTGATTTTCTTACGGGAAAATGGGTGGGGGTTACTCCTTAAAACTATTTCGAGATTTGTGCGCATAGCGGAAATGCGTGAAATCTTTAGCGTGCACGAAAATTGAAAATCGGCCGTAATTCTGTTAATTCTCAATCAATTTTTCAGATATTTATATTTTTTGATAGCGGGAAACATTTCCGAGTAGATAGTAGTTGAAAATTGTCTAATTGAGAAACTTTGTCGCTCTCATTTTTTTGTTGAATATTGGAAAATTTTCAAAAAATGTGCTAAAATTTTTGAAATTCTAATTATATTTTTGGATAGCTGTCGTCAATCCGATTCCAACAATGTAAGTTTTGTTCTGAAATATTAATTTTGATTTTTCACTTTTTTTTGCATTTTGGTCAAAAACGGTAAGGCTTATTTTTTTAAAACCGCGCCTACGATTTTTCTAAAACTTTGTGAAGATGAACAGAGATGTCTGAATTGTTCCTTAAACTATAAATGACAATCCTCTTATCACCGGAAGTGGCCAAGAAAGGTATCCAAAGTTTGACAAAATTCAGAAAAATGGGTGTCTGTGCGCCAAATAAGATGTATCGATTTGTTGTTTACCGAGTAGTTAAAGTATTATATCGTTTGATAGCCACGTGAATTATCTACAAGATGGTACTATAGAGAGAAGTTTCTATGAAAAAATAAAAACGTTATCTGAGTTTGAAAAGTAAGGTATTTTGCTATTTCGATCAACTTTAAACGCGTATTTCTCGAAAACGCCGCCTACGATTTTTTTTAAACTTTCTCATTCGAGAGTCTTATAGGTGGTGTATTGTGTGAAACCATTGTACAATTTCTCTAAATGTCATGAGTAGTCGAAAAACGAGATTAAAAACCCAAAACGTCGTATTTTACCATTTGGAGCATTTTTAGACGTCTTTTTCTCGAAAAGTCAACGTAATTTTTTTTTGAACTTCTTGTACAGAGAGTTTTATCTGTAGTCTTAGGTATGAAACCATTACGCAACAGTTAGAAATATCAGGAGTATGAGAACAAAGGGATCGAAAATTGAAAACGTCACCTTTCATTGTTAAGCGAAACATGCAGTAAGAGTTGACACAATCTGTACGTATTAGCAACGTTTAGAGCATATTCAAAAGTCCCCTTTTCTCTCACAGTGACGATATTTGGGCAAAAAGTATTTCAACTTTGAGTCGTTACTTCTATTCAAAATAAGGATATAGTGAGCCTGTAGCAGAAATATTTGATTTATGTGTGTAATAATTAGTCTTTGAATTAATATTGTTTCTCCTTGGCCAAAATTACCTCATAGCCGTAATCATCTCGACACAAATCGACGGCTCGCGCTGTTTATAAGCAAATCCAATTTTTAAGAGGTTGTAGTTGTATCTTGCAGTAGTATCGTGCAGAAGTACGAATATTGCACCGGTCATAGAAAGTTTAATGTAGTTAGAGCATGGACTCTGTTTCTAATAAATATCGAAATTTTATATGTTGGTGACGTCAAATCTTTAACGTGCACGAAATCTGAAAATTGGCGATATTTCTTTGAATATAAAATCAATTTTTGAACCAGTTACATATTTGAGTAGCTGACATGAAAAAGCGATTCCGAAGTCCCGTGTACACATTGGTGTGACATCCACAAAAGTCCGAATTGGTCATAATTGGAAAGTTTTGCATACGTATAAAGCATATATAGAGAGATTTTTTTAAAAGTGGCAATATTTGAACTGAGGGTGTTTTAATAGTAACCAATATCTGTTACTGGATGCTTTTAGAGTGAAAATAATTCGTTTTAGTAAATGATAGTTACCCCTGAAATTAATATCGCAGGATTTTTGTCTCCATGACGTCATCATTTGATACCAGTGAAAATAAACCTCTCTGTTGGAGGCACTCCTCTATATAAATGCTGAAAAATTAATGTTGAATGTATGATTCTGTGTTTTGGTTATTATTTGACACTTACGATACCTTTTTGTCCCAATCGGAAAACTCGGTTTTTATTATTCTCGTGTAGATCTCTGAAACTAAAACAGATAGTGTTTTGAATATTGATTTTTCCTATGTTTTAAACATTTAGTACTTAGAACTATTGTGAAAGTTGTGAACCAGACCGGAAGTGATGTAAATCTTTAACGTGCACGAATGAAAATCGGTTCTAATTATGTCAATTCCCAACCGATTTTCGAAAAAATTATATTTTGTACAGCCGGGGATATTTCGGATGGGATAAAGGTCGAATTGAGATAACCAGTTTGAGCATGGACTCCATCTGTAATAAATATTAAATTTTTATGTTACATGTAGTGACGTCAAATCTTTAACGTGCACGAAATCAGAAAATTGAAGATATTTCATTGAATATTTAATCAATTTTTGAACCAGTTGCATATTTGAGTAGTTGATATGGACGTGATTCCAAAGTCCCGTGTACACATTGGTGTGACATTGACAAAAGTCCGAGTTGGTCATAATCGCAACGTTTTGCCTACGTATAAAGCATTATATAGAGAGCTTTTTTTGAAAGAGGCAATATTTGAACTAAAGGTGTTTTACTGGTAACCAATATCTGGTAATGCTGCTTCTAGAGTGAAAATAATTCATTTTAGTCAATAAGTTACTCCTGAAATTATTATCCCAGGTTTTTTGTCCACATGACGCCATCATATGATACCAGCGAAAATGACGTTATTTACCGAAACTATTTATAAGGAAGGCACCCCTCTGGACAAATGGGGGGTTGCGATGGCCTAGTGGTCTAGAGTGCCGCGCTTCGACCTCTAGCTGGCCGGTCACCTCTGGCTTGCGGCTGTGGTTTCGAGCCCTGGTGTGAGCGTATGTGGCATGGAGATAGGGGCTCCTTCTCAATCTCGTGGGTTTCTGGACAAATGTTGAAAAGTTGACGTTGAAAGGTATGATTCTTGGTTTTGGTTATGACCTGACACGATCTTTTTTTTTGTCCCATTCGAAAAACTGTTTTTTTTTTCATTCTCGTGTAGATCTCTGAAACTAAAGCAGATAGAGTTCTGAATAATGATTTTTCCTATGTTTTAAGCAGTAAGTACTTAGAAGTATTGCGAAAGTTCTGAACAGACCTGAAGTGAAGTAAATCTTTAACGTGCATAAATGAAAATAGGTCCTAATAATCTCAATTCCCAACCGATTTTCGAAAAAGTTATATTTTTATAGAGCCGGGGATATTGCGGATGCGATATAGGTCGCATTGCAATACCACGCAGTTCTCTTTTTTTCCTGAAAATTTGAAAATGTACTAAAATTGTAATTTTTTTTTTTAGAATTTTTGCGTTTTTGATTGCGTATTTAGATTTCGGGCGTCTGTAGGATTCTACCGATCAAAGTTCATAATAATGTTGTAAATTGTTCAACTATATTTTTCACTTTCCTTCTAACGTAATGCGCATGGACATAAAGTGTCAATGTCTGAGTTGTTTAAGTGTTTTTGTGTGTGTGTTTTAAGGGGTGAGTGGTGGGCATTTTGTGCTGCCTTGGGTAAGGTGAAAGCCTTCAGCCTTGCAAGCATGTCTAGTTAGGCTTTCAGACATTCGTCTGAAAGCCTATTGAGATTACTAAAATAATTATTTTTTTTATTATTATTATTTACCGCCGGAGCCTATTTCTCTATGATCGAAAAGAGATACCGATCTGCGGTTCATCTTTCTATCGGGAAACCTTGTGGTGGCTACTCAATAAAGCAATTTTTGAACGTCTGCGCAGACCGGAAGTGGTCGAATTTTGAACGTTTGTAAAAAATTAAAAATCGGCCGTGGTTTCGTCAATTCTCTACCTATATTCAACCAAATCGCATTTTTTGGAAAGCCTGAGACTTTTCCAAGACAATAGCAATCTCACATTTCGCAATTTCGAAACTTCGTCGCTGACTTCTATCGTTCGAAAATTCAAAACACGTCGCCTACGAGACAATTTTTGTTATTTTTCAAAATTTGCAAATTTGACCTACATTTTTGGATGCCTGACGTCAATCCGATTCCAGTAATATAAGTTTCATTCAGAGTTATCGCCCTTTATTTTTCGATTTTTTTTCGAATTTTCTTCCCATTTTGTGAGCTGTGGTGTCGTTTTACAGCCAAAATGATGTTCCTGAAACTTACGGAACATGAAGTTATTGTCCAATACCAACTGATAAAGCAATTTCGACAAGAATCCTTTAACCGGAAGTGGTCGAAATAATGTGCAATATTTTGAAAAAAATGGATATAATTGGGGAAAAACGCGATTTCTCCGCCCGATATCAATGGATTAAAGAAATCAGGGTACCATTGGACTGCACTAGGATTGTACTATCGTATGATACCCAATTCATACGGATACTATGATTAGGCAGCAAAATATGGCACGCTGAAAATCAAGTATTTTCTGATTTGCAGCGTTTTTGGACGCCTATATCTCGAAAACTTAACTTTTTGGCACTTTTGAACACAGGATTTCTCAGGGGCATTTTATCTGATCAGATAATGTAATATATGATTACAGAGCCCTGTTGCTATTTTAGTGCCCAAACCGGCTTTTAAAACTATTCCGACAATAATAAAAAGGTTAAAAACATTGTCTCACTTGCGAAAAATTTGATTGCTCCCTTAGGTAATAGCGGACTAAAAGAACTAAAGTGTCGTTGGATAGTCCTATTAATGGACCATCATATGGTATCTAAATAATACGATTTCGATGGTAAGGAAATAAATTATTGTATGCCAAATATCTAGTATTTTCCGATTTTTTAACATTCTGAGACGCCCTTTTCTCGAAAACGCCGCCGGAGATTTTTCTGAAACTTTTCTTACTCAAAGTCCTATCGGTTGTCTATATAGTGAATCCAAAATGAAAAGCATTGAAATAATATAGGTGGTCCAAAAATGGCATCAAACTATTAAAAAAAAGTTGAAAAATCGTTAATTTTTTGTAAACGCTCTTTAATTTATCTTTTTTTCCAAAACTACTCAATGGATGTTTCTGACACTTCTGGTATAGAAAGTTAAGTATCCAAAGAACTTCGTAAAGCTATCACGACAACGATCGTAAAACCGGAAGTAGTCGACAAAATGTCCGATATTTTGAAAAAAAAAATTTTTTTTTACGAAAAGCTTTTTTATTTATGAATATTTTTTGATGATATTTTACACAGGGTTAAAATATCATCCTACTTGAGCAGAAATGAGAAAAAAAATTGTCTAGGTAATTTGAGTTAGCCGCCATCGGCTAATTTAGTTTTTCGTACCCAGAAAAATTATTTATTGTTCGATTGGTATAAAACAAAGTTCACATGCTCCGTGGTCCCAATTGTAATTTTTTTTGTTACGGTGAAATTTTTCTGTCGGCAACGTAAGTGACGTAATATTAACAAAAAAAATTTTGACAGTTCGGTACCACTTTTTAAAAGCAAATATTATTTTTTTTCAAAACTGATATAACTAAAAGGATGGACCCTGCAAAGGTGCACAAAATCCTTAGCTCAGATTTTTTAATTTCAATTTCATTTTCGGGCAATTTCGAATAAAATGTAAAATAAAGTGTAAAATTCAGTTGTTTACAATTCATTCAGCGTCTTCATATTTTGAAATATTTATTTGTAATTTTCAATAATCCAGACGAAGAGAATGTATGCTAAAATTAGTTTGTAATATGAGCAGTTGCCGATAAATATGCAATTTTGCATGCATCACTTTTCACGTTATTTTGCCTATAAAAACGAGAATTATTATTCGATTTGCAATATTTTTTTTCCATTAGATGCCTAATGCCAATTTAGAGTAGGTCAAGCCAATTTTACATTTTCACTGTGACCGGAAATGACGTCTTTTAGGCAAAAACTGTATTTTTAACCTAAAAAAGAAATATTTTATTTAAATGAGTATTTTTATAATATTTTTAAAATTACGATATTCAATTCCCATCAACAAATAGAATGAAGCCATACGACCATACAGATACCACAAAATGGTTTCTAACTTGTACGGTTACAGAGAAATAGGCGATCTTCGATAAGTCACTTTTCAAGGTTTTTGGTCTATAAAAGTGTCAATTATTATTCGAGTTTTATAATTTTTTTACCATTTCATGCCTTATGCCATTTATGAATTCTATGAACTAAATTAACATTTTCAATATTACCGGAAGTAATGTAGCCTTCAAAACAAACATTTTTTTGAAGGGATTTATATTTATAACGTCTGGTTCTAATGGGCAGTAAGGTTGAATATATACCATCATATTGATATCAAGAAAAGGCTTCTAGCATGTTCCCTTGTCGAAAAATAGACAATTTTCCCAGGGTCACTTTTAAGTTTTTTACCTTCTTAATTTCAGTTGATGGGTTATGTGTTAATTATTTATTGCCCGATATGTATAAAACAAAGTTTGTATTTTGTATGTTGCGAAATTTCGACTTATTTTTCACCTATAAAAAATTCTTTCGGCACCGGAAATGACGTAATTTTGCCATAATTTACAATTTTGACCGGTCTTTTCGCCAGCAAATATTACTTTTACATATGATAGAGGGTGTCACTGAAGCAAAACAATTAACGTATAGTTTGGTAGCTCAATTGATCGGCTATGGTATAATAAACTTCCTGTATGATTCCTGAAAGCCGGTTCAGTGCTGCTTGCAGGTCTAGTTAAGCTTTCATATTACATATGAAAGCTTATTGTTTCTGTTAAAGTTATTATTATTATTATTTTTTTTTTTGTGTGTTTTCTGCAAATCGGATTTCTCAGAATCTATCCATAGGATCTTTCTGAAATTTTGACTTACCCCCCCAAAAATGGGGTGCGAACCTTGATTAAATATATTTTCGAAACGTTTTACGAATCCGAAATCACCGAATTTTACGAACGAAAAAAATGACAATGCATAGTCGTAACTTTGTTATTTTTTGACCGATTTTACTAATTCTTTTTTCTTTGAATACCTTTAAAAAAACCATTTTCATCTGCAGTTTCACATTTTCGAATTTCGAAAATTCGTCGCTGTGATTTCGAACCGGAAGATTAGACCAATTTGACAACTTCTTTAATAGTTGTACGATTTTCATGAAATTTAGTATCTAAGTAGATCCTACCGATGTGACTTCAAAAATATAATTAGAAATTTTCTAAATTATCTCCCCTTGACGAAATTAAGGATCAAAATTTTCAAAAAAATCATCGAAATATAGGTCAGAATGACCTGATTTTTTTTTTGGATACTAGATAAGTAATTACTGATTTGTACACAAAATATGGAGTTTGTCGATCGAACCGGAAGTGCCGCCATATTTAAAAGTGAAAAATCAATAAGGCTTTTTTGCTATTTTACTTACAGACTCGGGAGTTATATTTTCTGAATCCTTGTAGGAAGGCCTAAAAAATGTCGCGAATAGAATTTTGATTTCGGTCACGTGATGGTCACCATTTTGAATTGAAAATGAAAAATAGAAGCAATTTGAAGGGTCGGGACTTTGGAACACAATTACTCTCCTTCTAATTAAGCTAGAATGTTCAAACTTGGTGTAGACGTTCACTAGGTCAATGTTATGATTGAGTTCAAAGATGAGCATTTTCTGCTTAGGGTAAGCAGAGATAAACAAGCTAATTTGTTGATTCTTTAGGGCACGATAACTTCGGTTATAATGAAGGGAGGGCGGTGAAACTTTTGTCAATAGAGAGTCTAATAGCTAGCCTGTTGTGTGAAATCATTGTATTATTTTTTCTAAATATCAGGGATAGCCGAAAAAAAGAGATTGAAAACCCCAAAAGTCGTATTTTTACAATTTGGAGCATGTTTAGAGGTCTTTCTCGTAAAGTCAACATAATATTTTTTGGGAACTTCTTGTACAAAGAGTCTTATTGGTAGTCTTTTATATGAAACCATCGATCAACAGTCCAACATATCAGGAGTAGAAGAACAAAAGGATCGAACATTGAAAACGGCACCCTTTCATTGTTAAGCGAAACATGCAGTGTGGGTGACTACAATCTACACATTTAGTCATCGTATAGAGCTTATTCAACAGTATCGAATTCCAACTGCTTAGGGATATTTTACGTGCACTCCAATGTGTACACGGGACCTTGGTTTTTCGTCCCATCCGAATGACTAGACAGCTGTGCTTGTCAGGCCCTCCGTTCTGCCTCACTGACAAGGGGAACCACGCCGGGAAATCGAGATGAACTTTCTCCGTGCAGAACTTTCAATTCAGGCGAAAACGTTTATTGCATACGATTAAGCTGGTCAGTTGGAGCTTATTTTCAAAAGTTTTGTAATAATCGGTTGGTAATTAAAGTACCGTGCACATTAAACTGTTAAAACAGAAAATTTCGCCCGGTTGAAATGTTTCTTGCTATAAGTCAGCAATTTTCTGAATTCAGGGAGGCTGAATGGCTGAATGGTTAGCATGTGCGCACTGTATCGTAACGTCTGTCATTGAGTCAACGGGCGTCGTTTCGATCTCCAGGTTGCACGTGACATGAAGTATGATGTCCAACCTTGTGGGTTTTCTCCGTGTTCTTCGGTTTCCTCCCAACGGCTAAAGACCTGTAAGCGCAGGGGGAGTTTTTAAATGAAATTAAAAAACATATGTTAGTCCCGAAATGACCTAGTTTGTGTCGAATGGACATTAGGCCGCATTTCTCTCTTTCTCTTTTATTTTTAAAGTTTTGTAATAATCGGTTGGTAATCAAAGGTACTGTAAAAGTGATAAAACAGAAAATAATCGGTTGGTAATCAAAGGTACTGTAAAAGTCATAAAACAGAAAATTTCGCCCGGTTGTAATGTTTCTCACTTTAAAGTCAGCAATTTCCCGATTTTAAGTGGCAAACGTTTATTGCGAACGCTTAAGCTGGTCAGGGGGGAGCTTATTTTTAAAAGTTTTGTAATATTCGGTTGATAACTAAAGGTACCGTGCAAATTAAACTGTTACAATAGAAAATTTGGCCCGGTTGAAATGTTTCTCGCTGTAGGTCAGCAATTTGCCGATTTTAGGGAGGTTGCGTGGCTGAATGGTTAGCACGTGCGCTCTGTATCATAACGTCTGTCATTGAGTCAACTGCCGTTGTTTCGATTTTTTGGTTGTACGTGACAAGGAGTATGGTTGCCTGTCCAACCTCGTAGGCCGTAACCGCCGCTGCCCGGGTAAAATTTCCCTCATTGCACACATTATGGCATATGCCCGTCTTCATTAGCCCATTTTAGGAGCAGAACAGTCGGACGTTAAACCCCATTCAATTTCATTTCATTTTCTCTATGTTGCTTATTTATTATAGTGGATAAATATTTTTCTGGTTCTAGCAATTATTTAATTTCTGCATAGAAATCTTGCTTTGGCCAGTTTTTTTTATTGCAGAGTGCCATTCTTGTTTAAACAAACATGATCCTTTGTTTAAAACATGCTTAAGAAGTCGTCACGATTTCCTACTTATAACCAAACATATTGGAAATATTAGTCTGGCATTATTAAATCCTAATTTTATTGGTCTTATTTAAAATTAAACTTTCATTTAACTATGAACAACCCTTAACGTGTCTCTTTAAAACTATTAAGTACTCTAAAACAGTAGCTCAACCTTTTGACCTAAACTCATTAATTTACCATTTTGTTGTGAGCGACTTCTTATTCTTCCTATATGACATATTGCACGTGTCTGATTTCAAAGGGGGGTTGAGTGGCTGAATGGTAAGCACGCGCGCCTGTCATTGAGTAAACTAGCGTGTTTTCGAATGCCCGGTTGTACGTGACAAGGAGTAAGGTCGCCTGTCCAACCTGCCATTTTTAATTTTTTTTCCCGCCATTTTCATTTCATTTTCTCATCCGTCTCATTACAGTAATACAAGTTTCAGTTATTTCCCTTTAGTTTTCAGATTATTGTTATGCCTGGGTGCAATGTTTCATACTATATTTAGACTTGTAACTTCGCGAGTTTTTGACCAATTTTAATAATTTTTTCTTCGTATCCTTTTATTTAGGTTACTTGATACAATCAATGACACGTGACGATGAATATGAAAGCTTTCATATCTGCATGGGACAGTAGCAGATCTAGTTAGGCTTTCAGACTTTCGTCTGAAAGCCTATTGAGATTACTAAAATTATTATTATTATTATTATTTACCGCGGGAGCCTAGATCTGCATGATGGAAACAGATATCGATCTGGAATTAGATTTTCTATCGGGAAACCATGTGGTGGCTACTTGATAAAATATTTTTGAAGTTTCTGCGCATACCGGAAGTGACCGAACTTTGTACGTTGTCTGAAAATTGAAAATCGGCCATAGTTTCGTCAATTCTTTACCCATTTTCAAACAAATTACATTTTCGGAATCCCTGAATCTTTTCTGAGACAATGGCTATCTCACATTTTTCAATTTCGAACATTCGTCTATTACTTTTATCATTCGAAAATTGAAAACATGTTGTTTACGAGACAATTTTTGTTATTTTTCAAAATTTTCAAATTTGACCTACATTTTTGAATACCTGAAGTCCATCCGATTCCAGTAATATAAGTTTCATTCAGAGTTATCGCCCTTTATTTTTCGATTTTTTTCGAATTTTCTTCCCATTTTGTGAGCTCGGGTTTCGTTTTATGGCAGAATTGACGTTTCTGAAACTTCTGGAACATGAAGTTATAGTCCAATACCAACTTATAAAGCAATTTCGACAAGAATCCTTCAACCGGAAGTGGTCGAAATAATGTGCAATATTTTGAAAAAAATGCAAAAAACGGATATTTTGGGGAAAAATGCGATTTCTCCGCCCGATATCAATGGATTAAAGAAATTATGGTACCATTGGACTGCACTAGGATTGTACTATCGTATGATACCCAATTCATACGGATACTATGATCAGGAAGCAAAATATGGCAGGCTGAAAATCAAGAATTTTCTGATTTTTAGCATTTTTTGACGACTGTATCTCGAAAACTTAACCTACAATTTTTTTTTAATTTTTTCTATCGAGAGTCCTTTTCGAAGTACTTTGCATGAAGCCAACCAATAAGACTTTGAAATGTCTGGAATAGAATAAAAAAGGGACTGAAAATCGAAAAAAGTCGAAAAATCGTGAAATTTTGAAAAATGCTCTACTATTTTTTTATTTAAAGAGATTTTTAAAAAAAGGTTGTATATTCAGATAGCTGACCTAATTACGATTCTAACGATGTATAATATCTATGTAATTATTGAAATTTAATTTTCGATATTTTATTTTTTTTGCATTTTTGGCACTTTTGAACATAGGATTTCTCAGGGGCATTTTATCTGATCAGATAATGTAATATATCATTACAGAGCCCTGTGGCTATTTTAGCACCCAAACCAGCTATTAAAACTATTCCTACAATAATAACCATACCGGAAGTATTCAAAAAATGAAAAAAAAGTTTAAAAATATTGTCGCACTTGCGAAAAACTTGATTGCTCACTTAGGTAATAGCGGACCAAAAGAACTAAAGTGTCGTTAGATAGCCCTATTAATTGACCATCATATGGTATCTCAATAATACGATTTCGATGGTAAGAAAATAAATTATTGTATGCCAAAAATCTAGTATTTTCCGATTTTTTAACATTCTGAGACGCCCTTTTCTCGAAAACGACGCCTACGATTTTTCTGAAACTTTTCTTACTCATAGTCCTATCGGTTGTCTATATAGTGAATCCAAAATGAAAAGCATTGAAATAAAATAGGTGGTCCAAAAATGACATCAAACTTTGAAAAAAATTGAAAAATCGTTAAATTTTTGTAAACGCTCTTTAATTTATCTTTTTTTCCAAAACTAGTCAATGGATGTTTCTGACACTTCTGGTACAGAAAGTTAAGTATCCAAAGAACTTCGTAAAGCTATCACAACAACGATCGTAAAACCGGAAGTAGTCGAAAAAATGTCCGATATTTTGAAAAAAATTTTTTTTTTTACGAAAACCTTTTTTATTTATGAATATTTTTTGATGGTATTTTACACAGGGTTAAAATATCATCCTACTTGAGCAGAAATGGGAAAGAAAATTGTCTCGGTCATTTGCGTTAGCCGCCAACGGCTAATTTAGTTTTTCGTACCCAGAAAAATTATTTATTGTTCGATTTGTATAAAACAAAGTTCATATGCTCCGTGGTCCCAATTGTAATTTTTTTTGTTATGGTGAAATTTTTCTGTCGGCAACGGAAGTGGCGTAATATTAACAAAAACTATAATTTTGACAGTTCGGTACTACTTTTTGAAAGCAAATATTATTTTTTTTTCAAAACTGATATAACTAAAATTATGCACCCTGCAAAGGTGCACAATATCCTTAGCTCAGATTTTTTAATTTCAATTTCATTTTCGGGCAATTTCGAATAAAATGTAAAATAAAGTGTAAAATTCAGTTGTTTACAATTCATTCAGCGTCTTCATATTTTGAAATATTTATTTGTAATTTTAATAAACTCGTAGCAATAATCCAGAAGAAGAGATTGTATGCAAAAATTAGTTTGTAATATGAGCAGTTGCCGAGGAATATGCAGTTTTGCATGCATCACTTTTCACGTTATTTTGCCTATAAAAGAGTGAATTATTATTCGATTTGCAATATTTTTTTCCATTTGATGCTTAATGTCAATTTGGACTAGGTCAAGCCAATTTTACAATTTCACTGTGACCGGAAATGACGTCATTTGGGCAAAAACTGTATTTTAAACCTAAAAAACAAATATTTTATTCAAATGAGTCTGCCTTACAATAATTTTAAAATTATGATATTTGATTCCCATCAACGAATAGAATGAAGCCATACGACCATACAGATACCACAAAATGGTTTCTAACTTGTACGGTTACAGAGAAATAGGCGATCTTCGATAAGTCACTTTTCAAGGTTTTTGGTCTATAAAAGTGTCAATTATTATTCGATTTTTATATTTTTTTTTTACCATTTGATGCCTTATGCCATTTATGACTTCTATGAACTAAATTAACACTTTCAATGTCACCGGAAGTAATGTAATTTTTTCAAAAAAACGTATTTTTGGCCTTCAAAACAAACATTTTTTTGAAGTGATTTATGTTTATTATTCGTTTAACTTTATAATGTCTGACTCTAATGGGCAGTAAGATTGAATCAATACCATCATATTGATATCAAGAAAAGGCTTCTAGCATGTTCCCTTGTCGAAAAATAGCCAATTGTCCCAGGGTCACTTTTAAGTTTTTTACCTTCTTAATTTCAGTTTATTGGTTATAGGTTAAGTATTTATTGCCCGATATGTATAAAACAAAGTTTGTATTTTGTATGTTGCGAATTTTCGACTTACTTTTCACCTATAAAAATTTCTTTCAACACCGGAAGTGACGTAATTTTGCCATAATTTACAATTTTGACCGGTCTTTTCGCCAGCAAATATTACATTTACATATGATAGACGGTGTCACTGAAGTAAAACAATTAAAGTTTGGTAGCTCAATGGATCGGCTATGGTATAATAAACTTCCTGTATGATTCCTGAAAGCCGGTTCAGTGCTGCTTGCAGGTCTAGTTATTATTATTATTATTATTTACCGCGGGAGCCTAGATCTCCATGATGGAAACAGATATCGATCTGGAATTAGATTTTCTATCGGGAAACCATGTGGTGGCTACTTGATAAAATATTTTTGAAGTTTCTGCGCATACCGGAAGTGACCGAACTTTGTACGTTGTCTGAAAATTGAAAATCGGCCATAGTTTCGTCAATTCTTTATCCATTTTCAAACAAATTACATTTTCGGAATCCCTGAATCTTTTCTGAGACAATGGCTATCTTACATTTTTCAATTTCGAACATTCGTCTATTACTTTTATCGTTCGAAAATTGAAAACATGTTGTTTACGAGACAATTTTTGTTATTTTTCAAAATTTTCAAATTTGACCTACATTTTTGGATACCTGAGGTCCATCCGATTCCAGTAATATAAGTTTCATTCAGAGTTATCGCCCTTTATTTTTCGATTTTTTTCGAATTTTCTTCCCATTTTGTGAGCTCGGGTTTCGTTTTATGGCAGAATTGACGTTTCTGAAACTTCTGGAACATGAAGTTATAGTCCAATACCAACTTATAAAGCAATTTCGACAAGAATCCTTCAACCGGAAGTGGTCGAAATAATGTGCAATATTTTGAAAAAAATGCAAAAAACGGATATTTTGGGGAAAAATGCGATTTCTCCGCCCGATATCAATGGATTAAAGAAATTATGGTACCATTGGACTGCACTAGGATTGTACTATCGTATGATGCCCAATTCATACGGATACTATGATCAGGAAGCAAAATATGGCACGCTGAAAATCAAGAATTTTCTGATTTTTAGCATTTTTGGACGACTGTATCTCGAAAACTTAACCTACAATTCTTTTTTAATTTTTTCTATCGAGAGTCCTTTTGGAGGTACTTTGCATGAAGCCAACCAATAAGACTTTCAAATGTCTGGAATAGAATAAAAAAGGGACTGAAAATCGAAAAAAGTCGAAAAATCGTGAAATTTTGAAAAATGCTCTACTATTTTTTTATTTAAAGAGATTTTTAAAAAAAGGTTGTATATTCAGATAGCTGACCTAATTACGATTCTAACGATGTATAATATGTATGTAATTATTGAAATTTAATTTTCGATATTTTAAATTTTTTGCGTTTTTGGCACTTTTGAACATAGGATTTCTCAGGGGCATTTTATCTGATCAGATAATGTAATATATCATTACAGAGCGCTGTGGCTATTTTAGCGCCCAAACCGGCTATTAAAACTATTCCGACAATAATAACCATACCGGAAGTATTCAAAAAATGAAAAAAAAGTTTAAAAATATTGTCGCACTTGCGAAAAACTTGATTGCTCACTTAGGTAATAGCGGACCAAAAGAACTAAAGTGTCGTTAGATAGCCCTATTAATGGACCATCATATGGTATCTAAATAATACGATTTCGATGGTAAGGAAATAAATTATTGTATGCCAAGAATCTAGTATTTTCCGATTTTTTAACATTCTGAGACGCCCTTTTCTCGAAAACGACGCCTACGATTTTTCTGAAACTTTTCTTACTCATAGTCCTATCGGTTGTCTATATAGTGAATCCAAAATGAAAAGCATTGAAATAATATAGGTGGTCAAAAAATGACATCAAACTTTGAAAAAAATTGAAAAATCGTTAAATTTTTGTAAACGCTCTTTAATTTATCTTTTTTTCCAAAACTACTCAATGGATGTTTCTGACACTTCTGGTACAGAAAGTTAAGTATCCAAAGAACTTCGTAAAGCTATCACAACAACGATCGTAAAACCGGAAGTAGTCGAAAAAATGTCCGATATTTTGAAAAAAAATATTTTTTTTACGAAAACCTTTTTTATTTATGAATATTTTTTGATGGTATTTTACACAGGGTTAAAATATCATCCTACTTGAGCAGAAATGGGAAAGAAAATTGTCTCGGTTATTTGCGTTAGCCGCCAACGGCTAATTTAGTTTTTCGTACCCAGAAAAATTATTTATTGTTCGATTTGTATAAAACAAAGTTCATATGCTCCGTGGTCCCAATTGTAATTTTTTTTGTTATGGTGAAATTTTTCTGTCGGCAACGGAAGTGGCGTAATATTAACAAAAACTATAATTTTGACAGTTCGGTACTACTTTTTGAAAGCAAATATTATTTTTTTTCAAAACTGATATAACTAAAATTATGCACCCTGCAAAGGTGCACAATATCCTTAGCTCAGATTTTTTAATTTCAATTTCATTCTCGGGCAATTTCGAATAAAATGTAAAATAAAGTGTAACATTCAGTTGTTTACAATTCATTCAGCGTCTTCATATTTTGAAATATTTATTTGTAATTTTAATAAACTCGTAGCAATAATCCAGAAGAAGAGAGTGTATGCAAAAATTAGTTTGTAATATGAGCAGTTGCCGAGGAATATGCAATTTTGCATGCATCACTTTTCACGTTATTTTGCCTATAAAAGAGTGAATTATTATTCGATTTGCAATATTTTTTTCCATTTGATGCTTAATGTCAATTTGGACTAGGTCAAGCCAATTTTACAATTTCACTGTGACCGGAAATGACGTCATTTGGGCAAAAACTGTATTTTAAACCTAAAAAACAAATATTTTATTCAAATGAGTCTGCCTTATAATAATTTTAAAATTATGATATTTGATTCCCATCAACGAATAGAATGAAGCCATACGACCATACAGATACCACAAAATGGTTTCTAAGTTGTACGGTTACAGAGAAATAGGCGATCTTCGATAAGTCACTTTTCAAGGTTTTTGGTCTATAAAAGTGTCAATTATTATTCGATTTTTATATTTTTTTTTACCATTTGATGCCTTATGCCATTTATGACTTCTATGAACTAAATTAACACTTTCAATGTCACCGGAAGTAATGTAATTTTTTCAAAAAACGTATTTTTGGCCTTCAAAACAAACATTTTTTTGAAGTGATTTATGTTTATTATTCGTTTAACTTTATAATGTCTGACTCTAATGGGCAGTAAGATTGAATCAATACCATCATACTGATATCAAGAAAAGGCTTCTAGCATGTTCCCTTGTCGAAAAATAGCCAATTGTCCCAGGGACACTTTTAAGTTTTTTACCTTCTTAATTTCAGTTTATTGGTTATAGGTTAATTATTTATTGACCGATATGTATAAAACAAAGTTTGTATTTTGTATGTTGCGAATTTTCGACTTACTTTTCACCTATAAAAATTTCTTTCAACACCGGAAGTGACGTAATTTTGCCATAATTTACAATTTTGACCGGTCTTTTCGCCCAGCAAATATTACTTTTACATATGATAGACGGTGTCACTGAAGTAAAACAATTAAAGTTTGGTAGCTCAATGGATCGGCTATGGTATAATAAACTTCCTGTATGATTCCTGAAAGCCGGTTCAGTGCTGCTTGCAGGTCTAGTTATTATTATTATTATTATTATTATTTACCGCGGGGGCCTAGATCTCCATGATCGAAAACAGATATCGATCTGGAATTAGATTTTCTATTAGGAAACCATGTGGTGGCTACTTGATAAAATATTTTTGAAATTTCTGCGCATACCGGAAGTGACCGAACTTTGCACGTTGTCTAAAAATTGAAAATCGGCCATAGTTTCGTCAATTCTGTATCCATTTTCAAACAAATTACATTTTTGGAATCCCTGAATCTTTTCTGAGACAATGGCTATCTCACATTTTTCAATTTCGAACATTCGTCTATGACTTTTATCGTTCGAATATTGAAAACATTTTGTTTACGAGACAATTTTTGTCATTTTTCAAAATTTTCAAATTTGACCTACATTTTTGGATACCTGAAGTCCATCCGATTCCAGTAATATAAGTTTCATTCCGAATTATCGCCCTTTATTTTTCGATTTTTTTCGAATTTTCTTCCCATTTTGTCAGCTCGGGTTTCGTTTTATGGTAGAATTGACGTTTCTGAAACTTCTGGAACATGAAGTTATAGTCCAATACCAACGTATAAAGCAATTTCGACAAGAATCCTTAAACCGGAAGTGGTCGAAATAATGTGCAATATTTTGAAAAAAATGCAAAAAATGGATATTTTGTGGAAAAACGCGATTTCTCCGCCCGATATCAATGGATTAAAGAAATTAGGGTACCATTGGACTGCACTAGGATTGTGCTATCGTATGATACCCAACTCGTACGGATACGATGAGCAGGCAGCAAAATATGGCACGCTGAAAATCAAGTATTTTCTGATTTGGAGCGTTTTTGAACGCCTGTATCTCGAAAACTTAACCGCAACTTTTTTTGTAATTTTTTCTATCGAGAGTCCTTTCGGAGGTATTTTGCATGAAGCCATCCAATAAGACTTTGAAATATCTGGAATAGGTGAAATAACGGACTGAAAATCGAAAAAAGTCGAAAAATCGTGAAATTTTGGAAAATGCTCTGCTATTTTTTTATTTTCAGAGATTTTCAAAAATTGTATATTCAGATAGCTGACGTAATTACGATTCTAACGATGTATAATATGTATGTAGTTATTTAAATTTAATTTTCGATATTTTAAATTTTTTGCATTTTTGGCACTTTTGAACCTAGGATTTCTCAGGGGAATTTTATCTGATCAGATAATGTAATATATCATTACAGAGCCCTGTGGCTATCTTAGTGCCCAAACCGGTTATTAAAACTATACCGACAATAATAACCATACCGGAAGTATTCAAAAAATGAAAAAAAAATGTTAAAAACATTGTCGCACTTGCAAAAAACTTGATTTCTCCCTTAAGTAATAGCGGACCAAAAGAACTAAAGTGTCGTTGGATAGCCCTATTAATGGACCATCATATGGTATCTAAATAATACGATATCGATGGTAAGGAAATAAATTATTGTATGCCAAAAATCTAGTATTTTCCGATTTTTTACCATTCTGAGACGCCCTTTTCTCGAAAACGACGCCGCAGATTTTTCTTAAACTTTTCTTACTCAAAGTCCTATCGGTTGTCTATATAGTGAATCCAAAATGAAAAGCATTGAAATAATATAGGTGGTCTAAAAATGGCATCAAACTTTGAAAAAAATTGAAAAATCGTTAAATTTTTGTAAACGCTCTTTAATTTATCTTTTTTTCAAAAACTGCTCAATGGATGTTTCTGACACTTCTGGTACAGAAAGTTAAGTATCCAAAGAACTTCGTAAAGCTATCACAACAACGACCGTAGACCCGGAAGTAGTCGAAAAAATGCCCGTATTTAAAAAAAAATTAATTGTTTTACGAAAATCTTTTTTATTTATGAATATTTTTTGATGATATTTTACACAGGGTTAAAATATCATCGTACTTGAGCAGAAATGAGAAAAAAAATTGTCTCGGTAATTTGCGTTAGCCGCCATCGGCTAATTTAGTTTTTCGTACCCAGAAAAATTATTTATTGTTCGATTTGCATAAAACAAAGTTCATATGCTCCGTGGTCCCAATTGTAATTTTTTTTGTTGCGGTGAAATTTTTCTGTCGGCAACGGAAGTGACGTAATATTAACAAAAACTACAATTTTGACAGTTCGGTACCACTTTTTGAAAGCAAATATTATTTTTTTTTCAAAACTGATATAACTAAAAGGATGCACCCTGCAAAGGTGCACAAAATCCTTAGCTCAGATTTTTAAATTTCAATTTCATTTTCGGGCAATTTCGAATAAAATGTAAAATAAAGTGTAAAATTCAGTTATTTACAATTCATTCAGCGTCTTCATATTTTGAAATATTTATTTGTAATTTCAATAAACTCGTAGCAATAATCCAGACGAAGAGAATGTATGCGAAAATTAGTTTGTAATATGAGCAGTTGCCGAGAAATATGCAATTTTGCATGCATCACTTTTCACGTTATTTTGCCTATACAAGAGTGAATTATTATTCGATTTGCAATATTTTTTTTCCATTTGATGCCTAATGCCAATTTGGACTAGGTCAAGCCAATTTTACATTTTCACTGTGACCGGAAATGACGTCATTTGGGCAAAAACTGTATTTTTAACCCAAAAAAACTAATATTTTATTCAAATCAGTCTCCCTTATAATATTTTTTAAATTATGATATTTGATTCCCATCAACGAATAGAATGAAGCCATACGACCATACAGATACCACAAAATGGTTTCTAACTTGTACGGTTACAGAGAAATAGGCGATCTTCTATAAGTCACTTTTCGAGGTTTTTTGTCTTTTTATAATTATTTTACCATTTGATGCCTTATGCCATTCATGACTTCTATGAACCAAGTTAACATTTTCAATATCACCGGAAGTAATGTAATTTTTGCAAAAAACGTATTTTTAGCCTTCAAAACAAACATTTTTTTGAAGTGATTTATATTCATTATTCATTTAACTTTATAACGTCTGACTCTAATGGGCAGTAAGATTGAATCAATACCATCATATTGATATCAAGAAAAGGCTTCTAGCATGTTCCCTTGTCGAATAATAACCAATTTTCCCAGGGTCACTTTTAAGTTTTTTACCTTCTTAATTTCAGTTTATGGGTTATAGGTTAATTATTTATTGCCCGATTTGTATAAAACAAAGTTTGTATTTTGTATGCTGCGAATTTTCGACTTATTTTTCACCTATAAAAATTTCTTTCGGCACGGGAAGTGACGTAATTTTGCCATAATTTACAATTTTGACCGGTTTTTTCGCCAGCAAATATTACTTTTACATATGATGGAGGGTGTCAATGAAGCAAAACAACTAAAGTATAGTTTGGTAGCTCAATGGATCGGCTATGGTATAATAAACTTCCTGTCATGATCGAAAACAGATATCGATCTGGAATTAGATTTTCTATTAGGAAACCATGTGGTGGCTACTTGATAAAATATTTTTGAAATTTCTGCGCATACCGGAAGTGACCGAACTTTGCACGTTGTCTAAAAATTGAAAATCGGCCATAGTTTCGTCAATTCTGTATCCATTTTCAAACAAATTACATTTTTGGAATCCCTGAATCTTTTCTGAGACAATGGCTATCTCACATTTTTCAATTTCGAACATTCGTCTATGACTTTTATCGTTCGAATATTGAAAACATTTTGTTTACGAGACAATTTTTGTCATTTTTCAAAATTTTCAAATTTGACCTACATTTTTGGATACCTGAAGTCCATCCGATTCCAGTAATATAAGTTTCATTCCGAATTATCGCCCTTTATTTTTCGATTTTTTTCGAATTTTCTTCCCATTTTGTCAGCTCGGGTTTCGTTTTATGGTAGAATTGACGTTTCTGAAACTTCTGGAACATGAAGTTATAGTCCAATACCAACGTATAAAGCAATTTCGACAAGAATCCTTAAACCGGCAGTGGTCGAAATAATGTGCAATATTTTGAAAAAAATGCAAAAAATGGATATTTTGTGGAAAAACGCGATTTCTCCGCCCGATATCAATGGATTAAAGAAATTAGGGTACCATTGGACTGCACTAGGATTGTGCTATCGTATGATACCCAACTCGTACGGATACGATGAGCAGGCAGCAAAATATGGCACGCTGAAAATCAAGTATTTTCTGATTTGGAGCGTTTTTGAACGCCTGTATCTCGAAAACTTAACCGCAACTTTTTTTGTAATTTTTTCTATCGAGAGTCCTTTCGGAGGTATTTTGCATGAAGCCATCCAATAAGACTTTGAAATATCTGGAATAGGTGAAATAACGGACTGAAAATCGAAAAAAGTCGAAAAATCGTGAAATTTTGGAAAATGCTCTGCTATTTTTTTATTTTCAGAGATTTTCAAAAATTGTATATTCAGATAGCTGACGTAATTACGATTCTAACGATGTATAATATGTATGTAGTTATTTAAATTTAATTTTCGATATTTTAAATTTTTTGCATTTTTGGCACTTTTGAACCTAGGATTTCTCAGGGGAATTTTATCTGATCAGATAATGTAATATATCATTACAGAGCCCTGTGGCTATCTTAGTGCCCAAACCGGTTATTAAAACTATACCGACAATAATAACCATACCGGAAGTATTCAAAAAATGAAAAAAAAATGTTAAAAACATTGTCGCACTTGCAAAAAACTTGATTTCTCCCTTAAGTAATAGCGGACCAAAAGAACTAAAGTGTCGTTGGATAGCCCTATTAATGGACCATCATATGGTATCTAAATAATACGATATCGATGGTAAGGAAATAAATTATTGTATGCCAAAAATCTAGTATTTTCCGATTTTTTACCATTCTGAGACGCCCTTTTCTCGAAAACGACGCCGCAGATTTTTCTTAAACTTTTCTTACTCAAAGTCCTATCGGTTGTCTATATAGTGAATCCAAAATGAAAAGCATTGAAATAATATAGGTGGTCTAAAAATGGCATCAAACTTTGAAAAAAATTGAAAAATCGTTAAATTTTTGTAAACGCTCTTTAATTTATCTTTTTTTCAAAAACTGCTCAATGGATGTTTCTGACACTTCTGGTACAGAAAGTTAAGTATCCAAAGAACTTCGTAAAGCTATCACAACAACGACCGTAGACCCGGAAGTAGTCGAAAAAATGCCCGTATTTAAAAAAAAATTAATTGTTTTACGAAAATCTTTTTTATTTATGAATATTTTTTGATGATATTTTACACAGGGTTAAAATATCATCGTACTTGAGCAGAAATGAGAAAAAAAATTGTCTCGGTAATTTGCGTTAGCCGCCATCGGCTAATTTAGTTTTTCGTACCCAGAAAAATTATTTATTGTTCGATTTGCATAAAACAAAGTTCATATGCTCCGTGGTCCCAATTGTAATTTTTTTTGTTGCGGTGAAATTTTTCTGTCGGCAACGGAAGTGACGTAATATTAACAAAAACTACAATTTTGACAGTTCGGTACCACTTTTTGAAAGCAAATATTATTTTTTTTTCAAAACTGATATAACTAAAAGGATGCACCCTGCAAAGGTGCACAAAATCCTTAGCTCAGATTTTTAAATTTCAATTTCATTTTCGGGCAATTTCGAATAAAATGTAAAATAAAGTGTAAAATTCAGTTATTTACAATTCATTCAGCGTCTTCATATTTTGAAATATTTATTTGTAATTTCAATAAACTCGTAGCAATAATCCAGACGAAGAGAATGTATGCGAAAATTAGTTTGTAATATGAGCAGTTGCCGAGAAATATGCAATTTTGCATGCATCACTTTTCACGTTATTTTGCCTATACAAGAGTGAATTATTATTCGATTTGCAATATTTTTTTTCCATTTGATGCCTAATGCCAATTTGGACTAGGTCAAGCCAATTTTACATTTTCACTGTGACCGGAAATGACGTCATTTGGGCAAAAACTGTATTTTTAACCCAAAAAAACTAATATTTTATTCAAATCAGTCTCCCTTATAATATTTTTTAAATTATGATATTTGATTCCCATCAACGAATAGAATGAAGCCATACGACCATACAGATACCACAAAATGGTTTCTAACTTGTACGGTTACAGAGAAATAGGCGATCTTCTATAAGTCACTTTTCGAGGTTTTTTGTCTTTTTATAATTATTTTACCATTTGATGCCTTATGCCATTCATGACTTCTATGAACCAAGTTAACATTTTCAATATCACCGGAAGTAATGTAATTTTTGCAAAAAACGTATTTTTAGCCTTCAAAACAAACATTTTTTTGAAGTGATTTATATTCATTATTCATTTAACTTTATAACGTCTGACTCTAATGGGCAGTAAGATTGAATCAATACCATCATATTGATATCAAGAAAAGGCTTCTAGCATGTTCCCTTGTCGAATAATAACCAATTTTCCCAGGGTCACTTTTAAGTTTTTTACCTTCTTAATTTCAGTTTATGGGTTATAGGTTAATTATTTATTGCCCGATTTGTATAAAACAAAGTTTGTATTTTGTATGCTGCGAATTTTCGACTTATTTTTCACCTATAAAAATTTCTTTCGGCACGGGAAGTGACGTAATTTTGCCATAATTTACAATTTTGACCGGTCTTTTCGCCAGCAAATATTACTTTTACATATGATGGAGGGTGTCAATGAAGCAAAACAACTAAAGTATAGTTTGGTAGCTCAATGGATCGGCTATGGTATAATAAACTTCCTGTATGATTCCTGAAAGCCGGTTCAGTGCTGCTTGCAGGTCTAGTTATTATTAGGCTTTCAGACTTTCGTCTGAAAGCCTATTGAGATTACTAAAATTATTATTATTATTATTATTATTATTATTATTATTTACCGCGAGGGCCTAGATCTCCATGATCGAAAACAGATATCGATCTGGAATTAGCTTTTCTATCGGGAAACCATGTGGTGGCTACTTGATAAAATATTTTTGAAATTTCTGCGCATACCGGAAGTGACCGAACTTTGTACTTTCTCTAAAAATTGAAAATCGGCCATAGTTTCGTCAATTCTTTATCCATTTTCAAACAAATTACATTTTTGGAATCCCTGAATCTTTTCTGAGACAATGGCTATCTCACATTTTTCAATTTCGAACATTCGTCTATGACTTTTATCGTTCGAAAATTGAAAACATGTTGTTTACGAGACAATTTTTGTTATTTTTCAAAATTTTCAAATTTGACCTACATTTTTGGATACCTGAAGTCCATCCGATTCCAGTAATATAAGTTTCATTCAGAGTTATCGCCCTTTATTTTCCGATTTTTTTCGAATTTTCTTCCCATTTTGCGAGCTCGGGTTTCGTTTTATGGTAGAATTGACGTTTATGAAACTTCTGGAACATGAAGTTATAGTCCAATCCCAACTGATAAAGCAATTTCGACACGGATCTTCAAACCGGAAGTGGTCGAAATAATGTTCAATATTTTGAAAAAAATGCAAAAAATGGATATTTTGGGGGAAAACGCTATTTCTCTGTCCGATATCAATGGATTAAACGAATGAAGGTACCGTTTGATGGCACGATTGTTGGACTATCATATGATACCCCATTCATACGGATACTATGAACAGACAGCAAAATATGGCACGCTGAAAATCAAGTATTTTCTGATTTGGAGCGTTTTTGGACGCCTGTATCTCGAAAACTTAACCTGCAATATTTTTTAAATTTTTTCTATCGAGAGTCCTTTGGGAGGTATTTGACATGAAGCCATCCAATAGGACTTTGAAATGTCTGGAATAGGATAAAAAAGGGACTGAAAATCGAAAAAAGTCGAAAAATCGTGAAATTTTGGAAAATGCTCTACTATTTTTTTATTTTAAGAGATTTTTTAAAAAAAGGTTGTATATTCAGATAGCTGACCTAATTACGATTCTAACAATGTATAATATGTATGTAATTATTAAAATTTAATTTTCTATATTTTAAATTTTTTGCATTTTTGGCACTTTTGAACATAGGATTTCTCAGGGGCATTTTATCTGATCAGATAATGTAATATATCATTACAGAGCCCTGTGGCTATTTTAGTGCCCAAACCGGCTATTAGAACTATTCCGACAATAATAACCATACCGGAAGTATTCAAAAAATGAAAAAAAAGAGTAAAAACATTGTCGCACTTGCGAAAAACTTGATTTCTCCCTTAGGTAATAGCGGACCAAAAGAACTAAAGTGTCGCTGGATAGCCCTATTAATGGACCATCATATGGTATCTAAATAATACGATTTCGATGGTAAGGAAATAAATTATTGTATGCCAAAAATCTAGTATTTTCCAATTTTTTAACATTCTGAGACGCCCTTTTCTCGAAAACGACGCCTACGATTTTTCTTAAAGGTTTCTTACTCAAAGTCCTGTCAGTTGTCTATATAGGGAATCCAAAATGAAAAGCATTGAAATAATATAAGTGGTCGAAAAATGGCCTCAAACTTTGAAAAAAATTGAAAAATCGTTAAATTTTTTGAAACGCTCTTTAATTTATCTTTTTTTCCAAAACTACTCAATGGATGTTTCTGACACTTCTGGTACGTACAGTTAAGTATCCAAAGGACTTCGTAAAGCTATCACAACAACGATCGTAAAACCGGAAGTAGTCGAAAAAATGTCCGATATTTCGAAAAAAATTAATTTTTTTACGAAAACCTTTTTTATTTATGAATATTTTTTGATGATATTTTACACAGGGTTAAAATATCATCGTACTTGAGCAGAAATGAGAAAAAAAATTGTCTCGGTAATTTGCGTTAGCCACCATCGGCTAATTTAGTTTTTCGTACCCAGAAAAATTATTTATTGTTCGATTTGTATAAAACAAAGTTCATATGCACCATGGTCCCAATTGTAATTTTTTTTGTTACGGTGAAATTTTTCTGTCGGCAACGGAAGTGACGTAATATTAACAAAAACTACAATTTTGACAGTTCGGTACCACTTTTTGAAACCAAATATTATTTTTTTTCAAAACTGATATGACTAAAAGGATGCACCCTGCAAAGGTGCACAAAAACCTTAGCTCATATTTTTTAATTTCAACTTCATTTTCGGGCAATTTCGAATAAAATGTAAAATAAAGTGTAAAATTCAGTTATTTACAATTCATTCAGCGTCTTCATATTTTGAAATATTTATTTGTAATTTTCATAAACTCGTAGCAATAATCCAGACGAAGAGAATGTATGCGAAAATTAGTTTGTAATATGAGCAGTTGCCGAGAAATATGCAATTTTGCATGCATCACTTTTCACGTTATTTTGCCTATAAAAGAGTTAATTATTATTCGATTTGCAATATTTTTTTTCCATTTGATGCCTAATGCCAATTTGGACTAGGTCAAGCCAATTTTACATTTTCACTGTGACCGGAAATGACGTCATTTGGGCAAAAACTGTATTTTTAACCTAAAAAATAAATATTTTATTCAAATGAGTCTGCCTTATTATATTTTTAAAATTATGATATTTGATTCCCATCAACGAATAAAATGAAGCCATACGACCATACAGATACCACAAAATGGTTTCTAACTTGTACGGTTACAGAGAAATAGGCGATCTTCTATAAGTCACTTTTCAAGGTTTTTGGTCTGTAAAACTGTCAATTATTATTCGATTTTTACAATTTATTTACCATTTCATGCCTTATGCTATTTATGACTTCTATGAACCAAGTTAAAATTTTCAATATCACCGGAAGTAATGTAATTTTTGCAAAAAACGTATTTTTAGCCTTTAAAACAAACATTTTTTTGAAGGGATTTATATTTATTATTCGTTTAACTTTATAACGTCTGACTCTAATGGGCAGTAAGACTGAATCAATACCATCATATTGATATCAAGAAAAATCTTCTAGCATGTTCCCTTGTCGAATAATAACCAATTTTCCGAGGGTCACTTTTCAGTTTTTTACCTTCTTAATTTCAGTTTATGGGTTATAGGTTAATTATTTATTGTCCGATATTTATAAAAAAAAGTTTGTATTTTGTATGTTGCGAATTTTCGACTTATTTTTCATCTATAAAAATTTCTTTCGGCACCGGAAGTGACATACTTTTGCCATAATTTACAATTTTGACCGGTCTTTTAGCCAGCAAATATTACTTTTAGATATGATAGAGGGTGTCACTGAAGCAAAACAACTAAAGTATAGTTTGGTAGCTCAATGGATCGGCTATGGTATAATAAACTTCCTGTATGATTCCTGAAAGCCGGTTCAGTGCTGCTTGCAGGTCTAGTTATTATTATTATTATTTACCGCGAGGGCCTAGATCTCCATGATCGAAAACAGATATCGATCTGAAATTAGCTTTTCTATCGGGAAACCATGTGGTGGCTACTTGATAAAATATTTTTGAAATTTCTGCGCATACCGGAAGTGACCGAACTTTGTACTTTCTCTAAAAATTGAAAATCGGCTATAGTTTCGTCAATTCTTTATCCATTTTCAAACAAATTACATTTTTGGAATCCCTGGATCTTTTCTGAGAAAATGGCTATCTCACATTTTTCAATTTCGAACATTCGTCTATGACTTTTATAGTTCGAAAATTGAACACATGTTGTTTACGAGACAATTTTTGTTATTTTTCAAAATTTTCAAATTTGACCTACATTTTTGGATACCTGAAGTCCATCCGATTCCAGTAATATAAGTTTCATTCAGAGTTATCGCCCTTTATTTTTCGATTTTTTTCGAATTTTCTTCCCATTTTGTGAGCTCGGGTTTCGTTTTATGGCAGAATTGACGTTTCTGAAACTTCTGGAACATGAAGTTATAGTCCAATACCAACTTATAAAGCAATTTCGACAAGAATCCTTAAACCGGAAGTGGTCGAAATAATGTGCAATATTTTGAAAAAAATGTAAAAAATGGATATTTTGGGGGAAAACGCTATTTCTCTGTCCGATATCAATGCATTAAACGAATGAAGGTACCGTGTGATGGCACGATTGTTGGACTATCATATGATACCCCATTCATACGGATACTATGAACAGACAGCAAAATATGGCACGCTGAAAATCAAGTATTTTCTGATTTGGAGCGTTTTTGGACTCCTGTATCTCGAAAACTTAACCTGCAATATTTTTTTTATTTTTTCTATCGAGAGTCCTTTTGGAGGTATTTGGCATGAAGCCATCCAATAGGACTTTGAAATGTCTGGAATAGGATAAAAAAGGGACTGAAAATCGAAAAAAGTCGAAAAATCGTGAAATTTTGGAAAATGCTCTACTATTTTTTTATTTTAAGAGATTTTTAAAAAAAAAGGTTGTATATTCAGATAGCTGACCTAATTACGATTCTAACGATGTATAATATGTATGTAATTATTAAAATTTAATTTTCGATATTTTAATTTTTTTGCATTTTTGGCACTTTTGAACATAGGATTTCTCAGGGGCATTTTATCTGATCAGATAATGTAATATATCATTACAGAGCCCTGTGGCTATTTTAGTGCCCAAACCGGCTATTAGAACTATTCCGACAATAATAACCATACCGGAAGTATTCAAACAATGAAAAAAAAATAGTAAAAACATTGTCGCACTTGCGAAAAACTTGATTTCTCCCTTAGGTAATAGCGGACCAAAAGAACTAAAGTGTCGCTGGATAGCCCTATTAATGGACCATCATATGGTATCTAAATAATACGATTTCGATGGTAAGGAAATAAATTATTGTATGCCAAAACTCTAGTATTTTCCATTTTTTTAACATTCTGAGACGCCCTTTTCTCGAAAACGACGCCTACGATTTTTCTTAAACTTTTCTCACTCAAAGTCCTGTCAGTTGTCTATATAGGGAATCCAAAATGAAAAGCATTGAAATAATATAAGTGGTCGAAAAATGGCCTCAAACTTTGAAAAAAACTGAAAAATCGTTAAATTTTTTGAAACGCTCTTTAATTTATCTTTTTTTCCAAAACTACTCAATGGATGTTTCTGACACTTCTGGTACAGAAAGTTAAGTATCCAAAGGACTTCGTAAAGCTATCACAACAACGATCGTAAAACCGGAAGTAGTCCAAAAAATGTCCGATATTTCGAAAAAAATTAATTTTTTTACGAAAACCTTTTTTATTTATGAATATTTTTTGATGATATTTTACACAGGGTTAAAATATCATCGTACTTGAGCAGAAATGAGAAAAAAAATTGTCTCGGTAATTTGCGTTAGCCGCCATCGGCTAATTTAGTTTTTCGTACCCAGAAAAATTATTTATTGTTCGATTTGTATAAAACAAAGTTCATATGCACCATGGTCCCAATTGTATTTTTTTTTGTTACGGTGAAATTTTTCTGTCGGCAACGGAAGTGACGTAATATTAACAAAAACTACAATTTTGACAGTTCGGTACCACTTTTTGAAAGCAAATATTATTTTTTTTCAAAACTGATATAACTAAAAGGATGCACCCTGCAAAGGTGCACAAAAACCTTAGCTCATATTTTTTAATTTCAACTTCATTTTCGGGCAATTTCGAATAAAATGTAAAATAAAGTGTAAAATTCAGTTATTTACAATTCATTCAGCGTCTTCATATTTTGAAATATTTATTTGTAATTTTCATAAACTCGTAGCAATAATCCAGACGAAGAGAATGTATGCGAAAATTAGTTTGTAATATGAGCAGTTGCCGAGAAATATGCAATTTTGCATGCATCACTTTTCACGTTATTTTGCCTATAAAAGAGTTAATTATTATTCGATTTGCAATATTTTTTTTCCATTTGATGCCTAATGCCAATTTGGACTAGGTCAAGCCAATTTTACATTTTCACTGTGACCGGAAATGACGTCATTTGGGCAAAAACTGTATTTTTAACCTAAAAAACAAATATTTTATTCAAATGAGTCTGCCTTATAATATTTTTAAAATTATGATATTTTATTCCCATCAACGAATAAAATGAAGCCATACGACCATACAGATACCACAAAATGGTTTCTAACTTGTACGGTTACAGAGAAATAGGCGATCTTCTATAAGTCACTTTTCAAGGTTTTTGGTCTGTAAAACTGTCAATTATTATTCGATTTTTACAATTTATTTACCATTTCATGCCTTATGCTATTTATGACTTCTATGAACCAAGTTAAAATTTTCAATATCACCGGAAGTAATGTAATTTTTGCAAAAAACGTATTTTTAGCCTTTAAAACAAACATTTTTTTGAAGGGATTTATATTTATTATTCGTTTAACTTTATAACGTCTGACTCTAATGGGCAGTAAGACTGAATCAATACCATCATATTGATATCAAGAAAAATCTTCTAGCATGTTCCCTTGTCGAATAATAACCAATTTTCCGAGGGTCACTTTTCAGTTTTTTTACCTTCTTAATTTCAGTTTATGGGTTATAGGTTAATTATTTATTGTCCGATATTAATAAAAAAAAGTTTGTATTTTGTATGTTGCGAATTTTCGACTTATTTTTCATCTATAAAAATTTCTTTCGGCACCGGAAGTGACATACTTTTGCCATAATTTACAATTTTAACCGGTCTTTTAGCCAGCAAATATTACTTTTACATATGATAGAGGGTGTCACTGAAGCAAAACAACTAAAGTATAGTTTGGTAGCTCAATGGATCGGCTATGGTATAATAAACTTCCTGTATGATTCCTGAAAGCCGGTTCAGTGCTGCTTGCAGGTCTAGTTAGGCTTTCAGACTTTCGTCTGAAAGCCTATTGAGATTACTAAAGTTATTATTAGGGTTTCACACTGCGTAGCTTGTGTGAAACACTATTGTTTTTGTTAAAATTATTATTCTTATTATTATTATTATTATTCAGATTCCAATTTGAATAGATCTCAGCAACTACGTGTCGCATCGTTACGATTTCTTCGGTTTTACTGGGAAAGTGGGTGTGACTTAGAGGATAAAGCTATTTTGAACGTTCTGCGACAATGCGAAATGTCCGAAATCACCGAAGTTATCGTTTTTGAAAATATTGCAGTAATTTTAACAATAATCATTGGATTTTAACTTTCGATACATTTTGGCATAGCCTGAGACAGGGCACATAGCTACGCTACTTTAGATTTTTGATTTTCGGCAAATCTTCGAAGATATTAGGCGCCAAATTTCGAAAATTTAAAATTTTACAAAAAACTTTTTTATTTATGAATATTTTTTAGTCGTATTGTGCACAGAAATAAAGAGTCGTCTGACTAGTGCAAAAATGTTAAAAAATTTTGTCTCAGTAATTTTCCTTGGCCGCCATTTGCTAATTCAGTTTTTCAGTTCTAGATTATTTTTTTATTGTTCGAATTGTATAAAACAAAGTTCATATGCTTCGTTGTCTCAATTGTCATTTTTTTTGTTACCAATAATGTTATCTGTCGGCACCGGAAGTGGCATAATTTTACCAAAAACTACAATTTTGACAGTTATTTCCCTATTTCGAAAACAAATATTATTTTTTTGAAAAATTATATGACTCAAAGAGTGTGTTCTTTCAAGGCGCAAAAAATGTAGGAAGCAGTTTTTTTAATTTCTATTTCATTTTCTAGCAAATTGGATTAAGAGGTGAAAAATGGTGTAAAATTGACCTATTTACAACCTATTCAGGCTTTTCAGATTTTAAAATATTTCTTTGTAACTTTTATAAACTTGTAGCTATAATCCATACGAAGAAAATGTATGTTAAAATTCGTTTGTACTATAAGCAGTTACCAAGAAATGGGCAGTTCTGTACAAGTCACTGTTTTCGTTATTTTGCCTGTAAAATAGTCAATTATTATTGGATTTTTATAAAAGTGACATCATTTGATTCAAAAAGCATGTAGCGTCATGTCAAGATGATTACAATTTAAAATTGACACCGGAAGTGACGTTATTTGGTCAAAAACTGCATTTTAAACTTTTTAAATCAATGTTTTATTCAACCAAGAATAACTTAATATGTATTAATAATTTTAACTTTTGGTTTAAATTCACATATAAACACAACACATATGGTCATATAGATATCATAAAATTGTTTCTAACTTGTTCGGTTGCCGAGAAATAGACGGTTTTCTACAGGTCACTTTTGAAGGTTTCGGGGCCATAAAAGTGTCAATTATTATTCGATTTTCATAAACGTTACACCATGTTATACCTAATGCCATTTGGGATTTCATACAAGTAATTTAAAATTTTCATTATCACCGGAAGTAACGTCATTTTGGCAAAAACTGTATTTTTAGCCTCTAAAACAGATATTTTATTCAAATGAGTCTGTTTTCAAATCTTTTTCAAAGTATAGTATTTGATGCCAATCAACAAATAGAATGAACCCATACGATCATACAGATACCACAAAATGGTTTCTAACTTGTACGGTTGCAGAGAAATAGCCGATTTCCTACAAGTCACTTTTCAAGTTTTTTGGTCTTTAAAAGTGGCAATTATTATTCGATTTACATAAAATTTTCACTATATGATATCGTATGCCATTTCTGATTTCATAAGACTAATTGAACATTTGCATTAACACCGGTAGTAATTTAATTTTGTCAAGATCATTTACAAGTAACAAATGTATAAAATGAATTGATATTGCTGGATTTTGTTGATTCTGCGTCCATTTTATTTGTGTGCAATGTTAATTTGGAAACCTGTTTAGTGGTTTCGCTGGTACCGGAAGTGACATATGTTCAAGGGTAACTTGGCACCGGAAGTGACATGTTTAAGGGTAACGTGGCACCAGTGAAACCCGTCATTCCTGCATGCGGGTCTAGTTTTTTTTATTATTATTCTTTTCCGCCGGAGCCTATTTCTCTATGATCGAAAAGAGATACCGATTTGCGATCCATATTTCTATCGGGAAACTAGGTGGTGGCTACCCAATAAAGCAATTTTCAAATTTCTGTGCAGACCGGAAGTGGCCGAATTTTGAACGTTGGTAAAAAATTAAAAATCGGCCGTGGTTTCGTCAATTCTCTACCTATATTCAAACAAATCACATTTTTGGAAAGCCTGAGACTTTTCCGAGACAATAGCAATCTCACATTTTGCGATTTCGAAACTTCGTTGCTGACTTCTATCGTTCGAAAATTCAAAACACGTCGCCTACGAGACAATTTTTGTTATTTTTCAAAATTTGGAAATTTGACCTAGATTTTTGGATACCTGACGTCAATCCGATTCCAGTAACATAAGTTTCTTTCAGAGTTACCGCCCTTTATTTTTCGATTTTTTTCGATTTTTCTACCCATTTTGTGAGCTGTGGTGTCGTTTTACAGCCAAAATGATGTTTCTGAAAGTTATGGAACATGAAGTTGTAGTCCAATACCAACTGATAAAGCAATTTCGACACGGATCTTTAAACCGGAAGTGGTCGAAATAATGTGCAATATTTTGAAAAAAATGCAAAAAATGGATGTTTTCGGGGAAAACGTGATGTCTCCGTCCGATATCAACGGATTAATCAAATTAAGGTACCATTGGGTGGCACGAGGATTGTACTATCATATGATACCCCATTCATACGGATACTATGATCAGGCAGCAAAATATGGCACGCTGAAAATCAAGTATTTTCTGATTTTTAGCATTTTTGGACGCCTGTATCTCGAAAACTTAACCGCAACTTTTTTTAAAATTTTTTCTATCGAGAGTCCTTTCGGAGGTATTTTGCATGAAGCCATCCAATAAGACTTTGAAATATCTGGAATAGGTGAAATAACGGACTGAAAATCGAAAAAAGTCGAAAAATCGTGAAATTTTGGAAAATGCTCTACTATTTTTTTATTTTAAGAGATTTTCAAAAAAAGATTGTATATTCAGATAGCTGACCTAATTACGATTCTAACGATGTATAATATGTATGTAGTTATTGAAATTTAATTTTCGATATTTTAATTTATTTGCATTTTTGGCACTTTTGAACATAGGATTTCTCGGGGGCATTTTATCTGATCAGAAAATGTAATATATCATTACAGAGCCCTGTGGCTATTTTAGTGCCCAAACCGGCTATTAAAACTATTCCGACAATAATAACCATACCGGAAGTATTCAAAAAAATTAAAAAAAAGGTTAAAAACATTGTCGCACTTGCGAAAAACTTGATTTCTCCCTTAGGTAATAGCGGACCAAAAAAACTAAAGTGTCGTTGGATAGCCCTATTAATGGACCATCATATGTTATCTAAATAATACGATTTCGATGGTAAGGAAATAAATTATTGTATGCCAAAAATCTAGTATTTTCCGATTTTTTAACAATCTTAGATGCCCTTTTCTCGAAAACGACACCGCAGATTTTTCTTAAACTTTTCTTACTCAAAGTCCTATCGGTTGTCTATATAGTGAATCCAAAATGAAAAGCATTGAAATAATATAGGTGGTCCAAAAATGGCATCAAACTTTGAAAAAAATTGAAAAATCGTTAAATTTTTGTAAACGCTCTTTAATTTGTCTTTTTTTCCAAAACTACTCAATGGATGTTTCTGACACTTCTGGTACAGAAAGTTAAGTATCCAAATAACTTCGTAAAGCTATCGCGACAATGATCGTAAAACCGGAAGTAGTCGAAAAACTGTCCGATATTTTGAAAAAAATTATTTTTTTTACGAAAACCTTTTATATTTATGAATATTTTTTGATGGTATTTTACACAGGGTTAAAATATCATCCTACTTGAGCAGAAATGAGAAAAAAATTGTCTCGGTAATTTGCGTTAGCCGCCATCGGCTAATTTAGTTTTTCGTACCCAGAAAAATTATTTATTGTTCGATTTGTATAAAACAAAGTTCATATGCTCCGTGGTCCAAATTATATTTTTTTTTGTTACGGTGAAATTTTTCTGTCGGCAACGGAAGTGACGTAATATTAACAAAAACTACAATTTGGACAGTTAGGTACCACTTTTTGAAAGCAAATATTATTTTTTTTCAAAACTGACATAACTAAAAGGATGCACCCTGCAAAGGTGCACAAAATCCTTAGCTCAGATTTTTTAATTTCAATTTCATTTTCGGGCAATTTCGAATAAAATGTAAAATAAAGTGTAAAATTCAGTTATTTACAATTCATTCAGCGTCTTCATATTTTGAAACATTTAATTGTAATTTTCATAAACTCGTAGCAATAATCCAGACGAAGAGAATGTATGCGAAAATAAGTTTGTAATATATACAGTTGCCGAGAAATATGCAATTTTGCATGCATCACTTTTCACGTTATTTTGCCTATAAAGGAGTGAATTATTATTCGATTTGCAATATTTTTTTCCATTTGATGCATAATGCCAATTTGGACTAGGTCAAGCCAATTTTACATTTTCACTGTGACCGGAAATGACGTCATTTGGGCAAAAACTGTATTTTAAACCTAAAAAACAAATATTTTATTCAAATGAGTCTGCCTTATAATATTTTTAAAATTATGATATTTGATTCCCATCAACGAATAGAATGAAGCCATACGACCATACAAATACCACAAAATGGTTTCTAACTTGTACGGTTACAGAGAAATAGGCGATCTTCTATAAGTCACTTTTCAAGGTTTTTGGTCTATAAAAGTGTTAATTATTATTCGATTTTTATAATTTTTTTACTATTTGATGTCATATGCCATTTTTGACTTCTATGAACCAAGTTAACATTTTCAATATCACCGGAAGTAATGTAATTTTTGCAAAAAACGTATTTTTAGCCTTCAAAAGAAACATTTTTTTGAAGGGATTTATATTTATTATTCGTTTAACTTTATAACGTCTGACTCTAATGGGCAGTAAGATTAAATCAATACCATCATATTGATATCAAGAAAAGGCTTCTAGCATGTTCCCTTGTCGAATAATAGCCAATTTTCCCAGGGTCACTTTTAATTTTTTTACCTTCTTAATTTCAGTTTATGGGTTATAGGTTAATTATTTATTGCCCGATATGTATTAAACAAAGTTTCTGTTTTGTATGTTGCAAATTTTCGACTTATTTTTCACCTATAAAAATTTCTTTCGGCACCGAAAGTGACGTAATTTTGTCATAATTTACAATTTTGACCTTTTACATATGATAGAGGGTGTCACTGAAGCAAAACAACTAAAGTATAGTTCGGTAGCTCAATGGATCGGCTATGGTATAATAAACTTCCTGTATGATTCCTGAAAGCCGGTTCAGTGCTGCTTGCAGGTCTAGTTATTATTATTATTTACCGCGGGAGCCTAGATCTCCATGATGGAAACAGATATCGATCTGGAATTAGATTTTCTATCGGGAAACCACGTAGTGGCTACTTGATAAAATATTTTTGAAGTTTCTGCGCATACCGGAAGTGACCGAACTTTGTACGTTGTCTGAAAATTGAAAATCGGCCATAGTTTCGTCAATTCTTTATCCATTTTCAAACAAATTACATTTTCTGAATCCCTGAATCTTTTCTGAGACAATGGCTATCTTACATTTTTCAATTTCGAACATTCGTCTATTACTTTTATCGTTCGAAAATTGAAAACATGTTGTTTACGAGACAATTTTTGTTATTTTTCAAAATTTTCAAATTTGACCTACATTTTTGGATACCTGAAGTCCATCCGATTCCAGTAATATAAGTTTCATTCAGAGTTATCGCCCTTTATTTTTCGATTTTTTTCGAATTTTCTTCCCATTTTGTGAGCTCGGGTTTCGTTTTATGGCAGAATTGACGTTTCTGAAACTTCTGGAACATGAAGTTATAGTCCAATACCAACTTATAAAGCAATTTCGACAAGAATCCTTCAACCGGAAGTGGTCGAAATAATATGCAATATTTTGAAAAAAATGCAAAAAACGGATATTTTGGGGAAAAATGCTATTTCTCCGCCCGATATCAATGGATTAAAGAAATTATGGTACCATTGGACTGCACTAGGATTGTACTATCGTATGATACCCAATTCATACGGATACTATGATCAGGAAGCAAAATATGGCACGCTGAAAATCAAGAATTTTCTGATTTTTAGCATTTTTGGACGACTGTATCTCGAAAACTTAACCTACAATTTTTTTTTAATTTTTTCTATCGAGAGTCCTTTTGGAGGTACTTTGCATGAAGCCAACCAATAAGACTTTGAAATGTCTGGAATAGAATAAAAAAGGGACTGAAAATCGAAAAAAGTCGAAAAATCGTGAAATTTTGAAAAATGCTCTACTATTTTTTTATTTAAAGAGATTTTTAAAAAAAGGTTGTATATTCAGATAGCTGACCTAATTACGATTCTAACGATGTATAATATGTATGTAATTATTGAAATTTAATTTTCGATATTTTAAATTTTTTGCATTTTTGGCACTTTTGAACATAGGATTTCTCAGGGGCATTTTATCTGATCAGATAATGTAATATATCATTACAGAGCGCTGTGGCTATTTTAGCGCCCAAACCGGCTATTAAAACTATTCCGACAATAATAACCATACCGGAAGTATTCAAAAAATGAAAAAAAAGTTTAAAAATATTGTCGCACTTGCGAAAAATTTGATTGCTCACTTAGGTAATAGCGGACCAAAAGAACTAAAGTGTCGTTAGATAGCCCTATTAATGGACCATCATATGGTATCTAAATAATACGATTTCGATGGTAAGGAAATAAATTATTGTATGCCAAAAATCTAGTATTTTCCGATTTTTTAACATTCTGAGACACCCTTTTCTCGAAAACGACGCCTACGATTTTTCTGAAACTTTTCTTACTCATAGTCCTATCGGTTGTCTATATAGTGAATCCAAAATGAAAAGCATTGAAATAAAATAGGTGGTCCAAAAATGACATCAAACTTTGAAAAAAATTGAAAAATCGTTAAATTTTTGTAAACGCTCTTTAATTTATCTTTTTTTCCAAAACTACTCAATGGATGTTTCTGACACTTCTGGTACCGAAAGTTAAGTATCCAAAGAACTTCGTAAAGCTATCACAACAACGATCGTAAAACCGGAAGTAGTCGAAAAAATGTCCGATATTTTGAAAAAAAATATTTTTTTTACGAAAACCTTTTTTATTTATGAATATTTTTTGATGGTATTTTACACAGGGTTAAAATATCATCCTACTTGAGCAGAAATGGGAAAGAAAATTGTCTCGGTTATTTGCGTTAGCCGCCAACGGCTAATTTAGTTTTTCGTACCCAGAAAAATTATTTATTGTTCGATTTGTATAAAACAAAGTTCATATGCTCCGTGGTCCCAATTGTAATTTTTTTTGTTATGGTGAAATTTTTCTGTCGGCAACGGAAGTGGCGTAATATTAACAAAAACTATAATTTTGACAGTTCGGTACTACTTTTTGAAAGCAAATATTATTTTTTTTCAAAACTGATATAACTAAAATTATGCACCCTGCAAAGGTGCACAATATCCTTAGCTCAGATTTTTTAATTTCAATTTCATTTTCGGGCAATTTCGAATAAAATGTAAAATAAAGTGTAAAATTCAGTTATTTACAATTCATTCAGCGTCTTCATATTTTGAAATATTTATTTGTAATTTTAATAAACTCGTAGCAATAATCCAGAAGAAGAGATTGTATGCAAAAATTAGTTTGTAATATGAGCAGTTGCCGAGGAATATACAATTTTGCATGCATCACTTTTCACGTTATTTTGCCTATAAAAGAGTGAATTATTATTCGATTTGCAATATTTTTTTAAATTTGATGCTTAATGTCAATTTGGACTAGGTCAAGCCAATTTTACAATTTCACTGTGACCGGAAATGACGTCATTTCTGCAAAAACTGTATTTTAAACCTAAAAAACAAATATTTTATTCAAATGAGTCTGCCTTATAATAATTTTAAAATTATGATATTTGATTCCCATCAACGAATAGAATGAAGCCACACGACCATACAGATACCACAAAATGGTTTCTAAGTTGTACGGTTACAGAGAAATAGGCGATCTTCTATAAGTCACTTTTCAAGGTTTTTGGTCTATAAAAGTGTCAATTATTATTCGATTTTTATATTTTTTTTTACCATTTGATGCCTTATGCCATTTATGACTTCTATGAACTAAATTAACACTTTCAATGTCACCGGAAGTAATGTAATTTTTTCAAAAAACGTATTTTTGGCCTTCAAAACAAACATTTTTTTGAAGTGATTTATGTTTATTATTCGTTTAACTTTATAATGTCTGACTCTAATGGGCAGTAAGATTGAATCAATACCATCATATTGATATCAAGAAAAGGCTTCTAGCATGTTCCCTTGTCGAAAAATAGCCAATTGTCCCAGGGTCGCTTTTAAGTTTTTTACCTTCTTAATTTCAGTTTATTGGTAATAGGTTAATTATTTATTGCCCGATATGTATAAAACAAAGTTTGTATTTTGTATGTTGCGGATTTTCGACTTACTTTTCACCTATAAAAATTTCTTTCAACTCCGGAAGTGACGTAATTTTGCCATAATTTACAATTTTGACCGGTCTTTCCGCCAGCAAATATTACTTTTACATATGATAGACGGTGTCACTGAAGTAAAACAATTAAAGTTTGGTAGCTCAATGGATCGGCTATGGTATAATAAACTTCCTGTATGATTCCTGAAAGCCGGTTCAGTGCTGCTTGCAGGTCTAGTTATTATTATTATTTACCGCGGGAGCCTATTTCTCTATGATCAAAAATAGATACCGATTTGCGGTTCATCTTACTATTGGGAAACCAGGTGGTGGCTACTCAATAAAGCAATTTTCAAACTTCTGCGCAGACCGGAAGTGACCGAACTTAGTACTTTGTCACAAAATTGAAAATTGGCTATAGTTTCATCAATTCTTTTCCCATTTTTAAACAAATCACATTTTTGGAATCCCTGAATCTTTTCTGAGACAATAGCTATCTCACATTTTTCAATTTCGAACATTCGTCTATGACTTTTATCGTTCGAAAATTGAAAACATGTTGTTTACGAGACAATTTTTGTTATTTTTCAAAATTTTCAAATTTGACCTACATTTTTGGATACCTGAAGTCCACCCGATTCTAGAAATATAAGTTTCATTCAGAGTTATCGCCCTATATTTTTCGATTTTTTTCGAATTTTCTTCCCAATTTGTGAGCTGTGGTTTCGTTTTACGGTCGAATTGATGTTTCTGAAAGTTATGGAACATGAAGTTGTAGTCCAATACCAACTGATAAAGCAATTTCGACAAGGATCCTTAAACCGGAAGTGGTCGAAATAGTGTGCAATATTTTGAAAAAAATGCAAAAAATGGATGTTTTGGTGTAAAACGTGATTTCTCCGTCCGAAATCAACAGATGAAACTAATTAAGGTACCAACGTGATTTCTCCGTCCGAAATCAACAGATGAAACTAATTAAGGTACCGTTGGATGCCCAGAGGAATGGACTATCGCATGATACCCAAATCACACGGATACGATGAGCAAGAAGCAAAATATGGCACGCTGAAAATCATGTATTTTCTGATTTGGAGCGTTTTTGGACGCCTGTATCTCGAAAACTTAACCGCAACTTTTTTTTTAACTTTCTCTATCGAGAGTCAATTCGATAGTATTGTGAATTATGCCATCCAATAAGACTTTGAAATGTCTGGAATACGATAAAAAAGGGACTGAAAATCAAAAAAAGTCGAAAAATCGTGAAATTTTGGAAAATGCTCTACTTTATTTTTATTTTAAGAGATTTTCAAAAAAAGATTGTATATTCAGATAGCTGACCTAATTACGATTCTAACGATGTATAATATGCATGTAGTTATTGTAATTTAATTTTCGATATTTTAATTTTTTTGCATTTTTGGCACTTTTGAACATAGGATTTCTCAGGGGCATTTTATCTGATCAGAAAATTTAATATATCATTACAGAGCCCTGTGGCCATTTTAGTGCCCAAACCGGCTATTAAAACTATTCCGACAATAATAACCATACCGGAAGTGTTCAAAAAATTAAAAAAAAAAGTAAAAACATTGTCGCACTTGCGAAAAACTTGATTTCTCCCTTAGGTAATAGCGGACCAAAAGAACTAAAGTGTCGCTTGATAGCCCTATTAATGGACCATCATATGGTATCTAAATAATGTGATTTCAATGGTAAGGAAATAAATTATTGTATGCCAAAAATCTAGTATTTTCCGATTTTTTAACATTCTGAGACGCCCTTTTCTCGAAAACGACGCCGCAGATTTTTCTTAAACTTTTCTTACTCAAAGTCCTATCGGTTATCTATATAGTGAATCCAAAATGAAAAGCATTGAAATAATATAAGTGGTCCAAAAATGGCCTCAAAGTTTGAAAAAAAATTGAAAAATCGTTAAATTTTTTGAAACGCTCTTTAATTTATCTTTTTTTCCAAAACTACTCAATGGATGTTTCTGACACTTCTGGTACAGAAAGTTAAGTATCCAAAGAACTCCGTAAAGCTATCACAACAACGATCGTAAAACCGGAAGTAGTCGAAAAAATGTCCGCTATTTTGAAAAAAATTTCTTTTTTACGAAAACCTTTTTTATTTATGAATATTTTTTGATGGTATTTTACACAGGGTTAAAATATCATCCTACTTGAGCAGAAATGATAAAAAAAATGTTTCGGTAATTTGCGTTAGCCGCCATCGGCTAATTTAGTTTTTCGTAACCAGAAAAACTATTTATTGTTCGATTTGTATAAAACAAAGTTCATATGCTCCGTGGTCCCAATTGCAATTTTTTTTGTTACGGTGAAATTTTTCTGTCGGGAACGGAAGTGACGTAATATTAACAAAAACTACAATTTTGACAGTTCGGTACCACTTTTTGAAAGAAAATATTTTATTTTCAAAATTGATATAAGTAAAAGGATGCACCCTGCAAAGGTGTATAAAATCTTTAGCTCAGATTTTTTAAATTTCAATTTCATTTTCGGGCAATTTCGAATAAAATGTAAAATAAAGTGTAAAATTCAATTATTTACAATTCATTCAGCGTCTTCATATTTTGAAATATTTAATTGTGATTTTCATAAACTCGTAGCAATAATCCAGACGAAGAGAATGTATGCGAAAATTAGTTTGTAATATGAGCAGTTGCCGAGAAATATGCAATTTTGCATGCATCACTTTTCACGTTATCAACGAATAGAATGAAACCATACGACCATACAGATACCACAAAATGGTTTCTAACTTGTACGGTTACAGAGAAATAGGCGATCTTCTATAAGTCACTTTTCAAGGTTTTTGGTCTATAAAAGTGTCAATTATTATTCCATTTTTATATTTTTTTTACCATTTGATGCCTTATACCATTTATGACTTCTATCAACTAAGTTAACATTTTCAATATCACCGGAAGTAATGTAATATTTGCAAAAAACGTATTTTTAGCCTTCAAAACAAACATTTTTTTGAAGGGATTTATATTTATTATTTGTTTAACTTTATAACGTCTGACTCTAATGGGCAGTAAGATTGAATCAATACCATCATATTGATATCAAGAAAGGGCTTCTGGCATGTTCCCTGGTCGAATAATAGCCAATTTTCCAAGGGTCACTTTTAATTATTTTACCTTCTTAATTTCAGTGTATGGGTTATAGGTTAATTTGTCATTGCCCGATATGTATTAAAACAAATTTTGTATGTTGCAAATTTCGACTTATTTTTCACCTATAAAAATTTCTTTCGGCACCGGAAGTGACGTAATTTTGCCATAATTTACAATTTTGACCGGTCTTTTCGCCAGCAAATATTACTTTTACATATGATAGAGGGTGTCACTGAAGCAAAACAACTAAAGTATAGTTCGGTAGCTCAATAGGTTGGCTATGGTATAATAAACTTCCTGTATGATTCCTCAAAGCCGGTTCAGTGCTGCTTGCAGGTCTAGTTCTTATTATTAAGCTTTCATATTACATATGAAAGCTTATTGTTTCTGTTAAGATTATTAAGCTTTCATATTACATATCAAAGCTTATTGTTTCTGTTAAGATTATTATTAAGCTTTCATATTTCATATGAAAGCTTATTGTTTCTGTTAAGATTATTATTATTTTTTTTTTTGTGTTTCTCCTGCAAATCGGATTTCACAGAATCTAACCATAGGATGTTTCTGAAACTTTGACCTACCCCCCCAAAAATGGGTGGTGGCTGTTGATTAAATATATTTTCGGAACGTTTTGCGAATTCGAAATCACCGAATTTTCCGAACGGAAAAATTAACAATGCATAGTCGTAACTTTGCTATTTTTTCACCGATTTTACTAATTCTTTTTTCTTTGAATACCTTGAAAAAAATCATTTTCATCTGCAGTTTCACATTTTCGAATTTCGAAAGTTCGTCGCTGTGATTTCGAACCGGAAGTTTAGACCAATTTTACAACTTCTTTAATAGTTGTACGATTTTCATGAAATTTAGTATTTAAGTAGATCTTACCAATGTGAAATATGAAAGCTTATTGTTTCTGTTAAGATTATTATTAAGCTTTCATATTTCATATGAAAGCTTATTGTTTCTGTTAAGATTATTATTATTTTTTTTTTTTTGTGTTTCTCCTGCAAATCGGATTTCACAGAATCTAACCATAGGATGTTTCTGAAACTTTGACCTACCCCCCCAAAAATGGGTGGTGGCTGTTGATTAAATATATTTTCGGAACGTTTTGCGAATTCGAAATCACCGAATTTTCCGAACGGAAAAATTAACAATGCTTAGTCGTAACTTTGCTATTTTTTCACCGATTTTACTAATTCTTTTTTCTTTGAATACCTTGAAAAAAATCATTTTCATCTGCAGTTTCACATTTTCGAATTTCGAAAGTTCGTCGCTGTGATTTCGAACCGGAAGTTTAGACCAATTTTACAACTTCTTTAATAGTTGTACGATTTTCATGAAATTTAGTATTTAAGTAGATCTTACCAATGTGACTTCAAAATTATAATGAGAAATTTTCTAAATTATCTCCCCTTGGTGAAATTAAGGATCAAAGTTTTAAAAAAAATCGTCGAAATATAGGTCAGAATGACCTGAAAATTTTTTTCGATACTCGACAAGTAATTACTGATTCCTACACAAAATATGAAGTTTGTCGATCAAACCGGAAATGCCACCATCTTGAAACATGAAAAATCCCTAAGGCTTTTTTGCTATCTTACTTACAGACACGGGAGTTATATTTTCGGAATCTTTGAAGGATGGCCCAAAAATCGCAGGGAGCAGAATTTTGATTTAGGTCAACTGATGGTTGCCATTTTTAAGTGAATATGAAAAGTAGTAGCAATTTGAAGGGCCGAGACTTTGAAACACAATAACTCTCTTTCTAATTGAGCTAGAATGTTCAATCTTGGTGTAGACATTCACCAGGTCAATGCCACGATTGAGTGCAAAGATGAACATTTTCTGCCTAGGGTAAGCAGAGATAAGCATGCTGATTTGTTGATTCTTTAGGGCACAATAACTTCGGTTATAATGAAGGGAGGGTGATGAAACTCTTGTCAATCGAGAGTCTAATAGCTAGCCTGTTGTGTGAAATCATTGTATCATTTTTTTTTTAAATATCAGGGGTAGCAGAAAAAAGAGATCGAAAATCCAAAAAGTCGTATTTTTACGATTTGGAGCATTTTTAAAGGCCCTTTTCTCTAAAGTCAACATAATATTTTGGGGGAACTTCTTCTACAAAGAGTCTTATCGGTAGTCTTTTATATGAAACCATAGATCAACAGTCCAAAATATCAGGAGTAGTAGAATAAAAGGATCGAAAATTGAAAACCGCACCCTTTCATTGTTAAGCAAAACATGCAGTGTGGGTGGCTACAATCTGCACATTTAGTCATCGTATAGAGCTTATTCAACAATATAGAATTCCAACTGCTAAGGGATCTTTTACGTGCACTCCAATGTGTACACGGCGGATGGGTGGACACGCCAGAATATCGAGATGAACTTTCTCGGCCAATGCAGGGATCGAACACCCGACCTCCTGGCTAGCAGGCCAACGCCTTAGCCACATAGTGTGGACACCCATCGTACATTTCATCCGTCAAATCAAAGCATTTCATTGCATTAGACCAATAATTAATTATTCTTAATTTAAAACTTTATTTAATATTAGTCTGGCATTATTAAATCCTAATTTTATTGGTCTTATTTAAAATTAAAGTTTAATTTAACTATGAACAACCCTTAACGTGTCTCTTTCAAACAATTAAATACTCTAAAACAAAAAACAAAACAAAAAATCAATAAGCGGGTCAATTCAGGTAAGTATAACTACGGGTTCTGTCCCCCTTCTCTTGTAAGTATAACTACGGGTTCTGTCCACGTTCTCTCGTCTACGGCCACACCACGTTGAAAACACCAGTTCTCGTCCGATCACTGAAGTTAAGCAACGTCGGGCCCGGTCAGTACTTGGATGGGTGACCGCCTGGGAACACCGGGTGCTGTAGATGCCTTTTTAAATCCGACAACCCCCCCCAACCCCAAAAAAAAATAAAAATCAATAAGCGGGTCAATTCAAGCATGTATAACTACGGGTTGTGATTTAAAAGTATTTATTCAGAATTCTTATATACAACGATGGAGGGAATAATATGAATATATTGGATACAGTAACAAGCAACTAAATGCTTATATAAAAATGCTTCCAGAATAGTATGTATTGAATATAAATTTTAAATGATCAGTTGGCAGGGTAATAAAATAAAAATTATTATCTAGATTAGGGTTTCATAGTTAACGGTGGAAAGAAGAAAATGTGTTGAGTAAAAAAAATAAGGAAAATCGAATAAAATAAGAGAAAGAAAAAATTGTAGCGAAGGATAGGGACATTGATGTAGGGGGGGGGTGAATAGAGATTTGAATTAGAAAGTAGTTTGGGACGCAACGCCAGAAAACCCAAAAAGCAAAACACGCACCAAAAGCTTGTAAGAATACTTTTATTTTAGCAGTTTCAATGTTATTGATTACACATTTCTCGCGTGACCCTGGGTTACCTATGGATTGTGCAAAGGAGATTAGGAGGTGATCAAACTAGTAATAACCATTTTTCGCGTATACAAGTTGTAATGGTGATTTGCAGAGCGGAGGCACATTCATTTCCGAGATTTGAAGCGTTTGGTTAGGGCTATATATTGGTGAACTACTGAAAGTACAGACACATTTTTAATTTTAGGAAGATTGTCAATCCCAAACAAAAGTGAATTAATATTCTTGAAATGGTCATCCAATGTATCGATAGTGAGTCTGCGTTGGTCTATAAAAAGGCGACACTGAAAGAAATAATGTTCACTAGATTCACATCTGTTTCCGCATAAACAGGATGGATCGTCAGATGCTATAGATTGGGGGACTAAATCGAATAGATACGAGGGTGTTTGAAGATTGATAATTTTGAAAAATAAAACCATTTTATGTTCGTAGCGTCTTTTTAAAAGAGAGGAGAATCCAGATTCATTATAAAGTAAATTATGAGAAGTACCACGAGGAAGGCCTGTAATAGTTCGAATAGCGTCTAAATGTAGCGATTCTAGTTGGTCACTTTTTTCTTTAGTACAGTTGTTCCAGACACAATCAGCAACTACGGGTTCTGTCCACGGGTTCGTCCCATCACTGAAGTTAAGCAACGTCGGGCCCGGGTAGTACTAGGATGGGTGAACGCCTGGGAACACCGGGTGCTGTAGGCGCCTTTTTGCCCTAAACTCATTAATTTACCATTTTGTTGTGAGCGGCTTGTTATTCTTCCTATATGACATATTGCACGTGTCTGATTTCAAAGGGCGGCTGAATGGTTAGCACGCGCGCCTGTCATTGAGTTAACTTGCGTGTTTTCGAATGCCCGGTTGTATGTGACAAGGAGTAAGGTCGCCTGTCCAACCTGCCATTTTTAATTTTTTTCCGGCAATTTTCATTTCATTTTCTCATCCGTCTCATTACAGTAATACAAGTTTCGGTTATTTCCCTTTAGTTTTCAGATTATTGTTATGCCTGGGTGCAATGTTTCATACTATATTTAGACTTGTAATTTTGCGAGTTTTTGACCAATTTTGATAATTTTTTCTTCTTATCCTTTTATTTAGGATACTTGATACAATCAATGACACGTGACGATGAATATGAAAGCTTTCATATCTGCATGGGACAGTAGCAGATCTAGTTATTATTATTATTCTTCTTTTGTTTTGAGTAGATCTCAGCAACTACTTGTCGTATCGTTACGATTTCTTCGGTTTTACTGGGAAAGTGGGTGTGACTTAGAGGATAAAGCTATTTTGAACGTTCTGCAACAATGCGAAATGTCCGAAATCACAGAAGTTATCGTTTTTAAAAATATTGCAGTAATTTTAACAATAATCATTGTATTTTAACTTTCGATATATTTTGGCATAGCTGGAGACATGGCACATAGCTACACTACTTTCGATTTTTGATTTTCGGCAAATCTTCGAAGATATTAGGCGCCGAATTTCGAAAATTTAAAATTTTACAAAAAACTTTTTTATTTATGAATATTTTTTAGTCGTGTTGTGCACAGAATTAAAGAGTCATCTGACTAGCGCAAAAATGTTAAAAATTTTTGTCTCAGTAATTTTCCTTGGCCGCCATTGGCTAATCCAGTTTTTCAGTCCTAGATTAATTTTTTATTGTTCGATTTGTATAAAACAAAGTTCATATGCTTCGTTGTCTCAATTGTCATTTTTTTTGTTACCGATAGTGTTATCTGTCAGCACCGGAAGTGGCATAATTTTACTAAAAACTACAATTTTGACAGTTAGGTACCGTTTTTCGAAAACAAATATTATTTTTTTTAAAAATTATATGACTCAAATAGTGTGCCCTTTCAAGGCGCAAAAAATGTTGGAAGCAGTTTTTTTAATTTCGATTTCATTTTCGAGCAAATTCGATTAAGAGGCTAAAAATGGGGCAAAATTGACCTATTTACAACCCATTCGGGCTTTTCAGATTTTAAAATATTTCTTCGTAACTTTTATAAACTTGTAGCTATAATCCATGCGAAGAAAATGTATGTTTAAATTAGTTTGTATTATAAGCAGTTGCCAAGAAATGGACAATTCTGTATAAGTCACTGTTTTCGTTATTTTGCCTGTAAAATAGTCAATTATTATTGGATTTTTATAAAAGTGACATCATTTGATTCAAAAAGCATGTAGCGTCATATCAAGTTGGTTACAATTTACAAATTGACATCGGAAGTGACGTCATTTTGTCAAAAACTGCTTTTTAAAGTTTTTAAATCAATGTTATATTCAAACAAGAATTATTTAATATGTATTAAGAATTTTAAATTTTGGTTTAAATTCACATATAAACACAACTCATATGTTCATATAGATATCATAAAATTGTTTCTTACTTGTTCGGTCACTTTTGAAGGTTTTGGGGCCATGAAAGTGTCAATTATTATTCGATTTTTATAAACTTTACACCATGTTATACCTAATGCCATTTAGGATTTCATACAAGTAATTTAAGATTTTCATTATCACCGGAAGTAACGTCATTTTGGCAAAAACTGTATTTTTAGCCTTCAAAAAAGATATTTTATTCAAATGAGTCTGTTTTGAAATCTTTTTTCAAATTATGATATTTGATGCCAATCAACAAATAGAATGAACCGATACGATCATACAGATACCACAAAATGGTTCCTAACTTGTACGGTTGCAGAGAAATAGCAGATTTTCTACAAGTCACTTTTCAAGTTTTTTGGTCTTAAAAGTGGCAGTTATTATTCAATTGCCAAAAAAAAATTACTATATGATATCTATGCCATTTCTGATTTCATAAAACTAATTGAACATTTTCATTAACACCCGAATTAATGTAATTTTGTCAAGATCATTTGATTGACTTTAAATTTTCACATAATGTTTACGGTCATGAGACGAAGAATCCTATTGATTTTCAGCGACTTCTGATAATTAGTGCCAGATTTGTGGCCCTTGATCACTTCAAAAAATCTTGTGGACGCTCTAGAGGCCAAAGTTAATATCCGATTGACTTTAAATTGATACACAGTGTTCCCTTGATCACTTCAAAAAACCTTGTGACAATATAGAGGCCAAACTTATCATCCGATTGACTTCAGATTGATACAAAGAGTTTAAGCTGTTGAAACGAATAAGTATTTTGATTTTCAATGAATTTTGATAACTGAACAGCTAAATCCATGATATTAAATGTTTCGTATACTAATTGTTAGCCTGGGGCAAAACTTTATAAAAAAACAAACAAATTCTACCGAAAAAAGTAAAAATATGCGACAACCCTTGTTGACTGCCCGGACGATTTAGCTGCTGTGGGCGTTTGTTTTGTTGCCTGGCAACCTAGCTTATCCAATGAAATGCACACTCAATAAAAACAAGCGAGACTCCTTTGCTTCACTTGCGAAGAAGGATGTTATTAATACGGTATAGCTGTTGCCTGCGATGGAACATGGCATAAACGGGGATTTACATCCCATTATAATGTGACCACAATCACTGATCTCCTAACTGGATTAATATTGGATTACGATACGAAGTAATGTGTAATATTGTCCTGGATGTGCCAAAAATAAAATGGACAGAAATTCAGCTGAATATGAACATTGGTATGCACAACATAAAACAAGTTGCCAGATTAACCATCCCAGGTCATCCAAGTCCATTGAATCATCAGCAGCAGTAATCTTATTTCAAAGATCAGTCGCCAAATTTAATTTTTGTTACACCACGTTGTTGAATGATGGAGATAGCTTAGTGTTTAATGTGATCGTTTCTCTGTATGACAACACAGTTCCCTATGGTGAAAATTATACTGTATCAAACGAAGACTGTATAAACCACATTAGTAAGAGGATGAAGAATGGTTGGGATAGTGTAGTCCAAAAGTGTAAGATTCAAGGTCACGCCATAGTCGGAAAAGGACGATTAACCAAAGACAGAGTCCGAGCACTACAAAACTATTACAGTAGAGCTGTGAAAGATAATAGCGGTGATTTGGAGGCCATGTATGAAGCAACTAGGGCAACATTTAGTCCGAGCACTACAAAACTATTACAGTAGAGCTGTGAAAGATAATAGCGGTGATTTGGAGGCCATGTATGAAGCAACTAGGGCAACATTTAGTCCGAGCACTACAAAACTATTACAGTAGAGCTGTGAAAGATAATAGCGGTGATTTGGAGGCCATGTATGAAGCAACTAGGGCAACATTTTTTCATTACCTTGCAGATAAACCAAGGCACAATCACTGTCCTAAAGGCCTGGTACAACAGGCAGTTGGCAGAGGGTTTGGTATCCCCTGTCAGCGATTTTGCCAGTATATAAAAGACTATGCGACAAAAATTGACTTAAAAGATGTTTACGCGGAGCGACTCAAAATGCAAACGAGTCTATTAATCAAATAATATGGAAACGAACACCAAAGGTTATGGATTTTCCTGCAAGCCTTGAAAAAGAAGCTTTTTCGAAACATCTTGGAAAAATCCGGCGTGCAAGCACGGGGGAATCTAATGACCACATTTCAATTGATGTCGCCAAGATCGTTCGTAATGCATGTGTAGAATCCGATCCGTCACTTGTGAACAAAGATGTTATTAATTCGGTATAGCTGTTGCCTGCGATAGTACCTAGCATAAACGGGGATTTACATCCCATTATAATGTGACCACAATCACTGATCTCCTAACTGATCTCAAATAATATGGAAACGAGCACCAAAACACAGATTTGCCAGTCTACATGCTATTCACCATGCAATGGTGTGATGTGTTCTGGAATTTAATAAAGTCAGTTTTGCAAGTTTAGAGATAATGGCGAGGGCAGATATGTGCCCAGGTACGAATGCCGAAAAATTCTGTGAACGAAGAGACAGTGAAAGAAAAAAACAACCCGAGCCACCAACAGGTTTAAAGATATAAGAAAAAGAAAAGAAATAGAAACATTGAAAAACATAATAAGCAAAGAAAAAAGAGGGGGCTCCACATATGCTGCCGGTGGATTTTAAGACCTTGCTGGTTACGTGTAAATAAGACTTGGGGACATTTTTCTGTTTTATTACATATAATAAATAATTATCTAATAAAAAATATGAAAAATGACATTCACATTGTATTTTTGCCTTCATGATAGTCGAGCCAAGTTGGAACTTGGGAATGCCATGCGTTCGAATTCTGAGGGAATTACGGTGGCCAAGTGGATAAGACATTGACTCGCTAATCTGGAGGTCGCGCACGACAGAGGGCCTGACAAGGACAGATGGGACGAAAAACCGAGGTCCCGTGTACTCATTGGCGTGCATGTAAAAGATCCCTTGGCAGTTGGAATTCAAATTTCGATATAAGAGTAGGCCATAGTGCCACTGTCCGGGCAGAATTTTCCTCATAGCACACTGTATGGCATGTCGCAGCAGAACCGTAGAACGTCATATCCCACTTCATTTTGAATCCCAGTGTGGGACCTAAAAAAACCACTGGGATTTTCAAAGCCCAGTTCCCACTTATAAGTTGTAATGCCTGTGGGGTTGACAAGAAAAGTGTATTTATTAGGCATATAAGATAACCCTTGGAAGTTGCAAGTCAAAGATCAATCTGCAGAAAAATTTTTCTCCCTAGCATTGAACATGTAACCATAGTAAGTGAAACCATATGTTAGTCTTAAAAATTTGCTCCATACTATTACACATATTAATAAAACAAAAACTATATTTGTATGAAAAATGACAAAAAATATTGTGCTGACATAGAAATCTTGACAGTTGGAAATCGTCGAAGAGTAGGTGGAAATGCAACTGTCCGGGGCAAAATTCTCCTCTCCAGCAATGCACATGTGACCATATTAAATCCAATTTAACTTAATGGTAGTCTCAAAATGACTGAAATATAGTGCTAACAAGATGATAATGTCAATCCTCTTTCCTTTCCCTACCTGTCCTTTGTTTGTTGGAGGAAAATATACAAATAATTTTGTCTGGAACATAATCTTATACTTTGACACTTTATTTCTGAGAAAGTGTTTTTTCATGAATATGTCTGCTTAGTACAGCAATATTTCTGAATTGAAGTGACAGATCTTCCTGAAATTTTTACTGTATGTAGAATATGGATTGGAGAGTGCAAATAAGAATTTTTTTAAAGATATCTCCTGTAGAACATGAAATATTGTTACTATGGCTACCAATGTTATGTCAGGAAAACAGCCTTTTTATACGCCCACATTGAAATGTGGTCGTATATTGTTGTCGCCCCCGTCCGTCCGTCCGGCGTCCACAATTGCTTGTGGACGCTCTAGAGGCTAAAGTTAATATCCGATTGACTTTAAATTTATACACAGTGTTTAAGGTCATGAGACGAAGAAGCCTATTGTTTTTCAGCGATTTCCGATAATAACTACTAGAGTTATGGCCCTTGACGACTTCAAAAAATCTTGTGGACGCTCTAGAGGCCAAAGTTAATATCCGATTGGCTTTAAATTTATACACAGTGTTTAAGGTCATAAGTCGAAGAAGCCTATTGATTTTTAGCGATTTCCGATAATTAGTGCCAGAGTTATGGCCCTTGATCACTTCAAAAAATCTTGTGGACGCTCTAAAAGCCAAAGTCAATATCCGATTGACTTTAAATTTATACACAGTGTTTAAGGTCATAAGACGAAGAAGCCTATTGATTTTAAGCGATTTCCAATAATTAGTGCCAGAGTTATGGCCCTTGATCACTTCAAAAAATCTTGTGAACGCCCTAAAAGCCACAGTTAATATCCGATTGACTTTAAATTTATACACAGTGTTTAAGGTCATAAGACAAAGAAGCTTATTGATTTTCAGCAATTTCCGATAATTAGTGCCAGAGTTATGGCCCTTGATCACTTCAAAAAATCTTGTGGACGCTCTAAAAGCCAAAGTTTATACACAGTGTTTAAGGTCATAAGACGAAGAAGCCTATCGATTTTCAGCGGTTTTCGATAATTAGTGCCAGAGTTATCTCCCTTGATCACTTCAAAAAATCTTGTGGACGCTCTAAAAGCCAAAATTATTATCCGATTGACTTTAAATTTATACACAGTGTTTAAGGTCATAAGACAAAGAAGCCTATTGATTTGCATCGATTTCCGATAATTAGTGCCAGAGTTATGGCCCTTGATCACATCGAAAAATCCTGTGGACGCTCTAGAGGCCAAAGTTAATATCCGATTGACTTTAAATTTACACACACTGTTTATGGTCCTGAGAGGAAGAAGCCAACTGATTTTCATCAATTTCAAATAATCGGACGATTTAGCTGCTGTGGGCGTATGTTTCGTTGCCTGGCAACCTATCTTTTGTTTCTTTGGGCATAAAATGTTTACTTTTCAATTTTTTTTTTAATTTTTCAAATAACTTCTTATTTGCACTCACTGGCATTCTGGTAATGTGCACACAAAATTTCAAAACAATCGGTTCAGTAGGTTTCCAGAATTCTGCGTACTAAAATAACAGAAAAAATAAAAAAGATGGCCGCCGTTATCTTTTCAACCAAAAAAATAATGTGACCACAACAAAATTTTTGAAAATGGATTATGGCCACCTTTAAACTGGTAAGAGTAAATTATTTCAGAAAAAGTGCTTGGCCTACTTACTATCCCCTTAAGAAAGATTTGATTAATCGGAAGAATAGACATACTCCCTAAAAAAACTCAAGTACCAGATGTCGATCCAGCAATGTCCAGAGAGGCATTTTTTAGGCCATTGTTTCAGGAATATACTAAACCGCATTTTATTTGTTAAAAAAGACAGGATAATGAACAGCTAATTTCAACTGCCATCTTGGATGCTGGAGTACAAACCTTACTTCGGTCTGACGAATAATAATACGCACTATATACACAATACTCCATGCACAGAGACATGTTCCCTGCACATACAACTAAATTAATTTAATTAGTCCTTATAACAAGATGTGTTTTAAGTCTTGATTTAAAACAAGAGAGAGATTGAGATGATTTAATGATCTCTGGAACATTGTTCCACAGTTTCATATTGGCACTATGTTTCTAATAACAAGCTGTTACAGTAGTCAATCGCTGAGAATACCAGAGAACATACAAATAGCAACCGTTTCGATCCTGGATAGTTAAGTTTGTTATATTATGGCCAATGTTCCTGGACAACCACACCATTTGAACTTGTATTTTTCAGATGTGTATTTAGACCAAATAAAATGCATTCAGATGTACTTAATTCAATTACATTTAAGGCATGTTTTTTATACGCCCACATTTTCATGTGGACGTAACCTGTCGCCGCCCCTGTCCGTCTGGCCGGACGTCCGTCGAAAATTGTTTGTGAACAGTGTACAGGTCACAATTTTTATCCGATTTCAATGAAACTTGAAATATAGGTTTATCACCCCAAGATCTCGGTTCTTTTCGGTATTGGTATGTATCGGACTGTAACTTCTTGGATTATGCCCCCTGGTTGTACGAAAAATCATGTTTTTAGCTTGTGAACATTGTAGAGGTCACAATATTGAACCGATTTTGATGAAACTTGAAATGCATGTTTATAACTCAAAGGTCTTGGTTCCTTTCGATATTTGCGCATATCGGATCTTAACTTCCTGAATTATGGCCCCTGATTGTACTAAAAATCACTTTTTTATACGCCCACATTTTCATGTGGACGTATTATGTCGTCGCCCCTGTCCGTCCGGACGTCCGTCCGTCCGGACGTCCGGACGTCCGTCCGTCCACAATTTGTTTGTGGACTCTCTACAGGTCACAATTCTTATCCGATTTTGACGAAACTTGAAATATAGGTTTATCCCCAAAAGATCTCGGTTCCTTTCGATATTGGCATGTATCGGATCAAAACTTCATGGATTATGGCCCCTGATTGTACGAAAAATCACGTTTTTAGCTTGTGGACCCTATAGAGGTCACAATTTTGAACCGATTTTGATGAAACTTGAAATGCATGTTTGTAACCCAAAGATCTTGGTTCCTTTCGATATTTGCGGCTATCGGAATGTAATTTCCTGAATTATGGCCCCTGATTGTCCGAAAAATCACCCTTTTTAGCTTGTGGTCCCTCTGGAGGTCACAATTATTATTTGATTTAAAAAACCGTTTGATTATATCACCGTTACACCCTAAGGAAGGTTGAGTTCGAATTTCGGGAAAATCTGACGAAAATTGCCATACAAAATGGCCGCCGTTAGTACGCGAATACTGTTAAAAAATGGTATATCAAGGTTGTGGACCCTGTGGAGGTCACAATTTTGATTCGATTGTGATGAAACTTGAAATTCAAGGTTATAACCCAAAGATCTTGCTTCTTTTCGATATTTGCGCATATCGGATCGTAACTTCCTGAATTATGGTCCCTGATTATACGCAAAATCGCCTTTTTTTTTAGCTTGGAGGTCACAATTATTATCCGATTTAAAAAAACGTTTGATTATATTACCGTTACACCGTTTGTACGTGAATACTGTTAAAAAATGGTATATCAAGGTTGTGGACCCTGTAAAGGTCACAATTTTAATTCGATTTTGATGAAACTTGAAATGCATGGTTATAACCCAAAGATCTTGGTTCCTTTCGGTATTTGCGCATATCGGATCGTAACTTCCTGAATTATTCGAATTTCGTGAAAATGGTACCAAAATTGCCGGACGAAATGGTCGCCGTTTGTACGCGAATAGTGTAAAGATATGGTATATCATGGTTGTTGACTCTGTACAGGTCACAATTCTTATCCGATTTTGACGAAAAGTCACATTTCTAGGTTGTTTGCCGTCACACCATAATCATTGTCGACTTCGAATTTCATGAATATCAGACTGGAACTGACCAACAAAATGGCTGCTCCCAATACAGTATGAAATACAGGACTTAATGATGAAGGAAAAATCACTTTCCGTATTGTTTGTTCTCTATCCATCTCTAGAAAATGTGGGCGTATTCTGCCTGGCAGTGCCAGCCTATCTTTTTAGCTTGTGGTCCCTCTTGAGGCCAAAATTATTATCCGATTTAAAAAAAAACAAAACGTCTGATTATATCACCGTTACACTGTAAAGAAGGTTATTGTCGAATTTCGTGTAAATCACCCCCTACATTTTACACCTTGTTCCAATGTCGCACCTTTCATGTTGATTAAATTTCTAATTGGGGGTCATTGAGTGCACACCAGCATTATCCTCTTCTTAAGTACATTGGCCACCAGAAATTTCTTTCTTAAGTTGATGATGATGATTTTTGGTATCATTCCGTACAATTTAGACTTGGTTTCACACTCGCACTTTTCATGTTGATTAAAATTTTAATTACCGATGGGGGCCAACTGATATTTTCGTTATTTTTGAGATTATGTGATACTTAAAGCTATAACTTCATTAATTTTATATGTCAGATTTTTACTCCTATTAGTATAAAACATGTCCATGCAGTTTTGTGTTAAATACCTGAAATAAATCACGAGATAACGAAAAAATAGTTCAGAGTAAACTTGCAAATTGGTGACCTTTGACCTCTTCTTAAGTGACCTTACCACCAAAAATTTCATCCTTAAGTTATATTTCCTGGTTCAGGACACAATCCTCTATCAAATGCCATTGAAGTGGAACCCGCACCTTCCATGTTGAATAAACCGATTTTTATTTTTTTTTTTGGGGGGGGGGGGGGTACTATGGGTGGCTCGTCCTACCACACCCACCACTGGTGCAACTTAAGAATTGTGTATTTGGGGTCTCCTACCCAAGCCAAACACCACTAGCATCCCAAACCTTCCGCACCTTTCCTGTTGAATAAAACCCTCCTGGCTCCCGGACTATTAACCCTGGGTAAAATGGCATCGAAAAATATTCATTATAAAAAAGTTTTTTGTCAAAATTTAATTTTTCAAAATATGGTGCCTTATATTTCCGAAGATTCATCGAAATTCAAAAATCTAAAGAATCGTAGCCATGTGCCATGTCACTGGCTGTGTCAAAAACTATCAAACGTTACAATCATGCATTCTGATTCAAAGTGTTAAGTATGAAATGTTTGCCAGAAAATTGTGGATGGACATTGAATTTTAACTCCCATTAAATTTTAGAGGGTTAGGGGGGCGCTCCCAGGTATATGCACTGGTTACAAAACTTAAGACTTGCATTTCCATAATGATCTAGGGGTAAAATATGTATTGTAGAACTCAAACCTTTTGGACTCAATATTTTGATTAAACCACACTGGGCTCCGGCACTATATGTATCGATAATAAAAAGAAACTATCGATAAAAATTTGCGATAGTCAAGCAAACTATCGATAGTTTGTAATAGCGAAAGTAAAATGGCTCAAATTCACTCGTATTTGTCGAATAATTACTCTGGATTTCTAACAAAGAGCTCTGTTATCACTAAAATAGTTGTCTACCATATTAGGCATGTGTAAAATGGTTGATTGTACCGTGAAAAAGCGGAAAATGGTCACGTGGACGTATTATGTCGTCACCCCTGCCCGTCCGGACGTCCAGGAAAGTTGGCTTTGCCTTTTTTTTTTACAAGTTACTAAACTACCAATGTAATATAATATACAATTTTATGTGATATAAAGAAAAAAAAAACCGATGTACTTTATTATTTAATTCACAATCAGAATGCGACGTTAACGTGCACCTGAGATACCAGCTATTCGTCCCTCCCCCCCCCCCCCTTTTGCCGCAACTTTAGAAGACACATTTGTTATACGCCCACATTTTCATGTGGACGTATTATGTCGTCGCCCCTGCCCGTCCGGACGTCTGTCCGTCCGTCCGTCCACAATTTGTTTGTGGACTCTTTACAGGTCACAATTCTTATCCGATTTTGACGAAACTTGAAATATAGGTTTATCCCCCATAAGATCTCGGCTGCTTTCGATATTGGCATGTATCGGATCAAAACTTCATGGATTATGGGCCTTGATTGTACGAAAACTCACGTTTTAAGCTTGTGGATCCTTTGAACCGATTTTGATGAAACTTGACATGCATGTTTATAACCCAAAAATCTTGGTTCCTTTCGATATTTGCGCCTATCGGAACGTAATTTCCTGAATTATGGCCCCTGTTTGTCCGAAAAATCACCTTTTTATGTGGACGTATATTGTCGTACACGAATAGTGTGAAAAAATGTTATATCAAGCTAAAGAGGTCACAATTTTGAACCGATTTTGATGAAACTTGACATGTATGTTTATAACTCAAAGATCTTGGGTCTTTTCTATATTTGCGCCCATCTGATCGTAACTTCCTGTATTATGTCCCGTGATTGGCCTAAAAATTGTCTTTTTTTAGCTTGTGGCCCCTCTGTAGGTCAAAATTATTATCCGATTTAAAAAAACGTTTGATTATATCACCGTTACATTGTTATAAAAGATGATGTTGAATTTAGTGAAAATTGACGGACAAAATGGCCGCTTTTGTACGCGAATAGTGTGAAAATATGTTATATCAAGGTTGTGGACCCTATAGAGGTCACAATTTTGAACCGATTTTCAGGAAACTTGAAATACATGTTTATAACATAAAGATCTTGGTTCCTTTCAATATTTGCGCATATTGGATCGTAACTTCCTGAATTATGGCCCCTGTTTGTACGAAAAATCGCCTTTATCACCTTGTGGTCCCTCTGGAGGTAACAATTATTACCTGATTTAAAAAAAACCTTTGATTATATTTGGTAATCTAGGTTGAGTTTGAATTTCATGAAAATCGGACCAAAATTGACAAACAAAATGACCCCCGTTTGTACGCGAATGGTGTAAAAATATGGTATATCAAGGTTGTGAACCCTATAGAGGTCACAATTTTAATTTGTTTTTGATGAAACTTGAAATACATTTTTATAACCTAAGGATCTTGATTCCTTGCGATATTTGCGCATATCGGATTGTAACTTCCTGAATTATGGCCTCTGATTATGAGGAAAATTGCCTTTATTATCTTGTGATCGGTCTAGAGTTCAAAAACATTTGATTATATCACCGTTACACTGTAATAAATTTTCAGTTTGAATTTTGTGAACATCGGACCAAAATTGCTGAACAAAATGGCCGAATAGTGTAAAAATATGGTATATCAAGGTTGTGGACCCTGTAGAGGTCACAATTTTAGTTCGATTTTGTTCAAGCTTGAAATGCATGTTCATAACTGAAAGATCTTGGTTCCTGTCGATATTTGGACATATCTGATTGTAACTTCCTGAATTATGGCCCCTGATTGTACGAAAAGTCGCCATAATATTAAATTTTTCGTATCTAGTGGAGGTGACAGCTAATTCCATAATATTAAATGATTCGTATACTTAACATTAGCATGGGGCAGAACTTTATAAAACCAAACAAATTCTAATGATTTTCTGATAATTAAGCGACAACTCTTGTTGACTGCCCGGACGATTTAGCTGCTGTGTGGGCGTATGTTTCGTTGCCTGGCAACCTATTTTTTAGCTTGTGGTCCCTCTGGAGGTCACAATTATTATCCGATTTTAAAAACCGTTTGATTATATCACCGTTACATAGTTATGGAGGTTGAGTTCGAATTTCGTGAAAATCGGAATAAACTTGACGGACAAAATGGCCGCCGTTTGTACACGAATAGTGTGAAAATATGTTATATCAAGGTTGTGGACCCTATAGAGGTCACAATTTTGAACCGATTTTGATGAAACTTGACATGCATGTTTATAACCCAAAGATCTTGGTTCCTTTCGATATTTGCGCCCATCGGATCGTAACTTCCTGAATTATGGCCCCTGATTGTCCGAAAATCGCTTTTGTCAACTGGAGGTCCCTCTGGAGGTCAAAATTATTATCCAATTAAAAAAAACCGTTTGATTATATCACTGTTACGTGGTAATGAAGAAAGAGTTTGAATTTCGTGAAAATCGGACCAGAATTGGCGGATAAAATGGCCGCCGTTTGTACGCGAATAGTGTGAAAATATGTTATATCAAGGTTGTGGACCCTATACAGGTCATAATTTTGAACCGATTTTGATGAAACTTGAAATGTTTATAACCTAAAGATCTTGGTCCCATTGCATATTTATGCATATCGGATCGTAACTTCCTGAATTATGGCTCCTGATTGTACGAAAAATCACCCTTTTTAGCTTGTGATCCCTCTGGAGGTCACAATTATTATCTGATTCAAATAAAACGTTTGATTATATCACCGTTACACCGTAGTGATGGGTGAGTTCGAATTCCATGAAAATCGGAGTAAAATTGACGGACAAAATGGCCGCCACTTGTACCCAAAAAGTGTAAAAATATGGTATATCAAGGTTGTGGAACCTGTAGAGGTCAGAATTTTAAATCAATTTCGATGAAACTTGAAATACATGTTTATAACCTAAAGATTTTGGTTCCTTTCGAGATTTGCGCATATCGGGTCATAACTTCCTGAATTATGGCCTATGATTGTAGGAAAAATCGCCTTAATTAGATTGTGGTCCCTCTGGAAGCCAAAATTATTACCTGATTAAAAAAAGGTTTGATTATATCACCGTTATAATGTAATGAATGTTGAGTTCGAATTTCGTAAAATGGGACCAAAACTGACTGACAAAATGGCCGCTGATTGTACGCGTTGTACACGAGTACTATAAAAAGTATGGTATATCAAAGTTGTGGACCCTGTAAAGGTCACAATTTTAATCTGATGTTGATGAAACTTGAAATGCATGTTTATACCCCAAAGATCTTGTATCTTTTTGATATTTGCTCATATCAGATTGTAACTTCCTGAATTATAGTCCCTGATTGTACGCAAAATCGACTTCAGCGTGTGGTCCATCTAGAGGTCTCAATTATTATCCGATTTTATAAATAATATTAAATGTTTCATATACTAAACGTGTGCCAGAACTTTATAAATACCAAACAAATTCTAATGATTTTCTGATGATTACTTAAAATGCAACAACTCTTGTTGACTGCCTGGACGAGTTAGCTGCTGTGTGGGCGTATGTTTCGTTGCCTGGCAACCTATTTTTGATGGATCTTGATGGCATTTAACACATTCTAGACGGCAATCTATTGACTGCGTTACGTGTATTAGATTCTAGACGGAAATGGTAGTTTCTTTCCTTTTTTCGTAAAATCTGGACGATACCCGGTCCCTAGTGATAGTAATACACATATTGATGTGAACTCTGGTGAAATCAGTAAAAATGTTTCTGACTCATCCATACAAAATGAACTGCGAACTTCCAGAAAGACAACCGCGACCGATATCACCAATAGTTCAGATTATAGAGCAGAATCTTACTGGAAGTTATGATAAACCATTGGGGTCACCATTAGATTCAACAGAAGAAATTGATTTAATCCAGTTAAATCACATGCACTCATCGGATGATGACAATGACCCGATCCTTAACAATGTATTAGACGATACAAATCTATCCGATATTATTCTTTCCAGAGAAAAGTTTCACATTACTGCAGATCGAGCACTTCAAAGAATTATTTGGAGCCAGTATTTGCCACAGGTACCGAGTTATATACAGGGTTTATAAAAATGATTGTATTGAAAACGGCAAGGTTTGTTATGGACGGAAGTTGATTTTTGAAGTATTCAGTGAACTGAACATAGCTTTGTTTTCTCCGAAAAAGGATAGATGTGACACATGCTGTTCGTATGAAGTAAAAAAATCTTGATGACACCATTTATCGCGAGCATATCAAAGCAAAGAATATGGCTCGAGCTGAAAAGGATCGTGATAAGCAGCGTGCTGCAAATGATCCATCACCCGTCATACTTACAATGGATCTGCAAGCCCTACTTCTTGCACCAAAACTTAATGCTAGCGCTCAGTGTTATAAGACAAACTTGGGGTGCCACAATTTTTCGATTTATGATATTGTTAGCAAAGATGTCCAATGTTACTTTTGGTACGAAAGCCAGGGCGACCTCAGCGCCAGCTCCTTTGTGTCATGTGTTGAGCATTATCTCTAAGTAGAATCAACGAAAGAGTTCGAGAGATAATAATTTATTCGATGGTGCACATACCAAAATAGGAATTCTACTACGTCAAATACCCTGTTAATGCTGTCAAAGAAATACGGTATAACAATAACTCATAAGTTTTTGGAACGTGGTCACACACAAATGGAGTGCGACTCGGTACATGCAGTTATAGATCGAACAATTGCCAAGAAGCCGATTTATGTACCCCAAAACTATGTAGACAAGATACGAGAGGCTCGAGTGAAGCCATCTCACTACAAGGTGGAATTTTTGAATCACAAATTCTTCAAGAATTATGCGTCTCTTGGATGTTCGTCCGGGAATCAAGGTTGGTGATCCAGTTGTCATTAATCTTCGGGTACTCCAATATTCAGGTTCGCAAATTCAGTATAAAACAAAATATTCAGATCTCTCCCAAGATTTGCCTCGACGATCAAAACAACGGGATCCAGAACCCACCGATGAAACACAAGTTAAATGTAACTGATATTTGGAGTTGTTTGGTTTCATTTCTCTCTTTCTCTATGCATGCGTAGACGCGTTAAATGAATCGTTTTTTGAACGTACATGTAGTCGAAAAACCGAAGAATTCCGAATTAATTATTCTTTCCAGAGAAAAGTTCAAATTTTATTGTAACCATGAACCATAACTCCTTTTGTCACTTGGAGTTAACTCCCTTGAAAATGGGAACCGAAAACTTTTTTAGCAATTTAAAAACACGTCCAGATGGTAATATCTTCGAAAATCAAACATGGCACGACATTCGTTGTTGATGAATGAAGTTTTTATGGTCAGCCTTATCATATTATGTTAAAATAAACCCCAAATATTGTCTGTAGGATGAAATTTCTTCTGACCCTTAACCATTCTACCAAAGAAGCCTGAACAGCTAAATCAATGATATTAGTTGTTTCGCATAATAAACGTTAGCACGGGGCAGAACTTTATAAAAAAAAAACAACCCAATTCTAATGATTTTTTGATAATTACTTAATGGGTTGTTAGTCTTAGTGTATTATAAATGTTTCATTACCAAAAAAAAAAAGGAAAAATATGCGATAACTCCTGTTGACTGCCCTGACGATTAACCTGCTGTGGGCGTATGTTTTGTCGCCTGGCAACCTATCTTTCTCTCTCTCACTCTCTTTCAAATTTTTATAATGTTCATATCAAAATATCATATTACGCCAATATAGCACATTCAGTCTCTGTCATTTTCAGGTGCAAACCTTATTTTCCAATGTTTTTCTGGAGAGAGGCCGCCCCAGACCCTTCTCAGAGGGAGGCGTATCCGCGGTACCGTTTGGCGTGGACCACCAAGTGTAGGTACATCAGTGGCCTCAGAAGCCTCCGCACCCCCCCCCAACAATTTTGGGCTAGCTATGGGCCTGGAACCCCATGGATATTCTGCGATTTTCCGTTTCAGTTTATATCTAGTAGGTGACTAGCCGACGTTAAACCCAATTTCTGTCTCTCTCTCTCTCATCACTCTTTCTTTTCGATGTGAATCATTGGGACAATTAGAGGATGATCCCAATTTTCGCAGTTCTCTGTCCACCTTTGGCAAAATGTGGGAGTTCCTTGCTTGGCAACCACTTGTCCCAGTTTTTCATATTTCTCTTGCAAAATGTAGGAATACCTTGCATGACAACACACTTGTTTTCAATAATGTTTTGAATAATATGAATTTATTTAATTTACAGGGATGCATCATGGGAAACTGAACCAAATGCTTTTAATGAACTTTTAGAAAGACATAATCGGTGTGATGCTGATAAATGTAATAGTCCGTTAGGTCGAGAACATGAAAATGCTAGTGGGTAAGGTCTGATAAATTAACAATGGATTATGTAACAATTAGAAAAAGACCTAGTAGTTCTTAATATGTTAGTTCTTACTATGTTAGTTCTTACTATTTGAGTTCAAAAAAGATAATAACAAAATGAATATATGGAAACTTTCAGTCAAATTACTTTGTTCTGAGCAAAGTTATTAATATGGGCTGTCATGACTATCATAAACTTGACATTTCTATTATCCACATTCTCATGTAAGAAGGACAACAAGAAAAAATATTTTGAAGTGTTCATGGAGATTCATTTAGTATCTGGCGGTGTCCTTGTTTAGGACACTGTCACGCTTTCCATATTGAAATCCCTGATGGGGAAGATGACAGATTCAGACAATCCAGGATAATTCGGACTGCACATGCCAACCTCTGGCATATACCTATTTTTCAAGCAGAAAGGTCGTTTAAAATTTCGGAAAGTTGGGGAATATGACCTCCAAAATTTAAAAAAAAAAAATATGTTATAGTACAGCTAACAAATCCAAAATTATACGTCTTTAGGTCAAAAACTCACTGAGATATTGCCATTTGAAATTAGGATCCTGAAACGAATCAGAAAATCAGTAATTTTTTTCAGGTTTTCTAATGCCTTAAACTCAAATTTCTAATAGGAGTAGAACTCTCTAACTTTGTAATCCAAGACAACTTTTGGGTGTAGGGTATGAATGTAGCTTCCAGGGCTCACACTGCCGGTCGCCAAAGTCGCAATTTGCGATAAAAATATGATTTGGACGATAAAGTTTTGCGGTACTGAGGATTCGGTTTTGAGAACTGGCGGAAAATCTTAAAATTCTAATTGTATTTATCCTGGATTATCCATTATTGAGTATCAATCACGTGGCTAAACACATAATAAATTAATCAACTGGGTGATAATCTTGATCGCGTTGTCTTGGATTAATGATTAGTTGATTGATAATTGCCAATGATGTATATTAAACCTTATCTCAAGTCACTATTTACTCCTAATGATTAATTTAAGCGGTGTTTGATATGTTTTGTTTTGTATTTAAAAAAAATGGTAATGCATGTAATCAAAGTAACCGACAGTTCTGTCGAAAAGAATTAAATATTTAGATAGTTGACTTCCGTTTACAGTAGCTTCATATGCGGCATTTGGGGGGTTGGATGGCCGACTGGTAAGCTTGCGCGCGCTGTATCATATGGCCTGTCATTGAGTCAACTGGCATGGTTTCGAATCCCCGGTTGTACGTTGCAAGGAGTAGGGCCTCTTGTCCAACCTCGTGGATTTCCTCCGTGTTCTCCGGTTTCCCCCCATCGCTAAAGACCCCTATACACGCGCAAGCGAATTATTGAAATAAAATTAAACCATATGTTAGTTTGTGTATAAAGGTGAATGACGGGTATCCGTATAATTGTAAGCATCTCATTGTATCAGGGATTCAGATTCTGATACCTTTACGGTACCTGAAAATAACAATAGGTCTATAGTCTATTGTACACGCAACACATAGATTTATAGAAAATTGGCAATTCTTGAACAAGATTTGACGTGTAATTACTGAAAATGTAGTGTAGTATGATGTTCAAATAGACTAAAGTTCGTGCCACCAGGTGGCAAAAATGGAACAAATAAACTTTTCACTTTTTATACGTATGTTGTCGTTGCCTCTGTTCGTCCACAATAGTCACAATTTTTATCCGATTTCATTGAAACTTGAAATATAGGTTTATCACCCTAAGATCTCGCTTCCTTCTGATATTGATTGCGTTGGAAGATGAGCATTTTCTGCTAAGGGTAAGCAGAGATAAGCTGTTTGATGCTTTGGGCACCATATTGGTTATAATGAAGTGAGAGTGACGAAACCCCAAATATAGATTCATCATGTCATCACCTTGACTAAGTGTGATGGTGAGAATTTTCTGCTTGATAAGCAAATTTGACTGATCACTTTGGAACATAATCTTGATTCTGTCTGATGGAGAGTAATGATACTTTGTCTATAGTTTGATTGCTCCATTCTTTTGGAAAAAATAAATGTGCGATTATTTAATATGTGTCATCTATTTATTTTGGGATTTCAGCGGAAGACGTCAACCTCACTGTTGGCTTCTTTCATTTTATATTTGTCCCCCGCCTTTCGAAGAAAGTTGGGGGACTATTAAAATGGGTTCGTCCGTCTGTCTGTCTGTCTGTCCTCCTGTCTGTTTGTCTGTCTGTCCGTCTGTCCGTCACACTTTTTGGGACACAATAACTCTCTTCCAAATTGAGCTAGAATGTTCAAACTTGGTGTATGTGTTTATTAGGCCAATGTCTTGATGGAGTTCGAAGATGAGCATTTTCCGCTAAGGGTAAGCAATTTGATTGGTTGATGCTTTGGGACACGATAACTTTAGTTCTAATTAAGTTAGATTGATGAAACTTGGTGTACAGTTTCATTACAGTAATACCTTGACTAAGTTCGATAATGAGCATTTTCTGCTCAGGGTAAGCAGAGCGATACGCAATTTGATTGGTCGAGACTTTGGAACACAATAACTCTCCTTCTAATTGAGTTAAAATGTTCACACTTGGTGTATATGCTTATTAGGTCAATGCCTTGATGGAGTTAGAAGATGAGCATTTTCCGCTTAGGGTAAGCAGAGATAAGCAATTTGATTGGTTGATGCTTTGGGACACGATAACTTTAGTTGTAATTAAGTGAGAGTGATGAAACTTGGTGTATAGTGTATAGTTTCATTACAGTAATACCTTGACTAAGTTCGATAATGAGCATTTTCTGCTCAGGGTAAGCAGAGTGATACGCAATTAGCGATATGCAATTTGATTGGTCGAGACTTTGGAACACAATAAGTCTCCTTCTAATTGAGTTAAAATGTTCAAACTTGGTGTATATGCTGATTAGGTCAATGCAGTGATGGAGTTCGAATATGAGCGTTTTCCGCTTAGGGTAAGCAGAGATAAGCAATTTGATTGGCTGATGCTTTGGGACACGATAACTTTAGTTCTAATTAAGTGAGAGTGATGAAACTTGGTGTATATGCTGATTAGGTCAATGCAGTGGTGGAGTTCGAATATGAGTATTTTCCGCTTAGGGTAAGCAGAGATAAGCAATTTGATTGGTTGATGCTTTGGGACACGATAACTTTAGTTCTAATTAAGTGAGAGTGATGAAACTTGGTGTATAGTTTCATTACAGTAATACCTTGACTAAGATCGATAATGAGCATTTTCTGCTCAGGGTAAGCAGAGCGATAAGCAATTTGATTTGCCAAGACTTTGGAACACAATAACTCTCCTTCAAATTGAAATAAGATGTTCAAAATTGGTGTGTATGCTTATTAGGTCAATGCCTTGATTAAGTTCGATAATGAGCATTTTCTGCTCAGGGTAAGCAGAGCGATACGCAATTTGATTGGTCGAGACTTTGGAACACAATAACTCTCCTTCTAATTGAGTTAAAATGTTCAAACTTGGTGCATATGCTGATTATGTCAATGCCTTGATGGAGTTCGAATATGAGCATTTTTCCGCTTAGGGTAAGCAGAGATAAGCTGATTGGTTGATGCTTTGGGACACGATGACTTAAGTTCTAATTAAGCGAGAGTGATGAAACTTGGTGTATAGTTTCATTACAATAATACCTTGACTAAGATCAATAATGAGCATTTTCTGCTCAGGGTAAGCAGATCGATACGCAATTTGATTGGTCGAGACTTTGGAACACAATAACTCTCTTCCTAATTGAGCTAGAATGTTCAAACTTGGTGTATGTGTTTATTAGGTCAATGCCTTGATGGAGTTCGAAGATGAGCATTTTCCGCTTAGGGTAAGCAGAGATAAGCAATTTGATTGGTTGATGCTTTGGGACACGATAACTTTAGTTCTAATAAAGTTAGATTGGTTTAACTTGGTGTATAGTTTCATTACAGTAATACCTTGACTAAGTTCGATAATGAGCATTTTCTGCTCTGGGTAAGCAATAACTCTCCTTCAAATTGAAATAAGATGTTCAAAATTGGTGTGTATGCTTATTAGGTCAATGCCTTGATTAAGTTCGATAATGAGCATTTTCTGCTCAGGGTAAGCAGAGCGATACGCAATTTGATTGGTCGAGACTTTGGAACACAATAACTCTCCTTCTAATTGAGTTAAAATGTTCACACTTGGTGTATATGCTTATTAGGTCAATGCCTTGATGGAGTTAGAAGATGAGCATTTTCCGCTTAGGGTAAGCAGAGATAAGCAATTTGATTGGTTGATGCTTTGGGACACGATAACTTTAGTTGTAGTTAAGTGAGAGTGATGAAACTTGGTGTATAATGTATAGTTTCATTACAGTAATACCTTGACTAAGTTCGATAATGAGCATTTTCTGCTCAGGGTAAGCAGAGTGATACGCAATTAGCGATATGCAATTTGATTGGTCGAGACTTTGGAACACAATAAGTCTCCTTCTAATTGAGTTAAAATGTTCAAACTTGGTGTATATGCTGATTAGGTCAATGCAGTGATGGAGTTCGAATATGAGCGTTTTCCGCTTAGGGTAAGCAGAGATAAGCAATTTGATTGGCTGATGCTTTGGGACACGATAACTTTAGTTCTAATTAAGTGAGAGTGATGAAACTTGGTGTATATGCTGATTAGGTCAATGCAGTGGTGGAGTTCGAATATGAGTATTTTCCGCTTAGGGTAAGCAGAGATAAGCAATTTGATTGGTTGATGCTTTGGGACACGATAACTTTAGTTCTAATTAAGTGAGAGTGATGAAACTTGGTGTATAGTTTCATTACAGTAATACCTTGACTAAGATCGATAATGAGCATTTTCTGCTCAGGGTAAGCAGAGCGATAAGCAATTTGATTTGCCAAGACTTTGGAACACAATAACTCTCCTTCAAATTGAAATAAGATGTTCAAAATTGGTGTGTATGCTTATTAGGTCAATGCCTTGATTAAGTTCGATAATGAGCATTTTCTGCTCAGGGTAAGCAGAGCGATACGCAATTTGATTGGTCGAGACTTTGGAACACAATAACTCTCCTTCTAATTGAGTTAAAATGTTCAAACTTGGTGCATATGCTGATTATGTCAATGCCTTGATGGAGTTCGAATATGAGCATTTTTCCGCTTAGGGTAAGCAGAGATAAGCTGATTGGTTGATGCTTTGGGACACGATGACTTAAGTTCTAATTAAGCGAGAGTGATGAAACTTGGTGTATAGTTTCATTACAATAATACCTTGACTAAGATCAATAATGAGCATTTTCTGCTCAGGGTAAGCAGATCGATACGCAATTTGATTGGTCGAGACTTTGGAACACAATAACTCTCTTCCTAATTGAGCTAGAATGTTCAAACTTGGTGTATGTGTTTATTAGGTCAATGCCTTGATGGAGTTCGAAGATGAGCATTTTCCGCTTAGGGTAAGCAGAGATAAGCAATTTGATTGGTTGATGCTTTGGGACACGATAACTTTAGTTCTAATAAAGTTAGATTGGTTTAACTTGGTGTATAGTTTCATTACAGTAATACCTTGACTAAGTTCGATAATGAGCATTTTCTGCTCTGGGTAAGCAGAGCGATACGCAATTTGATTGGTCGAGACTTTGGAATACAATAACTCTCCTTCTAATTGAGTTAAAATGTTCAAACTTGGTGTATATGCTTATTAGGTCAATGCTTTGATGGAGTTCGAAGATGAACATTTTCTTCTTAGGGTAGGCAGAGATAAGCAATTTGATTGGTTGATACTTTGGGACAAGATAACTTAGGTTCATCTTGATTGATGATTTTTATGCCAATACAATGACTGCATTCTCATTCAGTAATGGATTTGACAGTAACAGTGTATAGAAACGATTGACTCGGACACGAGGGCCCTTTCCCTTGGCCAGAGGGGCCCTTTTGTTAAGCGTGGGGGCCCTTTTGTCTACCTTTAGGGTCCCCCTAACTAGGGTACATTTTCATTTTTCTTGTCGGTTTTAGCATTTTTCTTTATAAAACACTTTTGGATGACACTTCGCGTACAGTTTGAAAGTTGGATACGTTTGAAAAAAATAAATGTGCGATTAATTAATATGTGTAATCTATTTATTTTGGGATTTCGGCGGGGGACATCAGCCTACTGTTGGCTTGTTTACATTGTCGTTTTCCTCTGTTATGACGTAACGTTATTGTAACAGAATTGTAACGCATTGAAATGGCCTGATGATTCGTTGATTATGATGAAAGTACTAGCCATAATTTTATTTTTTGGTGTTTTTCTCTAATATTTGAATTTTACTTCAAGCTGCTCTCAGCATAAAAATATGAGGTTTTTAGAAAGAAAAAACTAATTTCATCCTTGTAGTGCTTTTTATTTCTATACGATTATGTATAGACTGGCTTTAATAAGAATTAACATTTAAAACAAGTCTCTTATAATTATATTGATAATTTTTTAGTACATGGCAAGAATACCAAATCAAAAATGATGATTCTTCCTTTGGATTTAATTCGTACATGTAGACTTTATTAAAAGTGATATCTATTAGATAACAGGGTGTAGTTTGAGCCTATTTTGGACATAAATCTTGATGTCACTGTATGGCATTTCGGAGGGCCATATCATATCACCGTTCGGGAACACTTCAGTGAACAGGTGCTCTAGAAAAACTGTAAATAATAATAATTAATAATAGTGCATATGAACCGAATGTCAATAAAAATTAGGACCACTATCTCTTATAAATGTGTGATTTTATTTACAGTAAATGGGAACTTATTCTTTGTGATTATTGTGGATCACAAGGTAGCCATGTTGGATGTGACGGACTGTATCCTATAAATAGAAAAGACCAAATTTGTCAAGATTGTTGGGACATAAATCTAAAAGGTATGATTGTTCGGAAGATAAATTTATAAATACATGGATATTGTGTAAAATAATAGCTGCTGATTGGTTGTTATGCGAACTTTATATGGATTACATTACAGATGGACCATTGTTTTTTTATTTTTAAATTTGATATACAGTGATATTGTTTTTATACGCCCACATTTTTATGTGGACGTATTATGTCGTCGCCCCTGTCCGCCCGGACGTCCGTCCGTCCACAATTTGTTTGTGGACTCTCTACAGGTCATAATTCTTATCCGATTTTGACGAAACTTGAAATATAGGTTTATCCCCAAAAGATCTCGGCTGCTTTCGATATTGGCATGTGTCGGATCAAAACTTCATGGATTATGGCCCCTGATTGTACGAAAAATCACGTTTTTAGCTTGTGGACCCTATAGAGGTCACAAGTTTGAACCGATTTTGATGAAACTTGACTTGCCTGTTTGTAACCCAAAGATCTTGGTTCCTTTCGATATTTGCGGCTATCGGAATGTAATTTCCTGAATTATGCCCCCTGATTGTCCGAAAAATCACCCTTTTTAGCTTGTGGTCCCTCTGGAGGTCACAATTATTATCCGATTTAAAAAACCGTTTGATTGTATCACAGTTACACCCTAAGGAAGGTTGAGTTCGAATTTCGGGAAGATCGGACCAAAATTGCCATACAAAATGGCCGCCGTTTGTACGCGAATACTGTTAAAAAATGGTATATCAAGGTTGTGGACCCTGTGGAGGTCACAATTTTAATTCGATTTTGATGAAACTTGAAATTCATGGTTATAACCCAAAGATCTTGGTTCCTTTTGATATTTGCGCATATCGGATCGTAACTTCCTGAATTATGGCCCCTGATTATACTCAAAATCGCCTTTTTTTAGCTTTTGGTCCCTCTGGAGGTCACAATTATTATCGGATTTAAAAAAAACGTTTGATTATATTACCGTTACACCGTAAGGAAGGTTGAGTTCGAATTTCGGGAAAATCGGACCAAAATTGCCATACAAAATGGCCGCCGTTTGTACGCGAATACTGTTAAAAAATGGTATATCAAGGTTGTGGACCCTGTAAAGGTCACAATTTTAATTCGATTTTGATGAAACTTGAAATTCATGGTATTAACCCAAAGATCTTGGTTATTTTCGATATTTGCGCATATCGGATCGTAACTTCCTAAATTATGGCCCCTGGTTATCCGCAAAATCCCCCTTTCTTTAGCTTGTGGTCCCTCTGGAGGTCACAATTATTATCCGATTTAAAAAAACGTTTGATTATATCACAGTTACACCGTAAGGAAGGTTGAGTTTGAATTTCGGGAAAATCGGACCAAAATTGACAGACAAAATGGCCGCCGTTTGTACGTGAATACTGTTAAAAAGATGGTATATCATGGTTGTGGACCCTGTATAGGTCACAATTTTAATTCGATTTTGATGAGGAAGGTTGAGTTCTAATTTCGTGAAAATCGTACCAAAATTGCCGGACGAAATGGTCGCCGTTTGTACACGAATAGTGTTAAAATACGGTATATCATGGTTGTGGACTCTCTACAGGTCACAATTCTTATCTGATTTTGATGAAAAGTCACATTTCTAGGTTGTGTACCGTCACACCATAATCATTGTCGGCTTCGAATTTCATGAATATCAGACTCGAACTGACCAACTAAATGGCTGCTCCCAATACTGTATGAAATACAGGACTTAATGATGTAGGAAAAATCACTTTCGGCATTGCTTGTTCTCTATCCATCCCTCGAAAATGTGGGCGTATCCTGCCTGGCAGTGCCAGCCTATCTTTATATAAAATTTTGTGATATCATTTAGCTTGTCTCGTATATTTCATCATACGTTTGGCGCAATATAGCCCGGTTGGAGCAGACATGCTGTAAAACAACATTTCATTCATTCATACAGACGCAACCTGGGACAATTAATTACACGAAGAGAGGTTTGTGGAGGAAAGCTGAAACCTTCTCAGAATCATCAAGCTAAATATGTGGGATATGAAAACACCAATGACGGCAATTTTATCTTGACCAGAAGTGCTGCCAGGAATAATTACGTGATTCATACATTGTGAGGAAAAGCTTGAACCTTTTGAAAACCACCAAGCGAAGGAAGTATGTAAGATGCAAAAATATTTGCATTTTCATATCGGGGGGGGGGGGGGGGGCAGATTTCTTTTCTTCCACAATATACAGCACACACCAATTTTGGTTTAAAACAAACTATATTTAGTTAGAGGTGCCCCCCCCCCCGCCACAACATCTAGACAACATCTAGACAATAACAGAAAATAGCAATTTATTGTTTTGTTTCTTTCCTGGGTTCTCGTGACTGAATTTTTCTGTCGAATTAGATCTCGAACCACACAGCTGTCACATTAGCGGCCGCATGTATGCAGATACCTATGACACAAGTCGTTCATTCAGTTGACCATGAAACGGATAGCCTATACGGTCGTCATCGTATGGTTACTCAGCTAATTTTATAACAAAGAATTTCAAACCATCTACGCATGTTTTCGCCCATTCGTCTCTAGTTTATAGCATTATGAAGTACATGTATTTATATCAAAATAAATAAAACACATATCCCCCCCCCCAAGTCCAAGTCATCTGACCTACTTCTACCGCAACTGGAATGGAAAGGCACACGGCTCGTTGTCTGGTGTATGTAATCAATTAAAAAGTTCAAAACAATATCCAGAAATAAAGGCTGTGAACAATTTACTGGAAAAATATGACCAAATCAAATAATTAATTTAATATACTTTTTAGCCGGCGGCCGGCGAATTTGCCCGCTTACTTCGCTCGTTGCGCCGGCTATATTTTGATTCCATCTGACAATTTATTTGGATTTGATACATCATGAAAAGGTTGTAAATGTAGTGGTAGTCCAGCGTTTTGCTACGTAAAAGTAAGGAACGGATAGCCGACGAGTTTACAAACTGCACGCCCAACAATAAGCAGCGTCCAGGGTAACCGCTACTGTTGGGCCCTAGACGGCTTGAAAAGTACTACGCGATAATATTAATTGAGACGGTATTCTGTACCTCCTTTCAAAAAGAGTTACCGGTGTAGTTTATTATCGTGCCTTTCCTTTTTTCACCCGCTCGACATGAAATAACATTTATACTAATATAATAAATTGTTAAGAGGTTTATCTGTTTATACCCGACTATTTCATACAGTGTCTTTCGAAAACTATCATTATACCGACTAGGTTGCACGTATTATATCGGTAAAATTACATGGAATAAAAATACGTCGCCGTCAGTGTGGAAGCAATTTTCGGGGGCGTAACTCGGCGTGTTTTAGTGGTGGCGCTTCTAGTTAAACTGCAAGAATGATCATTTCTTATCACAGTCAATTGTATCTCGGCCGATATTTTCTTGTTTATTATTTTGTTAGCGAAAATAAAAAGTTGCCTGACAAGAAAGTATAGCCTCTTTCTAGACGACCGCAGATGGCCAGCATTGTACACATTTTTAACAAGGCAAAATGAAGTTTAATAGCCGATAGCCCACGATGTATTGATTGGCCGGTATTATAGTTAATGTTATAGATAGCTACACATATACATAAGAAGAGGTTGATAAAGGGATCGTTGAGTTGACAGTGACTTTAGTTAGATCGATTCATTTTCCGCGACTGAATCAGGCAAACTGATTTTTCAAACCTGTTCACTAGTTAATTATCTAGTGCTAACTTTTTCATTCAAAAATATTTACCTAATACTATAATAGTGATATAGTTTCTGATTTAAATATAGACTATAGAGAAGCCCATATTGGCCTGAAGTGTGTAATTCTTAAAGTTGTGTAAAATCAACCAAATTGCATCATATTGAATGCCAAAATGCAAAATGGTTGTAGTGTTTTTAAAAAATAATGCAAAGCAGAGAAGAATTTTATAAATTTTAAGATGTATATTGTATGTATTTATGTAAATAAAATTCCCGAAAAAAAATTTTAATAGTTATTTTACTTTGGCGGAAAAAATATCTGGCTAATAAATTAAAATGAGAAATTGGCGGGAAAAAAATGGAACCCAGAGTGAGCACTGCTGGTCACAATTCTTATCTGATTTTGACGAAACTTGAAATATAGGTCTATCCTCTAAAGATCTCGGCTGCTTTCAATATTGGCATGTATCGGATCAAAACTTCATGGATTATGGCCCCAGACTGTACGAAAAATCACGTTTTTAGCTTATGTACCCTATAGAGGTCACAATTTTGAACCGATTTTGATGACATGCCTGTTTATAACCCAAAGATCTTGGTTCCTTTCGATATCTGCGCCTATCGGAGCGTAATTTCCTGAATTATAGCCCCTGATTGTCCGAAAAATTACCCTTTTTAGCTTGTGGTCCCTCTGGAGGTCACAATTATGATCCGATTTAAAAAAAAACAAAAAACGTTTGATTATATCACCGTTAATCCCTAAGGAAAGTTGACTTCGAATTTCGGGAAAATCGGACCAAAATTGCCACACAAAATGGCCGCCGTTTGTACGCGAATACTGTTAAAAAATGGTATATCAAGGTTGTGGACCCCTGTGGAGATCACAATTTTAATTCGATTTTGATGAAACTTTAAATTCATGGTTATAACCCAAAGATCTTGGTTCCTTTCGATATTTACCCATGTCGGATCGTAACTTCGTGAATTATGGCCCTGATTATACGCATTTGTTTTAGCTTGTGGTCCCTCTGGAGGTCACAATTATTATTCGATTTGAAAAAAAAGACGTCTGTACGCGAATGCTGTTAAAAAAAATGGTATATCATGGTTGTGGACCCTGTAGAGGTCACAATTTTAATTCGATTTTGATGAAACTTGAAATGCATGGTTATAACCCAAAGGTCTTGGTTCCTTTCGATATTTGCGCATAGCGGATCGTAACTTCCTGAATTATGGCCCCTGATTGTACGCAAAATTGCCTTTTTTTTAGCTTGTGGTCCCTTTGGAGGTCACAATTACTTTCCGATTTAAAAAACGTTTGATTATATCACCGTTACACCTTAAGGAAGGTTTGGGTTCGAATTTCAGGAAAATCCGACCAAAATTGACAGACAAAATGGCTGCCATTTGTACGCGAATACTGTTAAAAAATGGTGTGTGATGGTTATGGACCCTGTATAAGTCACAATCTTAATTCGATTTTGATGAAACTTGGTTCCTTTCATTATTTGCGCATATCGGATCGTAACTTCCTGAATTATGGCCGCTGATTGTCCTAAAAATTTGTACACGAATAGTGTAAAAACATGGTATATCATGGTTGTGGACTCTCTACAGGTCACCATTCTTATCCGATTTTGATGAAAAGTCACATTTCTAGGTTGTGTACCGTCACACCATAATCATTTTCGGCATCGAATTTCATGAATATCAGACTGGAACTGGCCAACAAAATGGCTGCTCCCAATACGGTATGAAATACAGGACTTAATGATGTAGGAAAAATCACTTTCGGTATTGCTTGTTATCTATCCATCTCTCCAAAATGTGGGCGTATCCTGCCTGGCAGTGCCAGCCTATCCTTTAGCTTGTGGTTCCTCTGGAGGTCACAATTATTATCCGATTTAAAAAAAAAATAAACGTTTGATTATATTACCGTTACACCGTAAGGAAGGTTGAGTTCGAATTTCGGGAAAATCGGACCAAAATTGCCATACAAAATGACCGCCGTTTGTACGCGAATACTGTTAAAAAATTGTATATCATACTTGTGGACCCTGTGGACCCGGTATATCTTCACTATAAAGGTAAAATCAAGCTATCTGAAACTCGAGTAAATTAGTGATACATATTTTGTTTCGAAAACTTATTAGTAACTCATGAAACATAAATGCCCGTATCTCAGTCAATTTTCATGCTACAGACCACATATTTTGTACAGTTTCTAGATTTTAGATGTACAATAGCATATATTTTTTCCAGGTTTTTTCGAGGGTGTCAATTTCCCAAATTTCTGAAAATTGACCAATTTGAATGATATGCCAGTCTTGATATTGCAGCGTTGATCTTGGCCTACCAGACCGTGACTGAAATTTTCAATATATTCCTCTCTCATCATATATTTTTGATCTCTTATAGCAAGAATGGCCAACTCTTTATAAAAAAAAAAAGTTGATTTTTCTCACTTAAACTAACCCTTGAATACTGCTAAAAGACTACTTAAAAGCTAAGGCAGCTTAACTTTAAGGTAAAATTTGATACTTAACATTGCCTTTGAATAACACTTACTTTTAACTTACAGGAAGTTACGTATATTTAAAGTGAAATTTAGTAGTTGAGTGGCTATCTTAGACTCAAGATATACTTTGAATACGGACCCAGGTCCTTGATTACTTTGAGATAGCTCTAGAAGCTAAAGTTAATATCCAATTGACGTTACACACAGTGTTTAAGGTCATGACAAAGAGGTCACAATTTTAATTCGATTTTGATGAAACTTGAAATGCATGGTTATAAGCCAAAGGTCGGTTCCTTTCGATATTTGCCCATATAGGATCATAACTTCCTGAATTATGGCCCCTGCATGTACCCAAAATTGCCCTTTTATACGCCCACATTTTCATGTGGACGTATTATGTCGTCGCCCCTGTCCGTCCGTCCGTCCACAATTTGTTTTTGGACTCTCTACAGGTCACAATTCTTATGTGATTTTGACGAAACTTGAAATATAGGTTTATCCTCATAAGATCTCGGTTGCTTTCGATATTGGCATGTATCGGATCAAAACTTCATGGATTATGGCCCATGATTGTACGAAAAATCACGTTTTTAGCTTGTGGACCCTATAGAGGTTCCAATTTTGAACCGATTTTGATTAAACTTGACATGCATGTTTGTAACCCAAAGATCTTGGTTCCTTTAGATACTTGCACCTATCGGAACGTAATTTCCTGAACTATGGCCCCTGATTGTCCGAAAAAATCACCTTTTTTAGCTTGTGGTCACTCTGGAGGTCACAATTATTATCCGATTTAAAAAGAAGATGTTTGATTATATCACCGTTACACCGTAAGGAAGGTTGAGTTCGAATTTCGAGAAAATCGGACCAAAATTTACAGACAAAATGGCCGCCGTTTGTATGCGAATACTGTTAAAAAATGGTATATCATGGTTGTGGACCCTGTATAGGTCATAATTTTAATTCGATTTTGATGAAACTTGAAATGCATGATTATAACCCAAAGATCTTGGTTCCTTTCGTTATTTGCGCCTATCGGATCGTAACTTCCTGAATTGTGGCCCCTGATTGTTCGAAAAATCGCCTATGGTCCCTCTGGAGGTCACAATTATTATCCGATTTAAAAAGAAGATGTTTGATTATATCACCGTTACACCGTAAGGAAGGTTGAGTTCGAATTTCGAGAAAATCGGACCATAATTGCCAGACAAAATGACCGCCGTGTAAAAATATGATATATCGTGGTTGTTGACCCTGTAGAGGTCACAATTTTAATTCTATTTTGATGGAATTTGAAATGTAAGTTTATAACCTAAAGATCGCGGTTCCTTTCGATGTTCGGGCACATTGGACCATAACTTCCTGAATTATGGCCCCTGATTGTTGACTGCCTGGACGATTTAGCTGCCGTGCTCGTGTGTTTCGTTGCCTGGCAACCTAATTTTTGACATTTTATTAGACACAGGGATCATGTAAATCAAAACTTTTAAGCACACTTTTGGTCAGAATGAATTCAATATGGCTCAATGTTGAGTCTGATATGCAAAGCATATTCACTTTTTATACACAACTATTCTGACGATCTGATGGAAATTCGCCATTTTGAGCATAATGAGGTCCAACAAAACTGTCTCAAATTCGATAACTTTATTAATAACGAGTGAAACTACCTGCTCGTAAGCAATCGACACAACGATGAGGCATGCTGTCGATCAGATGTCGAAAAAAACCATCTGGGGAATGGTCTGCCACTCTGCCTGAAGGAGTTGCACCAATTCTTGAAGATTATCAGGTTGCCTATGGTTGTCTCTCACACGTCTGCCCAACTCATCCCATGCATGCTCAATTGGTGCCAAGTCAGGGGAGTATGCAGGCCAATCCATTCGTTCAATACCATTTTGGGTGAGAAAATCATTAACAACTCGTGCTCTATGCGGGCTAGAATTGTCATCTTGAAGAACAGAACCTGTTCCAATTTGACGAAGACTTGGGATGACAAAAGGCTGTAAAATTTCGTCTGTGTACCTGATACCCGTTAAATTTCCTTAGGCGACGAAAAGTGGAGTCCTGTGATTTACCGAAATTCTAGTCCACGCCATTGCCGTACCATTTCCAAAGCAATGACGTTGTCTGACGTTAATATCAGCAAATCTTTCTCCAAAACTAACAAATTTGAGCGGTATATCTTCACTATAAAGGTAAAATCAAGCTATCTGAAACTCGAGTAAATTAGTGATACATATTTTGTTTCGAAAACTTATTAGTAACTCATGAAACATAAATGCCCGTATCTCAGTCAATTTTCATGCTACAGACCACATATTTTGTACAGTTTCTAGATTTTAGATGTACAATAGCATATATTTTTTCCAGGTTTTTTCGAGGGTGTCAATTTCCCAAATTTCTGAAAATTGACCAATTTGAATGATATGCCAGTCTTGATATTGCAGCGTTGATCTTGGCCTACCAGACCGTGACTGAAATTTTCAATATATTCCTCTCTCATCATATATTTTTGATCTCTTATAGCAAGAATGGCCAACTCTTTATAAAAAAAAAAAGTTGATTTTTCTCACTTAAACTAACCCTTGAATACTGCTAAAAGACTACTTAAAAGCTAAGGCAGCTTAACTTTAAGGTAAAATTTGATACTTAACATTGCCTTTGAATAACACTTACTTTTAACTTACAGGAAGTTACGTATATTTAAAGTGAAATTTAGTAGTTGAGTGGCTATCTTAGACTCAAGATATACTTTGAATACGGACCCAGGTCCTTGATTACTTTGAGATAGCTCTAGAAGCTAAAGTTAATATCCAATTGACGTTACACACAGTGTTTAAGGTCATGACAAAGAAGACTATTGATTTTCAACGATTTGCAATATTTACTGCCAGAGTTATGGCCCTTGATCTCTTTGAAAAATCTTTGTGGATGCTCTAAAGGGTAAAGTTAATATCTGATTGACCTTAAATTTATAAACAAACAGTGTTTGAGGTCATAAGATGAAGAAGCCAAGTGATTTTCAACGATATCCGATAATAACTGCCAGAGTTATGACCCTTGATTACTTTGAAATATCTAGAGGCTAAATAAACTTAATACTCGATGAACATTAGATTTATACACAGTGTTTAAAGATGAGTTCCCTGGAAAATATTTATCGGGTGGTTATTGTCTATAAAGGTATGTCAATTTTAGCATATATGGAAAGTAGAGATATCCAATCTTACTAGAAAAATACTGGATTCTCTGAAAAACACGCATGGAGCGTATACAGGACAAAAATGTAGAGGTCCCCCTAATCAACAGCCCGACGATAAGGGCTATCCCCATGCGTGACGCCAAAGTCTGCACGAGTACATTGAGCGCTTTGTGTACATGTTGATAAACTTTATACAAAGTTAGAAGTACAACACTTTCTGAGATAAAAAAATCACGGAAAAAGACGAGCAGTGGATAATCCGAGAATTTACTTAGGATTTGATATTTATAATAAATAGTCAGCGATTACAGACAACACCGTCTTGTGTATGCAATGAATTCTCACCCATCTCCGCCCGCCGGGGAGAGGAAATCCCCTGACGAAAACATACCCTCTTTTAGTCGATTTTTATAGCAAGGTATACTTGGCAATTACAGTGTTTTGAGAAGAATTTGAATTTGAAGCAAAATTATGATAAATTAATAACATGTAGTCTGAAGTCCTAATATATCATCAAATCACCCAGTTTGTAACCGGGAATGCAACTTTAAAGTCACGAAAAAAGAATCCTACTGATTTTCAAAGATTTCCTATAATTACTGCCAGAGTTATGGCCCTTGTACTCACTCAGTTTGTAACCGGGAATGCAACTTTAAAGTCATGAAACAAAGAATGCTATTGATTTTCAAAGATTTCCTAAAATTACTGCCAGAGTTATGGCCCTTGTACTCGTTGAAAAATCTCTGTGGACGCTCTAAATGGTAAAGTTAATAACGGATTGACTTCAGATTTATACCCAGTGTTTAAGGTCACGAGACAAAGAAGCCTATTCATTTTCAATGATTTCCAAAAATTACCACCCGAGTTATAGCTCAAGATCACTTTAAAAAATCTTGTGGACGCTCTAGGGGCTAAAGTTAATACCAGATTGACATTAAATTTATACATGTTGTTTAAGGTTGTGAGACGAAAAAGCCCAGTGATTTCCAATGATTTTCGATAATTACTGTCAGTATTTAAGGTCATGAGACGAAGAAGGCTATTGCCTTTCAACGATTTCCAATAATTACCGCCAGAGTTATGGCCCTCGGTATTTAAGGTCATGAGACGAAGAAGGCTATTGACTTTCAACGATTTCCAATAATTACCGCCAGAGTTATGGCTCTTGATCACTTTGAAATATCTTGTAGACACTGTAGGGGCTAAAGTTAATATCAGATTGACTTTAAATTTATACACAGTGTTTATTAAAATTGTGAGACGAAAAGCCCAGTGATTTTCAATGATTTCAGATAATTACTTCTACCAGAGTTTGGCCCTTGATCACATTGAAAAATCTTGTGGATACTCTAGACACCAAAGTTATTATCCAATTGACTTTAGATTGATATAAAGAGTTTAAGGGGTCTTGATACGAACAAGTATATTGATTTTCAATGAATTTTGAGCAGCTAAATCCATGATATTTATGATATTTAAATGTTTCATATATTAAATGTTAGCATGGGACAGAACTAAAAGCCAAACAAGTTTAATGAGTTTTTACTCACAATCAGATTTTAGTGTATTATAAATGTTTCTTTACAAACAATAGAACAAATATGCGACAACTCTTGTTGACTGCTCCGACGACTTAGCCGCTGTGGGCGTATGTTTTGTTGCCTGGCAACCTATCTTTAAAAATTTCGGAAATGGGGTTTAACTTCCTACTGTTCCGTTCCGACTGGACTAATGAAGACGGGCATACACAAAACAGTTTGCTGTGAGGGTAATTTTGCCCGAATTCTAACTGCCAAGGGATCTTTTGCGTGCAATGTATACATCAATCATATAATAGTACGTGCAGGGAGACTGCACCACACATAATTTAAACAAAAACAAATATACTGAGCGCCATAGAAAAGGAATCACTTAGTTTTTCGTATAACAAAATGATCCTGTAAACATATCTTGTTTATTTTGCTTCTTATTGTGAACAATATTCAAATGGGAACACATCAATAACAACACATTTGTACACTTATGGATGTTAAATCTGTAATCAACAGTACAAAATTAGAGGGGTCAAAACCAAAAGTACGACACAGATGTCAGTAGGGCGTGTGTCCTCGACGGGCACTTATGCACGCTGTGCAGCGACGTCGCATGAAATTAACCAATGTTTGAAAGAAGGCCTGGGGCAAATTGTACCATTCTTGGACAAGGCGTTGGATTTTCAACAAAACTTTGGTGTTTGCTTGAATTAACTGCATAAAATTGTTCTACAATGATTAAATGCTGAATTGGGACAACGCCACAATTGCTACACCAATCAGTTCTGTATTTCCATAATATTTTCGCTGTAACAAAATATCGAACGTGCCATAAAATTCATTCCATCCGCAATCACATAAAGTTGACTTTTCATAACTGAGGCGAGTAAGACTTGTCATTGAGGAGAATAAAGAGAACAAAATCTGGCATTGATATATCTATCGATTCCTCATGTTTTCAAATTCCTTCACATTCTAAAAATAGTCCAGTCAATATGTGGTTTGACCTAGAAAAAATTGCAACAGAATTTATATTTACTGCAAATAGTTCCCCAGGCTGTCCTGGACAACATATCAAAAATGTAGATTAATATATGCGAGGGAAATTTTTTAAATGGCATAAATCCAAGATGGCCGCCTTTCGTCATATTTTCGGTCAGTTTTACTCTGTATACATTATATCTTGGGCATAATTGCTGAAATTAAGCACTACAAATTAATAAACACCTTTAGATAAGTTATGCTGATAATATTTATAGATATTTTCATTAAAGTAAAAATCCAAAATGGCTGTCATTTCCAAGATGGCCGCCGGTCATACAGTTAGATACCATCTCTAAACTCATAAATACAATTCCTCATTGTTCATTTGTATGAAAGGTCCATGATTCTTGCCACATACACATTACAGTTCTTTTAAATAACAGAAAATATTATATAATAGTTTAAAAGCAGTAAATAATTAAGACATGGAAAGTTAGCTTCAAACGCGGTAGACAGGTGTCTCAGTCTACATCTTCAAGATCCTCGTTCGTCTCGTGTTTAGAGTTTAAGAATGAGTTTGTGCAACTCACCCCCCTGCATTCCCCACATGCAGCCGAACAGTCCAGTCCATGTTTCCTGCAGGTGCATCGTCGTGTATCGCAATCTGTTTTACAGTTACATCTGATGACTCTCAGGAGATCCTCAGGCACTGGTGGTAAATCAGTTGTTCGATTCCCTACTAGAAGCCATCCCCACTCTTCTGGATCCAAGTTATCTGATTTTCCCATCCACTGTTGAACTTGGTAATATACACGAGCGCTATGATAGCAGGCAGCTGCTTGTGTGTGTGGGGGGGGGGGGGCAAACTATGCACGGACACGCTTGTGTTGCTTGACGACACCCTTTCACAAAAACGTCTGTAACGCAAAGCATCCAAATCCTCATCAGAGCGACCACCATACAAACAAGTAAGAGTCTTCTCGCCAGCACAGATGATGTCTTTCTTGGATGCTTCATTGGAGAAAACTTCGGCATTCCCTCTGAACTGGGGGTCACTGTTCAACTTACGGAGAGCTATTCCCTTCCCAATCCCAAACAAGCGTGATGTGGTCATCGCATGTACGAATGGCAGTAAGTGACACACCTCTGGACCCAGTGTATTCTGCAGCCAGTTAATATTCCAAATGCGTAGCGACTTTGTGTTCTTTCTCCCTTCTGATCTGAAAAACAGGCCATGTGAGTGGGGATCCGCATGGAAGCATAGTAGTACTAAAAGGTCTGTATCTTCTCCTATGACAGTAGTGGCCTTCTTGGCAGCAGAGTTTACTGCTGTCTGGGCAATCAGTAAGTCAGCGTCGCCGTCTGCGTGAACAGTCGCCAATCCATTTATGCTAACCTCTCAATGAGCAGGAGTATGAACTTTTGTTTGTTCATACTATTGGCCAAAAAGTGTTCCTTCTTCGTTTTGAGCGGCATCCCTCCAACAAAGTTCACTTGTGCGTCCCCAGCACCTTTCGTTCGCCGTAGATGTGTTGTGTCTTTTGTGGATGGGCCTGTATCATACCCATCAAAAACAATGATGGGACTGGTATATTTACGTATAACATAGTCTACATAACTCTTGCAAATTGAATCAAATGTTTCATCACGCTTCCATGGCAGGCGTTGTATTAGCGAACCACCATCAAGCACATAAGACATATCTTCTTCATCTGGTGCAGGCATCTCATTCCCCCGTCCCAAAGCCCAAACTGCATCCGCTAGTATTGGTTTGTTTGCCTGTCTAAGAAGTCCACTTGGCTCGAACAGAGATGATGGATTGCTACAAAGCTCATATTTGAAGATTTCCTGGACATTTTCAGTCACTTTAGCCGCTACCGTCAACAAACGTTGAAAGAGAAGCCGAGGATCTACTTGAATCGACTCTCCATCAACTTTAGCAGAAATCTCGTTGCCCATTGTTACCACCTGGCTTTTTTTCTTGAATACGTAATCCAGGGCGTTTTTTTCTTCCATGGATTTAATAATGTTGTTCCCCACTTCCAGTGCATTATGGACATTAACACTAACGTCGGCTGTGACACCGGTTGCAATGTTTCGCAAAAATGAGTCATGTGTAAAGGGATTTCGGTCCTGCAGGAATCCAAGTAGAGCCAAATTGTCCCGATTGTCTCTTGTCTTCCTGGTCATGGTCGAGTCTTTATGTTGATCACTTGTCACATAGTTCGCCTCTGTTAGATCCTGCATGGCACCATTTAGATCAGCACATGCTGGCATGGACAACAGCCATTGTGTTCTTTGTGATTCAGCCATTCCCCTGCCACGTGTCAGTCCTCCTGTTGTCTTCATGCTTCTCATTAAAACCTGTTCTATCACAAGGTCTGCGGAAAGCCCTGCCCAGAAGCGATCACTGCGCCGAATAACATGGTGGCCAGTGTTGAAGAACTCATAGACATCTGGATGTTTTGTCTGGACCTGAATCATTTGCTGGAGGTAAATATGGACGGATTTAGTGTATAAGTTATGTTCCGCAGCAGCAAAATATGGAAGCATTTGATGTAGTGTCTGTAAATGTAGAGTCCAGTTTCCCGTTCTCTCTGCTTTATAAACTGACGTAGCAGAGAAATCATCTCCATATACTGCACCCACAGACGTGCGGTTGGGTGAGTAGCCATCACGGTTTTCTGTTTCTCCAACTTCTCACGAATTTCATCCAGCAGATGTTCTGAACAGACTGCATTAGAATCAACATCACCCGCGGCTAGCTTATTATACAGCTGGGTTGCTTTCTGAAGGACCTCGGGAATATCAGGTTGCGTTTCAATAGAGTCCGATTCCAAGTAGTTTTCAAGCACATCATGATTTTCAAATGGTCCAGGAAGGGCGACATGAAATGCCTCTGCTGTCACAATGGCACCGAGAGCGGCGTCCACTAGAAAATGTCCTCTAACCGCCCTTGCTAACGCCTTTCCACTCATCATATGACCCACCGTGTTCTGTGCATAAACAACCCCAAGCAATTCCTCGAGTCCTGATGCTGACATTACATTGCCTATACAACCAAGGAAACTCATTTCTGTGTGAAACCCGCCTAGACGAAGTATGAGGGAGCTCAGGTCACTGTCAACTGGCTCATTGGCAACGATAAGCTGAGCCTTCCACCACAAGGGTTGATCAAATGTCAGGATCGGCTTTACTTGGTGGCGTTTACATTCCGCTACAACGAATCTAAGGGTAGAATAAATACAACTCATGTCGCTCGCCTTCATGTCTATCATTGGTAAAAACGTAACAGATGATTTTCCTGGATGAGTGCCCTGGCTGACTGCCTGCTTCATTCCTGACCACATATGCATAGGAGAACGAATGGGCCGTACAATCTTCCAAGGTTAGGTCCAGCTTCCATGTTGGATCTGTATATCTGAGATCTTGTAATTCCTTATAGACAAATGGCAAACTTGCACCACAAGTTCCCTTATAGAAATGTATTGGTATCTTTCCAACATTTGTCACATCTGAGGCTCTTGTTGAACACCTAGGTACAGGTATCTTTCGCTTGGTACCGGGGGTAACAGCTGCAATTATTCCCATTCCGTGGAACGTGTTCTGTCCATCCAGTGTTCTGCCATTGTGGTCAGCATTGTCTGCTACATACTGTACAAAGTGACCAGAGGTGATGCCGGGGATCTCGGTACCTTGTGATTGGGCTGCACACATTTCAAACCTCTTCACTTCGGAATAAGAAGAAGAGAAACCATGGCTGTTGAGAGAATCAATGGGGAATTTCGGTCCAAAGTGATGATGCATCTGTACTGCTAGACCGATCTGCAGAGGTGCTATGAGGACTCTGGGCCGAGCAGCTTGAACGATGGTCTGACCTATCGAGGCTATCTTCATTTCTGTTTTCTTCTCACTGAATATTGTTCCCATAAGTAGACACAGAGACTCTGGCACAAACGCCATGTTCTTTTCTAGAGAAGATATGTCATCAGGTGAAGGATAGAAAGACATGGATGTTTGCCTGCATTTGATGTCATTCTTGATCAGATCAGCTGCAGTCTTAATAATTCTCAGTTTTTCTGCTTCTGCATCGACCAGCTTAGGGGCCTCGTAAAAACAATGAAGTATATTTGACGCTGTGCTCCTGGATGTTACCACATCAGCCTTTCCATTGATGTTGGTGATAACGATGTCGTTGCCAAAGTAATCTTCGAGTTTGTTCTTCATGTACTTAACACTGTATACATCGCTATCTTCGTTGGCAATGGCTCTCATTCTCTCCACAAGATCACTGACGGTTAGTTGTTCATCATCATTTCCCTTCAAATATTCAATCACCTCTTGAAAGGCCTCTTTCTTTAAAGAATCAATAGGTCTACCAGGCGTGGTTTTTTTCATTCGAGGGATGATGGGTATGCGGATGGCTGTTTTTTTCCCGGTTCGAAAGTTGGTGCTGCAGACCTGGTGGTAAGTAGCATCTAATGCATGCAAGTCTTGAGCGAATTCAATCCTGCTGTGAACTATCTGTGCCCAACTGTCACCTCGTTGACTGCACGCACATTCAATACTAAACTGAAAATCTGCAGTTCTGACTGGGAAAATACCGCTATCTCTCTTCTTGTCCGAGCAGGTGGCAGGTCGTCCACAAAAGATACAATGCTCACTAAATCGGAAAGGCGATTCTCGCGAATGAAGGTTGAGGCCTGTTGTTGGTGCGTCCTCGTTTTTTCTCTTGAGGTCACGAATGATAATATTTTTGTTGTAGTACTCCTGTTGGCATATTTGGTGCACAGTTTGTCCAGCAGAGGTGTGGATGCTGTCTTTTCTTAATTCACTGGCGTTATTGATGCCATCACTTCCCTTCTCACGAAGCACCACGGTTTTTTTTACCATTGTGTAAATCTTCCTTACAAATCACACAGTTGTCCATGACCTAGAATAATAAAAAGATTCAATGTAAGACTCACTTGCTGTTGACTGATATATAAATTTTAATATATAAAGAAATATTTTAATATATAAAGAAATATTAAAATGTCATTTTATAATATTAAAATGTCATTTTATTTGCATCTTTCGTTTTATTACTTTTATTTATGACGACATCGGTGTTCCATACATAGAAAAATTAAGCGTGATCACGTGACATTTTAATTTCCACAGAAAACACGAATTGTTTGCCGTAGGTTTTCAAAATTTATTCCATATATCATTATAAATAACCTCCATGTATTTTTTTCATACAAAAAATCATTAAAAACATGAGCATGATGTCTAAAATTACGTAATTTGCACACAAGAAGTGCCGTGGTTGAGCGGTAAATATTGCCGATTCAACGATTGGCGATGCCGATTCTCGACGTTCACATTTGCGCCTTGCTCAACACATATATTCTTTTATACTTACATTTATACATTGCACATTACATATGAACGGTTTGTGAATCACGGTACAGCTTACCTGGATAAAATAATGTCTTCTAATGTCTAAGTTTGAAATAATTGGTCTCTACGTTGTTGAACGTCATTCCGCCATGTTGCAGGCGCGGATCCAGAGGGGGGGTTTGGGGGGTCCAAACCCCCCCCTGCTCAGCGACATAAAAAAAAAAATAATGCCTTGCATCAATGAAATTAAATCACAAAGTGATCCTGCATCAGTATAAAAATGATTTCTCTGTTTAAAAAGCTCAATTTGTATGTATGCCTATGTAATTTAGAGACGATGATGGCAGATTTCCGTGACAGAAACCTGGCAAACCCCCTCCTGCAAAAATTCCTGGATCCGCCCCTGTGTTGACGTTTGTTTCATCTACGGTTTCATTCACGCCACAATTCGGGTTAATTTTTCGTTTATGCGTCTCCCTCTAGGTTTGATATATTTTAGGTCTATGTGGTATGTTGAATAAATAGATAGTTAATTCTATCGTAATTTGTTTAATCTCCAACTGTGTTATGGTTGGATTATTACGTCTTTGTCCGATGGCCATATGGATCGATTAATGGCCACCATCTTGGAAAATGGCGACCATTTTGAACTATGAGACGAGAAAAGTCTTCAGCATTTACCCGATATTTATTATTAACCGAAAATGTTATCATCTATACCCACATTTGAAAATACATTCCATCAACGCAATACCTGCATAAATATATTGACAAGAAACGAGGCCATCTTCGATTTATGCAAATTATAAATTTTCCCTCACCCCCATGAATCTACATTTTTGATATGTTATTTGGAAAGAGTTCAGAAGTTGTTTACCACAAACCCCGTTTCTGTTGCAATTTTTTCTAGGTTTGGTGATTTTTTTTGCTAAATTGACTGGACTAAAATAGTAACGATCTATGTCGGGATCTGGCACATCAATTCAGAATGTAAATATCCGGGTTCCTGGTTCCGTCCCGATCGAGGCTCAGGGACGGTGTCTGCTATTCTACTATTTCGCTCTATATCACGTTTATACATCTAGGGCCTACTCTAGATAGACTACATGGAGTTGTTGCGATTTCAATTTAGAATTTTTGATAACGTTATTTTCTATCCGTCACATTTTGATAACGTAATTTTCCATCCATTACATTTTTATACGCCCAAATTGAAATGTGGTCGTATATTGTCGTCGCCCCCGTCCGTCGGTCTGGGTCCAAAATTGTTCGTGGACGCTCTACAGGCTAAAGTTAATATCCGATTAACTTTAAATTTATACACAGTGTTTAAGGTCATGAAACGAAGAATCCTATTGATTTTCAGCGATTTCCGATAATTACTGCCAGAGTTATGGCCCTTGATCACTTCAAAAAATCTTGTGGACGCTATAGAGGCCAAAGTTCATATCCGATTGACCTTCAATTTATACACAGAGTGGTTAAGGTCATGAGAAGAAGACTCCTATTGATTTTCAGTGAATTCCGATAATTACTGTTATGACCCTTGATCACTTGAAAAAAAATTTGTGGACGCTCTTGAGGCCGAACTTATAATCAAATTGACTTCTGATTGATACACAGAGTTTAAGGTTTTGAGATGAACAAGTATATTGATTTTCAATGAATTTTGATAACTGAACAGCTAAATCTATGATTTTATATGTTTCTTAAAATAAGTGTTAGCATGGGGTAGAACTTTATGAAAGCCAAACAAATTCTCATGATTTTCTGATAATTACTTCATGAGTTGTTAATCCTAATCAGATTTGAGAGTATTATAAATGTTTCATTACCGAAAAAAGTAAGAATATGTAACAACTCATGTTGACTGACCGAACGATTTAGCTGCTGTGGGCGTATGTTTCGTTGCCTGGCAACCTATCTTTTATAACGTTATTTTCCATCCAGATATGGATAACGGTCCTATATTTCCATCCAATATAACGAACCCAAACCAGGATTTATTTTGATGACAGGTTAGCAACAGATTATTTTGATTTTTGTTTGATTAATTCATATATAATTTTAAAGTAATGGGAATAAACAGTCTATTCAATGAAACAAGGCGGAAATAACATACTATTAACTTTAAAAAGTCGATCAGCCATTTTTTTAACTTCAAATGGACATTATTTATCATGCAATATCTGAGGTTCTTTTTTGCTATCTCTGGGTACTGTTACATAAACACGCATATGAAGGAGAAAATACGCTAAGCTATCCAATGTATGAATTTTAAATTCATAAAATGGTCCCTTGGAATGAATCAAAATAGGTAAATGGTAGGGTGATCCACCATAAATAAATATCTCCAAATATCTGGACAATTACGCCACAATATTTATATATATACCAAGCCTTAAATCAGTTTCTTACATTTATAGTCACTAAAGTTGTTCAGAGAAATTATTTGACTACTAAACCAAAAGATCCCAGACAACACATTTGGCCCAGACATGGCCCATATCTGGCAACATCTGGCAATACCACAGCTGGGCCAAGTCTGGAACATCTGGGCCAGATGTGACCCAGTCAGAGCCAGATTTGGCCCGCATTCGCTAATGCACACGCAGGCCTTGTATGGGCCCGATCTGGCTAACAGTTGACAAAAATATGGCCTGCCACATCAGGGCCAGGTGTGGGTCGTAGATGGCAACCCCACAACCATACGGTTATTACCTGTCATACATGTATGTACCCCTGTTAGATGCAGGGAATATTTTACTTTTTTACATTTGATTAGCAGTTTCCAGAAAAATTGTGTAAGAATGCTAATCAATTGTATAATTGAGTAGCAAATTTTTTACATTTGATTAGCAGTTTCCAGAAAAATTGTGTAAGAATGCTAATCAATTGTATAATTGAGTAGCAAAATTTACCAATTGATTAGCAGTTTTTTAGTATGTAATAGAATTCTTATTTCACATAATTAGGCCTGTATGTGACAATAACAATACCCACATTATTTGTATTACCAAACGGTTGTTTATATTTATATATAAAATAAAAATAAAAGTATGTGACCACATGTTATTCTTTGTACGAAACCTGGACATTCTTTATTTACTTCATACTCTAGTCAGATCTTTTCTGCGTCATATTTCCTCACCCAATCTTGAACTGTTGCTAATTTTAATGTCGAATTTGAAGATAGAACATAATATCATGTGTTTGAATTTCGCGACGTACCCTCGATCATCCGGTAATTTTATCTTGTAGTGTTTTGAATGTCTGTCTTGACGAATGTGACTACAACAGATATAGAAAGAAAGTATGTAGTGTTGTCATCTCTGTCATCAAAACTTTTTACGTCTATAAATAGCAGACGTCAACATGTACTGCTCTCGTTCCACTGGACCGTTGCAGAGGCACGTAAAGAGTCTTCATGATATAGACAATAAAATTGCGAGATTTCAGATTTGTTTTGATGTGTTTTACGATACTGAATGGTTTTAAAGTTAAAATTAATTTTCAAAACTTTGATTCGCGCTGAAGCAGGGTTTTAAGCTAATAATGCTAATCAAATATGAATTTGATTCGCAAAATCGGACGTTTGAGTCTCAAATTGCGATACGAACCCGGTTAAAATATTCCCTGGTTAGATGGTGTAGTTATTTTAACGCGTACACCTGAAATTGCGTCAAGTGGCGTGGTTTTGAATGCCCCCTTGTACGTGACAAGGAATATGGTCACCTGTCCAACCTCGTCAATTTTTTCCAGGTCCCCCCCCCCACTGCTAGAAGAACCCTACACACAAGCGAATTATAGAAATAGGGTTGAACCATATGTTTGTCCCAAAATGACGTAGTTTGTGTCAAGCCAATCACCAGATTGGATTCCAGTCCAATCAGTCAGGGGGCGGAGTGTCTAGAGTGCCGCGCTTCGACCTCTCGCTGGCCGGTCACCTCTGGCTTGCGGCTTTTGTTTCAATCCCTTGTGTGAGCGTATGTGGCATGGAGATAGGGTCGCCTTCTCAACCTCGTGGGTTTTCTCCCACTGCTAAAGACCTCTAGGCGCAAGCGAATTATTGAAATAAAATTGAAACCATATGTTAGTCTCAAAATGCCCTAGTTTGTGTCGAGTGGACGTTAAACCACATTTCTCTCGCGCGCGCTAGCCTGGAGGTCAGGGGTTCGATACCTGCATTGGCGGAGAAAGTTCATCTCGATTTTCCGGCGTTGTTTCCCCTTGTCAGTGATGCAGAACAGAGGGAGTAACAAGGACAGTTGCCTAGTCGTTCGGATGGGATGAAAAACCCAGGTCCCCTGTACTCATTGGCGTGCACGTAAAAGATCCCTTGGCATAGGTAGCGACTGGTTGACAAAATTAAAAATATATATTAACCACAGCACTCCACAAAGTCTCAATCAAAAGGAAACATAATAGTTTGATGTGATGAAATAATATTAAAAAAGACAGGACAGTAAAATCATTTACATTAGCAGTCAAACGATGCCATGTGCCGACATACATATGGGTCATTGGTACTACCGCACAGCATGACTTCAGTGAAAGGAACACGTGTAGTAAATTCTTTGGAAATATAACTGACATGTTCAAATATTTATGGCATTACTAATCATTTAAAGAATTAGGACTGGGGCATTTTAAAATCATTTTACCTGCTTGCAAATGGTCAATACGTGATGTCAAAATGATGTCAAAAATACCTGATGTGTCAAACTGAAAGTAGGCCTATTGGTAAGACTGATGGAGAAATAAAATAACCAAAATGAATTGAGTTGTGCTATATATTACTAATAATTTAGATCTGTTTCACAAAATTAGCTGTATAAATTTGTTTACGTAACCGATATTTCAATTTGCGTAACCAGAAAATCGGTCACATGTTTTTGAGCTGGTATCGTTAGCGGGACATTTCGTGTCCTGCTAAGGATTGTTACCATTTGGAGTAGGTTGAAAACCCCCAAAAGTTTTCGAAAAATGGGGGCTGAATATCGAAAATGGGGGAATCAAAATGGGGGCTGAATATCGATTTGTAGGTTTCTTTGTAAAAATCCAATGTGGCGGCCAAACGGTTGATATGTTATGGAACAAGTCCACTGACAATGAAAGATAATATCTGGGGCTAATACATTTTGAAGGAATCTGAGTTTAAACTTGACACCGCAAATAGTGACGGAGATACGCCATCTCGAATGACGAAAAAAATGATGAAGAAAACTTTTGCGAATTTTTTATGCTTAATCTAATCAAGCGAACTTCTAAATTTTGAAAAACCGGCAGTCAGTGCGCATATGGGATTCGTCCAAAGGATCCAAAAATGAAAACCCGAAGACGATTCGTTGAAAAATAAACAAGATATGGGCAATCGGATATTATTTGTTTGTCCCATCCATAAAACAATGTACAGTTTGGCTGCACAAACTGACTAAATCCCCACCACCCCACCATAAAAAAGAAAATAATAAAAAACTCTTAAAGAAACAATGTGTTTTGACCAAAGGTCAGAAACATGTAATAATAAAAACACAGAAACAATACATGTTTCGACCAAAGAAAATTAAAACACTTGCAGAAACAGTACGTAATACCAAACGTCCAAAGCAATAAATATATCCACAGAGGCCAACCACACCTACGTTGGCAGAATGTTTGCACCATGCACAGTTTTGGCTGCGAACTCATTAAAACGAGGGAGATCAGATTTCTTTAAGGCATCCCTTATCCAATTGGGTCAAGATTGCCTTTCGAATAAGCTTCAGACATAGCTGTTGTGTGGGCGTATTATAATAGATGTTTTCAAATTTTGTATGAATGAAGCATTGAGCATTAGTTTTCATTTTAATTACATGTATTCTATGTAAGGTTTTGTTCGTTTTTTTTGTAGCTGAAAGTGAGAAAAAAACTGAAAAGAAAGCAAGCACAACAAAAACTAAAAGTCCTCTTTCTAAAAGTTTTAAAAGAATACAGTTAACAGATGCTCAAAAGAAAAGGAGACAGACTGAACTACAAAACCAGTGTTCATCTGATAAAATAAGTGTTTATGTTACACCATGTGATACAGATGTTAATGTCCATGAAAGTTCTGATGATGAATATCATCTAACATCATCTATAGAACAATGTAGGAAACGACAAAGACTGTCATTAAACAGAAGTAGAGATAGTTCTGTTACAGCTAATATAACATTAACTGATGATTCATATGGACATAGTTTGACTGTCTCAACTAGTAGTTCCAATAGCAGTGTCTCTGTTGCTAGTAGTAATACATCTACAGCATTCTTTCCTAATTTTACATCATCGATTGATCACAGTCCACATTCAACATCTGATTCAGACTCTTCTGATAGTTATTCTATAAGTGATGTTACTGATTTACCAGAACGTAAGAGCTTGACGATAACATGGAGAGGTAAAAAAATTCATATCAGTAAACCTAAATCTTCAAGAGACAAGAATGAAGATAAAGAAGATGACTGGACATTAAAGCTGCAAATGACTGATAGCGAGGATAGCGATGATGAAAGAACGAAATCTAGAACAAGATCTCATCATTCTAGTATTAATACATCATCATTTGATAATCTTGATACACCACCAGTTTTAATTCCAATTGATGAAGATATATCAATTAAATGTATATCACCAAATTGCGACAGCAAACTACCTCCTACTCTAAGCAGACAGGAAGGTGGCAAGAAACGTTTATTAACTTCTAGAAATAAATACAAATACAGTGGCAGTAATGATAGATTTAGTCAAGCGTGTAAAACATTAGATGAGGTAGAGGATGACAAGCTTGTAACTAGTTATTTACCTGCTTATTATAACAAATCTGATAATTCTACACCCAATCCGTCATCATCTTCAATTTCAATCATTTCTATCAGTAGCTCTGATTCAGATAATGGTGACCTTCGACAGACCAAGCTTAAGAATAATAAATATTTATCGGGCCTAGAATCAAATAATCATGTAGATTTGACAAACTCAGATTATCATTCTATTATTAGACATACACCACCACAATTGGAATTACCAGAAATTGTTATATTGGATTAGATCTACTATAAACTTACTTTTATCATGGCATTTTTATTAGCCCACATTGAAATATGGTTGTCGCCCAAGTCTATCGTCTACATTTGCTTATGGAAACTCTACAAGATAAGATTATCATTCGATTGATTTGAAATTTGTACATGTTTAAGTTATGGTACTTGTTTGAACATGCATTGTACAAGAGGTAAATCTGCTTATTGCAAATCTTTTTTTGGAACCAGACATTTATTAAAATGAAAAGACCATAATTAATGCTAGATGACATCTTATGTTTCCGATTTTCATTGGATTTGTATCCGATCTGCTGTTCAACATCTGTTGATGATTAAATGCAAAATGGATAATCTAGACCTTGTTAATTGTCCCCCGCCTTTCGAAGAAAGTTGGGTGACTATTAAAATGGGTTCGTCCGTCTGTCCGTCTGTCTGTCCGTCCGTCTGTCCGTCACACTTTTTGGGACACAATAACTCTCTTCCTAATTGAGCTAGAATGTTCAAACTTGGTGTATGTGTTTATTAGGTCAATGCCTTGATGGAGTTCGAAGATGAGCATTTTCCGCTTAGGGTAAGCAGAGATAAGCAATTTGATTGGTTGATGCTTTGGGACACGATAACTTTAGTTCTAATTAAGTGAGAGTGATGAAACTTGGTGTATAGTTTCATTATAGTAATACCTTGACTAAGTTCGATAATGAGCATTTTCTGCTCAGGGTAAGCAGAGCGATAAGCATTTTGATTTGCCGAGACTTTGGAACACAATAACTCTCCTTCTAATTTACTTAAAATGTTCACACTTGGTGTATATGCTTATTAGGTCAATGCCTTGATGGAGTTCGAAGATGAGCATTTTCCGCTTAGGGTAAGCAGAGATAAGCAATTTGATTGGTTGATGCTTTGGGACACGATAACTTTAGTTCTAATTAATAGTAAGTGCAGGAGGGTTGCACCACACACAATTTTACACAAAAACAAATATATGGACAAGACATCATACTCAAAGACCACAAACATAAACAAATCAAAGAGAGTGAATGGATCCGGGGGCTAGCCGTAAGCGTCCACTGCGCTGTACAGTCCCGGGCCTGTGGTGACACAGACTTCACTCATATTTGAAAACAATTGGGAATGCAACCCAAAGAAATAATTATATAGTGTCAGCATGAGTCATGATCTATTATATGTTGCAAGAATTACGAATGCAAGCATATTGTTGTATAAATTCCGCTACACAAGTAACCACATAGTTAAATGTATCAGAAGTAGGCCTAGTTCACAAACAAATCAATAAAAGGATTGAAGTATATAAATGCATTTAGGACAAACATTGCAACCGTCACAGAAACAAAAACACAACTGAATACAAAGAAGCAAAGGAAAAGACTAGCTAGGGAGACAGCCGTCTGCTGACTGAGTGGTGTGACGTGAAACTGCCGTAATAGTTGTTATGACGTCGTGGTTTAGAAGGTGCAATTTCCCGATAAAAGGGCGATAATCTAGATAAAATTACGTTAAAATATAAAACCTATTAGTTTTAAAGACCATGTAATTGTACAAACCATAGTATAATTATTATATAATGTACCACGTAAGAAATGCAAAACAGGAATGCTAAAGAAATCGTAAGTTATTAGTGTATTCATAAAGGCCTAAAAATAAGGGCGATAATCCAGATAGGACTAGACATCTAGAAGCAATTTATATAGAATCATTATCCAATACGTAGTCAGTAATATCATTATAAGAAATGTAAAACTTGTTATGTTGAAGAAATGGAAGTTTTGAAATTTCTTTCAAAAAAAGCGTAATTGTGTACCACCTTTGGCCGTGCACTTAAAATTAAGAGTTTTTATTCGGGAAAGAAATAGTTCTTTATTGTTGCATATTTTTATACGTCCACATTCATAATGTGAACGTATTATGCCGTCGCCCCTGTCTGTGTGTGTGTGTGTGTGTGTGTGTGTGTGTGTGTGTGTGTCTGTGGTTCGCCTACAGGCCGCAATTCTTCATGGATTTTCTTCAAACTTGGTATACTTATTCCTTATACCCCAAGAAAGATCCCTATTGTTTTTGGGGAATGCCCGACCCCCAGGGGCCGAGCCACGCCCATTTCTAGTATTTGTTTGTTTGTCGTCTACAGGCCACATTTCTTAACTTATAATTTTGAAACTTAGCATACACATTCTTTGTACCCTAAGGAACATCCCTGTCATTTGGGGTGTATGCCCCAGGGGCAGAGCCACGCCCATTTTCTTTTCGTGTGTCTTTGTGTCGCCTACAGGGCGCAATTCTTACTGGATTTTCTTCAAACTTGGTATACGTATTCCTTATACCCTAAGGAAGATCTCTATTGTTTTTGGTGCATGCCCGACCCTCAGGGACAGAGCCACGCCCATTTCTAGTATGTATTTGTTTGTCGTCTACAGGCCACATTTCTTAACTTATAATTTTGAAACTTAGCATACACATTCTTTGTACCCTATGGAACATCCCTATCATTTGGGGTGTATGCCCAACCCCCTGGGGCAGAGCCACACCCATTTTCTTATCGTGTGTCTTTGTGTCGCCTACAGGCCGCAATTCTTATTGGATTTTCTTTAAAACTTTGTATACTTACTCTTTATACTCTAAGGATGATCCCTATCGTTTGGGGTGCATGCCCAACCCCCCAGGGGCAGAGCCACGCCCATTTTCAATTTGTGTGTCTCTGTGTCGCCTAGAAGCCGCAATTCTAACTGTATTTTCTTAAAACTTTGTATACTTACCCTAAGGATGATCCGTATTGTTTTTTGGTGCATGCCCGACCCCCAATGGCAGAGCCACGCCCATTCCTTGTATTTATTTGTTTGTCGTCTACAAGCCACATTTCTTAACGTATCATCTTGAAACTTTGAATGATTATGCTTTGTACCCTAAGGAACATTTCTATCATTTGGGGTGCATGCCCAACCCCCAGGGGCAGAGTCACGCCCATTTTCTTTTTGTGTGTCGCCTACAGGCCACAATTCTTAATCGGTCATCTTGAAACTTAAAATACTTATTCCTTATACCCTAAGGATGACCCCTTTTGTTTTGGGTGCATGCCCGACCCCCATGGGACAGCAACACCCATTTGGTTTATGTATTCCTTATAGCCTGAGGGCGTCCACTATTGATTTTGACGAATGTCCCGACCCCTAGGGTCAGAGCCACGCCCACTTTTTGCCTTTAGTGTTAGGAAGGCACAATTCTGAATGGATTATCTTGGTATAGTTATTCCTTATACTCTAAGGACGGCAACTATTAATGTTGGTGCACGACCCTCAACGCTAAACAAACCAAACGCCTAGCCTTCTTGACAAAGTACCATATCAATCAAAGTAGGAATGTGGACGTATATTGTAGCGTTAGCGTTATGTTTAAAAATCGTAATGCCTGTGAATAGAAAACATTGTATAGTGTCGTATCTGGTATGTTACTATGAGCTGACGGATATTTTACTACTTCAAAACCAAATTTGTCCGTTTTATCGAATATACCGACATTAAATTTGTTATTAATTATATTGATGTCCAAGTCAAGGACAGATGCATTAATAGTGCCAGAATTTTCTTTATTTAATATAAGTTCAGGAGGATATATTTCATCTTTGTATTTATTGAAATTACCATTATCATTGATAGGTGTTATGTCATCAATGTAACGGAAGGTATAATTTAGACTTTTTGCTACCTTGTAATCTGTTTTTCTTTTATGGTCTTGAAAGTCGAATTCGTATTTATATAAATGTGCATTTGCCATAAATGGGGCGGGGTCAGTTCCCATTGGTAAACCAATAGTTTGTTGTATTATCTGATCCCCAACCTCAAATATGGCATTGTCAATGAGAAAATGTATAATATTTTGAAATTTTTCTTTATCGAAAACTACAGTATTGGCATTGCGCCGTTTTATGATCCATCTTGCATCTTGTGAGTAGATGGCCATCAGATTTCTGCCTTTTCCAAAAGCACCATTAAAGGCCTTATCCACGAACCAATCCAAATTCTTTTTAAGGTCTGCATGTTGTAGCATAGTATATAAAGTAGAAAAGTCGAAAGTTTCTATTGATTTTGCATTGTCTTTTTGATTGATTTTATCTAAAGTGTCTACTATTGGTTTATTTTTATCAATTATAAGTGAGAGTGATGAAACTTGGTGTATAGTTTCATTACAGTAATACCTTGACTAAGTTCGATAATGAGCATTTTCTGCTCAGGGTAAGCAGAGCGATACGCAATTTGATTTGCCGAGACTTTGGAACATAATAACTCTCTTTCGAATTGAGTTAAAATGTTCAAAATTGGTGTGTATGCTTATTAGGTCAATGCCTTGATGGAGTTCGAAGATGAGCATTTTCTTCTTACGGTAGGCAGAGATAAGCAATTTTTGGATGACACTTCGTGTTCAGTTTGATTGGTCGATACGTTTGAAAAAAATAAATGTGCGATTAATTAATATGTGTCATCTATTTATTTTGGGATTTCGGCGGGGGACATCAGTCTCACTGTTGGCTTCTTATCATGACATCGGCAACAATGACAATTGAGGCTATAATGGTTTAAAATAAAGTTTTCTCGACTAAGACTACTTAAAGTGAAGCAATTTGACTGAAAGTGAAATTTCCAGCAAATTCCTCTTACATTAATTTTTACACGCCCACATTTTATGTGGATGTATTATGCTGCAGTGTTTAAAATTTACGTTGGTACGTCGGCCCGGCGCCAATAAATAGCTGGATGGGCCGACATCTTTTTATTTTGAAAATACCCACACAACAACATGACGTTACTTTTACGTAAAATTTACGTAAAAATGGTCAGTTAGTTTACCATCAGTTTGCTCATCTTCTTAATGAAAATGTAACGCCAGGAAATGATGTTAATTTAACGTAAAATTTACGTCATTTTTACGTTAAATTTTCTGACGCAAATCTAACGTCAAGTTTACGTCATATTTTGACATAAAAAAAGGAAAAAAAACTTTACATTAGATTTGCGCCAGAAAATGATGTAAAAATAAGGTAAAAATGACGTAAACTTTACGTTAGATTAACGTCATTTCATGACATTACATTATCGTTAAGAAGATGAGCAAAATGATTGTAGCCTGACCAACCATTTTGACGTAAATCTGACGAAAATATAACTTCAATTTTTGACGTTAATCTAACATGATTAAAACTAACCGACCATGGAAATCAGGGTCATGATTCTCAGAGTAAAATGTTGGCTCAACTAACCTGCAGACCCGGGATTGGTACATGCATTGATCAGGATTTCAAAGCAGTAGGACTTTACACCCCATTTCATTTCATTGTATATCTAACATAAAATTTTAAAAATCACTTTTTTTGTATATCTTTAATGAGTATGTAGAAATATAACCCTTGAAATGTTAACAGTCAATCAATAACTTTTTGAAATTGCAAATTCATATATCACCTTTTTTTGTATATCTTTAATGAGTATGTAGAAATATAACCCTTGAAATGTTAACAGTCAATCAATAACTTTTTGAAATTGCAAATTCATATAATTACAACAAAAAGTCAACATAATATCTAAATTTTATTAAAAAAAAAAAAAAAAATACAATTGTTAAAAGTAATCATACATCGTGAAATGGTGATAATTGACAAGAATACAAACAGGGTGACCATACACAAAACCATTACTATAAAAATTTGTCTCGACAGCAGGGCTACGGCATACTCAATCTCGTTCCCAGAGGCAGCCGCGGAGCCGAAGGCCTCTGGCACATTAGACCGTCCATTTTTTCCAATTTTTTTTCAAACCTAAGCCCCGCCCATTCTGACCTCTGATTGGTCAATCTTTTTGGGTCGATTTCTCAAAAACTAGAGGTCGGATCGTCGTTTCGTTTGTTGTAAAATGATCCTTGAGTCAAAGTCAACTCGCTGACATAAAAAAATTGGATCCTAAACGAACAAATTTAAGTTTTTAAAAAGATCTATTTTTTCTAGGCGTGGGTATATTTTTAAGTGATTCGGTCATCCAGGCACGTAAAATCAGGGGCGTACGACGCAAATAAACGAGAAATTTCGCGCATAGGAATTACATGTCATTTTCCGGGAAAATGGGTACCCCGATTCACCAGAGAAATTTCTTCAAAATTTTTTCTGGTTTCGAGATTGCGGCATACTTTTATATCTTATATCAAATTCCATCAAACTGCCAAGAAATGTTTCACACACACATCAAAGTGTACACAGGACCTTGGTTTTTTGTCCATTCCTATGACTAGTCACCTACCCATGTCAGATCCTCTGTCCTGCATCACTGACATTTGAAAATGTTCATTAGCCACGGAATAGGACGTTAAACCCCAATTCATTTCATTTCATTCCATCAATGCCTTGAGCAAACGAGATAGAGGCTACATGTATAGGTTTTGGCCAAATTTGGTCATTCTAAGAACATATTATATGGGAAGATCTAAATACAAGCTAAAACCTTTTAATCGACCCATCTCCTTTATATTATTGGGTCATACAAAATAAAAATACAAAATGTATAAATATATTTTGACTTTAACATTGACTTTCTAGTTTATTTAAGGATGATTATTATAAAATATAAAAAAAAGGTTGGCATACGTGTATGTTGCTCCACAACATTTAGGCTGGAAGACCTTTCAGGCAGTGCAAAAAGAATAATTACGTACTGGTATATAATATTTGTGGGGATTTTTGTTTTACCTTACATGTAGCCCTATTTGACAAAATCTTATCTTAGTCCTGAAATGACCTAGTTTATGTTGAGTGGACATTAAACCCCATTTTTTTCTCGCTCCCTTTTTGATGGTGCCACAGCCAGTTTTTTTGTCTATGTGGGTAAGACGCTGTCTCGTTAGCCTGGAGGTCGGGCGTTCGATCCCTGCATTGGCTGAGAAAGTTCATCCAGATTTTCTGGGGTGGTTTCCCGTTGTCAATGATGCAGAATGGAGGGCATGACAAGGACAACTGTCTAGTCGTTCGGATGAACGAAAAAAAAACGACGTTCCGTGTACACATTGACGGGCACGTCAAAGATCCCTTGGCAGTTGATATAAGAGTAGGCCGTAGCGCCGCTGTCTGGGCAAATTTCCCTATAGACCCATCTTTATTAGCCCAGTCTATGAGCAGAACAGTAGGATGTTAAACCTCATTTCATCCAGATTTCCTGACGAGGTTTCCCCTTGTCGTTTGAACGGGACAAAAAAAAAATGACGTCCTGTGTACACATTGGCATACACGTAAAAGATCCCTTGGCAGTTGGAATTAGATTTAAGAGTAGGCCATAATGCCGCTGCCCGGGCAAAATAACCCACATAGCGCACTATATGATGTAGATCCGTCTTCATTAGCCCAGTTTATGAGTAGAACAGTAGGACGTTAAACCTTATTTCATTTCATTTCACGTTTTTGTTAATATTTTGTCTATAAATAGTCTACAGGTTGCTGTTAGTAACAGTTTTTGTTGCATCTCAGTATGATCCCCCATTGTAATCTTGATTAAATAACCATACCAGTGTGTGCACATTTTAACAATTGATAAATAATCAGAATTGTTTCATGTCTGAGTCCCAGAGGCAGAGCCACATCAACTCTTCGTGTTTTTTTGTGGGGCCGGGGGGACTTTGTATATTTATTCCTTATGCCGTAAGGATATTAACAACTATCAATTTCGTTGCATGGCTCAAGGGGTGGTGCCACACCCACCTTTTAATGTTTTGTCCATAAATATTATACAGGTTACAATTATGAACAGATTTTGTTCAAGTTGCCTAAAAGAACGCTTAAGATTTAGTATTTGGTTAACTTAAATGAATTTTCTTTTATTATGGTTGGATACCTAACAATCAAAAACTAACATTTATTTAATCGTTGTTATCCTGATATTAAACTGACATTTGTTTAAATAAGAAAATTAACGATAAAAAAATAACAGTAATTTAATAGTTAGTATCCTGACATTTTAAAACTGACATTTGTTTTACGTTAGACAACAATTATTAGGTTTATGTTAGATTCACGTTAGAAAACTAATGTTAAATTAACAATTAAAATTATGACATAAAACTAACATTACATTAACGTTAGATAACTAACGTTATATTAACGTTAGATTTACGTCAGAAAACTAACCATAAAATAACGGTTAGAAACCTGACGTAAAATTTATGTCCGATTAACGTTAGAATTATCATCAATAACACATGTATAATTATTTTGTCTGAATTCTGATTATTTAACAATTGTTAGATTGTGCGCACACTGGTATGGTTATTTAATCGAAAAATATTGGTAAGAAACCGTCATAAAATTTACGTTAGATTTACGTCATTTTCTGACGTAAAAGTAACCATAACCATTATGACGTAAAAGTAACGTAAATTTTACCATTATTGGACGCTAACCAAAATCTAACCATAATGACGTAAAAGTAACGTAAATCTAACCATCCATGTTTACTGGGTTAACTTCAAAAGTTTAAATATTAATGTGAACAGTCAATCATAATTTTGAAACGTTGTAGAACTAACACCTACAGAACTTCAAGATATTTGGGCGGGGTTAGTGTACATGTGTTTTATTAATATGTATTGGGCCCACAAGTTAATGTTAGGACCCACAACTTTCATGAATAATATCAACCATCGGGTCCTGTTGGCCTACAACTTTTCTTACCGAATTTTAAACACTGCTATGCTGTCTCCCCTGTCCGACCACAATTTGTTATGGAAACCCTACCGGTCACAAATTTTTCTGGATTTGGCCCATCTCACACATATCTTGTTTCCGTTCGATATGGGCATGTTTTGAACCATAACACTTCATGGATTATGGCTCATGATTATCCAAAAACCACGTTTGAAGCTTTTGGACACCCCAGATGTCACAATTTGCATCCAATTTTGATGAAACTTGAAATGCATGTTTATAACCGAAAGATCTTGGTTCCGTCGGATAATCACGCATATCGGATTGTAACTTTCTGAATTCTGATGTTTTAGCTTGTTGTTCCTCCTGAGGTCACAATTAATATCCTATTTAAAAAAAAATTCAAATATATCACCAACACCATAATATTGGTTAAGTTCGAATTTCGTGAAAATCGGACCAAAACTGCTGCACAAAATGGCTGGGTGTAAAAAAAAAATATGGTATATCAAGGTTGCGGCCACCAAGGAGGCGAGAATTTTTATCCAATTTTGATGAAACTTTAAATTTATGCTTATATCACAAAAATCTGGTTTTGTTTTAACAATCGTGCATATCCGCACGATTATGTCACCCGGCAGATTCTGAAAAAGGACACCAGAGGCTACTAAATCAATCCTAAAAAAAATAGACAATTTCCAGGTTCAGTCAAAATATTGGGTTTAATGACCAGACTAATTGCTTTGATGATGAATAAATCGGTTTGACGTATGTTCTGGTGTCTTGGAGAACTCAGAATAAGCGGGCTGTGATCTATCAAAAAAGTTCCAAATATCCAGTTCCAGACTGGATTCCAAGCCAATCAAAAGAGCTTGACAACATCCCCACCATTATTAAGGTTATTGCCGCAAATTATGCACGTATTCATGGCGAAATATATGTACGGCTCTTTTCGCATTTAAAGAAACTTTCAAATATCTGAGGAAAACCCAGACTGGATTTCAAGCCAATCACCAGATTGGATTCCAGTCCAATCAGTCAGCGGGCGGAGTGTCTAGAGTGCCGCGCTTCGACCTCTCGCTGGCCGGTCACCTCTGGCTTGAGGCTGTGGTTTCGATCCCTGGTGTGAGCGTATGTGGCATGGAGATGGGGGCGCCTTCTCAACCTCGTGGGTTTCCTCCGGGCACTCCGGTTTCCTCCCACTGCTAAAGACCCCTACGCGCAGGCGAATTATTGAAATCAAATTAAACCATATGTTAGTCCCGAAATGACCTAGTTTGTGTCGAGTGGACGTTAACCCCATTACTCTCTCTCTCTCTCTCTCCCTCTCTCTAATCAGCCACTGCATGAAGTGTAATTCTTGCATCCATATCTGATTAGACACATGACAGACCCCGGAGCAAGTTGGCCGGTTGTAATGTTATCATTTTAAAACAGGTAGTGATAGGCCTGTATCAACATAGCACCTACTGTTTGAGTCATGGTAAATAATAAACGGATTTCTTCGATTATGAACAAACTAGTTAACTTTGGTTATTATAAACTTACCCGTGTGTTTGAAATAAACTCCCGTTAAATAAAATCCATTGCATCACTAAATATTCCAACGAATAAAAACAGTTCTCTCTTGAAAAATTGAAATCCCACAAACTTACGGCTAAGAAAAATAGCAATGGAGGCTGGTTACGTCACACCTCGGGAGATATCACTTTGTATTAGGGGTGACTGCATAGGCCATGTGGCATTTTTTACGACAATTCAAGTTTGATTTAAGCGCATCTCGACTCGGCATGGAGTTCGCACACATAACAACCTGTATTTTTTTTTTAATATGTTTCCGTCTTAATTATTTGATTAGCGGCTCGGATGGGAGAATTTTCTTTTTAACACGCACGAGGCACAAAAATAACTACAATCGTTTCACGGGCTTTAAATATTACCCATCTTTAATATATGATAATATTATTATTTAACATATGTGCAGGCCATTTACAATTAATGTTCCGCTTCTTACTTGGTCTTACGGGCTTATCGGCATTGTATACCCACCCAATGCCAATAGGCACTTTGAACCCTGCCGCAACACGCTTAAAAATGTTACTGAAACGGTTATTATTTGATCGAAAAAATGAGATAAAATTAATGATACACTCAGACACTTCGGAGGTGTGCTTCGTGATTCTTGTTAAGCTATTAATAACATAAAGAAGATATTAAAATTTATATTTTATATATAGGGAATCTCCTACGAGTGTTTTTGATGTCAAAAAATATCAACACAAGTTGATAATGTAAAAAAAACGAGGCTCTGCCGAGTTTTTTTTACTTTATCAACGAGTGTTGATATTTTTTGATATCAAAAAACACGAGTTGGAGATTTTATTTATCACCCAATCCTTTCTTACATGCAGAAATAAACAAATATAATTCTTTGGTATAAATTTCACCTTTACTGGACCTAATTTCATTACTGCACTGAACAAAAACTTGTGTTGGATCGCAACACAAGTACTTGTGTTAAAACTAATCTACACAAGTTTGTGTTGTTTTGCATTGCATTTACACAAACTTGTGTAGATTTGTAAAAATCTTGTGTGTTTTCATATCAGTAACACAACTATTGTGTAGGCCTACCGTCAACCAAAGATTTTTTTTTTTTTTTGTTTTTTTTTTTTTTTTTTTGTTTACAAAGTCAGAATTCAGGAGTTCACAAGTTTAAGAAAAGTAATAAAATAAAAGGTTTAATTCAAATCCCGAAAATTACATGGGGTTCTTCACTGGAAGAGTGTGCGCACTAATTAATCAGATAATTGCCAGGCAGACTTGAATGTTAATTGGTGTTAAGTTGTCTATAAAGATGAAATGTCTGGTTGTCTTTTTTTTATTGATCCAATAAACTGATATATCAAAGGAATATATAGTGTACATGTGGTTTTCAGCACCCTTGTGTTTGTCAAAATTGATTCAATGTGCATTGGAAAACAATGAGTAAAACTCTTAGTAATGTAATTGGTTGATGTAATCGAAATTGGACAGTATATTGGTTAACTAAACAGTAGCCAATCAAATTTAATTAATCTTCCAGATTTGTCTCATAATTGATTTATTGATACAATGGTTCTCCAAGTTATGTATACTCTATTTGATATTTTATCAGCGACATTCAGTTAGACATTTAACTGTAGGACGCCATGTTTCGTAGTAGTGTCAACCGAGAGTGATATTTTTAAAAATATAATTGTCACACAGTATACCGCAGGTTTGTAAAATTTAAAAAAAAAAACCAAAAAAAAACCCGGGTTTTTAATTTAGCATCGATTTATTGTTTATATGTATATTACTAATAATTAAAAACAAACAAGTCAGACCAAGACTTGTTCTAGAACCTCGTAATCTTCAACGTACGTTATTCGTAGAATATTTTTCTGGGTGTTAGAGACTAACTCAGAACTATTAAACCGGAAGTGTGTATTTGATAATGGCGGACAAGAATTTTTTTTTGATTGTTTCTAAAGCGTCCCGGACCCGGTAATTCAGCAGTCTAACGAATTTGTCTTAATTTTTCTGAAAACGTGCTTTATTAATATTATTCGGTGCTACATCATTGTTCAAATACTTGTACTTGCAAAAAACAACACCAACTTGGACCAGCAGGTAAGAATTTCTCTTCATTTTATAACTCGCCAGGCAGCCATCTTTGTTTCGGGCAAAATGAGAAATACGTGTATATCAGGCATGGATACCTATAGCTAGATACTAACTTTTGTACTAGTTTAATTGGAATTTAATCTTAATTTAAACATATTTTATTGTTCTAAGTAACAAGTGGATAAGGCACAAGTTTTACAACTTAGAACGCCATCTCCAAAATGTAATCTTATCTGTGTAAAAGAAAAAACAAACAAACAAATCAGCTTTTTATTTTTATATTAATCAATGCAACGTACTGATTCAGAAACTAACACCTGCCGTCTGAAGTTTCTCTATAATTTCTTCTTTTTTTATACGCCCACATTTTCATGTGGACGTATATTGTCGTCGCCCCTGTTCGTCCGTCCGTCCGTCCGGACGTCCGTCCGTCCACAATTGTTTGTGAACAGTCTACAGGTCACAATTTTTATCCGATTTCAATGAAACTTGAAATATAGGTTTATCACCCTAAGATCTCGGTTCCTTTCGATATTGGCATGTATCGGACCGTAACTTCATGGGTTATGGCCCCTGATTGTACGAAAAATGACGTTTTTTAGCTTGTGAACAGTGTAGAGGTCACAATTTTGAACCGATTTGGATGAAACTTGAAATGCATGTTTATAAACCAAAGATCTTGGTTCCTTTCGATATTTGCGCCAATTGGATCGTAACTTCCTGAATTATGGCCCCTGATTGTCCGAAAAATCGCCCATTTTAGCTTGTGGTCCCTCTGGAGGTCAAAATTGTTATCCGATTTAAAAAACCGTTTGATTATATCACCATGCCATGGTTATGAAGGTTGAGTTCGAATTTCGTGAAAATCGGACCAAAATTGACGGACAAAATGGCCGCCATTTGTACGCGAATAGTGTGAAAATATGTTATATCAAGGTTGTGAACAGTGTAGAGGTCACAATTTTGAACTGATTTGGATGAAACTTGACATGCATGTTTATAACCCAAAGATCTTGGTTCCTTTCGATATTTGCGCCAATCGGATCGTAACTTCCTGAATTATGGCCCCTGATTGTCCGAAAAATCGCCCTTTTTAGCTTGTGGTCCCTCTGGAGGTCAAAATTGTTATCCGATTTAAAAAAACGTTTGATTATATCACCGTTTCATGGTTATGAAGGTTGAGTTCGAATTTCGTGAAAATCGGACCAAAATTGACGGACAAAATGGCCGCCATTTGTACGCGAATAGTGTGAAAATATGTTATATCAAGGTTGTGAACAGTGTAGAGGTCACAATTTTGAACTGATTTGGATGAAACTTGACATGCATGTTTATAACCCAAAGATCTTGGTTCCTTTCGATATTTGCGCCAATCAGATCGTAACTTCCTGAATTATGGCCCCTGATTGTCCGAAAAATCGCCCATTTTAGCTTGTGGTCCCTCTGGAGGTCAAAATTGTTATCCGATTTAAAAAAAAAGCGTTTGATTATATCACCGTGCCATGGTTATGAAGGTTGAGTTCGAATTTCGTGAAAATCGGACCAAAATTGACGGACAAAATGACCGCCATTTGTACGCGAATAGTGTGAAAATATGTTATATCAAGGTTGTGAACAGTGTAGTGGTCACAATTTTGAACCGATTTGGATAAAACTTGACATGCATGTTTATAACCCAAAGATCTTGGTTCCTTTCGATATTTGCGCCAATCGGATCGTAACTTCCTGAATTATGGCCCCTGATTGTCCGAAAATTCGCCCTTTTTAGCTTGTGGTCCCTCTGGAGGTCAAAATTGTTATCCGATTTAAAAAAACGTTTGATTATATCACCGTTTCATGGTTATGAAGGTTGAGTTCGAATTTCGTGAAAATCGGACCAAAATTGACGGACAAAATGGCCGCCATTTGTACGCGAATAGTGTGAAAATATGTTATATCAAGGTTGTGGTCACAATTTTGAACCGATTTGGATGAAACTTGACATGTATGTTTATAACCGAAAGATCTTGGTTCCTTTCGATATTTGCGCCCATCGGGTCATTACTTCGTGAATTATGTCCCCTGATTGTACGAAAAATCACCCTTTTTAGCTTGTTGTGCCTCTGGAGGTCACAATTATTATCTGATTTAAAAAAAAACAGGTTTGATTATAAAAACCAAACAAATTCTAATGATTTTCTGATAATTCCTTAATATGTGACAACTCTTGTTGACTGCCCGGACGATTTGGCTGCTGTGTGGGCGTATGTTTCTTTGCCTGGCAACCTATTTTTCAGTCCTTGATGTTAGCATATAGGCCTACTCCACAAAGAAAAACTGGTAAGAATTTCATTTTCTTTTAATATATTTTTTTTAATAATATCACTATCAGTAGTAATATCCAGTCAAGAGAGAGGGGAAATCGGGTTTTAATTTCACTTAACAGAACTGTGCGATAAACATGTCCTTGTATTAAATTGGTGGAATCAAGTAGGCCCATGCATGATATATATCCTAGAATCAAGTAGGTCTGGTCTCCCATTTCCGCCATTTTTCTGAGCACTGACCATTGTGTATGTTGTGTTTATATTAATTCGACATAAACTTTGGAGTTGTTGTTAGTGTTTGCTGCATAACAGAATGGTCTATTTCAAATATATTTGCATAAGTATAAACGTAAATCGGCAGTGCTGGACACACTAGCAGAAGGATTCTGCTGAATCAATCAGCGCTAAATTCATGTAGTGTGTACACTGACATTCGCCCAAATCAAACAGGTTTGATATATTTGGCTGAACTATATTTGATTGGTGTGCTCGCTTTGTTGAAGCATTCGTCTGGTTTTAGAATTCATTAGCCAATAAGCACACATTCATATCAAGAAGTCACATGAATTTTTTGAAGACAAATGTTAAATCATGTGACCTAAAAGGTAATGTAACTGTCAACTGAGTGGTGAATCTGAGGAGGGAGAGAGAGATGTGGTTTAACGTCCACTCAACACAAACTAGGTCATTTTGGGACTAACATATGGTTTAATTTTATTTCAATAATTCGCTTGCACGTAGGGGCCTTTAGCAGTGGGAGGAAACCAGAGTGCCCGGAGGAAACCCAAAAGGTTGAGAAGGCGCCCCTATCTACATGCCACATGCGCTTACACCAGGGCTCGAAACCACAGCCGCAAGCCAGAGGTGAGCGGCCAGCTAGAGGTCGAAGCGCGGCACTCTAGACAACTAGGCCTGGAGTATCCACTCATTTGTGCCAATTGAATTGGGCAAATAATTTGAGCACATCATTCTTGTGTGTCCACAGCTTTACTAGAGAAGTCTGTATTTTCTAAAAACCAACAATGGGGCATACCCAGAACAAAAATATAAGGCCATACCATGCTATCGGGTTACATGAACGCCAATGGGACTGCAGGTTTTTGGTTCCATGGAACAATACAAATGCACTTTCTCAGGAAAAACTGAGAGCAAATCCGCCACCTCCAGAATAGCAACCCGCACCTTACTCACTCAGCCACATGGCTATCGTCTAATCACTGTGACAGTCCAGTCAAATGACAAACAAGGGTTATTAAAATAGATTTTCACGGCTTATGTAAAATCTTCGGAATTCAAATGGTTTTGGATACCGTAGATATTTTAGTTTCAATTTCATATCACACAGTTTGTATATGGTAAGATATCTTAAACAGTTAATTACATGTCACATATTCATATTTTTCAGTTTCCATATTAGATGCCATAGCAAATAAAACATCATATAATAAAATAAGAAAAAAAAATATATGGGAGAAGAAAGAGCTGAAAGAATGAGGTTTTTGGAGGGTGAGTGTTCAATTCTAATAGAAAAGATTGTTGATATGGTAATTTGAAATCTCACCATTAAATGTGTTTGGCACAATGTAGCCCGGTTGGAGCGGAGGTGACATTAGCCTCCATTTCAGTTTATTTTTTTGAAATATAAAATTCAATTTAGTATAGTAAAAGTATACACACACATGTATGTGCACATATGACTGTCTCATTTGTGGAGAGTCGAGGTGGGTAAGACGCTGCAGGTTTGCTCCCAATGTTGACATAGAAAATTCAGGATGGAGGGCCTGACAAGGACATTCGTCTAGTTGTTCAGATTGAACAACAAAACATGGTCCTGTGTTCACATTGGCATGCATGTAAAAGATCCTCTGGCAATTGTAATTTGATACAAGAGTATGCCTTAGGGTCGCGGTACCGTGCAAAATTTCAGTCCAAAATCTCAAGGCCTTTTTGTGACTTCTAAGGGGGTGGGGGTGAATTGCCGGTTGGATGGCTGGATGGTTAGGACATGAGCGCTGTATCATAAAGCTGCGGGTCCTCCGGTTGCTCTCACTCCTAATGACCCCTCAGCGCAAGCGAATTATTGAAATAAAATTAAACTGTATGTTGGTCCCAAAATGACCTAGTTTGTGTCAAGTGGATGTTAAACCAAATTTCTATCTTTCTCTGACTCTAACCCATTTCATTTGAACATTATATTCTGTCTGGGCCTGTAACTTGACAAGACAAAAGGAGTGTTACACAAAGTTGAAACAAAATAGAAACTAAGTCTCAATGTGGCAAAATAAATTGTTTATTTAAACATCATGAACCATATAGAAAGTATTCTTATTTCCCACTTTTTATTTTTTAGGCTGAAGCACCCTCGGAGGAGAATTTAATGAATGATAAAAAGAAGAGAAACCAAGCATCAATTTATTTTATAATTCTGGAAAAGAATGCATTTGACCCAATTTTAAATATTTATTTTTTGTTTTAAATGTTAAGTATTCTTCGAAAACACAATTAGATTTTTAATCCTCTGATTAATTTCTGTATAATATAGAAAGTAAAGTGACATATAAATCGCGTAAAATTTGGTCGGAAATCATAAAAGTATTTAATAGACATTATCAAGAAACCAAATGTAGATCAGATATACCCAGAATTACAAAAAACCTTGACCTACATTATGGTGACTTTTCCTTGCTTATGAAACGAACTAAGGTTTAATATCCCACTTTTCTGTGTTATTAGGGTGATTCTGCCTTACAGTCTACTCTTATATCTAATATTTCAACTGTCAAGGGTTCATTAAAGGGAACTCAGGGGGGTCGAATGGTTAACAGGCACACATTGGATCAGGAGGTCTGGCAATGAGTCAAATATGCCAATTGTCAAGGGTACTTTAAAGTGAACACAGTCAAAGTGGCTTTGATTCAGGCTTGTACCCAGTTTGTGTCAAGTGGACGCTTAACCTCATTTCTATCTCTTCTTTAAAATACACGGCAATGTGTACATTAGATCGCGGTTTTTTGTCCTATCCAAACAATTATATATTGTCCCTTCCCACGTCCTGCACTTCTGACATGGAGGAACTATGCTTGGAACTCCAGTTGAAATTTCTCGGCCAACGCCTTATACTCACCGTGGCTTCCCATTGCTTATGATTTGTAATTGTATATAAATATTTTGTACATATTATTCAATATTTGCCATTGTCTCTCATATTTTTATATTTTAATCCTGCAGTCTTGATGCTTTTCTCCTTATGTACAAAATATTCATTTTGTTCGGGTTTTTTTTCCTAATGAGGAAAGAGTTCTACACCATTTTATTACTACTGTAAAATAGGTCATTTTTCTTTTGTTAATTTTCTGTGTATGCTAGTTATTTCTAGATTACCCACTAATCACTTGTAATTCGACTTATAACACTTTTCACTGTTTGAAAGTAATTCAAATAAGTGGATAATTTATCTTATTAGTGCTTGGTATATATCTTATTAATTTAAATATATTTGAATTATATATTTTGGGGGTATGGGGTAGGGATACTGTCTTTATATGCTTAGTTCTTGTTGATGCTTTGCTCCCTATATGTACAAAATATTCATTTTGTTTGGGGTTTTTTTCCTAATGAGGAAAGAGTTCTACACCATTTTATTACTACTGTAAAATAGGTCATTTTTCTTTTGTTAATTTTCTGTGTATGCTAGTTATTTCTAGATTACTCAATAATCACATGTAATTCGACTTATAAAACTTTTCACTGTTTGAAAGTAATTCAAATTAGTGGATAATTTATCTTGTTAGTGCTTGGTAAATATCTTATTAAATTTAAATATATTTGAATTATATATTTTGGGATTATGGGGTAGGGATACTGTCTTTATATGCTTAGTACTTGTTGATGAGTAAAGAAAAATTTAAATAGCTATTTTATAGTTTGTGATTTGAGGGTGGGGGGGGCGTTATTTAACACAATTTTATTAATATTATTTTTCTGTTAACATTCCAAATATCATTTTATGAATAAAAATAATTTAACAAAAAAAAATTATTGTTACCTCATTTATCAAACTTTGCAGGTTAAACAGAGCAAAAGGGGGGATGCTGCATGGGAAAAGTTGCTATATTGGATATAAAGTGAGGGAAATACAACACAAGTTTTTGTTGATGGTTATACACAAGTTTGTATATGAAACCACACAAGTTTCAGAAATTTCAACACAAGTTTCAGATATTTCAACACAAGTTTCAGAAATTTCAACACAAGTTTCAACACAAGTTTCAAAAATTTCAACACAAGTTTCAGAAATTTCAACACAAGTTTCAGAACTTTCAACACAAGTGTTGTGTAGATTTTCACACAAGTTTCAACACAAGTTTGTGTTGTTTGACAAATTTTAACACAAGTCTTGTGTTGTTTCAGTATTTAACACAAGTTTGTGTTGTTTCAACACAAGTTTGTGTTGTTAAATAGTAACAGCCAACTTGTGTTGAAACTCAACTCAAGTTTTTTTTCAGTGTGCGTAGTGATACATCAGTTTTTTGACTGCAATTTAGCTATTGCAAAGTCCTATATATTGACCCAGTATTTCCTTCAAAGTCAATTAAATAAAAACAGTTTCTTTTTAACAAAAAAAAAGTCACTTTTTATTTAAAATAAGTGGTTTCTTTAACCAATCAAATTCATGTAAAGCGATATCTCCTAAGGAGATATCGCAGTAGATTATGTAATTTATCATACAAGCGATATCTACTGTCAAATAAGATATTGGGTGATAAATGACTTTATCAGTGATACTTTCATTCTTAATTAAAATTTGATAGACTGGCGATCAATGGATTCAATATAAACGGTGCCTTTACGAAACACTTACCCATAAATGGTAATTGTCCCGCCCTACTGGATGACGCATTAGACTTTCTTTATAGGAGAGAACTCGTCTGATTTAACCTTAGACAACATTCGAGAGAGCCAAGGGGAAGTTCACCCCTGGAGCTAGCCCAGCTTACGGGTCGGACGCAGACAACATTCGAGAGAGCCAAGGGGAAGTTCGCCCCGGGAGATGGCCTGGCTTACTGGCTGGATGCAGCCGCCAAGATGAAACCGTAGACAAGACATTATAGAAGTTCCGAGGGAGACGGCTGGGCGAAATGGCCAGGGTATACATCATAGGTTTTAATCGTGGTTAATGTTTTATATACCTAAAGAACATTAGTTGTATCTGTGCTGTAGAATATATTATTGTAACATATAAAGAATATCTCAAGAGTACAGAAAAGAGTTGAATTCTTATTGATCACAACGTCAAGTCCTACCTAGAAAAACGACAGTGTGACACGGAAGATTTGGCCGTACAGACACAGAGTGTCACAGTTGTCGATTTGGTACCGTGACACAAGATAGTGTCACAGTCCCGCAACGTGAAGTCCGATGAAATGCCCTAGACGTCATTGGAGTCCGTGACCAGGATAGTCCCGACATTATCCTACCCGTAGTGTCACAATAGTTGTGGACGACATCACCAATAGTTGTGGACGACTCCACCAACGGTTGTGGACGACATCACCAATAGTTGTGGACGACTCCACCAACGGTTGTGGACGACTTCACTGTGGACGACTTTGCTTATGGACGACTTGACTGGTACCCGCCAAAATATGCGTCAAATTTAAACCAACCTCGCTTCAGTGTGTTGGTTTCGTCCAATATGTGACGAAAGCAATGTTGTTATATCCACTCTGTCGAAATTACAAGTAAATATTCAAATTTTTCAAGAGGGAACTGTTTATATTCGTTGGGATATTTAGTGGTGCGATGGATTTTATTTAACGGGAGTTCATTTCAAACACACAGGTAAGTTTATAATAACCAAAGTTAACTAGTTTGTTCATAATCGTAGAAATCCGTTTATTATTTACCATGACTCAAACAGTAATACTATTACTATACTGGAACAATTACTACGACAGGAACACATCTAACCATATTTAACCTACCATTCTACCTGCTGCCAATGCAGCGGCTGGACTCCGGCGATTCCATACGTCGCCGGTTCAGGGGCGGATTGGGGCCGGGAACCGTGTCGGAGCGGCCCCTTTTACTGACTATGGCGCCCTGGACATTTTTGAAAAATGAACCCCAAATATGCGATTTGGTGCAATATCTGATTATAATCTCTGTCATATAATATATTTCATAAATCGATTAACTTAGGCCAAAGCCACGACCTGTAATTTACTACCATCAACCTGTGAAATTATCATATCCTCATATAATTAATCAACGTATTATACCATTGTATCAACGACTGTGCGCCTCATAGGCAGCCATGGAATTTTGTGCTCTGCAATGAATGTGTTATTTCTTGGAAATAAGTGGATTACTGCATATGGGAATTTGTAACATATTGCTTTAAGTGACTATTATCAGTTTGTTATGTAGTAATTAACATTTCAATGTTTGGATTATGCATATTCTGTAGAAAACATATTTCCTTTATGTTTATTTAGTGAATTCTACTCATCCTACTTGTGTTTGTCAGTCTCAAGCTTACTATCTATCAGTGAATCAATGCATCTATTTTACTCTAGAGAACAGTTGTTGGATTTCAACTTGGAAATAAGTGGATTACTGCATATGGGAATTTGTAACATATTGCTTTAAGTGACTATTATCAGTTTGTTATGTAGTAATTAACATTTCAATGTTTGGATTATGCATATTCTGTAGAAAACATATTTCCTTTATGTTTATTTAGTGAATTCTACTCATCCTATTTGTGTTTGTCAGTCTCAAGCTTACTATCTATCAGTGAATCAATGCATCTATTTTACTCTAGAGAACAGTTGTTGGATTTCAACTCGCCTCATCTTCTCACACAAGATGTTTTCAATAGATTAAATGATCTACATATTAGTGCTCATGTCAAATCTAGGAGAGGTAAAAGGGGTGGCAGAAGAAAACAAAGACCAATATCAGTGATCACTGATATCTTTGATATAAACTCTTTTAATCAATTAAAGAAAGGTGTTGTTAAATCAAACCTGATTAATGTTCATCCTAAACCCAAACCTGTAGAAATTAAAATAAGACTTTTAAACACTCAGTCAGTTAGAAACAAAACTACTGAAATCTCTGATAACATTATCGAAGACGATATTGACTTATTCTTTATCACTGAGTCTTGGTTATGAAGTGGTCTTCGTCCCGACTTTAGACGGGACTATTTTATTGATATCCTTACGCCGAGATGGCTATATAATCGGTGTGGAACAAGCGAGGGACACTCGGAAGTTACAGATTATTACAGTGATTTAAAAGGTATTGTTGTTTGTACTTAAGCGGACATAATCTGAAGTGGGACTTCGGGGAATTCACATTAATGGTAGTACGAATTTAAAAATATTTAGTATACGTTGATTGAAAAAAAGTTTTTTTTTCTATTGACGGGGAGGAGAAGTTACAGTATATTGTTTAATCGTTTGTTGACATTATAATTTATTGTGACTGTACAAGTGGTTTATTGACAATAGCGCACGGGTACGCGTGCATTGCACGTGCAGATTAGCACGTGGTGGCATTGTATGGTAAATAACTAATTGTGTGTATACGTTTATATTTATAAATAATTAAAGGGGTTTTGATGCTTCCATTTAGTTTGAAATTATGTCGGTGAATATTAATACCGCATCTTTGTCGGATTTGTTGGACTTAGGCGTTAGTCCAATAGCGGCCGAAAGAATTTTAGGTCGTCGCCATGAATGTGGCCAAGTAACACAAGATGAATTGCTAAACATTCCCGAAGTTATGGACTTGTCGGCAAGTGTTTTTGTCAGGTTAACATGCAAAGAGCGAAGGGATAGTTCTTCGGGTACAAACCGTTCAAATGGGGGTAGACATTCAAGGTCTGATAATGCAGCACGCAGGAATACGGCAGTTATTCCCAAGCATTTGAGTTTCGACGGACAGTCAAATTGGCAGGCCTTTGCTAATAAATTTATGCGGTATGTCACCATGAATTCCCTGTCTGACAAGGAAAGTTGTGATAATCTATGCTTTTGTCTAGAAGGCAAAGCAAGCGAGTACTATTGCTTGATATCCGATAGGTATGCCCATCTTACATTGTTTGAACTGGAACAGCGTTTTGGAAATCAGGACTTGCCTGAAACTTCAATGCTTTTGTTTACAAACTTGAGACAACATCGTGATGAATCTTTAAGTGATTGGTCCGACCGCGTTTTGACGGTTGCAAACAAAGCATTATCCGATTGTACGGAAACCCACATAAGTATGCAGGTCGTCTTGAAATTTTGTCAAGGTTGTTTTGATAAGGAAGCAGGTCAGTACGCTTGCAACATGCGTCCTCCAAATATAGAATCAGCTATTCAGTCGGTTAAATGGTTCAGACACAATAACATAGCCATCTATGGACATAACTCACGTAATCCAAGTCGTGAATACGAAGCACGTGTGCAAACTTTGACTACTTCTGCTCAAGATACGAAAACGATAACGTCCAAGGAATCAAAAGATAATGATAGGATTGAAGCATTAGAGAAACGTGTTGACGATATAAAAGATAGGCTGGCACTGCCAGGCAGGATACGCCCACATTTTCGAGAGATGGACAGAGAACAAGCAATACCGAAAGTGATTTTTCCTACATCTTTAAGTCCTGTATTTGATACTGTATTGGGAGCAGCCATTTAGTTGGTCAGTTCCAGTCTGATATTAATGAAACTCGAAACCGACAATGATTATGGTGTGACGGTACACAACATAGAAATGTGACTTTTCATCAAAATCGGATCAGAATTGTGACCTGTAGAGAGTCCACAACCATGATATACCATATTTTTACACTATTCACGTACAAACGGCGACCATTTCGTCCGGCAATTTTGGTACGATTTTCACGAAATTAGAACTCAACCTTCCTCATCAAAATCGAATTAAAATTGTGACCTATACAGGGTCCACAACCATGACATATCATTTTTTTAACAGTATTCGCGTACAAACGGCGGCCATTTTGTCTGTCAATTTTGGTCCGATTTTCCCGAAATTCAAACTCAACCTTCCTTACAGTGTAACGGTGATATAATCAAACGTTTTTTTAAATTGGATAATAATTGTGACCTCCAGAGGGACCACAAGCTAAAGAAAGGGGGATTTTGCGTATAACCAGGGGCCATAATTCAGGAAGTTACGATCCGATATGCGCAAATATCGAAAAGAACCAAGATCTTTGGGTTATAACGATGAATTTCAAGTTTCATCAAAATCGAATTAAAATTGTGACCTTTACAGGGTCCACAACCTTGGTATACCATTTTTTAACAGTATTCGCGTACAAACGGCGGCCATTTTGTATGGCAATTTTGGTCTGATTTTCACGAAATTCGAATTCAACCTTCCTTACGTTGTAACGGTAATATAATCAAACATTTTTTTAAAACGGATAATAATTGTGACCTCCAAGCTAAAAAAAAAGGCGATTTTGCGTATAATCAGGGGCCATAATTCAGGAAGTTACGATCCGATATGCGCAAATATCGAAAGGAAGCAAGATCTTTGGGTTATAACCATGAGTTTCAAATTTCATCAAAATCGAATCAAAATTGTGACCTCCACAGGGTCCACAACCTTGATATACCATTTTTTAACAGTATTCGCGTACAAACGGCGGCCATTTTGTATGGCAATTTTCGTCCGATTTTCCCGAAATTCGAACTCAACCTTCCTTAGGGTGTAACGGTGATATAATCAAACGGTTTTTTTAAATCGAATAATAATTGGGCCCTCCAAGCTAAAAAAAAAAGGCGATTTTGCGTATAATCAGGGGCCATAATTCAGGAAGTTACGATCCGATATGCGCAAATATCGAAAGGAAGTAAGATCTTTGAGTTATAACCATGAATTTCAAGTTTCATCAAACTCGAATCAAAATTGTGACCTCCACAGGGTCCTCAACCTTGATATACCATTTTTTAACAGTATTCGCGTACAAACGGCGGCCATTTTGTATGGCAATTTTCGTCCGATTTTCCCTAAATTCGAACTCAACCTTCCTTAGGGTGTAACGGTGATATAATCAAACGGTTTTTTAAATCGAATAATAATTGTGACCTCCAAGCTAAAAAAAAAGGCGATTTTGCGTATAATCAGGGGCCATAATTCAGGAAGTTACGATCCGATATGCGCAAATATCGAAAGGAAGCGAGATCTTTGGGTTATAACCATGAATTTCAAGTTTCATCAAAATCGAATCAAAATTGTGACCTCCACAGTGTCCACAACCTTCATTTACCATTTTCTAACAGTATTCGCGTACAAACGGCGGCCATTTTGTATGGCAATTTTCGTCCGATTTTTCCGAAATTCGAACTCAACCTTCCTTAGGGTGTAACGGTGATATAATCAAACGGTTTTTTAAATCGAATAATAATTGTGACCTCCAGAGAGACCACAAGCTAAAAAGGGTGATTTTTCGGACAATCAGGGGCCATAATTCAGGAAATTACATTCCGATAGCCGCAAATATCGAAAGGAACCAAGATCTTTGGGTTACAAACATGCATGTCAAGTTTCATCAAAATCGGTTCAAAATTGTGACCTCTATAGGGTCCACAAGCTAAAAACGTGATTTTTCGTACAATCAGGGGCCATAATCCTTGAAGTTTTGATCCGATACATGCCAATATCGAAAGCAGCCGTTCAAGTTTCGTCAAAATCGGATAAGAATTGTGACCTGTAGAGAGTCCACAAACAAATTGTGGACGGACGTCCGGACGGACAGGGGCGACAACATAATACGTCCACATGAAAATGTGGGCGTATAAAAAGCATTTTGACGAAATGTCTTTGACTATGAAAAAAAGAATAGAGTCCATTGATCGTTTGAAATTACGTTCAAGATCTCCTTCTAGATCTCGCTCTCCTTCCAGGGACCAAATTGCATGTTTTCATTGTGGAAAGCAAGGTCATTACAAGCGGGAATGTCCAGACTTATATCCTCCAAGGCATAGTACGCCTTTATCGGGTAAAATAGATGCCGATAAACACGTGGCTTTTGAATCAGATTTAAACTAGTAGGGATCGAACGAACGGGCGAGCGTCCGATCCCACCTAATTATGATTCGCCTTTTCCACTTTTTGACGAGACGTACAGCGACGCCGGCTTGGACGGTACACATAAATTCAGGAGTGAGCTTCTTGTTCCGGTTTGTGATACCACCGAAGCCATCGGTGCTACTTCTAAAAACACCGTTGCCCCGGAGGTCGGTGTCAATATTGTTCCAGCTGATACCGTTGATGAAGGTGTCATAGGTGTAATTCCTGAAACTCCTGGATTCGCGCCTGCGAGTATTCGTCGCGTCTATACTGATGCAATGTATAAATTAAAAGTAAAAGTACAAGGAGAAAATATATTATCTGTCATAGATACTGGTAGTCAATGCACTATTCTTAGCGATAAACGCTATGAAATACTTAAAAAAAAAAGCCAAACATTATGGACGTTATGTTGTATACTGCGAGCCGTGAAATGGGTTTTCAAGGTTTTATCGTAGGCCCCGCTATAGTAGATCTTGGGTCTTTCCAAATGGAATTAGATCATTTGTATGTCGCTCCAATCGAAGACATGTTGCTTGGATTAGATTTTATGCGTGAAAATAAAGTCCGAATTGATATGTTAACGGACGAATTACAAATTGGTAATGATGATTTTGATTTGGTATATAGCGAAAAGGACGAAATCAGCGAACATGCTGATATTGCTGTTGTAAAACGTACCCTTATACCACCGTTAAGCGTAGCGCGTGTGCGATGTACTCTTAAGTAAAAGTCTATCGCGATATGTAGTAGAACCCTCAAACCACCCTAATTTGTTGATAGCACGATCTGCTCATTCTCACGTTGAAACGGAATTTCCTCGGATATGTTTAATCAACCCATCACAAGAAACGATTGTATTAGAGACCAATCAAGCTGTTGGCAAGGCAGTAGAATTCAATGAAAATGACGTCATGACACCGTTAGAGACGGGTGAAGGGAATGATAATAAAGTTAATTCACTTAAAATTCCAGAGCATTTAGTAGATTTATATGACAGATCAAAAGGACTGTTAACTCCAGCTGACCAATTTAAATTGTCTAAATTACTGGTTGAATACCAAGACGTATTTGCTAAAGATCAATTCGATTTGGTGAATTGTACCTCTCTTGAGCATAGCATAGAAACCAAAGATTCGAAACCCATTAAGCAAAACTTACGCAGAGTTCCGATTTGTTTCGCAGGGGAGGAGGAAGCACATTTAAAAAAAAATGTTAGATTCAAAGGTAATTCAGCCGTCAAGTTCTGACTGGGCGTCACCTCCCGTATTAATCCGCAAAAAAGACGGAACAGTGCGTTGGTGTATTGATGATAGGAAACTTAACGCAGTCACCGTTAAAGATCTATTCCCACTTCCTATAGTAACAGAATGTATTGAAGCTATAGGTGGAAACAAATGGTTTTCTAAACTGGATGCTAATTCGGCATATTGGCAAATTCCACTTAAGAAGGAAGATAGGAAAAAACCGCATTCTTAACCAAGTACGGTTTATTTGAGTTTACCAAAATGGGATTCGGGTTATGTAACGCCGTTGCGACATATTCAAGAGTAGTCAGTCTTATTCTAAATGGGTTAAACTGGAATATTGCACTAGCATTTTTAGATGATACGCTAGTAATGGGCGAAAACGTCGACAATCATTTAGAGAACCTAAAAAAAAGTTTTGGATAGGTTTAGGCAGTATCAGATTAAACTCAAGCCTAAGAAATGCGAATTATTTCGACAGGAAGTTGAATTCCTAGGTCGTATAATTAGTCAGCATGGTTTAAAAGCTGGCAATAACCTTAGTAGAACTGTTGCCAAATGGATGGTGCCAACCTGTACTAGGGAAGCTGAATCGTTTTTGGGTTTTGCTAATTATCACAGAACCTTCATTAAGCATTTTGCAGAGAAAGCCTTCCCGTTATACCAAATTACTGGGAAAAAAACATTTGTTTGGGGTCCGGAACAACAGAGCGCTTTTGACAAATTAAAGCATTCCTTAGTTACGACACCAGTCTTAACTTTACCCAATACAACAGATCCGTTTATTCTAGATTGCGACGCTAGTATTAATTCTATAGGTGCAGAATTGTCGCAAGTGCAGGATGGTCAGGAAAGAGTAATTGCTTACAGCAGTTTTTCCTTAACGCCCGAACAGCGCCGTTACTGCGCTACTCGTTTAGAATTATTGGCAATAGTACGCTTTACTAGGCAGTTCCGGCATTACTTATTAGGAAAACAGTTCCGCATTCGTACGGATCATAATAGCTTAACTTGGCTATTGAAATTTAAACAGCCTACTGGACAGTTAGCGCGTTGGCTTGAAGAGTTAAGTCAATATGACATGGTAATCGAGTACAGAAAAGCGCAGAATCATCAAAATGCTGATGCTTTATCACGCATGAACTTGTCAGATCGACCATGTTCTAATTTCGATATAAATATCAAAGTAACCGATTTACCGTGCGGTGGGTGTCATTATTGTCAAATAGCTCATAAAAATTGGATCGATTTCGCAACCAATGTTGACGATGTTAGGCCTTTGTCATTTAAGGAAAATATAACGGTAAATGAACCGGTTAATCCACCCCTAGTATTTTAATTACTGATTGTCCTGAAAATCCACGAGTTAATATCGTAAATAGACGAGGACGATAATAGCGACTATGAGGGAATATCATTAAGTAATTATTCTCGCGAAACACTCAAAGACAAACAGGATAATGACTGAACCTATCAAAAAAGCTCCCTCGTCAACGATGACACTCTTTTAAAATTTTGTTTGTAAAGGTTTCAATTGAAATGGTAATTTTCTCTCGTCATAAATCAGACGTATGGCTTCTCACAATCTTCTTAATTCTTCATCGCGATCCATGTGCCCGTGTGTTGTTTTACTGTGAGTCATTTTGTTTTTAAAAGAATATAAATTGAACTTGTTTGTTTTTGAACACATAGTTTGGCTGTTAAAATGAATAGTAATAATGTATTAAGAAGTTTATATTAAGAAGTAAAATATTTTGTGATTGTTTGACTGGAATTGAGTTAAGTTCCTAATTAGGCCATTCACGGTTTTATCTCATGAACATGTTGTGTGGCTTTTAACGGGCCGCCACGCCATCACTGGAGTGTGATATAATAGACTTTCTGGGTAGGGTGTGCCTGTGGTGGGCCATAATTCGGAATCCTGCAGTTTTATCGGATTCACCCGACACTGTCGCCAGCAAATTTACTAATTATTAAGTCACCTGCATCCTGTTTGTGGGGATACGCCAGAATCATGTGTATATAAATTTCCAGGGGAAGAGCCCCCGATTCCCCCCCCACCACATCCTGGTTCCGCGGTCAGTAAAAGTGGCCGCTCCGACACGGGAGCCCTGGCCGGTTCCCGGCCCCAATCCGCCCCTGGGCACGATCTTATTAACTATATAATTTATTCAGTATGTTATTTACAAGCTACATATGATCTGTGCAAACACACGACAGAACTTCCTTATTTGATGATCCTGCCTGTCCATCTTCCCTAAGTGTTGGAGGCTTTATATACAGCAGTTTACTCACAGTTAGACAAAGAGAGAGAGCAGACGACGATACGGCAGAGACCGGCGCAGGGGCGGATTAGGCCGTCGGGCGATCGCTCAAAGGGCCGGTCGGACAAAAAATGAAAATAAATAATTTTGTCCAATTCGTCTAAAAAACAAACTTTATCTGCTGAACATTATATGTGAGAGGGGGGTATTGGATAGTCCCGGTCACCCAGAACCCCCTAGTCTTCAACGCACGGAGGGTCTGGGTCGGTTCTCAATTTTTGACGAAAATTTACTGGATAATCTACCACATAAAAAAACAAACTTTTGGTTACGCATGGGCAATGGAACCTTTTGGCTAAAGTCTCGGTAAGTGATAGATCTTATGAAGCCGGGTCGATTTTGCTAGATTCTATAAAGCGTGGTTGAAATATATCCCACAATTCACTTGTTACATCTATTATTAGAAACAAAATAGAGACGAGGAATAAGCATGGATCGCGATGAAGAATTAAGAAGATTGTCAGAAGCCATACGTCTGATTCATGACGAGAGAAAATTACCATTTCAATTGAAACCTTTACAAACAAAATTTTAAAAGAGTGTTATCGTTGACAAGCGAGCTTTTTTGATAGATTCAGTACGTGGTAACTTAAAAGACTGGATAATCCAGACAATGACCTATTTTCCGTCAAATTTTGAGGACCCATCCAGACTAATATTCGTAGAATATTTGTATGGATGATAGAGACTAGGTATTGGACCGACCATTGAGCCATGATGATAATATTGTACGTGGCCGGTGGCTTTAACGGGCCGCCACGCCAACCTTTTTCTGCTGAACATTATATGAGAGTGGGGGATATTGGATCGACCATGGAGCTGATTCAATATTTCTAACTGGTTTATCAAATGGTCAAAATTTTCTCAACTAGTCCGATTTTCAACCAGTTAAATTCTCTCCAATCTTGACGATACAATGATATAATACGTTGATTAATAATATGAGGATATGATAATTTCACAGGTTTATGGTTGTAAATTACAGGTCGCGGTTTCGGCCTAAGCTAATCGATTTATGAAATATATTATTTGACAGAGATTATAATCAGATATTGCACGAAAGAAAAATTAAAGAGCGTTTCCAAAAATTTAACGATTTTTCAGTTTTTTTCAATGTTTGAGGCAATTTTTGGACCACATATATTATTCCAATGCTTTTCATTTTGGATTCACTATATAGACAACCGATAGGACTTTGAGTAAGAAAAGTTTAAGAAAAATCTGCGGCGTCGTTTTCGAGAAAAGGGCGTCTCAGAATGTTAAAAAATCGGAAAATACTAGATTTTTGGCATACAATAATTTATTTCCTTACCATCGAAATCGTATTATTTAGATACCATATGATGGTCTATTAATAGGGCTATTTAGCGACAATGTTTTTACTCTTTTTTTTCATTTTTTGAATACTTCCGGTATGGTTATTATTGTCGGAATAGTTTTAATAGCCGCTTTGGGCACTAAAATAGCCACAGGGCTCTGTAATCGTATATTACATTATCTGATCAGATAAAATGCCCCTGAGAAATCCTATGTTCAAAAGTGCCAAAAATGCAAAAAATTTAAAATATCGAATATTAAATTTCAATAAATACATACATATTATACATCGCTAGAATCGTAATTAGGTCAGCTATCTGAATATACAACCTTTTTTAAAAAATCTCTTAAAATAAAAAAAAATAGTAGAGCATTTTCCAAAATTTCACGATTTTTCGACTTTTTTCGATTTTCAGTCCCTTTTTTTTTTTATCCTATTCCAGACATTTCAAAGTCCTATTGGAAGGCTTCATGCAAAATACCTCCAAAAGGACTCTCGATAGAAAAAATTTTAAAAAAATTGTAGGTTAAGTTTTCGAGATACAGTCGTCCAAAAATGCTAAAAATCTGAAAATACTTGATATTCAGCGTGCCATATTTTGCTGCCTGAGCATAGTATCCGTATGAATTGGGTATCATACGATAGTACAATCTTAGTGCAGTCCAATGGTACCCTAATGTCTTAATCCATTGATGTCGGGCGGAGAAATCGCGTTTTCCCCCAAAATATCCATTTTTTGCAAAATATTGCATACTATTTCGACCACTTCCGGTTTAAGGATCCGTGTCGAAATTGCCTTATCAGTTGGTATTGGGCTATAACTTCATGTTCCATAAGTTTCAGAAACATCATTTTGGCCGTAAAACGAAACCACAGCTCACAAAATGGGAAGAAAATTCGAAAAAAAATCGAAAAATAAAGGGCAATAACTCTGAATGAAACTTATATTACTGGAATCGGATTGATGTTAGGTTTCCAAAAATGTAGGTCAAATTTGCAAATTTTGAAAATTAACAAAAATGGTCTCGTAGACGACGTGTTTTCAATTTTCGAACGATAGAAGTCAGCGACGAAGTTTCGAAATTGCAAAATGTGAGATTGCTATTTTCTCGGAAAAGTCTCAGGCTTTCCAAAAATGTGATTTGTTTGAATATAAGTAAAGAATTGACCAAACAGCGGCCGATTTTTAATTTTTTACCAACGTTTAAAATTCGGCCACTTTCTGTCTGCGCAGAAGTTCAAAAATTGCTTTATTGAGTAGCCACCACATGGTTTCCCGATAGAAAGATTAACCGCAGATCGGTATCTCTTTTCGATCATGGAGAAATAGGCTCCCGCGGTGCCAAGTTATCCTTGAACATATGTCACTTCCGGTACCAACGAAACCACTAAACAGGTCTCCAAATAAACATTGTTCAAATCAAATAAAATGGACACAGAATTTACCAAATCCAGCAATATCAATTCATTTTATAAATTTGTTACTTGTAAATGATCTTGACCAAATTACAATACTTCCGGTCTTAATGAAAATGTTCAATTAGGTTTATGAAATCAGAAATGGCATAGATATCATATAGTGAAAATTTTATGTAAATCGAATAATAATTGCCACTTTTAAAGATCAAAAAACTTGAAAAGTGACTTGTAGAAAATCGGCAATTTCTCGGCAACCGTACAAGTTAGAAACCATTTTGTGGTATCTGTATGATCATATGGGTTCATTCTATTTGTTGATTGGCATCAAATATCATAATTTGAAAAATATTTCAAAACAGACTGATTTGAATAAAATATCTGTTTTGAAGGCTAAAAATACAGTTTTTGCCAAAATGACGTTACTTCCGGTGATAATGAAAATTTTAAATTACGTGTATGAAGTCCTAAATGGCATTAGGTATAACATGGTGTAAAGTTTATGAAAATGGAATAATAATTGATACTTTTATGGCTCCCAAACCTTCAAAAGTGACCTGTAGAAACCCGTCTATTTCTCGGCAACCGAACAAGTTAGAAACAATTTTATGATATCTATATGAACATATGAGTTGTGTTTATATGTAAATTTAAACCAAAAGTTAAAATTATTAATACATATTAAATAATTCTTGGTTGAATAAAACATTGATTTGAAAAGTTAAAAATGCAGTTTTTGACCAAATGACGTCAATTCCGATGTCAATTTTAAATTGTAATCAACTTGATATGACGCTACATGCTTTTTGAATCAAATGATGTCACTTTTATAAAAATCCAATAATAATTGACTATTTTACAGGTAAAATTACGAAAACAGTGGCTTATGCCAAACTTTCCTTTTCTCGGCAACTGCTTATATTACAAACTAATTTTCACATACATCCTCTTTGTATGGATTATAGCTACAAGTTTATAAAAGTTATGTAAAAATATTTTAAAATCTGAAAAGCCAGAATGGGTTGTAAATAGGTCAATTTTACGTCTTTTTCACCTCTTAATCCAATTTGCTAGAAAATGAAATAGAAATTAAAAAAAACTGCTTCCGACATTTTTTGCGCCTTTAAAGGACATACTCTTGGAGTCATATAATTTTTCAACAAAATAATATTTGTTTTCGAGAAATGGTACCTAACTGTCAAAATTGTAGTTTTTGGTAAAAATATGCCACTTCCGGTGCCGACAGATAACACTTTTGGTAATAAAAAAAATGACAATTGAGAGAACGAAGCATACGAACTTTGTTTTATACAAATCGAAGAATAAAAAATTAATCTAGGACTGAAAAACTGAATTAGCCAATGGCGGCCAAGGAAAATTACTGAGACAAAATTTTTTTTAACATTTTTGCGCTATTCAGATGATTCTTTAATTCTGTTTACAACACGACTAAAAAATATTTATAAAAAAATATTTATTTTTCGAAGTTTTGCCGAAAATAAAAAATCGAAAGTAGCGTAGCTATGTGCCCTGTCTCCGGCTATGCAAAAATGTATCGAAAGTTAAAATCGAATGATTATTGTTGAAATTACTGGAATATTTTCAAAAATGATAACTTCGGTGATTTCGGACATTTCGCATTGTCTCAGAACGTTCAAAATAGCTTTACCTTCTAAGTCACACCCACTTTCCCAGTAAAACCGAAGAAATCGTAACGATGAGACACGTAGTTGCTGAGATCTATTCAAATAATAATAATAATAACTAGATCTGCTACTGTCCCATGCAGATATGAAAGCTTTCATATTCAACGTCATGTGTCATGGATTGTATCAAGTATCCTAAATAAAAGGATAAGAAGAAAAAAATATCAAAATTGGTCAAAAACTCGCAAAGTTGCAAGTCTAAATATAGTATGAAACATTGCACCCAGGCATAACAATAATCTGAAAACTAAAGGGAAATAACCGAAACTTGTATTACTGTAATGAGACTGAGAAAATGAAATGAAAATGGCGGGAGAGAACTAAAAATGGCAGGTTGTACAGGCGACCTCACGTACAACCGGGCATTCGAAAACACACTAGTTAACTCAATGACAGGCGCGCGTGCTAACCATTCAGCCACCCAACCCCCCTTTGAAATCAGACACGTGCAATATGTCATATAGGAAGAATAAGAAGTCGCTCACAACAAAATCGTAAATTAATGAGTTTAGGTCAAAAGGTTGAGCTACTGTTTTAGAGTATTTAATAGTTTTAAAGAGACACGTTAAGGGTTGTTCATAGTTAAATGAAAGTTTAATTTTAAATAAGACCAATAAAATTAGGATTTAATAATGCTAGACTAATATTAAAATAAAGTTTTGAATTACGAATAATTAATTATTGGTCTAATGCAATGAAATGCTTTGATTTGACGGATGAAATGTACGATGGGTGTCCAGACAATGTGGCTAAGTCGTTGGCCTGCTAGCCAGGAGGTCGGGTGTTCGATCCCTGCATTGGCCGAGAAAGTTCATCTCGATTTTCTGGCGTGTCCCCCCCCGCCGTGTACACATTGGAGTGCACATAAAAGATCCATTTGCAGTTGGAATTCGATACTGTTGAATACGCTTTATACAATGATTAAATGTGCAGATTATAGCCACCACACTGCATGTTTTGCTTAACAATGTAAGGGTGCCGTTTTTAATTTTCGATCCCTTTATTCTTCTACTCCTGATATTTTGGACTGTTGGTCGATGGTTTCATATAAAAAAAACTACCGATAAGACTCTTTGTAGAACAAGTTCCCCAAAAATATTACATGTATTATGTCTTTAAGAGAAAAGGACCTTTAAAAATGCTCCAAATCGTAAAAATACGACTTTTTGTGTTTTCGATCTCTTTTTTTTTCTGCTATCCCTGATATTAAAAAAAATTATACAATGATTTCACACAACGGGCTAGCTATTAGACTCTCTATTGACAGGAGTTTCACCACCCTCCCTTCATTATAACCGAAGTTATCGTGCCCCAAAGAATCAACAAATCAGCATGCTTATCTCTGCTTACCCTAAGCAGAAAATGCTCATCTTTGCACTCAATCACGACATTGGCCTACTGGACGTCTACACCAAGATTGAACATTCTAGCTCAATTAGAAGGAGAGTTATGGTGTTTCAAAGTCTCGGCCCTTCAAATTGCTACTACTTTTCATATTCACTTCAAAATGGTAACCATTAGTTGACCTAAATCAAAATTCTGCTCCCAGCGATTTTTGGGCCATCCTTCAAGGATTCAGAAAATATAACTCCCGTGTCTGTAAGTAAAATAGCAAAAAAGCCTAAGGGATTTTTCACGTTTCAAGACGGTGGCATTTCCGGTTCGATCGACAAACTTCATATTTTGTGTACAAATCAGTAATTAATTATTTAGTATGCAAAAAAAATAAAATCAGGTCATTCTGATCTATATTTCGATGATTTTTTTGAAAATTTTGATCCTTAATTTCGTCAAGGGGAGATAATTCAGAAAATTTCTAATTATATTTTTGAAGTCACACCGGTAAGATCTACTTATATACTAAATTTCATGAAAATCGTACAACTATTAAAGAAGTTGTCAAATTGGTCTAAACTTCCGGTTCGAAATCACAGCGACGAATTTTCGAAATTCGAAAATGTGAAACTGCAGATCAAAATGATTTTTTTCAAGGTATTCAAAAGAATTAGTAAAATCGGTCAAAATATAACAAAGTTACGACTATGCATTGCCAGTTTTTTCGTTCGTAAAATTCGGTGATTTCGGATTCGTAAAATGTTTTGAAAATACAATAATTTATTTCTTTACCATAGAAATCGTATTATTTAGATACCATGGTGGTCCATTAATAGGGCTATCCAGCGACACTTTAGTTATTTTGGTCCGCTATTACCTAAAGGAGAAATCAAGTTTTTCGCAAGTGCGACAATGTTTTTAACCCTTTTTTTCATTTTTTGAATTTCGGTATGGTTATTATTCTCGGAATAGTTTTAATAGCCGGTTTGGGCACTAAAATAGCCACAGGGCTCTGTAATGATATATTACATTATCCGATCAGATAAAATCCCCCTCAGAAATCCTATGTTCAAAAGTGCCAAAAATGCAAAAAAATTAAAATATCGAAAATTAAATTTCAATAACTACATACATATTATACATCGTTAGAATCGTAATTAGGTCAGCTATCTGAATATGCAATCTGTTTATGAAAATCTCTTAAAATAAAAAAATAGTAGAGCATTTTCCAAAATTTCACGATTTTTCGACTTTTTTCGATATTTCACCTATTCCAGATATTTCAAAGTCTTACTGGATGGTTTCGTGCAAAATAACTCCGAAAGGACTCTCGATAGAAAAAATATAAAAAAAAATTGCGGTTAAGTTTTCGAGCTACAGGCATCCAAAAACAATACTTGATTTTCAGCGTGCCATATTTTGCTGCCTACTCATCCGTACGAATTGGGTATCATACGATAGCACAATCCTAGTGCAATCCAATGGTACCCTAATTTGTCTAATCCATTGATATCGGACGGAGAAATCGCGTTTTTCCCCAAAATACCCATTTTTTTAAAAATATCGGACATTATTTCGACCACTTCTGGTGTACAGATTATTGTTGAAATTGCTTTATTCCTTGCAATGGTGATTTGGCTTCATGCCTCGGAAGTTTCAGAAACGTCAATTCTGCCATAAAACGAAACCCGAGCTCACAAAATGGGTAGAAAATTCGAAAAAAATCGAAAAATAAAGGGCGATAACTCGGAATGGAACTTATTTTTCTGGAATCGGATGGTTTTTAGATATCCAAAAAATGTAGGTCAAATTTGAAAATTTTGAAAAATAACAAAAATTGTCTCTCAAACCACATTTTTCATTTTTCGATCGCAAGAAGTCAGCGATGAAGTTTCGAAATATCGAAATTTTCAACTGCTATCGTCCGAGAAAAGACTCAAGATTTCCGAAAATGTCATTTGTATGAAAATAGGTACAGAATTGACGAATCTACGGCCGTTTTTTAATTTTTTGACACAGCACAAAATTCGACCACTTCCGGTCTGCGCAGAAGTTTCAAAAATAGTTTATCAAGTAGCCAACACATTGTTTCCCAATAGAGAATTAGGTCCCAGATCGGTATCTGTTACAGGCACTGAGAAATAGGCTCCGGCGAAAAAAAAATAATAATAATAAATAACTAGACCTGCAAGCAGCACTGAACCGGCTTTTAGGAATCATACAGGAAGTTTATTATACCATAGCCGATCCATTGAGCTACCGAACTATACTTTAGTTGTTTTACTACAGTGAAACCTTCTATCATATGTAAAAGTAATATTTGCTGACGAAAAGACGGGTCAAAATTGTAAATTATCGCACAAAATTGTAAATTCCGGTGCCGAAAGAAATTTTTATAGGGGAAAAATAAGTCGAAAATTCGCAACATACAAAATACAAACTTTGTTTTATACGTATCGGGCAATAAATAACTAACCTGTAACCCATCAACTGAAATTAAGAAGGTAAAAAAATTAAAAGTGACCCTGGGACAATTGGCTATTAATCGACAAGGGAAAATGCTAGAAGCCTTTTCTTGATATCAATATGATGGTATTGATTCAATGTTACTGCCAATTAGAGTCACACGTTATACAGTTAATTGAATAATAAATATAAATCCCTTCAAAAAAATGTTTTGTTTTGAAGGCTAAAAATACGTTTTTTGCAAAAATTACATTACTTCCGGTGATATTGAAAATGTTAACTTAGTTCATAGAAGTCATAAATAGCATAAGGCATCAAATGGTAAAAATATTATAAAAATCGAATATCAATTGACACTTTTATAGACCAAAAACCTTGAAAAGTGACTTATAGAAAATCGCCTATTTCTCTGTAACCGTAAAAGTTAGAAACCATTTTGTGGCATCTGTATGGTCGTATGGCTTGATTCTATTCGTTGATGGGAATCAAATATCATAATTCTAAAAATATTATAAGGCAGACTCATTTGAATAAAATATTTGTTTTTTAGGTTAAAAATACAGTTTTTGCCCAAATGACGTCATTTCCGGTCACAGTGAAAATGTAAAATGGGTTGACCTAGTCCAAAATGGCATTAAGCATCAAATGGAAAAAAAATTGCAAATCGAATAATAATTCATTCATTTATAGGCAAAATAACGTGAAAAAGTGATGCATGCAGAATTGCATATTTCTCGGCAACTGTTCACATTACAAACTAATTTTCGCATACATTCTCTTCGTCTGGATTATTGCTACGAGTTTATGAAAATTACAAATAAATATGTATAGGATATTAACCTACCCGAGGTTGATATGATAGAGAACACGCGGGCGCAGCCCAAGTGTTCTCTATCATATCAATCCGAGGGAGAGTAGGTTTATATCTGACATATACAACGTTCACCCTTAAATTTAATGGACTCTTCTAAAAAAAGGCAACAGTGATTGGTTAATTGCTCGACAGCACGTGACGTGTTTGTTTATACGACGCCATTTTGTAGTAATTGAACTGAAGAAAGCTAAAACAAAATGGATAGTAAAACGAAGTCAAAACGAATAATCAATCCTTTTTAGTCATCATATTGACGATAGAATAGATGTGAATGCAACTATGATGAGGATCTATACAAAGCCTGAAGAAAATTTGGATCAAAAGGCAATCTTTTCCGATAATTCTGACAATGAACCGTGACTGAAGGTTACTTTTCGGTATGTTCAGAGAAAGATTTGACCGACTGTTCTGTGTGGGTTGTAGCCGTAGCCAAAAATACTTTACAAAGGAACTCTTGGGTGATAAATACTTTCACGTCTTGGGATGTGTGGAGAAATGATTTGGGCAGAAAGAAAATTCTGAAAGATATCTTAGACATGGACTGGAGTGTGGATAACCGATTTAAATAAGCCGATAAATACGCCGTCTATTTAGGTCCTGAATGCTACAAACTGTACCAAAACAATTTTTTTTTTTATTGTCAAAAGAATAAAATTTTATTTCTGTGTTCTTTGTATTATTTCGATCATCTACGTCAAGAGCGGTTGATATGAGCCGAATATCTCGACCTGTAATGACGTCATCAGCGGTTGATATGAAATATCAACCTCTCAGGACGTCATCAGCGGTTGATATGAACCGAATATATCAACCTCTGATGACGTCACGAGAGGTTGTTATAAGATATAACTGCTATGGACATCAAAGAAAAAAACTACTACCAGTTGTATATTTCAAAATATGAAGACGCTGAATGAATTGCAAACAACTGAATTTTACACTTTATTTTACATTATATTCGAAATTGCACGAAATAAATTGCAAACAACTGAATTTTACACTTTATTTTACATTATATTCGAAATTGCCCAAAAATGAAATTGAAATTAAAAAGTCTGAGCTAAGGATATTGTGCACCTTTGCAGGGTGCATCCTTTTAGTTATATCAGTTTTGAAAAAAAATAATATTTGCTTTCAAAAAGTGGTACCGAACTGTCAAAATTGTAGTTTTTATTAATATTACGTCACTTCCGTTGCCGACTGAAAAATGTCACTGTAACAAAAAAATTTACAATTGGGACCACGGAGCTTATGAACTTTGTTTTATACAAATCGAACAATGAATAATTTTTCTGGGTACGAAAAACTAAATTAGCCGATGGCGGCTAATGCAAATTACGGAGACAATTGAACATTCTGCCCCAATTAGAAGGAGAGTTATTTTGTTTCAAATTCTCGACCAATCAAATTGCTCATCGCTCTGCTTATCCAGGGCAGACAATGCTCATTGTCGAACGTATTCAAGGTATTGATGTAATGAAACTATACACCAAGTTTCATCACTCTGACTGAAGTGAAAATGTCCGAAATCATCAACTAATCTAATTGCTTATCTCTGCTTACCCTAAGCATAATATGCTCATCTACGAACTCCATGTTTTTAATGTATGGGGATCATGGTGGCTCAGTGATAAGAGACACTGATTAACTAACCAGTAGGTCTTGGGCTCTCTCCCGGGGTTTGACCAGAAGGTCAATTGTACAGGCTTGACTGCCCTTGTTAGCTGTACAGGATAGTAGGTCTGCCCGGTCTGACAGGGAATAGTGTCTAATTGTCAGGATGGGACGAAAAGCAATGTTCAGTGTGCACATTGGCGTGCACGTAAAAGATTCCTTGATAGAGTATATCGTGATATAGATATCCGGGAAAAATCTATCTGTTTGTCTTCAATGGTCCAGTCGGTGTATAAAGTAGGACTTTTGCCCTACTCCGTATAAGATTTCAAATCTTTGAAGTTTTAAGATAAGCATACCCGGTCCCTGAAATCTTAAATGGGACTTGCTTTTTCGCCCCTCTGTTCTGCACAGAGAGTAAATTTAACTTGTTGACTAAATAATCTTCAATACTTCCAATTAGCCGTATGTAGTGACAAGGATCGTGACCCAGATGGGATATACTTGAACTTTCTAGACAAGAAACCTGATATCTAATTTGGTATAGCACTAATAAGTTTCATTACATACTAAATTTTTATATGATTGCTTATCGCACTTGGCATTCATACCCATAGGTCCATCTTTAAATTTAAAACTGGTAGAAATTACCGAGGGTTGAACATGGTATTGCATCGTCACTGTTGTATTATTGCTTATCGCCCTTGACATTGTATTAAAGGCAGTTTTATATTCATAGGGCCAGAACGGTAAATTATAAAAAGTGCAAATTATTACCCAGGGTTGAACATTATTTGTGATTTTGCCTGGTAACGCCAAAACTCGATCATGTACTAAATAATGGCGGCACAGTAAAATTTCTTGATTGTCAAGTTTTTGGTTATAAATAAACCCTCGCGATTTTTTTTTAGTATGGAATCAAATCTATGGCTATTTCTGTAAAACACATGTTTTTTTTTTTTCTTTTTCAGGCTTTCGTCGCTTTCGCTGTCTGTTTGACAGTAGCTGCTTCCCAATACATCGATGCTAAAATCGGACACGGTTTCGGACATGGTGTTGGTGTCTTTGGAAACGGAATTGTTAAAGGATTTGGAAGAGGACATGCCGGTGTTGGACATGGTCTTGTTGGTGTAGGAGTTATTGGCAACGGACTCAACCATGGTTTTGGACATGGTATCCAAGGAAACCGACTCAGACACGGAATAGTAGCTGTTGGCAAAGTCGGTGTTATTGGTAACGGAATTGGTCATGGTATTGTTGGTAACGGTATCGGACACGGTATTGTTGGAAACGGAATTGGTCATGGTATCGTTGGTAACGGTATCGAACATGGTATCATTGGAAATAGAATCGGACACGGACTTATTGGTCATGGAAAGATTGGTAACGGCATTGGGCATGGTATCGTTGGTAACGGTATCGGACATGGTATCATTGGAAACGGAATCGGACACGGACTTATTGGACATGGAAAGATTGGTAACGACATTGGGCATGACATCGTTTGTAACGGTATCTGACACGGTATTGTTGGACACGGAATTGGTCATGGTATCGTTGGTAACGGTATCGGACACGGTATAATTGGAAACGGACTTGTTGGACATGGAAAGATTGGAGCTTACAAACAATCATACAACTACAACGGGTACAACAACGGCCCATACAACCGATACAACAACGGACTATACAAGTACAACCAATACAATAATAAAGGATACAATAGTTACAACGGCCCCTACAATTACAACAACGGTTACAACAATGGCCACAATAACAACGAATATGGGAAGGGATATAACAACTACAATAACAACGGATACGGTAACGGATACAACAACTACAACCGTTATCCTTCTTACAATAACTGCCAAGGTTGCGGTAACAACAAATATTAAGACAATACGGCCATTTGATAGCATAATATTACCATAGCTTTAATACTTATAAATACTAGTATATAGTTTCTATTGTTCATGCATAATGTATATACGTAAATCAGGGAGTTAAGATATATATAAATTTAATAAAATAATATACATATAAACTCTTGTTATTTATCCGTTTATAGCTTACTACTAGTCAGGTCTATAGTTTGATAACCTCAATGTGCATATATACGATACGTCACATCCTGTCTTCATTACGTTTGGTCAAAGGTCACGAGATGTAAATAGGGCTATCGCTAATCCTAATCCTAACCTAAGACCTAACCTTAGCGCTTACCCTAACCCTAACCTACAATCTCGCCTGTCCAATCTCCTGGGTTTACCCCGGGACCTGCGGTTTCCTCCCACTGTTAATATGCGCAAGCAGATTATTGAAATAAAATTAAACCATATGTTAGTCCCAAAATGACCTAGTTTGCGTCGAGTGGACGTTAAACCCCATCTCTCTCTCTCTCTCGCTCTCTCTCCGTGTCATGGTTATTCAGTGCATATATAACTGTAATTTCGATATGCCAATTACTTCACGCAAACCTTAAAGTAATGTACAATTATTCCACCCTCGCATATTGTTTAGGGATTTTCCCATAAACAGGTCTCATCTTACCGCTCCTATGGAAGACAGCGAATAGAATGTAGCATACCTGGAATGCCGAATGATTCTTGAAGAAACGAATGAGTTACCATTACTGGAAAAAACGGTATTATGTCAATAGTACTGCTAGTTCAAAAGCGTTTTATAGCTGAGGCGCTGGAGGCGCCAGCCTCCCCGCGAAAAAAATCAAAGCAGTTGAAAAAATAAAACGGGAGAAAAATGCTAAAACCGATGCGAAAAATGAAAATGTACCCCAGTTAGGGAGGGCTCTAAAGACAGACAAAAGGGTCCAACGAATGACAAAAGGGTCCCTTGGGAAAGGGCCCCCGAGTCCAACTCAATCGTTTTCTATACACTGTTACTGTCGAATCCACTACTGAATGAGAATGCAGCCATTGCATTGGGATGACAATCATCAATCAAGAACCTCCGCTCGCGACAGAGGGCCCTCAAAATAGTACAGCCTCCGCCATGATAAACCTTAAACCGCCCCTATGCTAGTTCTGTAACTGAAAGTCAAAATGGTGAAAGATGTTATTTGGTCAACATTTATCTACACTAACACAGACATTTTTAGATGAGGCGTGTAATAAAGTGGCTTAAAGGACAATATTGGTGCCAGTCATTATCACATATGTGATAGAACTGATTAAACACTTTCCAAATATAATATTATCACAGAGATCATCGCTACCATAGAGGAGTAATAAAGGATTCACGAATCGGAAATGACGAACGCCAAAGGAAAACACGAGTTATTCCTCTATATAACTAATTGAAGTGACTAATGATAACAGATACATGGGCGAATATCTGCTCACTAATAATTCCCTCGAAGACCTAAAGTTGCTGTGTGACGCTGTGAGAGAATATCTTACAATTCATGAAAAGAATTGACTGCCACAAGATAAGAGAACAGGAAAGAAAAACAGATTAAAAGTCCGTGCATTACCATGTTTTTATAAGGTAGGGGAGACCGGGACACATTGAACCACCATGGATATATCCTTTATAAATAATACTATACAACCCAACACTATACAGATGTGAGGTAACTTCTTAGACCCATTTCTCCATCAATAAGCCACATGCTGTCAATTATTTTCTTAGGCAGTGGATTTTTCAATAAAAAGCGCTTAAAAGAGAAAAATTTTCCATACATGTTAACTTCTTAGCCTACGAAATTCTTGTACTTAAGTTCATATATGTCTAATCTATACAATCCAGATAAACCGGGTTTGATCCATATAAGAGGGCATATTGCTTTTTTTTTAAAATTTGATCATAAAATAAAGAGATCTTCTAATAAAAACATTTGATATGAAATGAGTACAAACATGTATGTGAACAAAGTGGTTCAATGTGCCCCGGTCTCCCCTATAGAATGAATAAAAACAAGGGGCTGTACGGAGTATTTATATTTTTCCCGTGTTCTCTTATCTTATGACACTTAATTAATTTATTGTATCGTCAGATAACCTCTTGCAGTCCCATATAATAACTTTTTGTCTTCGAAGGAATTATTAGTGAGCAGAAATTCGGCCGTTTATCTGTCATCACTCTTCACTTCAGTCATTCACATAGAGAGATAACTCGTGTTTTCCTTTGGCGTTCGTCACTTCCGATTCATGAATCCTTTATTACTCCTCTATGGTAGCGATGATCTCTGTGTTAATATTATATTTGGAAAGTGTTTAATCAGTTCTACCACATATGTGATAATGACTGGCACCACCTTAATCGTTCGCAATAAACGTTTGCCCCTTAAAATCGACAAATTGCTGACTTTAAAGTGAGAAACATTACAACCGGGCCAAATTTTCTGTTTTATCACTTTTACAGTACCTTTGATTACCAACCGATTATTACAAAACTTTAAAAATAAAAGAGAAAGAGAGAAATGCGGCCTAACGTCCATTCGACACAAACTAGGTCATTTCGGGACTAACATATGTTTTTTTAACTTTATTTAAAAAATCCCCTTGCGCGTACTGGTCTTTAACCGTTGGGAGGAAATCGAAGAACACGGAGAAAACCCACGAGGTTGGACATCATACTCCATGTCACGTGCAACCTGGAGATCGAAACGACGCCCGTTGACTCAATGACAGACGTTACAATACAGCGCGCACATGCTAACCATTCAGCCTCCCTGAATTCGGAAAATTGCTGACTTATAGCAAGAAACATTTCAACCGGGCCAAATTTTCTGTTTTAACAGTTTAATGTGCACGGTACTTTAATTACCAACCGATTATTACAAAACTTTTGAAAATAAGCTCCAACTGACCAGCTTAATCGTATGCAATAAACGTTTTGCCTGAATTGAAAGTTCTGCACAGAGAAAGTTCATCTCGATTTCCCGGCGTGGTTCCCTTGTCAGTAAGGCAGAACGGAGGGCCTGACAAGCACAGCTGTCTAGTCCTTCGGATGGGACGAAAAACCAAGGTCCCGTGTACACATTGGAGTGCACGTAAAATATCCCTAAGCAGTTGGAATTCGATACTGTTGAATAAGCTCTATACGATGACTAAATGCGTAGATTGTAGTCACCCACACTTCATGTTTCGCTCAACAATGAAAGGGTGCTGTTTTCAATGTTCGATCCTTTTGTTCTTCTACACCTGATATATTGGACTGTTGATCGATGGTTTCATATAAAAGACTACCAATAAGACTCTTTGTAGAAGAAGTTCCCAAAAAATAGTATGTTGACTTTACGAGAAAGACCTCTAAACATGCTCCAAATTGTAAAAATACGACTTTTTGGATTTTCAATCTCTTTTTTTCGGCTATCCCTGATATTTAAAAAAAATGATACAATCATTTCACACAACAGGCTACCTATTAGACTCTCTATTGACAAAAGTTTCACCGCCCTAACTTGATTATAACCGAAGTTATCGTGCCCTAAAGAATCAACAAATCAGCATGCTTATCTCTGCTTACCCTAAGCAGAAAATGCTCATCTTTGAACTCAATCATAACATTGACCTAGTGAACGTCTACACCAAGTTTGAACATTGTAGCTTAATTAGAAGGAGAGTTATTGTGTTCCGAAGTCCGGGCCTTTCAAATTGCTTCTATTTTTCATTTTCAATTCAAAATTGTGACCATCACATGACCGAAATCAAAATTCTGATCCGATAGATTTTTAGGCATTCCTTCAAGGATTCTGAAAATATAACTCCCGAGTCTGTAAGTAAAATAGCAAAAAAGCCTTTTTGATTGTTCACGTTTAAAGATGGTGGCACTTCCGGTTCGATCGACAAACTCCATATTTTGTGTACGAATCAGTAATTACTTCTCTAGTGTTCAAAAAAAAAATTAGGTCATTCTGACCTATATTTCGACGATTTTTTTGAAAACTTTCATCCTTAATTTCACAAAGGGGAGATAATTTAGAAAATTTCCAAGGACATCATTGAAGTCGCATTGGCAAGATCTACTAACATTCTAAATTTCACGAAAATCGGACATGTTTCAAGATACTCAAAGAAAAAAGAATTAGTAAAATCGGTCAAAAAATAACAAAGTTACGACTATGCATTTTTTTGAAAACTTTGATCCTTAATTTCACAAAGGGGAGATAATTTAGAAAATTTCCAAGGACATCATTGAAGTCGCATTGGCAAGATCTACTAACATTCTAAATTTCACGAAAATCGGACATGTTTCAAGATACTCAAAGAAAAAAGAATTAGTAAAATCGGTCAAAAAATAACAAAGTTACGACTATGCATTGTCTGTTTTTTCGTTCGTAAATTTCGGTGATTTCGGATTCGTAAAACGTTTTGAAAATATATTTAATCAAGGTTCGCACCCCATTTTTGGGGGGGGGGGTAGGTCAAAATTTCGGAAAGATCCTATGGATAGATTCTTAGAAACCCGATTTGCAGAAAACACACACAAAAAAAAAAAATAATAACTAGATCTGCTACTGTCCCATGCAGATATGAAAGCTTTCATATTCATCGTCACGTGTCATCGATTATATCAAGTATCTCAAATAAAAGGATAAAAATAACAAACTATTAAAATTGGTCTAAAACTCGCGAAGTTACAAGTCTAAATATAGTATGAAACATTGAGTAATCTGAAAACTAAGGGAAATAACTGATACTTGTGTTGCTGTAATCGGGATGACTTCCCACTTCAAAACTTTCAGAAAAATGAAATGAAAATGGTAAGAAAACATCGAAAAATTAAATGAGATAACTTTGAACAAAACTAAAACAGGTTGAACTCAACTGTTTGAATATGTACGTTAAATATGTAGATTTGGAAGATTATAAAGACATAATATCAAAATCGGCCAAAAACTCACAAAGTTACAAATTTAAATATAGTGAGAAACATTGCACCCGGGCAAAAAAATAATCTTTAAACTAAAGGGAAATAACTGAAACTTGCATAGCTGTAATCGGGCTTCCGAGATATGTTATATAATTATGGTTTCCAATATGTTCGGTTATAAGTAGGAAATCGTGACGACTTCTTAAGCATGTTTTAAACAAAGGGTCATAGACTGCAATATACAAGAATGGCACTCTGCAATAAAAAAACTGGCCAAAGCAAGATTTCTATGCAGAAATTAAATAATTGCTAGAACCAGAAAAATATTTATCCATATAATAAATAAGCAACATAGAGAAAATGAAATGAAATTGAATGGGGGTTAACGTCCTACTGTTCTGCTCCTACAATGGGCTAATAAAGTGTGCAATGAGGGAAATTTTACCCGGGCAGCGGCGTTACGGCCTACGAGATTGGACAGGCGACCATACTCCTTGTCACGTACAACCAAGAAATCGAAACAACGCCACTTGACTCAATGACAGGCGTTATGATACAGAGCGCACGTGCTAACCATTCAGCCACGCAACCTCCCTAAAATCGCCAAATTGCTGACCTACAGCGAGAAACATTTCAACCGGGCCAAATTTTCTATTTTAATAGTTTAATTTGCACGGTACCTTTAGTTATCAACCGAATATTACAAAACTTTTAAAAAGCTCCCCCTGACCAGCTTAATCGTTCGCAATAAACGTTTGCCCCTTAAAATCGGCAAATTGCTGACGTTAAAGTGAGAAATATTACAACCGGGCGAAATTTTCTGTTTTATCACTTTCACAGTACCTTTGATTACAAACCGATTATAACAAAACTTTAAAAATAAAAGAGAAAGAGAGAAATGCGGCCTAACGTCCATTCGACACAAACTAGGTCATTTCCGGACTAACATATGTTTTTTAATTTTATTTAAAAACTCCCCTTGCGCGTACTGATCTTTAGCCGTTGGGAGGAAACCGAAGAACACGGAGAAAACCCACGAGGTTGGACATCATACACCATGTCACGTGCAACCTGGAGATCGAAACGACGCCCGTTGACTCAATGACAGACGTTACGATACAGCGCGCACATTCAGTCATTCAGCCTCCCTGAATTCGGAAAATTGCTGACTTATAGCAAGAAACATTTCAACCGGGCGAAATTTTCTGTTTTAACAGTTTAATGTGCACTGTCCTTTAATTACCAACCGATTATTACAAAACTTTTGAAAATAAGCTCCAACTGACCAGCTTAATCGTATGCAATAAACGTTTTGCCTGAATTGAAAGTTCTGCACGGAGAAAGTTCATCTCGATTTCCCGGCGTGGTTCCCCTTGTCAGTGAGGCAGAACGGAGGGCCTGACAAGCACAGCTGTCTAGTCGTTCGGATGGAACGAAAAACCAAGGTCCCGTGTACACATTGGAGTGCACGTAAAATATCCCTAAGCAGTTGGAATTCGATACTGTTGAATAAGCTCTATACGATGACTAAATGTGTAGATTGTAGTCACCCACACTGCATGTTTCGCTTAACAATGAAAGGGTGCCGTTTTCAATGTTCGATCCTTTTGTTCTTCTACTCCTGATATGTTGAACTGTCGATCGATGGTTTCATATAAAAGACTACCAATAAGTTCCGAAGAAATATTATGTTGACTTTACGAGAAAGACCTCTCTAAATATGCTCCAAATTGTAAAATTACGACTTTTTGGATTTTCAATCTCTTTTTTTTCGGCTATGCCTGATATTTAAAAAAAATGATACAATGATTTCACACAACAGGCTAGCTATTAGACTCTCTATTGACAAAAGTTTCACCGCCCTCCCTTCATTATAACCGAAGTTATCGTGCACTAAAGAATCAACAAATCAGCATGCTTATCTCTGCTTACCCTAAGCAGAAAATGCTCATCTTTGAACTCAATCATGACATTGACCTAGTTAACGTCTACACCAAGTTTGAACATTCTAGCTTAATTAGAAGGAAAGTTATTGTATTCCAAAGTCCCGGCCCTTCAAATTGCTTCTATTTTTGATTTTCATTTCAAAATATTGACCATCACGTGACTGAAATCAAAATTCGGATCCGACAGATTTTTAGGCATTCCTTCAAGGATTCCGAAAATATAATTCCCGAGTCTGTAAGTAAAATAGCAAAAAAGCCTTTTTGATTTTTCACTTTTAAAGATGGTGGCACTTCCGGTTCGATCGACAAACTCAATATTTTGTGTACGAATCAGTACTTACTTCTCTAGTATCCAAGAAAAAAATTAGGTCATTCTGACCTATATTTCTTTGATTTTTTTTTAAAAATTTGATCCTTAATTTCGTCAAGGGGAGATAATTTAGAAAATTTCTAATTATATTTTTGAAGTCACATCGGTAAGATCTATTTATATACTAAATTTCATGAAAATCGTACAACTATTAAAGAAGTTGTCGAATTGGTCTAAACTTCAGGTTCGAAATCACAGCGACGAATTTTCAAAATTCGAAAATGTGAAACTGCAGATGAAAATGATTTTTTTCAAGGTATTCAAAGAAAAAAGAATTAGTAAAATCGGTCAAAAAATAACAAAGTTACGACTGTGCATTGTCAGTTTTTTCGTTCGTAAAATTCGGTGATTTCGGATTCGTAAAACGTTTTGAAAATATATTTAAACAACGTTCGCACCCCATTTTTGGGCATCAAATGGAAAAAAAATGTTGCAAATCGAATAATAATTCACTCTTTTATAGGCAAAATAACGTGAAAAGTGATGCATGCAAAATTGCATATTTCTCGGCAACTGCTCATATTACAAACTAATTTTCGCATACATTCTCTTCGTCTGGATTATTGCTACGAGTTTATGAAAATCACAAATAAATATTTCAAAATATGAAGACGCTGAATGAATTGTAAATAATTGAATTTTACACTTTATATTACATTTTATTCGAAATTGCCCGAAAATGAAATTGAAATTTAAAAAATCTGAGCTAAAGATTTTATACACCTTTGCAGGGTGCATCCTTTAAGTTATATCAGTTTTGAAAAAAAAAAATATTTGCTTTCAAAAAGGGGAACTGTCAAAATTGTAGTTTTTGTTAATATTACGTCACTTCCGTTGCCGACAGAAAAATTTCACCGTAACAAAAAAAATTGCAATTGGGACCACGGAGCATATGAACTTTGTTTTATACAAATCGAACAATAAATAGTTTTTCTGGTTATAAAAACTAAATGAGCCGATGGCGGCTAACGCAAATTACCGAGACATTTTTTTTCATCATTTCTGCTCAAGTAGGATGATATTTTAACCCTGTGTAAAATACCATCAAAATATATTCATAAATAAAAAAGGTTTTCGTAAAAAAAATATTGTTTTCAAAATATCGGACATTTTTTCGACTACTTTCGGTTTTACGATCATTGTCGTGACAGCTTTACGAAGTTTTTTGGATACTTAACTTTCTGTACCAGAAGTGTCAGAAACATCCATTGAGTAGTTTTGGAAAAAAAGATAAATTAAAGAGCGTTTACAAAAATTTAACAATTTTTCATTTTTTTTCAAAGTTTGAGGCCATTTTTGGACCACTTATATAATATCAATGCTATTCATTTTGGATTCACTATATAGACAACCGATAGGACTTTGAGTAAGAAAAGTTTAAGAAATATCCGCGGCGTCGTTTTCGAGAAAAGGGCGTCTCAGTATGTTAAAAAATCGGAAAATACTAGATTTTTGGCATACAATAATTTATTTCCTTACCATCGAAATCGTATTATTTAGATACCATATGATGGTCCATTAATAGGGCTATCCAACGACACTTTATTTCTTTTCGTCCGCTATTACCTAAGGGAGAAATCAAGTTTTTCGCAAGTGCGACAATGTTTTTTTCATTTTTTGAATACTTCCGGTATGGTTATTATTGTCGGAAAAGTTTTAATAGCCGGTTTGGGCACTAAAATAGCCACAGGGCTCTGTAATGATATATTACATTATCTGATCAGATAAAATGCCCCTGAGAAATCCTATGTTCAAAAGTGCCAAAAATGCAAAAAATTTAAAATATCGAAACTTAAATTTCAATAACTACATACATATTATACATCGTTAGAATCGTAATTAGGTCAGCTATCTGAATATACAATCTTTTTTGGAAAATCTCTTAAAATAAAAAAATAGTAGAGCATTTTCCAAAATTTCACGATTTTTCGACTTTTTTCGATTTTCAGTCCGTTATTTCACCTATTCCAGATATTTCAAAGTCTTATTGGATGGCTTCATGCAAAATACCTCCGCAAGGACTCGATAGAAAAAATTTTAATAAAAATTGCGGTTAGGTTTTCGAGATACAGGCGTCCAAAAATGCTAAAAATCAGAAAATACTTGATTTTTAGCGTGCCATATTTTGCTGCCTGATCATAGTATCCGAATGAATTGGGTATCATACGATAGTACATTCCTAGTGCAGTCCAATGGTACCCTAATTTCTTTAATCCATTCATATCGGGCGAAGAAATCGCGTTTTTTCCCAAAATATCCATTTTTTGCATTTTTTTCAAAATATTGCACACTATTTCGACCACTTCCGGTTTAAGGATCCTTGTCGAAATTTCTTTATCAGTTGGTATTGGACTATAACTTCATGGTCAATAACTTTCAGAAACATCAATTCGACCGTAAAACGAAACCACAGTTCACAAAGTTTTCAAAGTTTGATGCCATTTTTGGACCAGCTATATTATTTCAATGCTTTTCATTTTGGATTCACTATATAGACAACCGATAGGTCTTTGAGTAAGAAAAGTTTAAGAAAAATCTGCGGCGTTGTTTTCGAGAAAAGGGCGTCTCAGAATGTTAAAAAATCGGAAAATACTAGATTTTTGGCATACAATAATTTATTTCCTGATCATCGAAATGGTATTATTTAGACACCATATGATGGCCCATTAATAGCGCTATCCAGCGACACTTTAGTTCTTTTGGTCCGCTATTACCTAAGGGAGAAATCAAGTTTTTCGCAAGTGCGACAATGTTTTTAACATTTTTTTTTTCATTTTTTGAATACTTCCGGTATGGCTATTATTGTCGGAATAGTTTTAATAGCCGGTTTGGGCACTAAAATAGCCACAGGGCTCTGTAATGACATATTACATTATCTGATCAGATAAAATGCCCCTGAGAAATCCTATGTTCAAAAGTGCCAAAAATGCAAAAAAATTAAAATATCGAAAATTAAATTTCAACAACTTCATACATATTATACATCGTTAGAATCGTAATTAGGTCAGCTATCTGAATATACAATCTTTTTTTGAAAATCTCTTAAAATAAAAAAAATAGTAGAGCATTTTCCAAAATTTCACGATTTTTCGACATTTTTCGATTTTCAGTCCGTTATTTCACCTATTCCAGATATTTCAAAGTCTTATTGGATGGCTTCATGCAAAAAACCTCCGAAAGGACTCTCGATAGAAAAAATTAAAAAAAAACGTTGCGGTTAAGTTTTCGAGATACAGACGTCCAAAAATGCTAAAAATCAGAAAATACTTGATTTTCAGTGTGCCATATTTTGCTTCCTGCTAATCGTATCCGTACGAATTGGGTATCATTCAGTGGTCCAATCAGCGCCCGACCAAATGATACCTTAATTCGTTTAATCCGTTGATATCGGACGGGAAAATCGTGTTTTTACCCAAAACACCCATTTTTCCCATTTTTTTTTTCAAAATATCACATATTATTTCGACTACTTCCGGTTTACGGATTGTTGTTGAAATTGCTTTAAACGGTGGTTTGACCATATTACTTCATGTTCCAGGAATTTCAGAAACGTCGATCTGGCCGTAAAACGAAACTTAAGCTCACAAAATGTGAAGAAAATTCAAAAAAAAAGAAAAATAAAGGGCGATAACTCTGAATGAAACTTATATTACTGGAACCGGATTGCCTTCAGGTATCCAAAAATGTAGGTCAAATTTTAAAATTTTGAAAAATAACAAAAAATGTGTCTTAAAAAACATATTTTCAATTTTCGAACGCTAGAAGTCAGCGGCGAAGTTTCGAAATTGCAAAATTTTCAACTGCTATAAACCGAGAAAAGACTCAGGGTTTCCAAAAATGTAATTTGTATGAACATAGATACAGAATTGACGAATCTACGGCCGTTTTTTTAATTTATTGGCACCGCACGAAATTCGGCCACTTCCGCTCTGCGCAGAAGTTTCAAATACAGTGGAAGGGATAGCCACCATATGGTTTCCTGATAGAAAACTATGTCCCAGATCTGTATCTGTTACAGACACTGAGAAATAGGCTCCCCCGAAAAATAAAATAATAATAATAAACTAGACCTGCATGCAGGAATGACGGGTTTCACTGGTGCCACGTTACCTTTGAACTTGTGTCACTTTCGGTGCCACGTTACCCTTGAACATATGTCACTCGTTTCCACATAAGAATTGCTCACATCAAATAAAATGGACACAGAATCAACCAAACCCAGCAATATCAATTCATTTTATACATTTGTTGCGTGTAAGTGTACAGTACTTCCGGTAATAATGAAAATGTTCAATTACTTTTATGAAATCAGAAATGGCAAAAGGCATCATATGGTGAAAATTTTATGCAAATCGAATAATACATGCCACTTTTATAGACCCAAAACCATGAAAGGTGACGTGTAGAAAATCGGCTATTTCTCGGCAACCGTGCAAGTTAGAAACGATTTTGTGGCATCTGTATGATCGTATTGGTCCATTCTATTTGTTGATTGGCATCAAATATCATAATTTTAAAAAAAACCTTACAAATCAGACTCATTTGAATAAAACAATTTTTTTGAAGGCTAAAAATACAGTTTTTGCCAAAACGACATTACTTCCGGTGACACTAAAAACGTTAAATTAGTTTTATAACATCCTCTATTACATTGGGCTTCAAAGGGTGAAAATTTTATGAAAATCGAATAATAATTGACACTTTTATGGACCAAAAACCTACAAAAGTGACTTTTAGAAAACCGCCTATATCTCGGCAATCGAACAAGTTAGAAACAATTTTATGATATCTATATGACCGTATGAGTTTTGTTAGTATGTGAATTTAAACCAAAAGTTAATATTCGTATTACATATTAAATAATTCTTGGTTGAACAAAATATCGAATTAAAAGTTAAAAATCTACTTTTTGACCAAATGGTGTCACTTCCGGTGTCAATTTTCAATTATAATCAACTTGATATGACGCATACTTGCTTTTTGAATCAAATGATGTCACTTTTGTGAATATCCATTAATAATTGACTATTTTACAGGCAAAATTACGAAAACAGTGACTTATGCAAAACTGCCCTTTTCTCGGCAACTGCTTATATTACACACTAATTTTCACATACATTCTCTTCGTATGGATTATAGCTACAAGTTTATAAAAGTTATGTAAACATATTTTAAAATCTGAAAAGCCTGAATGGGTTGTAAATAGGTCAATTTTACGCCTTTTTTTCACCTCTTAATCCAATTTGCAAGAAAATGAAATAGAAATTAAAAAAACTGCTTCCGCCATTTTTGCACCTTGAAAGGACACACTCTTTGAGTCATATAATTTTTCAAAAAAATAATATTTGTTTTTGAAGATCGTAAATAATTGTCAAAATTGTAGTTTTTGGTAAAATTATGCCACTTCCGGTGCCGACAGATAACACTATCGGTAACAAAAAAAATGACAATTGAGACAACGAAGCATATGAACTTTGTTTTATACAAATCGAACAATAACAAAATAATCTAGCACTGAAAAACTGAATTAGCCAACGGCGGCCAAGGAAAATTAGTGAGACAAAATTTTTTAACATTTTTGCGCTAGTCAGATGACTCTTTAATTCTGTGCACAACACAACTAAAAAATATTCATAAATAAAATAGTTTTTTGTAAAATTCTAAATTTTCGAAATTTGACGTCTAATATCTTCGAAGATTTGCCGAAAATCAAAAATCGAAAGTAGCGTAGCTATGTGCCCTGTCTCCGGCTATGAAATCAGAAATGGCATAAGGCATCACATGGCGAAAATTTTATGCAAATCGAATAATATATGCCACTTTTATAACCCAAAACCTTGAAAAGTGACTAATAGAAAATCGGCTATTTCTCGGCAACGGTACAAGTTAGAAACGATTTTGTGGCATCTGTATGATCGTATGGGTTCATTCAATTTGTTGATTGGCATCAAATACCATAATTTGAAAACGATTTCAAAACAGACTCATTTGAATAAAATATCTGTTTTGAAGGCTAAAAATACAGTTTTTGCCGAAATGACGTTACTTCCGGTGATAAGGAAAATCTTAAATTACTTGTATGAAATCCCAAATGGCATTAGGTATAACATGGTGTAACGTTTATGAAAATCGAATAATAATTGACACTTTTATGGCCCCGAAACCTTCAAAAGTGACCTGTAGAAAACCGTCTATTTCTCGGCAACCGAACAAGTTAGAAACAATTTTATGATATCTATATGACCATATGAGTTGTGTTCATATGTTAATTTAAACTAAAAGTTAAAATTATTAATACATATTAAGTTATTCTTGGTTGAATAAAACATTAATTTAAAAAGTTTAAAATGCATTTTTTGACCAAATGATGTCACTTCCGGTGTCAATTTTATATTGTAATCAACTTGATATGACGCTACATGCTTTTTGAATCAAATGATGTCACTTTTATAAAAGTCCAATAATAATTGACTATTTTACAGGCAAAATAACGAAAACAGTGACTTGTACAGAACTGCCCATTTCTTGGTAACTGCTTATATTACAAACGAATTTTAACATACATTTTCTTCGTATGGATTATAGCTACAAGTTTATAAAAGTTACGGAGAAATATTTTAAAATCTGAAAAGCCTGAATAGGTTGTAAATAGGTCAATTTTACACCATTTTTAGCCTCTTAATCGAATTTGCTCGAAAATGAAAACGAAATTAAAAAAACTGCTTCCGACATTTTTTGCGCCTTGAAAGGGCACACTCTTTGAGCCAAATAATTTTTCCAAAAAATAATATTTGTTTCCGAAGAAGGAAAATAACTGTCAAAATTGTAGTTTTTGGTAAAATTATGCCACTTCCGGTGCCGACAGATAACACTTTTGGTAATAAAAAAAATGACAATTGATACAACGAAGCAAATGAACTTTGTTTTATACAAATCGAACAATAAAAAATTAATGTAGGACTGAAAAACTGAATTAGCCAATGGCGGCCAAGGAAAATTACTGAGACAAAATTTTTTAACATTTTTGCACTAGTCAGATGACTCTTTAATTCTGTACACAATACGACTAAAAAATATTCATAAATAAAAAAGTTTTTTGTAAAATTTTAAATTTTCAAAATTTGGCGCCTAATATCTCCGGCTATGCCAAAATGTATCGAAAGTTAAAATCCAATGATTATTGTTAAAATTACTGCAATATTTTTAAAAACGATAACTTCGTTGATTTCGGGCATTTCGCATTGTCGCAGAACGTTCAAAATAGCTTCATCCTCTAAGTCACACCCACTTTCCCAATGAAACCGAAGAAATCGTAACGATGCGACAAGCAGTTGTTGAGATCTGCTCAAAACAAAAGAAGAATAATAATAATAAGAATAACTAGACCTGCAGACCTGCAGTGCTAAACCGGCTTTCAGGAATCAGGCAGGAAGTGCGTCATACAATAGCCGATCCATCGAGCTACCAAACGATACTGTAGTTGTTATGATTCAGTGACACCCTCTATCAGATTTTTAAGTAATATTTGTTTGCGAATACACCGGTCAAAATTGTATAATCTGGCAAAATTACGTCACTCCCGGTGCCAAAAGAAATCATTATCGGTAACAAATAAGTTGAGAATTCGCAATTGATAATTGTTTTATACACACCAGGCAATAAATAAAAAACTTGGAACCCATAAACTGAAATTAAAAAAGGTAAAAAACTTAACGGGAGACAAAATATATCTCAAATTAACCGGCACTACCGAGATGAGAGAAATGGGGTTTAACGTCGACTAGACACAAACTATGTCATTTCGGGACTAGCATGGTTTAATTTTATATCAATAATTCCTGTGTAAAATATCATCAAAAAGTATTCATAATAAATAAAAAAAAGGTTTTCGTAAAGGAATTAATTTTTTTCAAAATATCGGACATTTTTTCGACTTCTTCCGGTTTTACGATCGTTGTTGTGATAGCTTTTCGAAGTTCTTTGGATACTTAACTTTACGTACCAGTAGTGTCAGAAATATCCATTGAGTAGTTTGGGAAAAAAAGATAAATTAAAGAGCGTTTCCAAAAAATTAACGATTTTTCAATTTTTTTCGAAGTTTGAGACCATTTTTGGACCACTTATATTATTTCAACGCTTTTTATTTTGGATTCACTATATAGACAACCGATAGGACTTTGAGTAAGAAAAGTTTAAGAAAAATCTGTGGCGTCGTTTTCGAGAAAAGGGCGTCTCAGAATGTTAAGAAATCGGAAAATACTAGATTTTTGGCATACAATAATTTATTTCCTTACCATCGAAATCGTATTATTTAGATACCATATGATGGTCCATTAATAGGGCTATCCAGCGACACTTTAGTTCTTTTGGTCCGCTATTACCTAAGGGAGAAATCAAGTTTTTCGTAAGTGCGACAATGTTTTTAACCTTTTTTTTTCATTTTTTGAATACTTCCAGTATGGTTATTATTGTCGGAATAGTTTTAATAGCCGGTTTGGGTATAAAATAGCCACAGGGCTCTGTCATGATATATTACATTATCTGATCAGATAAAATGCCCCTGAGAAATCCTATGTTCAAAAAATCCAAAAACGCAAAAAATTTAAAATATCGAAAATTAAATTTCAATAACTACATGCATATTATATATCGTTAGAATCGTAATTAGGTCACCTTTCTGAATATACAACCTTTTTTTGAAAATCTCTTAAAATAAAAAAATACTACAGCATTTTCCCAAATTTCACGATTTTTCGTTTTTTTTTGATTTTCAGTCCGTTATTTCACCTATTCCAGATATTTCAAAGTCGTAATGGGATGTTTCGTACCACAAGACTACCACAAGGTCTCTCGATAGAGAAAGTTTCATAAAAATCTGGGGCGCAGTTTTCGAGATACAGGCATCCAAAAACGCTCCGAATCAGAAAATACTTGATATTCAGCGTGCCATATTTTGCTGCCTGCTCATCGTATCCGTACGAATTGGGTATCATACGATAGCACAATCCTAGTGCAATCCAATGGTACCCTAATTCGTCTAATCCATTGATATCGGACGGAGAAATCGCGTTTTTCCCCAAAATACCCATTTTTTGCATTTTTTTTCAAAATATCGGACATTATTTCGACCACTTCCGGTGTACAGATTATTGTTGAAATTGCTTTATTCCTTGCAATGGTCATTTGGCTTCATGTCTCTGAAGTTTCAGAAACGTCACTTCTGCCATAAAACGAAATCCGAGCTCTCAAAATGGGTAGAAAATTCGAAAAAAATCGAAAAATAAAGGGCGATAACTCGGAATGAAACTTATATTTCTGGAATCGGATGGTTTTCAGGTATCCAAAAATGTAGGTCAAATTTGAAAATTTTGAAAAATAACAAAAATTGTCTCTCAAACCACATTTTTCATTTTTCGACCGCAAGAAGTCAGCGATGAAGTTTCGAAATATCGAAATTTTCAACTGCTATTACCCGAGAAAAGACTCAGGGTTTCCGAAAATGTCATTTGTATGAAAATAGGTATAGAATTGACGAATCTACGGCCGTTTTTTAATTTTTTGACACAGCACAAAATTCGACCACTTCCGGTCTGCGCAGAAGTTTCAAAAATAGTTTATCAAGTAGCCAATACATGGTTTCCCAATAGAGAATTAGGTCCCAGATCGGTATCTGTTACAGGCACTGAGAAATAGGCTCCGGCGGAAAAAAAAATAATAATAACTAGATCTGCTATTGTCCCATGCAGATATGAAAGCTTTCATATTCATCGTCACGTGTCATCGATTATATCAAGTATCTCAAATAAAAGGATGAGAATAACAAACTATCAAAATTTGGTCAAAAACTCGCGAAGTTAGAAGTCTAAATATAGTATGAAACATTGAGTAATCTGAAAACTAAAGGGAAATTACTGATACTTGTGTTGCTGTAATCGGGATGACTTCCGATTTCAAAACTTTCAGAAAAATGAAATGAAAATGGTAAGAAAACATCGAAAAATTAAATGAGATAACTTTGAACAAAACTAAAACTTTTTGAATCAGGTTGAACTCAACTGTTTGAATATGTACGTTAAATGTGTAGATTTGGAAAATTATAAAGACATAATATCAAAATGGGTCAAAAACTCACAAAGTTACAAATTTAAATGTAGTGAGAAACATTGCACCCGGGTGAAAAAAATAATCTTTAAACTAAAGGGAAATAACTGAAACTTGTATAGCTGTAATCGGGCTTCCAAGATATGTTATATAATTATGGTTTCCAATATGTTTGGTTATAAGTAGGAAATCGTGACGACTTTTTAAGCATGTTTTAAACAAAGGGTCATAGACTGCAATATACAAGAATGGCACTCTGCAATAAAAAAAAACTGCAGAAATTAAACAATTGCTAGAACCAGAAAAATATTTATCCACTATAATAAATAAGCAACATAGAGAAAATGAAATGAAATTGAATGGGGTTTAACGTCCTACTGTTCTGCTCCTACAATGGGCTAATAAAGTGTGCAATGAGGGAAATTTTACCCGGGCAGCGGCGTTACGGCCTATGAGGTTGGTAAGGCGACCATACTCCTTGTAACGTACAACCAAGAAATCGAAACAAGGCCACTTGACTCAATGACAGACGTTATGATACAGAGCGCACGTGCTAACCATTCAGCCACGCAACCTCCCTAAAATCGGCAAATTGCTGACCTACAGCGAGAAACATTTCAACCGGGCCAAATTTTCTATTTTAACAGTTTAATTTGCACGGTACTTTAATTACCAACCGATTATTACAAAACTTTTGAAAATAAGCTCCAACTGACCAGCTTAATCGTATGCAATAAACATTTTGCCTGAATTGAAAGTTCGCCACGGAAAAAGTTCATCTCTATTTCCCGGCGTGGTTCCCCTTGTCAGTGAGGCAGAACGGAGGGCCTGACAAGCACAGCTGTCTAGTCCTTCGGATGGGACGAAAAACCAAGGTCCCGTGTACACATTGGAGTGCACGTAAAATATCCCTAAGCAGTTGGAATTCGATACTGTTGAATAAACTCTATACGATGACTAAATGCGTAGATTGTAGTCACCCACACTGCATGTTTCGCTTAACAATGAAAGGGTGCCGTTTTCAATGTTCGATCCTTTTGTTCTTCTACTCCTGATATGTTGGACTGTTGATCGATGGTTTCATATAAAAGACTACCAATAAGACTCTTTGTAGAAGAAGTTCCCCAAAAATAGTATGTTGACTTTACGAGAAAGACCTCTAAACATGCTCCAAATTGTAAAAATACGACTTTTTGGATTTTCAATCTCTTTTTTTCGGCTATCCCTGATATTTAAAAAAAAAATGATACAATGATTTCACACAACAGGCTAGCTATTAGACTCTCTATTGACAAAAGTTTCACCGCCCTCCCTTCATTATAACCGAAGTTATCGTGCCCTAAAGAATCAACAAATCAGCATGCTTATCTCTGCTCACCCTAAGCAAAAAATGCTCATCTTTGAACTTAATCATAACATTGACCTAGTGAATGTCTACAACACGTTTGAACATTCTGGCTTAATTAGAATGAGAGTTATTGTGCTCCAAAGTCTCGGCCCTTCAAATTGCTTCTATTTTTCATTTTCAATTCAAAATGGTGACTCCCGGTTGACCTAAATCAGAATTCTATTCGCGACATTTTTTTAGGCCTTCCATCAAGGATTCAGAAAATATAACTCCCATGTCTGTAAGTAAAATAGCAAAAAAGCCTTATTGAGTTTTCACGTTTAAAGATGGTGGCACTTCCGGTTCGATCGACAAACTCCATATTTTGTGTACGAATCAGTAATTCCTTGTCTAGTATCGAAAAAAAACTAGGTCATTCTGACCTATATTTCGACGATTTTGAAAATACATTTAATCAAGGTTCGCACCCCATTTTTTGGGGGGTAGGTCAAAATTTCAGAAAGATCCTATGGATAGATTCTGACAAATCCGATTTGCAGAAAACACACACAAAAAAAAATAATAATAACTTTAACAGAAACAATAAGCTTTCATATGTAATACATATGAAAGCTTAATAAATAATAATTTTAGTAATCTTTGAGTCATATAATTTTTCAAAAAAAAAATATATTTGTTTTCGAAAAATGGTACCTAACTGTCAAAATTGTAGTGTTTGGTAAAATTATGCCACTTCCGGTGCGGACAGATAACACTTTTGGTAATAAAAAAATGACAATTGAGACAACGAAGCATATGAACGTTGTTTTATACAAATCTAACAATAAAAGATAGGTTGCCAGGCAACGAAAAATACGCCCACAGCAGCTAAATCGTCCGGGCAGTCAACAATGGTTGTAGCATATTTTTCCTTTTTTTTGGTAATGAAACATTTGTAATACACTAAAATCTGATTAAGAGTAACAACTCATTATGTAATCATCTGAATATCATTAGAATTTGTTTGCTTTTTATAAAAGTTTTGCCCCACGCTAACAATTAGTATAGGAAACATTTAATATCATGGATTTAGCAGTTCAGTTATCAAAATTCATTGAAAATCAAAATACTTGTTCGTTTCAACACCTTAAACTCTGTGTATCAATCTGAAGTCAATCAGATGATAAGTTTGGACTCTATAGCATCACAAGGTTTTTTGAAGTGATCAAGGGCCATATATAACTCTGGCACTAATTATCGGAAATCGCTGAAAATCAATAGGCTTCTTCGTCTCATGACCTTAAACACTGTGTATAAATTTAAAGTCAATCTGATATTAACTTTGGCCTTTAAAGCGTCCACAAGATTTTTTGAAGTGATCAAGGGCCATAACTCTGGCATTAATTATCGGAAATCGCTGAAAATCAATAGGCTTCTTCGTCTTATGACCTTAAACACTGTGTATAAATTTAAAGCCAATCGGATATTAACTTTGGCCTCTAGAGCGTCCACAAGATTTTTTGAAGTGATCAAGGGCCATAACTCTGGTAGTTATTTTCGGAAATCGCTGAAAAACAATAGGCTTCTTCGCCTCATGACCTTAAACACTGTGTATAAATTTAAAGTCATTCGGATATTAACTTTAGCCTCTAGAGCGCCCACAAGCAATTGTGGACGCCGGACCGACGGACGGACGGACGGGGGCGACGACAATATACGACCACATTTCAATGTGGGCGTATAAAAATTAATCTAGGACTGAAAAACTGAATTAGCCAATGGCGGCCAAGGAAAATTACTGAGACAAAATTTTTTAACATTTTTGCGCTAGTCAGATGACTCTTTTACTTCTGTGCACAACACGACTAAAAAATGTTCATAAATAAAAAAGTTTTTTGTAAAATTTTAAATTTTCGAAATAAAACGAAACTTAAGCTCACAAAATGTGAAAAAAAATCGAAAAAATGAAGGGCGATAACTCTGAATGAAACTTATATTACTGGAACCGGATTGCCTTCGGGTATCCAAAAATGTAGGTGAAATTTGAAAATTTTGAAAAATAACAAAAAATGTGTCTTAAACAACATATTTTTCGAACGCTAGAAGTCAGCGGCGAAGTTTCGAAATTACTGACTGAATGTTCAGCGCTATAGAAAACGATTATTATTATTTATTATAATAAAATGTATTAGTTGATGTTATAATAAAATGTATTAGTTGATGATATTGTTGGTGTAATAAATTCACACATAAATGTATAATTTAACAAATTGTGGATGTAATAAATTCATACATAAATGAATAATTTAATAAATTGTTGATGTAATAAATTCATGTATTAGTGATAATTTGTGGTATTTATTTGTAACTTGGAATAAGTGGGACCGGGTTCATCCCCTCATGATACAATGCTTTGAACCAAATTTGAAAATATCCTATTAAAAATGTAGCTTCTATTAATATTGTGACCACAAGATTTTCTGCAAAGAGAGGATAACTCTAAGAGCGCAAAGTAGCAGAACGTTGAATGTCAAGGTTTTGTCCTGGCGAAAGTTATTTTTAGTTTTTCTCTCCCTTTCCCCTTTCCTCCTTTTGCATGGCGATTTTTGTTGAGTTTTTGGTGTAGAATCAAAGAAAAGGGTTTGAAAATACATTTTCTGCCAGGTTTTGGTGAATATTCATGATTTTGAGGCAGAAGGATACAAGAGTTGTGAGGTTGTTTACGTTGAAAGGGAGGGCCGAAAATTGCAAGGTTAGCTGTCTCTACTTCCAGGTTGTCTATCTCAAGTTTTTCATGAAGAACCTCATACATGCCTATGGGCAACAGTTTGGCACATGTTGCTCCATCTGTGGCAGAAAGCGTTTTACCCAACGAATATTTGGGAAAAAGTTACAACCGGTCTAATAGCTCCAGCTTTCCTACAGAAAATGGAAAATTGGCAACACTGAGTTAACAATATACAGCAGATGGGTTTGTACAAAATGTTCAAAACAGAGGTAAGCTCAATTTGGCCACTATTTTGCCCAGAACAAGCATTTTTTTCTTCTTTGAAACATTAAATTCTTGCATTTCCTTCAATGAGGAAAAAATATCCCAGTCTTTATAAACATTTTTCACCCCATCTTTCTGTTTAGAGGGGCTATAAATGCCCCACCCCACCTTTTATTGATGTGTTTTGAGAGATTTAATTGCCCCTGTGTTGACAATTAAATGATAATAATTGGAATTTGTTGTTGAATTACAGCTGGGAATGTAATTTTTGTACATGCTACATGTAAATTTTGTACATTTTTCATGACATGATAAAAATTCCAAATTATAAGTGTTTTCTATGTAGTTTGTTTGCAACTTGTCTAATTTTTTCACAGAGCTCAAATACTGCCTCTATTTAAAAAGATTTTTTAAATTTTAACACAAAAGGCCCTGGGACCTGAGATGCACCACTGTACTTAAAGCAGCATGTATACTTAAAGGGCCATCATTTTTGCAGTTATTCTTTAATTTTGATTTCCTTTCACAAGTATGTTGCCAGAACATATGGGAAGCAAATACAAAAGGCCTTTTGGTGATATCCGAAGTTTCAACCCTATATAGGACACAGATCACCAAATATTCATGGGCAGTCACCCACGAAACAAGGGCGAAAGTTATTTTTAGTCTTTCTCTCCCTTTCCCCTTTTCCCCCTTTCGCAAGGCTATTTTTGTTGAGTTTTTGGTGTAGAATCGAAGAAAAGGGATTAAAAATACATTTTATGCCAGGTTTTGGTGAATATTCATGATTTTGAGGCGGAAGGATACAAGAGTTGTGAGGTTGGTTACGTTGAAAGGAGGGCCGAAAATTGCAAGGTTAGCGGTCTCTACTTCCAGCTTGTCTATCTCAAGTTTTTCATGAAGAACCTCATACATGCTTTTGGGCAAGAGTTTGCCACATGTTGCTCCATCTGTGGCAGAAAGCGTTTTACCCAACGAATATTTGGGAAAAAGTTACAACCGGTCTAAGAGACGAGAATGAACATTGAAGTCAATGGGGAAATAATTAGTGATCTGTGGCCTTACAACCACAATGTTTCAAAACAAATTCAAAAACGCTATCGCATTACACTATCGCATTCACAAGCCAATTGTTGAAACAGCTACATAAGTGATTTTCGTACAATAAGTGGCAATAACCCTGGAAGTTAATTTCCAAGATAATTGAACCAATATAGACACATATTTTTGTAGGTGACCTCTCGACTTTCAACAAACAATTGTAAAAGGGTGTCAGGGTGGACAGGGGAAACTACAACACAACACATCGACATGAAAATATTCTCAAATCTCTCTTTATCTCTTTTTACAGTATCAATATAAATAATGGATGGTTTAAAACAAGAAAAAAAATCACACGATTTTTATTTAACAACAACACATTATCAAGATACAAAACACTAAAACCTAATATACAATTTACAGTAAATGATGAAAATTTTTAAATATTTTGATTACACAAGGTATAAATATAGGCTGCCAAGCAAAAAAAAAAACCCCAAAAAACAAAAAAAAATCACACAGCAGCAAAGTCGTCCAAGCAGTTTTATAACAGCGAATCCTAAAGCAAAATGTTTACTCCGTATAATAATTATTATTAGTGTGTTGACATAAACAAGGTCAATAACTATAATGTAATTATTAATCACAGTAATAATCAACACAAAGAAATGATAATATGTACATTTATATCGCACACAGTTCCATGCTGGTATGGATGCTCAAGGCGCTACCGAGTCTATATAGGTGCTGTAATAGGCGTTAATAATTTAACGTTAAAATAGACAATTAAGACTTTGTTGATTATCTTAGCAATCGAACATGACAATCGAGAGTATGTAAGCTAGATCAGTTCAAAACTTCGCCCAGAATAAATTTGACTGAAAATTATAATATATTTATTTTCATCTAATTTTGAACTATTATAGCAAGAACATCGAGCTTACACAGGTCTATAAATTCATGTGAATCTTATTTGTGCAAGGTTTCTCGCAACAGCTTACTCTGGGAAACTACAAGGATTCGCATTAAATTTTTCTTCCCCCCACCCCACACCCAAAACAAATCTCAGAGAGTTGTCGAATCCGACTATTGAATGTCAGAGTTCTTAATCAGATGTATTATGTTGACTTTAGCCGATTGATGTTTAATCTAGCCGATTGTTAACACAAAGAATTGGTCAATACGATATCATACAACGGGTTAATTAAGTTTTCATATTTCATATTGATGCGACTTGCAAAATGACTTATCTCCACTCTGAGAAATTAAGGGTCAAAGTTTAAAAAAAAATCGACGAAATATAGGTCAGATCACCTTTTTTTCTATACTAGCTACGAGACTACAGATTCGTATACAAAAAATGGAGTTTGTAGCTCAATCCGGAAGTGCCGCCATCTTGAAACGTGAAAAACCAATAGGGCTGTTGCGATATTTTACTTAGACACGGGAGTTATATTTTCTGAATCCTTGAAGGAATGTCTAAAAGATAGGTTGCCAGGCAACGAAACATACGCCCACAGCAGCTAGATCATCCGGGTAGTCAACAAGGGTTGTCGCATATTTTTACTGTTTCTGTAATGAAACATTTGTAATACACTAAAATCTGATTAAAAGTAACAACTCATTATGTAATTATCAAAAATAATTAGAATTTCTTTGCTTTTTATAAAGTTTTGCCCCACGCTAACAATTAGTATACGAAATCGAAACATTTAATATCATGATTTAGCTGTTCAGTTATCAAAATTCATTGAAAATCAAACTACTTGTTCGTTTCAACACCTTAAACTCTGTGTATCAATCTGAAGTCAATCGGATGATTAGTTTGGCCTCTATAGCGTCACAAGATTTTTTGACGTTATCAAGGGAGATAACTCTGGCAGTAATTATTTGAAATCGCTGAAAATCAATAGATTTTTCATCTAATGACCTTAAACACTTTGTGTGTAAATTTAAAGTCAATCAGATATTAACTTTGGCCTCTAGAGGGTCCACAGGATTTTTTGACGTGATCAAGGGCCATAACTCTGGCAGCAATTATTGGAAATCGCTGAAAATCAAAAGACGTCTTCCGCTCATGACTGTACACACTGGGTATAAATTTGAAGTCAATCGGATATTAACTTTGGACTCTACAGCATCCACAAGATTTTATGAAGTGATCAAGGGCCAGAACTCTGGCACTAATAATCGAAAATCGCTGAAAATCCATAGGCTTCTTCGTTTTATGACCTTAAACACTGTGTATAAATTTAAAATCAATCGGGTATTAACTTTGGCCTTTAGAGCGTCCACAAGATTTTTTGAAGTGATCAAGGGCTGTAACTCTAGTAGTTATTCTCGGAAATCGCTCAAAAACAATAGACTTCTTCGTCTCATGCCCTTGAACACTGTATAAATTTAAAGTCAATCGGATATTAACTTTAGCCTCTAGCGCGTCCACAATCCGGAGGGATGGGGGCGACGACAATATACGACCACATTTCAATGTGGGCGTAATAAAAACGTTCAGAGCAGAATTTTGATTTAGGTCAACTGATGGTCGCCATTTTGAAGTGAATATGAAAAATCGTGAAAAATCGACATTTACGGGCTTGTAAACAAACACAATAGGGCATAGTATGTTCAATGTTTCTCGTATTTCTGAAATTAATACATTTGACGTTTTTCGTGCCGACAAAGTTGTTTACGAGTGGAAAATCAAATTAACTTCACTAGATTGTGAACGATTTTAATGATTTTTTTTCTTGCTCGGATTATTTATATGACCTATGACATGTGACAGGAAGTGACTGTGAATATGAAACTTTAATATCTTCTTAGCAGATCTAGTTATTTTTTTTTTTTTTTTTGTGTGTGTGTTTTATCCACAAATTGGATTTCTCAGAATCTGAAAATTTACCTATACCCCCAAAACGGTTGGTGGCTGTTGATTAAATATATTGTCAAAACGTTTCACGAATCCGAAATCACTGAATTTTACGAAGGAATGTATTTGACCTACAATGCTGTAACTTTGTGACTATTTGACCTATTTTACTAAATCGTTTTTCTTTGTGTACCTTGAGACAATTAATTCAATTCTGCACTTTCAAATTTCTTTCTTTTTTCTTTGAGTTCCTTGTGACAATAACTTCATATCTGCAGTTTCAAATTTTCGAATTTCGAAAATTCGTCGATGTGATTTCGAACCGGAAGTTGTGACCAATTTTACAACTTCTTTAATAGTTGTACATTTTTCATGAAATTTAGCATGTAAGTAGATCTTACCGATGCGACTTCAAAAATATGAAATTTTCTAAATTATCTCTCCTTAATGAATTTAAGGATCATAGTTTTCAAAAAAAAATCATCGAAATATAGGTCAGAATGACCTATTTTTTTTAATATACTAGACAAGTAATTACTGATTCGTACACAAGATATGGAGTTTGTCGATCGAACCGGAAGTGTCATCATCTTGAAACATGAAAAATCAATAGAGCTTTTGCGATATTGTACTTACAGACACGGGAGTTATATTTTCTGAATCATTGAAGGAAGGCCTAAAAAACGTTCAGAGCAGAATTTTGATTTAGGTCAACTGACGGTCGCCTTTTTGGAGTGAATATAAAAAATAGTGAAAAATCAACATTTACGGCCTTCTAAACAAACACACTGCGTCTCCTATTTCTGAAATTAATACATTTCAGGATAGCCGGGATACGGTTCGAAATTTTGGTATCTGACTATTTCAAAAATTCGAATTATGCCTTTGACGTTTTTCGTGCTGACAAAGTTGTTTACGAGTGAAAATATCACATTAACTTCACTAGATCGTGACCGATTTTGATGATTTTTTTTTTCTTGTTCGGATTATTTATATGACCCATGACATGTGACAGGAAGTGACTGTGAATATGAAAGGTTTAATATCTGCTTAGCAGATCTAGTTATTAATTGTATAGAAGTCAATCAACTTGCTTGTCTGCTACAATTACAATAGTCATACCCCGTACCTGAGTGAGAATCGGTCATATGTGGTTAACAATCAGTGTAATTAGTACATTTAACAGCGATTTTGATAATCTGGTAAAACTACTAAACAATTCAGTAAAATATGCCATGTGGCGAATAATGGCGATCTTGGCAAGGTTTGCGAACTGTGCGCCTTCCACGCTCCTTCCGTGTCAATTCCCGGTACTGGTAAATATTAAAATAACTAGATCTGCTAAGCAGATATTATAGCTTTCATATTCACGGTCAGTTTCTGTAGCATCTCATGAGTTATATATAAAGAATCTTAAAAAGGAAAAAGAATTAATGAAATCGGCCAAAAACTCACCGAGTTATAACAAGAAACAATTCTACCTTAATTAAAAACAGGAGTTGTTATGCTCCAATGTGATCAGTCAAATTGCTTATTGCTCCTAAGTCTACGTAGAAATTCTCAACATAAAAACTTAGTCAAGGTTATGACATAATGAATCTATATTTGGAATGCTCCAATGTGATCAGTCAAATTGCTTATTGCTCCTAAGTCTACGTAGAAATTCTCAACATAAAAACTTAGTCAAGGTTATGACATAATGAATCTATATTTGGAATTTCGTCACTCTCACGTCATTATAACCAAAGTTATCGTGCCCCAAAGTATCAACCAATCAGATTGCTTATCTCTGCTTACAGTAAGCAGACAATGCTCATCTTCGCACTGCATCATGGCACTGACCTAATGAACGCCTTCACCAAGATTGCCTCAATTAGACGGAGAGTTATTTTGTCTCAAATTCTCGACCAATGAAATTGCTCTGCTCTGCTTATCCATGGCAGACAGTGCTCATTGTCGAACGTATTCAAGGTATTGATGTAATGAAACTATACACTACGTTTCATCACTCTGACTTAATTAGAACTGAAGTGAAAGTGTCCGAAATCATCAACCAATCAAATTGCTTATCTCTGCTTACCCTAAGCATAAAAAGCTCATCTTCGAACTCCATCAAAGCATTGACCTAATAAAGACCTACGCCAAGTTTGAACATTCTAGCCGAAAAACACTGGTGTTTCAATGTCTCGACCAATCAATTTGCGTATCCCTCTGCTTATCCTGAGCAGAAAATGCTCATTGTCGAACTTAGTCAAGGTAGTCATTTAATGAAACTATACACCAAGTGTTACATCACTATCACTTAATCAGAACTAATGTTATTGTGTGTCGAATCATCAACCAATCAAATTGCTCATCTCTGCTTACCCAACGCAGAAAATGCGGATATTCGAACTTCATCAAGACATCGACCTAGTGAATGCCTACACCAAGTTTGAACATTGTACCCCAATTAGAAGAAGAGTTATTGTGTTCCAAAGTCATCAAGGTATTGGCCTAATAAACACCTACACAAAGTCTAGCTCAATTAGAAAGAGTGTTATTGTGTCCCAAACAAGATCATTTCGGGACTAACATATGGTTCCATTTCATTTCAATATTTCCGGAAGGAAACCGGAGGAAATGAAGAAAACCCACCAGGTTGGACAGGCGACCTTACTCCTTGTCAAGTACAACCGGAGATTCGAAAACACGCTAGTTGACTCGGTGACAGGCTTTATGATACAACACGCGTGTGCTAACCATTCAGCCACCCAACTCCCCTTTGAAATCAAACACGTGCAATATGTCATATAAGAAGAATAACAAGTCGCTCAAATACAAAATGGTAAATTAATGAGTTTAGGTCAAACTTCATTATAACCGAAGTTATCGTGCCCTAAAGAATCAACAAATCAGCATGCTTATCTCTGCTTACCCTAAGCAGAAAATGCTCATCTTTAAACTCAGTCATTGACCTAGTGAACGTCTACACCAAATTTGAACATTCTAGCTTAATTAGGAGAGTTAGTGTGTTCCAAAGTCTCGACCCTTCAAATTGCTTCTATTTTTCATTTTCAGTTCAAAATGGTGACTCCCAGTTGACCTAAATTAAAATTCTACTCTCGACCCTTTTTAGGCCTTCCTCCAGGGATTCAGAAAATATAACTCGATCTACAAACTCCATATTTTGTGTACGAATCAGTAATTACTTGTCTAGTACCGAATTTTTTTTTAGGTCATTCTGACCTATATTTCGACGATTTTTTTGAAAACTTTGATCCTTAATTTCACCAAGGGGAGATAATTTAGAAAATTTCCAAGGACATCATTGAAGTCGCATTGGCAAGATCTACTAACATTCTAAATCTCACTAAAATCGCACAACTATTAAAGAAGTTGTCAAATTGGTAATAACTTCCGGTTCAAAATGATAGCGACGAATTTTCGAAATTCCCAAATCCGAAATTGCAGATTTGAAGTAAATGTTTCAAGAAACTCAAAGAAAAAAAAATTAGTAAAATAGGTCAAATAGTCACAAAGTTACAGCATTGTAGGTCAAATGTATTCGTTCGTAAAATTCGGTGATTTCGGATTCGTAAAACGTTTTGAAAATATATTTAATCAACAGCCACCACCCATTTTTGGGGGGATAGGTAAAAGTTGCAGACAGATCTGATGGTTAGATTCTGAGAAATCCGATTTGTGGATAAAACAGACACACACAAAAAATAACAATAATAATCTTAACAGAAACAATAAGCTTTCATATGAAATCTTAATAACTGGATCAAACATTGATGGATTACCTGACCAGTTGTTAGGTAAATTTAAGGCAATTGACTGATTGGGACCAGGCTGATTGGGACCAGGCTGATTGGGACCATATTCTTGGCTGATTGGGACCAGATTCTTGGCTGACTGGGACCAGATTTTTGGCTGATTCGGATCATAAGGCTGATTCGGACCATTATGTGAATGACGAGAGTATATAAAATATGTTTGCATATAGTTGATAAGACAAAAGATAGGCTGGCACTGCCAGGCAGGATACGCCCACATTTTCGAAAGATGGATAGAGAACAAGCAATACCGAAAGTAATTTTTCCTACATTATTAAGTTAAAATTTGATATGTGCAAATTTCGAAATGAATTAAGATCTTTGGGTTATAAAAGGTTCATTTCAGTAGGCTTCAAATTCGACAGGGGATCATGTTCCTAAGTGGGTAAGATGCTGGCTCGGTAGCCTTGAGGTTGGGTGTTTGATCCCTGCATTGGGTGACAAAGTTCATCTAGATTTTCAGGCGTGGTTTCCCTTTGTTAGTGATGAAGGATGGATGGCCTGACAAGAACAGCTGTCAATTTTGGTCTGATTTTTACGAAATTCGACCTCAACCTTCATTACGATGTAACGGTGATATAATCAAACGTTTTTTTTTTTTAAATGGGATAATAATTCTGACCCCAGAGAGACCACAAGCTAAAAAAAAAAGGTCATTTTTTGTACAATCAGGGGCCATAATTCAGGAAGTTACAATCCGATATGCACAAATATCGAAAGGAACTAAGATTGTTAAGTTGTAAACATGTGTTTCAAGTTTCATCAAAATTGAATGAAGATTGTGACCTCTACAGGGTTCACAACCTTGATATAACATATTTTCACACTAATCGCGTACAAACGGCGGCCATTTTGTCTGTCAATTTTGGTCCGATTTTCACGAAATTTTAACTCAATCTTAATTACCATGTAACGGTGATATAATCAAACGGTTTTTTAAATCGGATAATAATTTTGACCTCCAGTGGGACCACAAGCTAAAAAGGGTGATTTTTCGTACAATCAGGGGCCATAAATCAGGAAGTTACGAATCAATGAGCGCAAATATCGAAAGGAACCAAGATCTTTGGGTTATAAACATGCATGACAAGTTTCATCAAAATCGGTTCAAAATTGTGACCTCTATAGGGTCCACAACCTCGATATAACATATTTTCACACTAATCGCGTACAAACGGCGGCCATTTTGTCTGTCAATTTTGGTCCGATTTTCACGAAATTTGAACTCAATCTTAATTACCATGTAACGGTGATATAATCGAACGGTTTCTTAAATCGGATAATAATTTTGACCTCCAGTGGGACCACAAGCTAAAAAGGGTGATTTTTCGTACAATCAGGGGCCATAATTCAGGAAGTTACGAATCAATGAGCGCAAATATCGAAAGGAACCAAGATCTTTGGGTTATAAACATGCATGTCAAGTTTCATCAAAATCGATTCAAAATTGTCACCTCTATAGGGTCCACAACCTTGATATAACATATTTTCACACTATTCGCGTACAAACGGCGGCCATTTTGTATGGCAATTTTGGTCCGATTTTCTCGAAATTTGAACTCAACCTCCCTTAGGGTGTAACGGTGATATAATCAAACGGTTTTTTAAATCGGATAATAATTGTGACCTCCAGAGGGGCCACAAGCTAAAAAGGGTGATTTTTCGGACACTCAGGGGCCATAATTCAGGAAATTACGATCCGATGGGCGCAAATATCGAAAGGAACCAAGATCTTTGGGTTATAAACATGCATGTCAAGTTTCATCAAAATCGGTTCAAAATTGTGACCTCTATAGGGCTCACAAGCTAAAAACGTGATTTTTCGTACAATCAGGGGCCATAATCCATGAAGTTTTGATCCGATACATGCCAATATCGAAAGGAACCGAGATCTTATGGGATAAACCTATATTTCAAGTTTCGTCAAAATCAGATAAGAATTGTGACCTGTAGAGAGTCCACAAACAAATTGTGGACGGACGGACGTCCGGACGGACGGACAGGGGCGACGACATAATACGTCCACATGAAAATGTGGGCGTATAAAAATGACAATAATTCACATTCTTGGCTGATTTGGACCCTATTGTTCTTTGTAAAATATTTTAATCAGTAAATATCATTCAAGGCATCTTGAACCAAGTTTCAAGGAGCAATGATATGAGCACATTTTCCATCATATTTATATATTCTGATAAATGTAATCTTACCAACTGGCCGAGACAGAGACCTTCCTGATCTAGAAAAGCGTTGAATGCATTACACTATGTGGTTGAGAAATGTGTAAAATCCTCTTAGCAATATACAAAAACCTAATTAATCACACCATTTATTGTTAATTACTGACAAGCCCAATAAACCAATAAAAAATCAAACAAATTCCCTATTGTGGCTGTCAGTAAAAAGTAAAATGTAGTAATAAAGTAAATTTTCCATGATGCTACCCTCCTGTTTACTTGTGTTAGAGGGGGGTTGGGATGGCCTAGTGGTCTAGAGTGCCGCGCTTCGACCTCTAGCTGGCCGGTCACCTCTGGCTTGCGGCTGTGGTTTCGAGCCCTGGTGTGAGCGTATGTGGCATGGAGATAGGGGCGCCTTCTCAACCTCGTGGGTTTCCTCCGGGCACTCCGGTTTCCTCCCACTGCTAAAGACCCCTACGCGCAAGCGAATTATTGAAATAAAATTAAACCATGTGTTAGTCCCGAAATGACCTAGTTTGTGTTGAGTGGACTTTAAAACCCATTTCTTTCTCTCTCTCACTTGTGTTAGAACTGAGTATAAATCTATTATGTGTATTTTCTGAACAAGGTAGGAATATAAACATTTTGGACTGCTTTTATATACATCATATTCGAAATAACCGATTTCTGTTATGCTACTTACTGTAATGCTGGTATAAGTTTTCACGTTTGTATGACTTATTGGAATTAACATAAATTGGTATAATTTTTAAATAGTATTTCTATAAATAACATATAGTTGCACACAAAAAATGGATTTGGATTTCCGTTATGCCACTCTATTGCTAGTATTGGTTTGACTTATTGAAATTAACATAAATTGGTTTGAACAGTATTTCTACAACATATAATTAACTTACACACAATATATATATTGGATTCCGAACCAAGCTATGGAGTTTATGAAATAAGATAGGCTGGCACTGCCAGGCAGGATACGCCCACATTTTTCGAGTGATGGATAGAGAACAAGCAATACCGAAAGTGATTTTTCCTACATCATTAAGTCCTGTATTTCATATTGTATTGGGAGCAGCCATTTTGTTGGTCAGTGCCAGTCTGATATTTATGAAATTCGAAGCCGACAATGATTATGGTTCGTCAAAATCGGATAAGAATTGTGACCTGTAGAGAGTCCACAGCCACGATATACCATATTTTTTACACTATTCGCGTACAAACGGCGACCATTTCGTCCGGCAATTTTGGTACGATTTTCACGAAATTCGAACTCAACCTACCTTACGGTGCAACAGTAATATAATCAGAGTTTTTTTTTTAAATCGGATAATAATTGTTCGAGAGATAGACAGAGAACAAGCAATACCGAAAGTGATTTTTCCTAAAATCAAAGGCCATAATTCATTATGGTACAATTTGACATGCGCAAATATAGAAAAGATTAAGGATCTTTAGGTTATAAACATGCATTTCAGGTTTCATCAAAATCGAATTAAAATTGTGACCTCTACATGGTCCACAACTTTGATATACCATATTTTTACACTATTCGCGTACAAACGGCGGCCATTTTGTCTGGCAATTATGGTCTGATTTTCTCGAAATTCGAACTCAACCTCCCATAGGGTGTAACGGTGATAAAGTCAAACGTTTTTTAAATCGCATAATAATTGTGACCTCCAGAGGGACCATAGGCGATTTTTCGGACAATCAGGGGCCATAATTCTGGAAGTTACAATCCGATATGCGCAAATATCGAAAAAAACCAAGACCTTTGGGTTATAACCATTCATTTCAAGTTTCATCAAAATCGAATTAAAATTGTGAACTCTACACGGTCCACAACCATGATATACCACTTTTTAAACAGTATTCGAGTACAAACGGCGGCCATTTTGTATGGCAATTTTGGTCCGATTTTCCCGAAATTCGAACTCAACCCTCCTTAGGGTGTAACGATGATATAATCAAACGTTTTTTTTTTTTAAATCGGATAATAATTGTGACCTCCAGAGGGACCACAAGCTAAAAAAAAGGCGATTTTGCGTATAATCAGGGGCCATAATTCAGGAAGTTACGATCCGATATACGCAAATATCGAAAGGAACCAAGATCTTTGGGTTATATTATAACCATGAATTTCAAGTTTCATCAAAATCGAATTAAAATTGTGACCTCTACAGGGTCCAAAACCTTGATATACCATTTTTTAACAGTATTCGCATACAAACGGCGGTCATTTTGTATGGCAATTTTGGTCCGATTTTCCCGAAATTCGAACTCAACCTTCCTTAGGGTGTAACGATGATATAATCAAACGTTTTTTTTTAAATCGGATAATAATTGTGACCTCCAGAGGGACCACAAGCTAAAAGATAGGTTGCCAGGCAACGAAACATACGCCTACAGCTGCTAAATCGCCCGGGCAGTCAACAAGGGTTGTCGCATATTTTTACTTTTTTTGGTAGTGAAACATTTGTAATAAACTAAAATCTGATTAAGAGTAACAACTCATTATGTAATTAGCAGAAAATCATTAGAATTTATTTGCTTTTTATAAAGTTTTGCCCCACGTTAACAATTAGTGTATTAAACATTTGATATTTAGCTGTTCAGTTATCAAAATTCATTGAAAATCAAAACACTTGTTCGTTGCAACACCTTAAACTCTGTGTATCAATATGAAGTCAATCGGATGATAAGTTTGGCCTCTATAGCGTCACAAGTTTTTCTGAAGTGATCAAGGGAGATAACTCTGGAAGTAATTTTTTGAAATCGCTGAAAATGATTAGGCTTCTTCGTCTCATGAAGATATTAACTTTGGACTCTAGAGCGTCCACATGATTATTTTTTGATGTGATCAAGGGCCGTCACTCACTCTGGTAGTAATTATTGGAAATTGCTGAAAATCAATAGACGTCTTCGTCTCATGACTGTAAACACTGCGTATAAATTTAAAGTCAATCGGATATTAACATTGGCCTCTAGAGCATCCACAAGAATTTTTGAAGTTATCAAGGGCCATAACTCTGGCACTAATTATCGGAAATCAATAGGATTCTTCGTCTTATGACCTTAAACGCTGTGTATGAATTTAAAGTCAATCGGATATTAACTTTGGCCTCTAGAGCGTCCACAATATTTTTTGAAGTGATCAAGGACCACAACTCTGGCACTTATTATCAGAAATCGCTGAAACACTGTGTATAAATTCAAAGTCAATCGGATATTAACTTTGGCCTCTAGAGCGTCCATAATATTTTTTTGAAGTGATCAAGGGCCATAACTCTGGCACTAATTATCGGAAATCGTTGAAAATCAATAGGCTTCTTCGTCTCATAACCTTAAACACTGTGTATAAATTTAAAGTCAATCGGATATCAAGGGCCATAACTCTGGTAGTTATTATCGGAAATCGCTGACGGGGCGACGACAATATACGACCACATTTCAATGTGGGCGTATAAAAAGGTGATTTTTCGGACAATCAGGGGCCATAATTCAGGAAATTTCGTTCCGTTAGGCGCAAATATCGAAAAGAAACAAGATCTTTGGGTTATAAACATGCATGTCAAGTTTCATCAAAGTTAGTTCAAAATTGTGACCTCTATAGGGTCCACAAACTAAAAACGTGATTTTTCGTACAATCAGGGGCCATAATCCATGAAGTTTTGATCCGATACATGCCAATATCGAAAGCAGCCGAGATCTTTTGGGGATAAACCTATATTTCAAGTTTCGTCAAAATCGGGTAAGAATTGTGACCTGTAGAGTCCACAAACAATTGTGGACGGACTGACGGACAGGGGCGACGACATAATTCGTCCACATGAAAATGTTGGCGTATAAAAAATGGCATATTTAAATTGCATAAAACATATAATAATTTACATTAGATTAATGAGATAAATCTGTGTTAATACAGTTACAGTGACATAACAAAATGCAATATAAAACATAAGTTGACGTACATAAAAGCACATATTATAGTCAGATAGCCTAGATAAAATCCCTTTAAACTACATTCAATATCAAAGTTTCTAGTATTTTGTGGGGTTTTTTTATTGGGTGGTCCGAATCAGCCTAGTGGTGGTCCGAATAAGACTGGAATGTGGTCCCAATCAGCCATGAGTTATGGTCCCAATCAGCCATGGTCCCAGTCAGCTTGGTTTCAAATTTAAAACTTCATTGAATAGTTAAACAGTTGATATTTTCCCCGACAGAATCTCCAATCCCGAACTCTAATGACATATCTTTTGGAATTAGGTCAATAAACCATTTCTAATCGCATTTACCATTTTGATTTCGTTGTCACGTGATGATTGTGCCATTTGTCTATCATCGACGAATAAATAAAAAAACGTTTGCAAGTTACGTGACAGAACATATTCCTGAAGCAATGGCACGAGAAATTTCTCTCTGGCCATTGCTGGATTAGCTTCTGATTCTTGAACTTTTGTGTGAGTATGTCTATTCTTCCCGCTCAATCAAAGCTATCACTTAAGTACAGCAACATGCCAGTCTTTCGTTTAATCTGGGTATTCCCTAAAACTTTGGACAGTGATTTAAGGTATTAAAAACGGTGAAAGTATGTTCGTTTCCACACAGTACTGTTTACATTTTATTCGACTTGATAGCCTCCTTTCTTACGCAATTAGTTTTACTGTAGTATTCTGCTATGCACGGGTTAATTGGAAAAAAATATCGTGAACCATGACGTAACGTTATGTAAACATATTTGGTCCAATATTGGCACTCGTTTTAAATGTAAAGCTTTTGTAGAGCAGCTAGTCATTGGTTGGTAGTCGGACTACTGACCAATCAAAACAACAATATCCAGTTATTACAGCAGTCAGTAGTGGGATTACCTCTAACCAAACGAAACACTGCGCGGAGTATGGTGACGGACAAAAGACAAGAAATTGTGCTGTGAAGAAATGCAATGGTGCCTTATCAGCTTATTTTGACATTTAAGTGTTTACTAAAAATTCCATCTGATTGGGGTTTATTTATCATTGCTGTATTTTGGTGTTTTAGATTAACACAATTTTTTTTTTTTTTCGACAGTATAAGTAATTAAAATTTGCACCGGTATGCAATGATGAACCATTGGTTTTATTACCAAGAATCGTGATAGACAAATAACTATTCTGAGGACTATTGTTTATTTCATATTGTTAATGAATTTGTTACTTCTTATCATAAACAATTTAAATAAAAAAAAAAATTCAATAGCCTAAGTAGATATATATATTACACTATTTGCGTACAAGGAGCAGCCATTTTGTACGGCAGTTTTTTTAAAATTGATTACAAATTGCGACTCTGAACAATCACAATGCTTCCTGTAAATTATTTAAATTCAACAGGCTTCTTTATCTTACCATTTTAACAATGTTAATTACAAGCATATATTTAACAAGGGTTATCTATAGTTCAAGAAAGAATAGAAGGAAATTGTTCAGATTCTATATTTATCAGTTTCAAGCACGTCAGATATCAATTTTGTATCTTGAGCAATCACATGGTTTTAAGATATTGAAGTAAATTAAAAATAGGTTGCCAGACAACAAAACATACGCCCGCAGCAGCTAAATCATCCGGGCAGTCAACAAGAGTTGTCGCATATTAAGTAATTATCAGAAAATCATCAGAATTTGTTTGGTTTTTATAAAGTTCTGTCCTATGCTAACGTTAAGTATACGAAACATTTAATATTATGGATTTAATATTTTGGATATAATCAAACGTTTTTTTTTAAATCAGGTCATAATTGTTACCTCCAGATGAACCACAAGATAATAAAGGCGATTTTTCGTACAATCAGAGGCAATAATTCAGGAAGTTACAATCCGATATGCGCAAATATCGAAAGGAAACGGGATCTTTAGGTTATAAACATGTATTTCAAGTTTCATCAAAATCGAGAGAGAGCAATAGGGTTTAACGTCCACTCGACACAAACTAGGTCATTTCGGGACTAACATATGTTTTTTAAATTATATTTCAATAATTTGCTTGCGCGTAGGGGTCTTTAGCAGTGGGAGGAAACCGGAGTGCCCGGAGGAAACCCACGAGGTTGAGAAGGCGCCCCTATCTCCATGCCACATACGCTCAAACCAGGGGTCGAAACCACAGCCGCAAGCCAGAGGTGACCGGCCAGCTAGGGGTCGAAGCGCGACACTTTAAACCACTAGGCCATCAAAATCAAATTAAAATTGTGACCTCTATCTATAGGTTCCACAACCTTGATATACCACATCTTTTGCACTATTCGCGGTGGCCTTGTTCAGCAATATTGGTCCAGTGTTCATGAAATTCGACCCGAACATTCATTACAGAGAAACGCTGATATAATCAAACAGTTTTTTTTTAAATCAGATAACAATTTTGACCTCCAGAGGAATCACAAGCTAAAAAGGGCAATTTTTCTGGACAATCAGGGGCCATAATTCAGGAAGTTACAATCCGATGAGCGCAAATATTGAAAGGAACCAAGATCTTTGGGTTATGAACATGCATTTCAAGTTTCATCACAATCAGTTCAAAATTGTGACCTATACACTGTTCACAAACAATTGTAGACGGACGAACAGGGGAGACGACAATATACATCCACATGAAAATGTAGCCGTATAAAAAGGACAGATGATAAATATAGAGTGTTCATCTGGGTGACAGACAGCAGCGGCAACGCTATATTACAAAATCTCCATTTGGGCATATACAAATGATTCGATTTTATCTTCTATTATTACGTACATTGTTTAATCTGAAAATGAATCAAAAATATTCTTTATCAAATTGAATGTCGGTCGAATTAAAATAAGACTATATTAGCTGAATTGAAACAAGTCAACAGTGTCAATGAGGCAGGTTTGCCCTGCAGAAATCCCAAAATAAATAAATTACACAATAATTAATAGCATATTTATTCTTTTTAAAAGTATCAAGCAATCAAACGGATTATCAACTATAAACAGTTTCACCACTCTCTATCAGATAGAATCAAAGCATCAACCAATGAAACTGCTTAGCTCTACTTAGCTTTAGCTCAAAATGTTAATCACTAAATTCAATCAAGCCGTTCACCTAATGAACATCAACATCAAATTTAAACATTCTACTGTAATTTGATGAGCTATTATGTTCTAAAGTCTTGACCAATAAAATTGCTTATTGCTCCTTAGCCTAAGCAGAAAATACTCGTCATCACTCTCAAAAGTTATCGTTCACCAAAATCAACGTTTTAAATTGCTTACCTCAGCTTACCGATAGCAGACAATGTTTATCATTGAACTCCATCAAGGCATTCATCCAATGAATGCCTACACTAAGTTTGAACATTCTACCCAAACAAGCCAACAGTGAGGCTGATGTCCCCCGCCGAAATCCCAAAATAAATAGATGACACATAATATTAATCAATCGCACATTTATTTTTTTCAAACGTATCGAGCAATCAAACTCTACACGAAGTGTCATCCAAAAGTGTTTTATACAGTCTCCCAACTTTCTTCGAAAGGCTGGGGACAATTAGAAATATGAAGTGAAATGGGGTTTAATGTCCTACTGTTCTGCTCCTAACTCGGCTAATAAAGACGGGCATATGCCATACAGTGTGCTATGAGGGAAATTTTGCTCGAAAAACCTCAATAAGGAGAGATATTGTGTTTCAAACAATCGACCAATCGAATTGCTTATCACTCAGATTACCAAAATCAGAAAAAGCTCACGATCAAACTAGGTCAAGGTATTGATGTAATGAAACTATACACCAAGTTTCATCATCCTCACTTAATTAGAATTAAAGTTATTATGTCCAAAAGCAACAACCAATGAAATTGCTTATCTATGCTTACCCTAAGCAGAAAATTCTCATCTTTGAAATCCACCAAGGCATTCATCTAATATACACCAAGTGGCGAACATTCTAGCTCAGTTAGAATGAGGGTTATTGGCGATACTCGATTCACAGTTCCAGAATTGAATTCCAAAACTGGTGTCAATCAAGTGAAAAGGAGAATTTCTGATTACAGCGCATGCGTCGACTGTATAAAAAATATCCAAACCAATCATGACTGCTGAAACATATTTTTTACCTAGGAATACGTCACGATTCTACTCACTCCACCTCAGCTGTCGGGACTGGCAGAACTGTGACAGGACTGAATTCCGCGTCACTCGATTGTAATTCTGTCGATTCGGGACGTTCTGGACTGTGAATCGAGCACCGCCAATGTGTTCCAAAGTCTCGACCAATTAAATTGCTTACCACTCTGTTAGCCAGAGCAGAAAATGATCATGGTCGAACTTAGTAAAGGTATTGATGCAATAAAACTATACACCAAGTGTCCCAAAAGCATCAACCAATCAAATTGCTTTTTTATGCTTACCCTAAGCAGAAAATTCTCATCTTTGAACTCCATCAAGTCATTCACCAAAAAAACACCTACATCGCAAGTGTGAACATTCTAGCTCAATTACAACGAGAGTTATTGTGTTAAAAGTCTTGACCAATCAAATTGCTTATCGCCCTGCTTACCAAGAGCAGAAAGTTATCGTGCCCCAAAGCATTTACCAATCAAATTGCTTATCTATGCTTACCCTACGCAGAGAATGCCCATCTTCAAACTCCTTCAAGGCATTGACCTAATAAACACCTACACTAAGTTTGAACAGTCTAGCTCAATTAGAAGGAAAGTTATTGTGTCCCCAAAATTGTGACAGATAGAAAGACATATGGACGGGCGGACGGATTTCAATAGTCTTTGCTTTCTTCGAAACGCGGGGGACAATTAGAAAATGAAATGGAATGGGGTGTAACGTCGCACTGTTCTGCTCCGACTGGGCTAATGAAGACGGGCATCCACCATAATACAGTGTTCTAAGAAGGACATTTTGCCCGAAACCCCAGCAATACGGCCAAATCTTGTTTCGAATTCGATCAGGCAAGGGGTCTTTTAGGTGTAGGACAATGCGTATAGGCGACCTCATTTTTCCAAATGACTATGCAATGTGTCTTGCCAGACGCTTCGGCCTACACCACTTACATTAGTGAACCACGCCTAGTTCTGCTCCGATCGGGCTAACGAAAATGGGCACATGCCATACAGTGTTCTAAGAGCTACATTTTGCCTGAACAGCAGCACTACTGTCAACTTTTGTTTCAAATTCCAACAGGTAAGTGGTCTTTTATGAGTACACCAATGTGAATATTACTGTATACGGGACATCAGTTTTCTGAACAACTATACGATGTTTCTTACATGGTCCTTCGTCCTACACCACGCCGGAAAATCCTAATGCAATTTTTTCGGCCAACACTAAGCCGCCCTGGCTCCCGACATGAAATATGACTAGTGTAACACAAGAAATGATATGATACATCACTGCTAACATCAAAGGTAAAATGAAGTTGTACCATTGATTTTTTTGTCACAGGGGGCCAAGGAGAAAAACCTGTAGTGTTTTTAATTTATTATATTCACCTGGCTAAACTCTCCATATATTCTGCTGTATGCTGTGTTATATGTGGCATATTTTGAAGGTAACCGTATTGATTGCGATTATTATTGCTGCTACTGTTATTTATTGAGTAACTGCATGTCTGTTGAGAACCTAACGGTTGATAATTTAAGGCACCATTACGACTAGGATTACCTAATTCATTTCTTTGACCTCCCCTTCGTCTTCCACCTCCTACAAATATCATAATTACCATATAAGTCAAGAATCTTTTTTACCCACTAATAATTGTACAGACAAATTTACTTTAATTCATAAACAAAATATTGCATGAGAAAACCAACAGCCACCAGGTAGGATATGCCCACATTTTGCAAGAGATGGATTGAGAACAAATTAATCCAGATAGTTATGTATGGTCTGAAGTGCGCAAATATTGGAAGGGACTTAGACATTGGGACATAAACATATTTTAACTTTCATCAAAATGGATAAAAATTGTGACCTCTAGAGGGTCCACATCCTTCGTATTATATAGATTTTTTTTTAAGAAATTCGAACTCCACCTTCATTGATGTGTACTGGTATTATATTTAAACGTTTTTTAAAAATTGAATACAAATTGTGACTTCTAGCAGGTCCACAAGCTAAAAATGTGATTTTTCAAACAATCAGGGGCCATAATCCAGGCAGTTACTTTTGGATATGCACGTTTGTTGAAAAGAACCAAGATCTGAGTGATATAAACATAAATATAAATCTGATCTCAACCATTATCAGGATGTAACAATGATATATTCACACTTTTTTTGTTTTAATCAGAAAAATTGTGACCTAGAGAAGAACCACAAGCTAAAAACACAATTTTTGGTATAATCAAGGGCCATAATTCAGGAAGTTACAATCCTATATGCACGAATATCAAGATGAACCAGGATCTTTGGGTTATTGACATCAAAACAGCTCTCGTAGGATTTGTATGCTAAAATTGATTATTTTTTTTTGTTGTTTTGGGTTGATTATGGACCAAGCTATCCAAAAATGTCCAGGTTCAATTTTTCCAACCCCTACACCCCTCTGGGAGAGTCATTTTTGAAATCCTGACCCCTCCAAACGCGAACAGGGCTATCTCCTCCAATAATTCAATGGTTGGATTTTCATGATCTGAAGTTCATTCTTGCGTTTTGTCATCATGCCAACCCCATCTATGATACACTTTAAGCGATTGGAAGTACTTTTTTTATTAACTTTCGGTGGGAAATACCAATACTCGGATTGATTTTTGCCAATAATCTTTGGCTTTTCTTCATTCTTTTTTTTCTTTTCGTCATGCCAACCCCATCTATGATACATTTAACGCCAAATGGAAGTAGTTTCCATTGACTTCCGGTAGTAAAAAAAACACTTTCGGTGTCAAACTCAGACTGACCCGTCTATGATACACTTCAAGCCAATGGAAGTAGTTTTCGTTGACTTCCGGTTGAAAATACCAATTTTCAGTGTCATACTCTGCTTTCATTTTAGAGAAATCTATCACGGAGTACCATGTTTTGTGGCGTTTGAAGCAAGGTAAATATTACATGCAGTCACTTTTGGGTCATTGGAATGTTCAGTCACGAGATTCAAGACAAATCTGACGTTTGTGAAAATTTGTCATCAAAAATAAAGATAGCCTGGCACTGCCAGGCAGGATACGCCCACATTTTCGAGAGATGGATAGAGAACAAGCAATACCAAAAGTGATTTTTCCTACATCATTAAGTTAGAATTTGATATGTGCAAATATTGAAATGAATTAAGATATTTGGGTTATAAAGGTTCATTTCAGTAGGCTTCAAATTCGACTGGGGATCATGTTGCTAAGTGGGTAAGATGCTGGCTTGGTTGCCTTGAGGTTTGGTTTTTGATCCCTGCATTGGGTGACAAAGTTCATCTAGATTTTCTAGCATGGTTTCCCCTTGTTCGTGATGAAGGATGGATGGCCTGACAAGAACAGCTGTCAATTTTAGTCCGATTTTCACGAAATTCGACCTCAACCTTCATTACGATGTAACGGTGATATAATCAAACGTTTTTTTAAATGGGATAATAATTCTGACCCAGAGGGACCACAAGCTAAAAAAAAAAGGTCATTTTTCGTACAATAAGGGACCATAATTCAGGAAGCTACGATCCAATGGGCGCAAATATCAAAAAGAACCAAGATCTCTGGGTTATAAACATGCATGTCATGTTTCATCAAAATCGGTTCAAAATTGTGACCTCTATAGGGTCCACAACCTTGACATAACATACTTTCACACTAATCGCGTACAAACGGCGGCCATTTTGTCTGTCAATTTTGGTCCGATTTTCACGAAATTTTACCTCAATCTTCATTATCATGTAACGGTGATATAATCAAACGTTTTTTTAAATCGGATAATAATTTTGACCTCCAGTGGGACCACAAGCTAAAAAGGGTGATTTTTCGTACAATCAGGGGCCATAATTCAGGAAGTTACGAATCAATGAGCGCAAATATCGGAAGGAACCAAGATCTTCGGGTTATAAACATGCATGTCAGGTTTCATCAAAATCGGTTCAAAATTGTGACCTCTATAGGGTCCACAACCTTGATATAACATATTTTCACACTATTCGCGTACAAAAGTCGGCCATTTTCTCCGTCAATTTTGGTTCGATTTTCGCGAAATTTGAACTCAGCCTTCATTACCATGTAACGGTGATATAATCAAACGTTTTTTTTAAATCGGATAATAATTTTGACCTCCAGAGGGACCACGAGCTAAAAAGGGCAATTTTTCGGACAATCAGGGGCCATAATTCAGGAAGTTACGATCCGATTGGTGCAAATATCGAAAGGAACCAAGATCTTTGGGTTATAAACATACATGTCAAGTTTCATCAAAATCGGTTCAAAATTGTGACCTCGATAGGGTCCACAACCACTCGGCTAATCTTGACAGATTCCGTAAACTACGTAAACTACATCTAGTCTCGGATGTATGACAGTAAGTGATATGTACCTACGCCCATAAATTTGCGATGCGGCTACCGGTTTACTTTAACAGGAAAACTTGACGCTATTACACATATTGGAAACCTTTTCGGCTAGCGACCTATTCGACCGATCGAGCTGCAACCTGTTCGTTGGAAACCTATTTAGAGTAAAGACAACAGTCTCTACTTATCAACCAATAAAATCCAACGTTATGTCTATCAAATGAAAGTAGAATATATTATTTTTTATCCATTCCTTCAGGTCAGAATAGAAGTGTAATTTCGTCGTCATCTTACAGCTGGATCGGTCGAATAGGTCGCTAGCCAAATACGTCGCCAACTTGTGTTTGCAATGGGCGCAGCCATCTTTCACCCGGGACCTTTAAAGTAGTTCCAATATGGCGGAATTCATCATACAGCCGAGTTTAGATTCCCGAAATCTTCCGAGGTTTGCCGAGTGGGTCCACAACCTTGATATAACATATTTTCACACTATTCGCGTACAAACGGCGGCCATTTTGTTTGTCAATTTTGGTCCGATTTTCACGAAATTTGAACTCAACCCTCATTACCATGTAACGGTGATATAATCAAACCGATGGGCGCAAATATCGAAAGGAACCAAGATTTTGGGGTTATAAACATGCATGTCAAGTTTCATCACAATCGGTTCAAAATTGTGACCTCTATAGGGTCCACAAGCTAAAAACATGATATTTCGTACAATCAGGGGCCATTATCCATGAAGTTCTTATCCGATACATGCCAATATCGAAAGGAACCGAGATCTTATGGGGATAAACCTATATTTCAAGTTTCGTCAAAATCGGATAAGAATTGTGACCTGTAGAGAGTCCACAAAAAATTGTGGACGGACGGACAGGGGCGACGACATAATACGTCCACATGAAAATGTGGGCGTTTAAAAAGAAATCATAACTAGCCAGAAGTCTCCAGAAACGAAAACAGCAAAATTCCTATCTTGGAAGTAAATACGCAGTTTACTACATCAGCGATGCATCGTCCTCGCCCCCTTGCACACCCCTAGTCATATTAGTACGCTCCCTATTAAAACCCTTGTACAGCCTGCTATACAACCACTTTCTGTTAGTTCGGTATAAGCGTGTGGGCCAGGCAGAGTATGATTCTGCGCAGGAACATACATGCCTTTATCCAACTGCCAGTCACTTTGTTCACTGGCAAGACGGTTCGTAGATCTGGTCAAGCACAGTGGTGTAATTCACCGATTCAGTAATTGATTATCACACCTTCGAAAATTTCTTAAAATTGTTGATTGCAAGGTTGCCACCATCAAGCTAGTTAAAGCACAGACTCATATTTTTTTGTGGTGCCCACAAATTTACCCTAGTCTTAACACCTGTGACTTCCAATGACACGTAATCGTTTGATCACAAGTATCTCTGTATTTTGCGGCCAACGCGGTTATAGCCTTGAGACGACCTTGAGATCTAGGAGAATTGTGAGGACATCACCATAAGCTACAGTGGTATCCAACCAGCATGGAGTCGATTCACTTTGTGAATGCCTCTTGTAGGCCAGAGAGTTTCTGCATGATTGATGTTTTCTTCATACCCTGACGTCCTGCTGTATCAACCAGGCTAGCATATGACGCTGGTTGTGGGCATTACAAAGAAAACAAGATGATTAGTCATCAAATGTCCTGCGCCCTTTCACTTGTTTGGAAGAAATAAGAAACCAGCTGCTGACAGGCAGGATAATGCCCACATTTTAGAGAGATGGATAGAGAAAAATAGATTGCCAGGCAACGAAACATACGCCCACAGCAGCTAAATCGTCCGGGGAGTCAGCAAGGGTTGTCGCATATTTTTACTTTTTTGGGTGATGAAACATTTGTAATACACTAAAATCTGATTCAGAGTAACAACTCATTATGTAATTATCTGCAAATCATTAGAATTTGTTTGCTTTTTCTAAAAGTTTTGCCCCACGCTAACAATTAGTATAGGAAACATTTAATATCATGGATTTAGCAGTTCAGTTATCAAAATTCATTGAAAATCAAAATACTTGTTCGTTTCAACACCTTAAACTCTGTGTATCAATCTGAAGTCAATCGGATGATAAGTTTGGCCTCTATAGCATCACAGGGTTTTTTGAAGTGATCAAGGGAGACAACTCTAGAAGTAATTATTTGAAATCGCTCAAAATCAATAGGATTCTTCGTCTCATGACCTTAAACAGTATGTGTGTATTTAAAGTCAATTGGGTATTAACTTTGGCCTCTAGAGGGTCCACGGGATTTTTTGATATGATCAAGGGCGATAACTCTGGAAGTAATTATCAGAAATCCCTGAAAACCAATAGGCTTTTTCGTCTCATGACCTTAAACACTGTGTATAAATTTAAAGTCAATCGGATATTAACTTTAGCCTCTAGAGCGTCCATAAGCAATTGTGGACGCACGACCGACGGACGGACGGATGGGGGCGACGACAATATACGACCACATTTCAATGTGGGCGTATAAAAAGGCAATAATTCATGAAGTTACAATCCGATATCGAAAGAAACCAAGATCTTAGGGTTATAAACATGCACATTTCAATGTGGGCGTATAAAAAGGCAATAATTCATGAAGTTACAATCCGATATGCGCAAATATCGAAAGAAACCAAGATCTTAGGGTTATAAACATACATTTCAAGTTGCATCAAAATCAGATTAAAATTGTGATCTCTGCAAGGTTTACAACCTTGATATACCATATTTTTTACACTATTCGCGTACAAGCGACAGCCATTTTGTTCGGCAGTTTTGCTTTGATTTTAAGAAAATATTGATATTATCAAACGATTTTTTTAAATCAGATACTAATTGTGCCCTCCAGAGGGCCCACAAACTTAATAGGCGATTTTTAGTATAATCATGGGCCATAATTCAGGAAGTTACGATTCGAAATGTGCAAATATCGAAAGGAACCAAGATCTTTGAATTATAAACAGGCATTTAAAGTTTTATCAAAATCAGATTAAAATTGTGACACTCTACTGGGTCTACAACCTTGATATACCATATTTTTTATAATATTCGCGTACAAGCTGTGGCCATTTTGTCCATCAGTTTTGGTCCAATTTTCATGAAATTCGAACTTAATCTTCATTACGGTGAAACAGTGATATAATCAAATGTTACTTTAAATCCGTTAATAATTGTGACCTCCAGAGGGACCACAAGCTAAAAAAAAGGGAGATTTTTCGTACAATCAGGGTCAAAATTCAGGAAGTTACCATCAGATATGTGCAAATATCAAAAGGAACCAAGATCTTTGAGTTACGAACATGCATTTCAAGTTTCATCAAAATCAGATTAAAATAATTGTGACGAAGGAAAATAATGTAAATATTGGAAACAAGTGGCTATGATATCGTTTTATGGGGAGTATTTATGCAAATCAAAACGGCTAGACTGCAGAAAAAACATATCTGAGTGAATTGGCAGAGGTTAGATTACGAAACATACGCCCACAGCAGCTAAATCGTACGGACAGTCAACAAGGGTTGTCGCATATTTTTACTTTTTTCAGTAATGATACATTTGTAATACACTAAAATCTGATTAAGAGTAACAACTCATTATGTTATTATCAGAAAATCATCAGAATTTGTTTGCTTTTTATAAAGTTTTACCCCAAGCTAACAATTAGTATACGAAACATTTTATACCATGGATTTAGATGTTCAGTTATCAAAATTCATTGAAAATCAAAATAATTATCTATCAATAGGCTTCTTCGTCTCATGACCATAAACACTGTGTGTAAATTTAAAGTCAATTGGATATCAAATTTGGCCTCTAGAGCTTCCACAAGATTTTTTGAAGTGATCAAGGGCCATAACTTCGGCAGTAATTATTGAAAATCACTGAAAATCAATAGGCTTCGTCTTCTCATGACCTTAAAACACTGTGTATACATTTAAAGTCAATCGGATATTAACTTTGGCCTCTAGAACGTCCACAATCACAAAAATTTTTGAAGTGGTCATGGACCATAACTCTGGCACTAATTCAATGAAATCGCTGAAAATCAATAGGCTTCTTTGTCTTATGACCTTAAACACTGTGTATAAATTCAAAGTCAATCGGATTTTAACTTTGGCCTCTAAGGTGTCCACAAGATTTTTTGAAGTGATCAAGGGCCACCATATCTCTGGTAGTTACAATCGGAAATCGCTGAAAAACAAAAGGCTTCCTCGTCTCTGACCTTTAAACACGGTGTAAAAATTTCAAGTCAATCGGATATTAACTTTAGCCTTTAGAGTGTCCACAAGATATTTTGAAGTGATCAACTGCCATAACTCTGGTAGTTACTATTGCTTGTGGACAACGGACCGACGACAACATACAAACACATTTCAATGTGGGCGTATAAAAACAAGCCGAAGCGAGAGCAGGTAAAATCGAGGCTTCAACAGACATTGCATTGCTGTTCTTTTTATTATATATTGTCTTGTTCGGTATATTGTGTGTATATATACGGGTAGAAGGTCAGATTCCTGTGGTCGGACGGATGAACAGACAGGCGTGACAACATTATACGACCACATTTCAAAAAGATGATTTTTTCGTATAATCAGAGGCTATAATTTAGGAAATTATGATTAGATATGAGCAAATATCGAAAGAAACCAAGATCTTTGGGTTATAATCATATGTTTCAAGTTTCATCAAAATAGGATTGAAATTGTGACCTCTATACCTTGATATACCATACTTTTTTACACTATTTGTGTACAAGCAAGGGGACATTTTGTCTGGCCATTTTGGTCCAATTTTCATGAAACTGAAACTCGTAATATTAGAGGCTATAATTCGGGAAATTACGATCCGATATGAGCAAATATCGAAAGGAACCAAGATCTTTGGGTTATAAACATATGTTCCAAGTTTAATCAAAATAGGATTAAAATTGTGACCTCTATACCGTCCACAACCTTGATATACCATACTTTTTTTTACACATTTGTGTACAAGCGGGGGACATTTTGTCTGACCATTTTGGTGCGATTTTCATGAAACTCGAACTCATCCTTCAATTAGGAGATAAACACTTCCTGTTACGTATTTAGAGGGGGTTTATTGTCCATTTAACCATCCTTGAATCATTAGAACACGAGACACGAACTTGATTTTTCAAGTTAGTAACTTGAATTTTCAAAATACTATCTTGAATTTTCAAAATACTATCTTGAATTTTCAAGTTACTAACTTGAATTTACGTACGTAACAGGAACGTGTTTATCGATATTGTAGCTCAAATATCTAGGGATTTTCTTAGGAACTATTTAAGAAACATTTTTACACCTATTTTAAAAAGCCGTTATTTGCCCACGTGCTTCAAAATATTCTTAACACAGATTTAGGCCGTCATGGCTTTCCTTCAAATTTAAAATTCTAAATTCTCGAGTGGCTAGTAAATGAATTATGAAAGAAAATGTTATTCGGATATCAATACAAAATTTTTTTAACGTTTGAAGACTGTTTAAAAGAACGGGAAATTAGTCTTACTGTGGCATTTAAAGAGACTGGCGTTAGCGTGATAGAAATAATTCCGTCCTGCTATCCGAGACAAAAAGAGGGGTAACTCTTGGCAACAAAGGTGGCTTCGCTTCGTGAGTTTCATGTAAATTTTCAGTCTTTATTATTTTATTTGCAGACTGTTATCACAACCCAGCAGCTAGTTCTTGTTCAAACAATTGCATTTCGTACTTACATCCCCAAAAATACCGTATAAAACTATGACAGTGATGGCTAGCCTATGATTTCAAGTGGTTGCTATGTATACTATTCTGACGTGTTGTCAACAATGTCAATTTTGGCATGTTTAGATATCCAGCTGCTATTTTCGTCTCCCTCATTGTATTTTCAAGCGGTTTCTTGTGACTAATGACTTATTATTAGGTAGATCATGTTGGCCAGACTTTGATCAAACCGGGATATAAAAAAAAATCCACCTGATTAAGTAAACATTGTTTGGTGAGTGAAGCTATATCCTACCAAAAAAAAAAGAGAAGAAAATAAATTTGTCCAGTTACGAATATATTTAGATACCTGAAAACGGTTTTAATTAATATATGGACTGATTTTCTACTGTTTTATGTATTTCAGAAATGTGTTTTCATAAAAGATGATGTTTGTAAATGGTGTGATAGTCATATGTGCAGAATTTCTTGAAGATATTTGCCAATAAAGATTTGAGTTGAGGAAGATCATTGAGCACAAAAATGAAAAACAGTACCCTGGAATATTTATACGCAGTAATTCGCCTTGATAATTCAGAGGGGGGTTATTGTCCATTCGACCACACTTTTTGGCCAATCGGAATCGAGGAAATTTCTAATTTGTGCTACAATATGGCACAATGTTGATGTAACCAAACAGTTTTTAAACTCGGACAATAATTGTGACCGCCAGGGGCCATAATCAATGAAGTTATGGTCCGATACATGCCAATATCGAAAGGAACTGAGATCTTAGGGAGATATACCTATTTTTCAATTTTTGTTGAAATCGGATATTGAAGGACTGACAGAGCGACGGCATAATACGTTCACATGGGCGCATAAAAATTGATCTGATAGACTAGCATCATTTCGAACCGATGGCAGAGGCTTTGCTTCTCGTGGCTTGTAATTTCGTAGACTTCACATGGATCAGTCGTTAGCGAAGGGTCGTTTAGCCAATTCAAGTAAATTGTTAGTGGTAGTTCGAGCTAGGGCTGTACGATATTGCAAAGACGGGCGATATAGATATTGCCATTTTTTTATACGTCCACATTCATAATGTGAACGTATTATGCCGTCGCCCCTGTCTCTGTGTGTGTGTGTGTGTGTGTGTGTGTGTGTGTGTGTGTGTGTGGGTGTGTGTGTGTGTGTATGTATGTGTGTGTGTGTGTGTCTGTGGTTCGCCTACAGGCCGCAATTCTTCATGGATTTTCTTCAAACTTGGTATACTTATTCCTTATACCCCAAGGAAGATCCCTATTGTTTTTGGGGCATGTCCGACCCCCAGGGGCCGAGCCACGCCCATTTCTAGTATTTGTTTGTTTGTCGTCTACAGGCCACATTTCTTAACTTATAATTTTGAAACTTAGCATACACATTCTTTGTACCCTAAGGAACATCCCTATCATTTGGGATGTATGCCCCACCCCCAGGTGCAGAGCCACGCCCATTTTCTTTTCGTGTGTCTTTGTGTCGCCTACAGGGCGCAATTCTTACTGGATTTTCTTCAAACTTGGTATTCGTATTCCTTATACCCTAAGGAAGATCTCTATTGTTTTTGGTGCATGCCCGACCCCCAGGGACAGAGCCACGCCCATTTCTAGTATGTATTTGTTTGTCATCTACAGGCCACATTTCTTAACTTATAATTTTGAAACTTAGCATACACATTCTTTGTACCCTAAGGAACATCCCTATCATTTGGGGTGCATGCCCAACCCCCTGGGGCAGAGCCACACCCATTTTCTTATCGTGTGTCTTTGTGTCGCCTACAGGCCGCAATTCTTATTGGATTTTCTTTAAAACTTTGTATACTTACTCTTTATACTCTAAGGATGATCCCTATCGTTTGGGGTGCATGCCCAACCCCCCAGGGGCAGAGCCACGCCCATTTTCTTTTTGTGTGTCTCTGTGTCGCCTAGAAGCCGCAATTCTAACTGGATTTTCTTAAAACTTTGTATACTTACCCTAAGGATGATCCGTATTGTTTTTTGGTGCATGCCCGACCCCCAATGGCAGAGCCACGCCCATTCCTTGTATTTATTTGTTTGTCGTCTACAAGCCACATTTCTTAACGTATCATCTTGAGACTTTGAATGATTATGCTTTGTACCCTAAGGAACATTTCTATCATTTGGGGTGCATGCCCAACCCCCAGGGGCAGAGTCACGCCCATTTTCTTTTTGTGTGTCGCCTACAGGCCACAATTCTTAATCGGTCATCTTAAAACTTAAAATACTTATTCCTTATACCCTAAGGATGACCCCTTTTGTTTTGGGTGCATGCCCGACCCCCATGGGACAGCAACACCCATTTGGTTTATGTATTCCTTATAGCCTGAGGGCGTCCACTATTGATTTTGATGAATGTCCTGACCCCCAGGGGCAGAGCCACGCCCACTTTTTGCCTTTAGTGTTAGGAAGGCACAATTCTGAATGGATTATCTTGGTATAGTTATTCCTTATACTCTAAGGACGGCAACTATTAATGTTGATGCACGACCCTCAACGCTAAACAAACCAAACGCCTAGCCTTCTTGACAAAGTACCATATCAATCAAAGTAGGAATGTGGACGTATATTGTAGCGTTAGCGTTATGTTTCAACGATATAGTTAAATATCGCGATATTTAATAATAATGCCACTTTGCTATTAAATAAATTAAATATAAATGCAATAAAGCTGACTACAGTGTGGGTAAGAATTGTGGGTAAGAATTGCTTTAAACTTTTTTTTTAAAAAAAAAATATATAGATAGAACTCAATGGCCATTGAATAACGCTCGGGTTATTCAATGGTTCAAGAGAGTGTATCCCTGCGCAAGTATTCCACGAGCGACATCACATCCTTTTTGGATAAAAACTTTTCACCAAACACGACTTGTGCATTTTCGTTTGGGTACTAATTTCTCTTTTTCAACTAGGGCCTATGCCCTCTATTTCATGTGTGGGTCTACTAGAACTGCTAGTATTAGCCAAGTTTTCCATAATTAAATTAAACACAATCGCTGATGTTTAAAACGCGTCTGTTTGCGATCCTGTTTAAGAAAATTCCCAAATATCACATGCAGCGAAAGTAAGTAGATGCGGTCTTCAAGTCGTATATAATAAGTTCAAACGTAAATGATCCGTACCATATTCCATCAAAGAACTAAATACATGTATTTAGTTATATGCTTCCATTCAAGCATTCGATTGGCCCGACAAAAAAACAAAGTAAAGGTAACGCATACACGATGCAGTGAAAAACGGCTGCGGAGAGTGCGCAGGTGTTTTCAACATTTAATGATTCTCAAAACATTAGTTTTATTATAGTTTTTTGCCGTCGGCGAATTTCCACTCCTGTATGGTGCATTCATTATCCATTTTTATGATAATTTTTTTCGAGGTTTGTAGTTCTTGGCGATATTCGATAAACCACTACATCGACGATATTTGGCCACATGATGTCGTAGTTGGGTCTGAAAATTTCCTGCTTTTAACCTTATGATCATGTATTTCGCCAGTGTACCATTGTTTATTATGCCTAATAATCGACTTGTTGGTGGGTATCCTATTAAGTAGCAAAAGTACTCTAAATTTCATACTCCACCCAGCGTTCCATTTGATTAAAGCTAATCCCACTACTCACTGCTGTAAAGAGTGAAAATTCTTGTTTTAAATTAAATAGTCCAATTAACAATCCAATCGCCAACTGCGTTACAAACCCACTACTCTTAAAGCAAAGCGCCAAATTGGACCAAATATGTTTTCAAGACTTAACATAACATTACGTCATGCCTCATGATTTCTTTATGCCCATTTAACCAGTGCATAGCAGAATATTGTAGTACAACAAAATGTGTGACAAACGAGGTTTTCAAATTGAATAAAATGTAAATACTGGTTGAAAACGGAAATACTTTCACCGTTTTCAATACCTTAAGCCACTGTCAAAAGTTGTATGGAAGACCCAGATTAAACATAGGACTGTCATGTTGCTGTACACTTGTGATAGATTTGATAGAACGGGAAGAATAGACACACTCCCTCAAAAGTTCAAGTATCAAAAGCCAGTAGTGTTGATATCAAATATCGGCTGTATCGGCGATGCATCGATTCGGCGGACGGCGATGTGATTCTCGGCATTTTTTCGTATTATCAATGCATCTGCAAAAAATACTAATAATTACCCGAGGGGTTCACAATTCGGCCACTAGAATAGATAATACATTTTCCATAATTTTTTTTTTATTAATTCAAAATAAAACTATGTACATGTTACGGAATAATTCATTGAATCCTGCACATAGTATTAATAGGCTAGCCCACAGCTTCACCTGTTTACGTTACGCTTCCTTTATTGTCTCCACTTCCCAGTGACTACAAGGACTGTCATTGTTGATTACTTCCCCTGACTATCACGCTCTTCGACCCGAGGTCAAATTCACAGTTCACTAAATCGGTCCATAGCCCAACGAACTTAACTTTAGTACGGACCCGGTCCGCTTGCGGTTACGGAAAAAAAGAACTTTCATAGAATTTTAGTAAGAGTGTTTCCTTAAGATTGGGTGCAAATACGGTTCTCTGTTCGGTACAGAAACGCATGCGGAACCGTGTCCGTAAACACATATAACGCACATAAGAAAACACAGTTTGGGTAGCCCGCACGACAAAAAGCTAAAAATAGGTATCGAAATTCCAATTTTCGCCCTTTTTTAGACACGTGCCATGTTGAAAAGAGAGCCATTCCGTTTGAATAACCGCATATAAGGATACACAACCTGCCGTGTGTCATGTCTGCTCCCGGACCAGAGCCGGGCTGGACCTGTACTAAAGGAAATGCAGCTCTAGTCTTAATTTTTGTAACGGGCAACACAGAATGTATTTAATAAATTCCTATAGAGTATAGACATGCGTTGATACGACCTGCCAACCACCTCCTCTTCTTGTTATCGCCATACAAATTACACACTCACATAGGCACAACAATCATGGCTAATGGGTGTCAAGTGAATTGAACGATATTAGAAGAATATTGTTGAAATAAATTATTCAAATAATCAACATTTCTATAATAGTGACAATGTTGAGTAAATCCATGTTTATAACACAAATACTAATGTTATTTCTGCAATTTTCGAAAAACAAAATGGCGGCAAAAGTTTCCCGATGCATTGATGCGAGTATCGATGTTTGCGTCCGATACATCGATGCATAAATTTTTACTTGATGTCACCACTAGAAGCCAGTCCAGCAATGGTCAGAGAGGGATTTCTTGGGCCATTGTTTCAGGAATATGTCTAAATTTATGAATAGGAATGAGAGAGAGAGAGAGAGAGAGAGAGAGAGAAATGGGGTTTAACGCCCACTCGACACAAACTAGATCATTTTGGGACTAACATGGTTTCATTTTATTTCAATAATTCAATTGCGCGCGGGGTCTTTAGCAGTGGGAGGAAACCGGAATGCCCAGAGGAAACCCACAAGGTTTAGAAGGCGCCCCTATCTCCATGCCACATATGCTCACACCAGGGCTCGAAACCACAGCCGCAAGCCAGAGGTGACCGGCCAGTTAGAGGTCGAAGCGCGGCACTCTAGACCACTAGGTCAACCCAACCCCCCTGAATAGGAATGTCTTTTGTTTTTCTGAAACTTCTTGTCCTCTATATTGATTCAGGTTTATGAAACGTAAGTCATTATAATAAATTGTAGTGATCAGATATCTGATGCTCAACAACATCACATGATTGAATAGTGGAATCATGTTCTTTCGTTATCATGAGATCAAGAATATGTTTATGTCTATGGGTTGGCACATCCACATGTTTTAAACTAAATACATCTAAGAATAGTAAAAATTTCGTTATGTTCGAATCAGTTTTATCAACATGAAGGTTGAAATCTCCAAGAATAGCACATGTAATAGCCATGCTTCTCTCCTTTTCAATGTCATCACATATTTCAAGGCTTTCCTACGAAAGTAGTTCAAGTGGGGGACAGACAAGCATATTTTTACGAGCAAATTCAGCAAATTTTTAAAATCGCTAAAAAAATACCCCCCCCCCCCTGTGTGCCCCTTCATAACAACGACAATTCTGCTTGGTGAACCATTTGTATAATCAATTGCTCATAGTTTAGTTATCATTTAATCTTGTGTACCAATTTCTTTCACATCCATTTAATATGAAATTTTTGTTTAAAAGTTTGTAAATCTTGTTTAAAACGTCCGGGCAGTCAACAAGAGTTGTCGCATATTCTTACTTTTTTCAGTAATGAAACATTTATAATACTCTGAAATCTGATTAAGATTAACAATTCATAAAGTAATTATTAGAAAATCATTCACGATCAACTGTATTTCTTGAAAATTTTCTCTCTGTTCCATGTCCTTTCTGTCTATAATTTAGGTAAGCATCTTGAGATATATCCCTTGAGAATGTGGCAGCACCATTTTCAGAATCTTTAGATGCTTTTACAGGTGTAAACATCTTCAGAACCGTTGTTTGTGCAAGCATCATTTTGACTGGACACATCACCAAATATACGCTTCAAGGCAGATTTCATATCAAAAGTTGAATCAACACATGCCGACAATGCTTATCTTTGAACTCCATCAAGGCATTGACCTAATGAACACCTATACTAAGATTGAACATCTAGCTCAATTAGAAAGAGAGTTATTGTGTCCCAAAATGTGTGAAAGACAGGCGAACAAACAGACATTGAAAATATGTATAAGAACGCACAGATGTAATTTTATTATGAGACATATTATTGCATAGAAGTAGGTGTAAATTAGGGCTGTACGTAAGGGTTATCGACTGAGACAGAGGGATTCAAGTTAGATGAACACCCGAGCTCGTGCAAGTTTGTACACTGAGAACGCGTTCAATTGCGCGAGCTCGGGTGTTCATCTAACTTGACCCCGAGGGTCGAAGGTCGATAACTTACTTACACACTGGATTCTTTGTTTGTGTAAGAAGATGAATGAGTGAATGAAAATGGACAGATACGAGGGAGACGCAAGTTTATCACAGGCCCTTTATCGTACAAAAATAATTTGACCAATTCGTCTGTAACAGGTATCAATACATTATTTTGCATGCCATATATTGTTGTTTACTCAGCAAATTGGGGAGTGGGTCAATGACCCGAACATAGTATCTGTTTATTTACGATGCATACAAATCAGATCTTTCCAGTGTCAGGTTTTTGATATGCCATTTTAAGGAATTTGGATTGGTATTTGTATAAATGTATAAAGCCCCAATAACACTCTTGTTGTAAATGAATAATATGTCCCAATCTTCATTCTGGTCAACAAATCGTATTATTTTAGAATATTCCAATTAAATTATGATATAAATTTCATCTTAATACATCTATTTTAAAAAATTGGAAAAATTCAACCAATTGATTTGAAAAGTCTAACGTAAACCTTTTCAAATGTGACTTGGATTTTACCGAGAAAAGACAAAATATGCGACACCCTTATTGACTACCCGGACGACTTGGCTGCTGTGAAGGTATGTTTCCTTGCCCGGCAATCTATCTTTAACGATTTGCCATCCACATAACAAACTAACCATGTGCGAAAAAAATAGCATGTACGATGATGTAGGAAAGGTATTTTACAAGATTACAATTATCTAAAACATGGTCAATCAGAAATTTATCCAAAGTTCGCAAGGTTTTGTGTATTTGTTCCTTATACTAGAGTTAATAATATTATTTCACAATCTACATTAAAAAAAATATTTATTTATTGTTTTAACTACATGTATTTATCTTTGGTATTTAATACGGTGCTGCTTGTTATTTCTAATACAGTTCACGCACGCAATTTCCCGGTCTGTTTTGACAATCACCGAGTTGGTATGTTGGGGTGTTCATTTATATGAACACCTACTTTTCCTCAACAGATCACCTGTGAACGTGCTAAAACAATACAATACAGGTTGATCAGTAACTTGAACAACTGAGTGAGAACAAAGGGTCCAGTGTGTAAGATATTCTTGATATAGTCATTTATCGCGATATGGTATTTTCAGATACAACCACGATATCATGTGGCCAAATATCGTCGATATAGTGGTTTATCGAATATTGCCAAAAACTTCAAATATCAAAAAGAAAATATCATAAAAAATAGATAATAAATACACTATACAGCAGTGGAAAATAGACGACGGCCATAAACTATAATAAAACTAATGTTTTGAAATCGTTAAATGTTGAAAACACCTGCGCTGTTTTTCATTGCATCGTGTATGCGTTACTTTTACTTTGTTTTTAGTCGGCAATAAATTGTCAGTTATTACTGCATGTAAAGTTTATAAAGTTTTACCCCACGCCAACAATTAGTATATACATGAAACATTTAAAATCATGGATTTAGCTGTTCACTTATCAAAATTCATTGAAAATCAAAATACTTTTTCGTTTCAACACCTTAAACTCTGTGTATCAATCTGAAGTCAATCAAATGGAAAGTTTGGCCTCGAAAGCGTCACAAGATTTTTTTGAAGTGATCAAGGGCCATAACTCTGGCAGTAATTATCGGAAATCGCTGAAAATCAAAAGGCTTCTTCGTCTCATGACCTTAGACACTGTGTATAAATTTAAAGTCAATCGGATATTAACTTTGGCCTCTAGAGCGTCCACAGGATTTTTTGAAGTGATCAAGGGCCATAACTCTGGCACTAATTATCGGAAATCGCTGAAAATCAAAAGGCTTCTTCGTCTCATGACCTTAGACACTGTGTATAAATTTAAAGTCAATCGGATATTAACTTTGGCCTCTACAGCGTCCACAGGATTTTTTGAAGTGATCAAGGGCCATAACTCTGGCGCTAATTATCGGAAATCGCTGAAAATCAATAGGATTCTTCGTCACATGACCTTAAACACCGTGTATAAATTTAAAGTAAATCGGATATTAACTTTGGCCTCTAGAGCGACCACAAGATCTTTCAAAGTGATCAAGGGTCATAACTCTGGCACTAATTATCGGAAATCATTAGGCTTCTTCATCTCATGACCTTAAACACTGTGTATAAATTCAAAGTCAATCGGATATTAACTTTGGCCTCTAGATTTTGTAAGTGATAACTCTGGTAGTTATTATCGGAAATCGCTGAAAAACAATAGGCTTCGTCGTCTCATGACCTGAAACACTGTGTATAAATTTAAAGTCAATCGGATATTAACTTTAGCCTCTAGAGCGTCCTCAATTGACCGACCGACGGACCGACCGACGGACGGTGGCGACGACAATATACGACCACATTTCAATGTGGGCGTATAAGTATAAAAAACGAATATTATTAGAAAATTAACTTCTGAAAGCAAGAATAAAACGATCTATAAATGGATTACTACTGTCACTGTTGCTTGAGTGGAAGATAGTCCGAGTCATTTAGTATTTGTTAAACTGTTTGAACTTACAATATAGAGCCGCATCGACTGACTTCCGCTGCATGTGATAATTGAGACTTTTCTTACACAGGGTCACAAGCAGACGCTTTTTAAACATCGGCAGTTGTATTTAATTTACTTATGGAAAGCTTAGCTAATACTAGCAGTACTAGTAGACCCACACAGGAAATTATGGAAGTGGAGGGCCCAGTTGAAAAAACAAAAATGCACAAGTCGTGTTTGGTGAAACGTTTTTATCGAAAAAGGATGTTGTTCATTTTAATAAATCTATATTTCAAAAAAGCAAAATTTAAAATGTATAAATAAAGCAATTCTTACCCACAATTCTTACTCACACTGTAGTCAACTTTCATGCATTTTTATTTAATTTATTTAATAGCAAAGTGACATTATTATTAAATATCGTGATATTTAACTATATCGTTGAAAAAAATGCTAATATCGATATCGTCCCTTTATGCAATAACGTAAAGCCCTAGTGTAAATAGTCAGTAGGATAAGTTCCTTTAGGGAAATAGCCTACAGGAAGGGGTGGGGGGGGAAGAGGGTTTAACATCTACTCAACACAAACTAGGTAATTTCGGGACTAACATGTGGATCAATTTTATTTCAATAATTTGCAAACGCAAAGGTGATTCATTCAGTAGCGAGAGGAAAACGGGGAACATGGGAAAAACACATCAAAGGGTAAGATTCATGTCAAAATATAACCTGTAAAATATTGACAGAGAAATGTATTGCTTGCGATCATCATTACACATTTTGGGATACAACAGTAATTATGCTACAGGATTTTGTCATAAACAGCTTTTAAGGCCTCAATGTATGTTTTTGCTAACACATGGCCAAAATACAAAAGAACAAAATAAGGCCAATTGTGATTCAAGGTTTGGTCACACGCTAATAAAATGAAAACTTATTGCAAAAAAACTCTGATCCTTTTTTTTATCTATATGTATTTTACGTTAATAAATCGATTTATGCAAAAAAGTGACTTGCAAGGTTTTGGAAGAACGTCAACGATAGTTTGTCTTCAGAGATTAAACCATATCAGCCATCAACGCTCGTTAAAGTAGACAGCTGGCAAAAATGCCCCATATGTTTTAAGGTAGATGGGCATTTGCACCTATAGATTAGCCATTCTAGCAGTGTCCCTGAAACTATTCATGGCTCTACACAAACAGATTTGGTAACCAAGAACTTACCTCTGTGTGTATTTTCAGGATCATCATAAACAATGGCCCCATTCCATACCGGAGGAGAGCTGAGTTGTACATTAGTGACTTTAACAGGTACTGTTGTTTTATACTGCCCGATACCTGGTAAACTACTTTCTACAGTAGTTGTATTACCAACAGACTGTTGCTATAAATTAAAACACATTTACTTTTATTTAAAGATGCATTGTGTAAAAGCAAAACCTTCCTATTACAAGTCTTTTTTCTAAATTTCAATTCATTTTTCAAAACCAAAAAGTCAGTGTTAATTTGCAATAGCAGTTTTTTTGTCACAAGGTCCGTCCCTGCAATTGACAATTTGCTTTTGCCTCGATGGGATATTTTATAGAAATAACAATCCATACATAAATAGGGGGTTGTGTTTTTTAACAAATATTCTGGAAAGCAAGCCGTACGGTGCTTAAAATATGTGGAGGAGTATCAAAATCCATAATACGGAAAAAAATTGACTCCGGACCCCCCTGACCCTCATGCACATACCCCCTGAAAATGGGGTACCTCAAATTAGCCAAAATATCAGTTTCTCTGTCATTTGACCACTAAAAAGTATGTTTAGAATGCCTTTGACAGATTCTTAAATAGGTTGTCATGGTCTGTGAGTCTCAATATGACATTGAAAATGACCCGCAGCAATCCTGGAAGATGAAACGGCGGCCATGACGTCGTGCGAACGGCACAACATGGACTGCCAAGATGCTGTTCCGGTAGTACTAGCCCTACAACAGCATGTAAAGCCGTTCTTCCAGCAACAGTGATGCCTCCCCACACCATAACAGAACCACCCCCAAATCGATCATGTCTGATGACGTTAACGTCTTGGAAGCGCTCGTTTCGACGACGCCACACCCTCCTCCGTCTGTCCCAAAAATCAACAGTGAACCTTCACTCATCTGAAAACATCACATTGCTCCAGCGTCGATTATCCCAGTGTTGACGATCCCTACACCAACGACGTCTTGCCTGAATGTGATGATCTCTCAAACAAGGGATCACGCGAGGACGTCGGGCGCGAAGGTGACCCCTATGCAGTCGATTCCGAATCGTCTGGCCACTCACTCTCACACCAGTGTCTGTTTGAAGACGAGCGCTGATCTGATTTGCTGTGATGACACGATTTCTCAAGGCCAAGGTACGGATAAATCGATCCTGGGCTTGAGTTGTCGCCCTGAGCGTGGTCTGTCCTGTACAGATTGTGTATCACGGTATCTGGACCATAGCCTGCTTATGACAGACTGAGAAACATTCATCGTCCGCGCCACAGCCGCCTGTGTTGTGCTGATCTGTAGCATACCAAGGGCACGTAACCTTTCATTTTGGGTAAGCCGACGCATATCAAAATTTGTTTTCTGGTCACTAAAACAATTAAACTGATGTTTCCACCCTGGAATTCAATGCCACAATGACTGTAACATTCAAAGTCAGAGTCGTGCAAATCTTGGGTTGGACCCCCATGATGATTCCAAGCATCACCTGCATTCCATGCGTAGCTATTGGTGCGTTTTGGCGTCACATGTAACTGGAAATGTTTCTTCTGTTAGGTTCTATAGTGACTTTTTTCGTAGTCATTTGCATATTTTAGTATTATGCTCCCAAAATCAAATATCCCCTACTTTTTTTGAATAGTGTCAATTGGCAAAGCAATTGAAGGTACACGCTCAGGGGTGATCAAGGTACTCGGACGCCTCGCTATGCTACTACCTAAACTAACTGTCGGTTTTCAACGCAAGAAAGACGAAATATTTGGATTTGGGTCTTGTAGCAGTGAATAAGATATTGCAACGAGGCGCTAAATATTTAAAATGTGCATCCACTGTACATGTGAAAGCCAGATCCCAGGACTTGATCGATTAACAATCTTCTGGTACATTCCGAGGATACAGTATTAATTTTATCGCTAAGTATGAAATTCCTGCTGTAATGAACGCCTGGGACGAGAAACAGAAGCTTTTGTGGCAAGGGAATAGCAATCGTATACCTTTAAAAAATGCGAAATAATCATTTGATTATATAGATCTTAGCTGTAAAGCAGATGTAATGATGACTCATTTGAATTCAGTCAGAGATAGTTCACTTTGCCAAAATAATGATACTATGTAACCGCATTCGAATTGATGAATATTTCACCACATGATAAATATGTTGTAACGGGTTCCTTCTGTGTTTGAAATAACCACAAATTCGGATTCAACAACCTCAAAAACATAGTAGTCGACATATTACAACAGATGTTTCGTTGAAAAGCACAAAATACATATTTGCGGCGCCATTTTGGTCGCCATATTAGACTGTCGCCATATTGGATTGATGCGGGTCATTTTCAATGTCATATTGAGACTCACAGATCATGAAAACCTACTTATTAATCTGTCAAAGGCATTCTAAACATACTTTTTAGTGGTAAAATGACAGCAAAACTGATAATTTGGTAATTTGGTTCATTAAGGGGCACCCATATTCGGTGGTATGTACATGGGGGTTAGGGTTGTCGAGGGTGCAATTTTTTTTAATATTATTAATTTTTATACCTCTCCACATGTTTTTAGCACCGTACCAAAGGAATCGACTATTATCACACACCCCTAACAGAAATCTCTGTAAAAACCAATAAAAAACTTTTTTGAGCACTATTTAAGCTGCCAGGAAGGATACGCCCACATTTTCCAAGAGATTGATAGAGAACAAGCTAAACAAAATGCGATTTTCCGAACAATCAAGGGCCATAATTCAGGATCCGATATCCGTGAATATCGACAGGACTAAGATCTTTGGTTAATAAAGATATATACTCTTCAAAAAAAGAAACGCACAACCCATTTTTCATCATTTTTTTATTTGAACCAGGTCTTTGTTTCGGTAAATCTTACTTGTTTTTAATGCCAATATGTAAGGATAAAAGAAATTCATTATTGATTTTAAAGGTAGGATCACTAATTGTGACTGGTGATCCTTTTTGTCGAAATTTTTTATCGCTTGATTGCACCAAGAAACATGAATTTAACAACTTCGCGAGCTTTTCGCATGGAACCTAAATCCAAGGTCTTTAAAATCCTGGGGTTCTCGGTTTCCAAATCAGTTGCACATGTAAACACTCAAAGACCCAAGTGATGCCACATCCGAACGAAGACCAACGCAACAACGCTATTGGTGGATTACAAACAGGTGACCCCAAGACAGATGTAGCCAGGCTGCTGAATGTTTCCCTTAGTTCCATTTCTCGCCTTTGGGATAGGTACCGACAGCGAAGTTCAACACGTGAACGCCCAAGCTCAAGCCAAACAAGTGTGGTCCCACTTGTCTTGGGTCGTCACTCCTGGTTACGTCATTGGCGTAAATGGTTTTCAACAGCGACCTCTACTGCAGCAGCAATTCAAGGACGGCGTAGAATCTCGTACCAGACAGTAGGCAAACGCCTACGTGAAACCGAATAACGAGGCAGACGTCCTCGTTAGAGCTTCTGTTTTGAAATACGCCGACACCATGAAATCCAACTTAAATGGGTTCGGGCACTGAGTGTATGGTCACAGTAACACTGGAGAGCAGTTTGGTTCAGCGACGTGTCGCCGTTCTTGTTGCAACAAGGCGATAATAGAGCGAGGACATACTGACGACGAAACGTAACGTTGCGTTTCTTTTTTGGGAGAGTATATTTCAAGTTTCATCAAAATCGGATCAGAATTGTGACTTCCAATGGATCCACAACCTTGATACATTCTCCGCATAGGAAGGGGATGGCCATGTTGATGCGATTTTCACAAAATTCGAACTCAACCTGCATTACAGTGTAAGAGTGAGAGAGAGGGAGAAATGGGGTTTAACGTCCACTCAACACAAACTAGGTTATTTCGGGACTAACATATGGTTTTAATTTTATTTCAATAATTCGCTTGTGCGTAGGGGTCTTTAGCAGTGGGAGGAAACCGGAGTGCCCGGAGGAAACCCACGAGGTTGAGAAGGCGCCCCTATCTCCATACCACATACGCTCACACCAGGGCTCTAAACCACAGCCGCAAGCTAGAGGTGAGCTGCCAGCTAGAGGTCGAGGCGCGGCACTGTAGACCACTAGGTCATACCAACCCCCAGTGTAAGAGTGATATAATTACAGTTTTTTTAAATCGGATAATAATTGTGACCTCCAGAGGGACCACAAGCTAAAAATGTGATTTTAGTACAATCAAGGGCCATAACTCAGGAAGCTATGATCCGATATGCGCATCTATCAAAAGAAACCAAAATCTATGGGTTATAAATGTATTTCTAGTTTCATCAAAATCAGTATAAAATTGTGACCTCTACAGTATTCACAACCTAAAAACGTGATTTTTTGTACGATCAGGGGCCATACAAAATTATATATTGGACTTCAAAATGAAATATTAATAAGGCTTATGATAATTATTACTTAATCGAAATAGCTGAAATGATGGTAGAAAAACGTTCCAGTGGCTGACACGTAATTACCACGTGCTCTATAGAAAACACACTCAAACTGAATAATTATGAGTTGTAATACAACAACTTCGATATGAAGATAAATATATAATTAACTACGGCATATATCCCACATTTATTGGTTTTAGACCATCTCTTATGGCGTTACGGGTCGCAGAATAGTGACGTAAATCTTAACCAGCGGCTGCCATGCAGGATACGCCTACATTTTCGAGAGATGGATAGAAAACAAGCTTAACAGAAGTGATATTTCTGTTATCACAGAACGCTTGTACGCAAATGGTACATCTCAAGGTTGTAGACCTCGTGGAAGTCACAATTTTAATCTGATTTTGATGAAACTTTAAATGCATGTTTATAATCCAAAGATTTTGGTTACTTTTGATATTTCCGCATAAGAGATCGTAACTTCCTTGATTATGGCCCTTAATTGTACGAAAAAACGCCTTTATTAGCTTGTGGACCCCCTGGAGGTAAAAAATATTACCAGATTTAAAAAAAATATTTGATTGTATCACCGTTACACGGTAATGAATGAATTTGGTGAGAATCAGACCAAAGCTAAAAAGATACCAAATTCGACGTCAAACTTCATCACAGTGTAATGTTTTTGCCTTCGATAAGATTCCAAAATATCAATTAACTTTTATTGTTCTACTACAAGACAATCATCATTAATTATCAACACAACGCTCAGTATAATCTATTGACGTCGACTATATATGTATACAACTCTATAACACCAATCATGAGATTATGTGCCGTGGCTTATTTTATCTATACGTGTACATTACAAGGTAATAAACGTTGAGTTCGAATTTCGCGGACTAAAATGGCTGCCGTTTGTACGCGAAGTGTGAAAATATGTTATATCAAAGTTTTGGACCCTATAGAGGTCACAATATTAGTTCGATTTTGATGAAACTTGAAATACATGTTTATAATCTAAAGATCTTGGTTCCTTTCAATATTTGCGCATATCTAAGCCGCAGAAAATCACGGAAACATCCGAAAATGAAATTTATTCTGTGTAAAAACCTCGAAATTTTTATGAAAATAAGTCAGAACAATGAATTTGAAAACCAAACATCACATAGTCAACTTTCAAGTCTGAATAAATAGACGAAGCGAGTTAAAAAAAAAAAAAATGGGTTAAATAATAAGCCAACACATTTCATCAAATGAGATAAATAAATAAGCAGTCAAGTGGTAAAAGTAATATATCTCAAAGATATTTTATTCTTATCTAAATCAAACATGTCTTTTCCACAAAATTATTTATTTTTGGTCTATCGCGTTTACGGTCATGAATATTGATGACATTCTTTCAGGTTACGACATTGACGTCACATTTTTGCCAGCCTCTCATTGACTTAAACTACGAATGAGAAATTGAGTCATCATCTGCTAAAAAGGCGAGAATTTCAATCACACAAATCACTCCTAAAATTCGAGCGCAGCAATTCCATAACCATTTTAACGAAGATGGTGGTATCATGTTTTGTAAATATTGCTCACACAGCGTCAACTATAAAAGATGTAATACGGTAAAAGATCACATTGAATCGAAGAAACATAAATCCGCCATGATGGATTCAGCAACAAGGACCGCCCTTAAGCAACAGACAATAACAACATCGATGATGAAGGGAACTGAATCAGCACGTCTAAGAGAAGAGTTTGTGCTTGATTTTCTGAAAATGGTAGTGACCGCAGATATTCCTCTGTACAGGCTGGAACGTATGCGGCCATTTATGTATAGGATATTAACCTACCCAAGGTTGATATATCAATCCGAGGGAGAGTAGGTTTATATCTGACATATACAACGTTCACCCTTAAATTTAATGGACTCTTTTAAAAAAGGCAACAGCAACTATGATGAGGATCTATGCAAAGCCTGAAGAAAATTTGGATCAAAAGGTAATCTTTTCCGATAATTCTGACAATGAACCGTGATTGAAGGTTACTTTTCGGTATGTTCAGAGAAAGATTTGACCGACTGTTTTGAGTGGACTGTAGCCGTAGCCAAAAATACTTTACAAAGTAACTCTTGGGTGATAAATACTTTCAAGTCTTGGAGTGTGTGGAAAAATGATTTGGGCAGAAAGAAAATTCTGAAAGATATCTTAGACATGGACTGGAGTGTGGATAACCGATTTAAATTTTTTTTTCCACTTGAGCATATCTCGTAAACTACTTGTCGCATTGATCCAATTTTTTCGGTTTTACTGCAAAAGTGGATGTCACTTAGAGATTAAAGCTATTTCAAACGTTCTGCGACTATGCGAAATGTCCGAAATCACCGAAGTCGTCATTTTTTTGAAATAATGCCGTAATATTAACAACAATCGTTGGATTTTAACGTTCGATAGATTTTTACATAGCCAGAGACATGGCTACGATTCTTTGGATTTTTGAATTTCGACGAATTTTGGAAGATATTAGGCGGCAAATTTTGAAAATTTAAATTTTTACAAAAAACTTTTTTATTTATAGATATTTTGATATAGCATTTTACCCAAGGTGAAAGAGTCGTCTAATTTGAGCAAAAATGTCAACATTTTTTGTTTCCGTAATTTTCCTTGGTCGCCATTGGCTAATTCAGTTTTTCAGTCCTACATTAATTATTTACTGTTCGATTTGGATAAAACCAAGTTCATATGTTCCGTGGTTCAAAATGTTATTTTTTTCGTTACCGGAAAAGGTCCTGTCGACACCAGAAGTGGCGTAAATTTAACAAAAACTACAATATTGACAGTTCGGTACCACTTTTTGAAAGCAAATATCATTTTTTACAAATCTGGCATTCATGTTTGCTAACTTCAAGCGACACTAGCGCCGCCTAGAATATCGTCGTGTATAAGATTTACAATATATTTATGCACGACAATTTTTCCAACGCGTGGAATTATCAATATTGCTACACAATAGCACTGGAATACGTAATGTTCTTAATGTGTCGATAAGCAAGTTAACTAATCTCTAGATACTATTTTTACAATTCCCACAAGGCCGTAATATCACTATAAAAAATTATAATGCAATTTTCTCCCAACATTTACGTTGTTTAGGATTTATATAATTTCTATGCTGTTATATTTAATATGACAGTTGGTTGGATTCGAAGAGCAGTACTTCATATTAATTTTCCTTTTTTCGAAGATCGTAACAATCTCGCTTACATAGTGCGTAACTGTAATAGCGGTAAACGGTTTTGTTCTAGAAAATTCTTATGACACCTGTACAACGCGTGATTAACTAAGAATGGACTGTTTCAAGCCTTTGATAAGATTCTCAAATATCAATTAACTTTTATTGTTCTAGTGCACGACAATTATAAAAATCGAAAAAAAAATATCCAATCACCGGTCTGGAGGTATGGCCCTTGGCTCGAAAAATCACCTGAGAAATACATAAAGCCGATTAATACTGAATGTCCTTTTATATATTGGTTCAAAATTTGTGGAAAAATGTTCCAAATAAGCCATGATTTATATATTGGTATCACTTATATACCCCCTGTCAACACTTTAAATACAGCTTACAATGCTATTTTAGAAATTGAATCGAATTCCTTTATCTCCAAACAGAAACACCTTTCATCTGTTTAGTTGGTGATTTCTACAGTAGAACAGGCAATTTAAAAGATTTTTACGAAAAGCATGAATTTGATAATAGGTTTGAGAATGACTTTATTGATTTTAATGAGTTTAATGATATTCATTTGTTAAATAATCTGGATATTCGTAGAATACGTAATAATCCAGACGTAGTTACAAATACCTATGGTAGAAAGCTGACCCAGTTTTGCCAAAATAATAATATGTTTATCTTAAATGGTCGGTTTGGAAATGACAAAATTGGAAAACCAACCAGCAGAAATTTGAGTGTTGTTGATTATGTTATAAGTTTAGGTACTTTATTACATAAAATTGCTAATTTCGATGTACTCCCATTTAGTAAACTATAGTCAGATGATATTGTTAATACTGCATCAAAGATTTTAATGGGTTCTGCCAAAAAAACGCTTGGCATATACAAGATATCCAAATTAAATCGTTCTTGTGGAAAAGTCAACGATAAGAAATGGTTTAATAAGGAATGTTTCAAAAGTAGGAAAGAGTATAGAAAATCTCTTAGATTGTATAAACATTATGGGGGTTACATGTTCAAAGAAAGCTTAATAACCTGTGAAAAACATTATAAAAAAATAGGTTGCCAGGCAACGAAACATACGCCCACACAGCAGCCAAATCGTCCGGGCAGTCAACAAGAGTTGTCGCATATTAAGGAATTATCAGAAAATCATAAGAATTTGTTTGGTTTTTATAATCAAACGTTTTGTTTTTTTTAAATCAGATAATAATTGTGACCTCCAGAGGCACAACAAGCTAAAAAGGGTAATTTTTCGTACAATCAGGGGACATAATTCAGGAAGTAATGACCCGATGGGTGCAAATATCGAAAGGAACCAAGATCTTTGGGTTATAAACATACATGTCAAGTTTCATCAAAATCGATTCAAAATTGTGACCTCTATAGGGTCCACAACCTTGATATAACATATTTTCACACTACTCGTGTACAAACGGCGGCCATTTTGTCCGTCAATTCTAGTCCGATTTTCACGTAATTCTAACTCTCTCTTCATTACCATGTAACGGTGATATAGTCAAACGTTTTTTTAAATCGGATAATAATTTTGACCTCCAGAGGGACCAAAAGCGAACAAAAGGGATTTTTCGGACAATCCGGGGACATAATTCAGGAAGTTATGATCCAATGGGCGCAAATATCGAAAGGAACCAAGATCTTTGGGTTATAAACATACATGTCAAGTTTCACCAAAATCGGTTCAAAATTGTGACCTCTATAAGGTCCACAACCTTTATATAACATATTTTCACACTATTCGCGTACAAACGGCGGCCATTTTGTCCGTCAATTTTGGTCCGATTTTCACAAAATTCTTACTCAGCCTTCATAACCATGAAATGGTGATATAATCAAACGTTTTTTTAAATCGGATAACAATTTTGACCTCCAGAGGGACCACAAACTAAAAAGGGCGATTTTTTTGGACAATCAGGGGCCATAATTCAGGAAGTTAAGATCCGATGGGCGCAAATATCGAAAGGAACAAAGATCTTTGGGTTATAAACATGCATGTCAAGTTTCATCAAAATTGGTTCAAAATTGTGACCTCTATAAGGTCCACAACCTTGATATAACATATTTTCACACTATTCGCGTACAAACGGCGGCCATTTTGTCCGTCAATTTTGGTCCGATTTTCACGAAATTCCAATTCAACCTTCATAACCATGTAACGGTGATATAATCAAACGTTTTTTTAAATCGGATAACAATTTTGACCTCCAGAGGGACCACAAGCTAAAAAGGGCGATTTTTTGGACAATCAGGGGCCATAATTCAGGAAGTTACGATCCAATGGACGCATATATCGAAAGGAACCAAGATCTTTGGGTTATAAACATACATGTCAAGTTTCATCAAAATTGGTTCAAAATTGTGACCTCTATAAGGTCCACAACCTTGATATAACATATTTTCACACTATTCGCGTACAAACGGCGGCCATTTTGTCCGTCAATTTTGGTCCGATTTTCACGAAATTCGAATCCAACCTTCATAACCATGGAACGGTGATATAATCAAACGTTTTTTTAAATCGGATAACAATTTTGACCTCCAGAGGGACCACAAGCTAAAAAGGGCGATTTTCCGGACAATCAGGGGCCATAATTCAGGAAGTTACGATCCGATTGGGTCAAATATCGAAAGGAACCAAGATCTTTGGGTTATAAACATGCATTTCAAGTTTCATCCAAATCGGTTCACAGTTGTGACCTCTACACTGTTCACAACCTTGATATAACATATTTTCACACTATTCGCGTACAAACGGCGGCCATTTTGTCCGTCAATTACGGTCCGATTTTCACGAAATTTGAACTCAACCTTAATAACCATGTAACGGTGATATAATCAGACGGTTTTTTAAATCGGATAACAATTTTGACCTCCAGAGGGACCACAAGCTAAAAATGGCGATTTTTCGGACAATCAGGGGCCATAATTCAGGAAGTTACGATTCAATTGGCGCAAATATCGAAAGGAACCAAGATCTTTGGTTTATAAACATGCATTTCAAGTTTCATCCAAATCGGTTCGAAATTGTGACCTCTACACTGTTCACAAGCGAAAAAACGTGATTTTTCGTACAATCAGGGGCCATAACCCATGAAGTTACGGTCCGATACATGCCAATATCGAAAGGAACCGAGATCTTAGGGTGATAAACCTATATTTTAAGTTTCATTGAAATCGGATAAAAATTGTGACCTGTAGACTGTTCACAAACAATTGTGGACGGACGGACGGACGGACGTCCGGACGGACGGACGGACGGACGAACAGGGGCGACGACAATATACGTCCACATGAAAATGTGGGCGTATAAAAACCTTGGATGAAAGTATATATAGATTTAATGATAACTTAAAGTCAAAAATGAAATCACTTCGACGTGCAAACCCACGGCAATTCTGGAAAATATTAAACCATAAAAATCAAAACTTTAATAGTGAAATAAATATCGAATCGTTTTACGAATTTTTCAAAGAAATGAATAAAAATCGAAGCGATGACCATCTGGTAGATTATGCTACGACCGATCATATCTTTTTTTTGTACGCTCTATTTGAATTGTTAAAATTAAAAAAGAAAAAGCTACATTGTGTTTTTATTGATTTTCAGAGAGCTTTTGACTCTATTCAAAGAAATCTTCTCTTATCAAAACTATTACAAAACAACATACAAGGCAAAATGTACAAGAAAATGAGCTTACGGTATATCTAAAAATATTTCTCCTCCTATATGCTGATGACACTATATTATTAGCTGAAAGCAGTGCAGATCTACAAAATAGTTTAAGTAAATGCAGGCACAATAACCTATCAATTGAGTGCCAATTAGAGTTATTCGATAAAGCTGTATTACCAATACTTCTCTATGGAAGTGAAGTGTGGGGTTTCGAAAATTTCGACCTTTTAGAACGGGTCCATCTTCGCTTCTGCAAATTCATCCTACATTTAAAACAACTAACGCCTGACTTTATAATATATGCAGAACTAGGGCGGTATCCAATTATCACTTACGCAAAATGCCGAATGATAAAATTTTGGTGTAGACTTATTAATGACAAAGACAGTAAAATATCATGTATATTATATAAATTACTTTTTAGTCACTATATAACTTATAGTACTGAAAACAAATGGTTAACTTATGTTAAAAAGATATTTGATGACTGTGGTATGTCAAACATTTGGAACTGCCAATTAGCTGATAAGTGGGTGTGTAAAAGTATCGAAAATAAACTTCTAGATCAGTTTAAACAATCTTGTCTTTCATATATTGATATATCCCCTAAGACATTATGTTACAAAACTTTTAAGACTGAAGTTAAATATGAGAAATACTTTAATATTTTATCTAATTATTTTATTTATATTTTTTGTAAGTTTAGATGTGGAAGCCACCGACTGCCCATTGAGCTTGGAAGATCGCACGACGTTGCGCAACAAGACAGGACATGTCATCGTTGTGACGTGGGGGACATTGGCGACGAATTCCATTATATAATGGTATGCAATGCATTAAGTCCCGAAAGGAAGAAATATCTATCTCTTTTCTGCTGTTCAAACCCTAATATTTTTAAGTTTAACCAGTTGTTTAATACTTCAAATATTATCACTTTGGAAAAACTATGTAAATTTATAAAACTTATAAATATGAAAGTGAGTCCTCCTAGATAATCTTATTGTATTGTGCGTACATGCATGTAAATATATATTTGATAACTGTGTATTATAGTTTACGAGAATAAAGTTCATTCATTCACAATCATCATCAATTATCAACATAATGCCCAGTATAATCTACTGACAACTATGTATACAACTCTTTAACACCAATCATGAGATAATGTGGCTGCTTTTATCTTTACATACGCATTATTCTGCACTGGCCGTACAATGTTATAGTTACATAGTGGATGTCGATCGTAGCGATGTTTGAAAATTGGGTTTTTGAAAAAGGGCTATTTTTCCAGCGTGCAAAATGACCGTTGGGTCACATTATGTTACGGTCATTTTCCATACCCCCCGGTCCCGACCGGCATATACGGCCGACATGGAACCCATGGTTTGCTGCCTGATACCATATTGTGTATGCCAGAATATTCTCTCTTTAAACATCTGCATGTTACAAATACCAAAAATTAAATGATGTATTCCAAATATTCAATGGTTTTTGTATCAAGCTTGAATTGCCATTTAACCTCTTTATCACATATTACACTAAGTAGCAATTCTATGAGAATTATTAAATCTTTTCCAAATGTCACTAAAATGTTTTTGCATAATAATTTAGTTGTTTTTCAGTTGTCAAATATAAATGCAAATAAAAACTAAAGCGCTGCCTTTTAATTCAAATATATCTGTACGTATTAAAAAGTACGTTCACAGAAAAACTTAAATCTTGTAACTAAAATATAACTTCTGTTTGGTTGGATTAAAGCAAAGGTAGGAAATTGATATATTGTGTTTACTATAAAATAATTTGAAACAAACTTATTTGTATTTACTTTTAGTTTGTTTTACTAAATTATCACTTTCGATGGGTTGGATGAAAGCAAAAGTAGAACTATGCATTATGCAAGTTGCTGTAATTTGACTATAAATTTCAATATCATATCGATATATGAATACTAGTATGGAATTACAACAAAGGTTTTGTTTATTCCAAGTTCAAGCTACCACTATTCGGAATACGTTATGCATTTATTGGCGTGAATAAAGTATGTATAAACCAACATGTTTTTTTTGTCGGAAAGACAACTATCCATTAGGCCTACCCATGGCCGGTTCATTTCGAAACGGATTAAGAACCCTGCCCTGCATGCTGCTCTCACGGACACGCTCTTAATTGCATTTGATTTTAATGACGATTGAAATTGATTTTGGCATAGGAAAAGTAATATCATTTTATTTCAAAAATTGTTTTAGTAACTCTATTATATGATATACCTGCATATACTGTTGCTGTTCAGTAAAATATATTTCAGCTTTACTTCTTTCTTCTTCTGTAACTGGTATACCATCTATAACCATTAATTGTGGCATTCTATACAATAAGAGAGGACGGTGTACTAATCTTCTGGCCACCTTAATAACAAAATTTGACAAAAAAGATCCATATACATGTTCATGTCATATTTTGACAACTCATAAAATAAAACATCTTTTATTCAGAAGCAAGTAAAAATCTGAAAAACTAAGAGAATGCATGCCATATTAAATAAGCCAACATAGTGAGGCTGATATACCCCGTCGAAATTCCCAAATAAATAGATGACAAATAGTAATTAATCGCACATTTATTTTTTTTCAAAGCAATCAAACTATACTATAAGTTTCATCACTGTCTATCAGATAGAATAAAGATTATCTTGTCCCAAAGCATCGAAATATTAATTATTGAACTCGGTCAAGTCACCCTCCCTAATGAACATCAGATTGCTTATCTCTGCTTACTGTAAGCAGAAAATGTTCATCATCGAACTCCATCAAGGCATGGATCTAACGAAAGCCTACACCAAGTTTGAACATTCTGGCTCAGTTAGAAGGAGAGTTATTGTGTTTCAAAATTTCGGCCAATCAAATTGCTTACCCTGAGCAGAAAATGTTCATTATCATACTTAGTCAAGGTATTGATGTAATGAAACTGTACATCAAGTTCCATCACTCTCACGTGATTAGAACTCAAGTTATCGTGTCCCAAAGCATCAACCAATCAAATTGCTTAAATCAGCTTACCTTGACCGACAGACACATTTTCAGTGTCTCATAGTATATTGCCTTGGGGATCAAATTTATGTGTGGTTTAATGGTTGAGAGCGAAACATTAAGTATTGTCACAACATTAGGGCCGTCGGCCCAAATGTTTTTACAATATATTACGCAATGTCTTAAGCTCGAGATTATTAAACTACTTAAAATACAGACACTCCGCACAGAAGTTTACAGCGAAATATGTCACACTAGTCCAATATTTCACCGGTACGATTGGCAAGTTGCCCTTACGATTATTTGAAATAATGGTACGCCAACATCAAAAGGTGACGTCACATCTGTATTTTAAATCATTTGGATGTCCAAAGATCGTCCATTATTCCGGCTATCCAATGACACAGTAGTCAATTTTTATTGAAATATCATCATTTCTTTTTTTACTTTTTAGGTTTCAACATTATGACCAATGTTATCGTGATCCAAAGCATCAACCAATCAGATTGCTTATCTATGCTTACTGTAAACAGTGAGGCTGAAGTTCCACGTCGAAATCCCAAAAATAAATAGATGACACAGTGCTTATCGCTCTGCTTACCCGGAGCAGAAAATGTTCATTATCAAACTTAGTCAAGGTATTGATGTAATCAAAGTATACACCAAGTTTTATCATCCTCAACTAGAACTAAAGTTATCGTATCAGAAAGCATCAACCAATCAAATTGCTTATCTTAGCTTACCCTAAGCAGAAAATGCTCATCTCCAAACTCCATTTTGTATATATTTTCCCGCTATTTCACATACCCGTATCATTTGCTTGATAAAGACGAGAGTATCCTCGTCGAAACGTCGCTTATTATCAAACCCAGTAATTGTATATCCTAAAAATAGGTTGCCAGGCAACGAAACACACGCCCATACAGCAGCTAAATCGTCCGGGCAGTCAACAAGAGTTGTTGCATTTTAAGTAATCAGAAAAACGTAATTCAAACTCACTCATAACTATGGTGTAACTGTAATATAATCAAACGTTTTTTTTAAATCAGATAATAATTGTGACCTCCAGAGGGACCACAAGCTAAAAAAGGGTGATTTTTCGTACAATCAAGAAGTTACAATCCGATATGCGCAAATATGCAAAGGAAACCAAGATCGTTAGGTTATAAACATGTATTTCAAATTTCATCAAAATCAGTTCAAAATTGTGACCTCTATAGGGTCCGCAGCCTTGATATAACATATTTTCACACTATTCGTGTACAAACGGCGGCCATTTTGTCGTCCATCAATTCTGGTCCGATTTTCACGAAATTCAAACTCTCTCTTCATTACCATGTAACGGTGATATAATCAAACGTTTTTTTTTTAAATCGGATAATAATTTTGACATCCAGATAAATATAACATATTTTCACACTATTCGTGTACAAACGGCGGCCATTTTGTCGTCCATCAATTCTGGTCCGATTTTCACGAAATTCAAACTCTCTCTTCATTACCATGTAACGGTGATATAATCAAACGTTTTTTTTTTTAAATCGGATAATAATTTTGACATCCAGAGGGACCGCAAGCTAACAAGATAGGCTGGCACTGCCAGGCAGGATACGCCCACATTTTCGAGAGATGGATAGAAAACAAGCAATACCGAAAGTGATTTTTCCTACATCATTAAGTTAGAATTTGATATGTGCAAATATCGAACTGAATTAAGATCATTGGGTTATAAAGGTGCATTTCAGTAGGCTTCAAATTTGACTGGGGATCACGTTGCTAAGTGGGTAAGATGCTGGCTCGGTAGCTTTGAGGTTGGGTGTTTGATCCCTGCATTGGGTGACAAAGTTCATCTAGATTTTCTGGTGTGGTTTCCCCTTGTTAGTGATGAAGGATGGATGGCCTCACAAGAACAGCTGTCAATTTTGGTCCGATTTTCACGAAATTCGACCTCAACCTTCATTACGATGTAACGGTGATATAATCAAACGGTTTTAGAAATGGGATAATAATTCTGACCCCAGAAAGACCACAAGCTAAAACGATAGGCTAGCACTGCCAGGCAGGATACGCCCACATTTTTGAGAGATGGATAGAGAACAAGCAATATCGAAAGTGATTTTTCCTACATCATTAAGTCCCGTATTTCATACTGTATTGGGAGCAGCCATTTTGTTGGTCAGTTCCAGTCTGATATTCATGAAATTCGAAGCCGACAATGATTATGGTGTGACGGTACACAACCTAGAAATGTGACTTTTCGTCAAAATCGGATAAGAATTGTGACCTGTAGAGAGTCCACAACCATGATATACCATATTTTTACACTATTCGCGTACAAACGGCGACCATTTCAGTCAATTTTGGTCCGATTTTCACGAAATTCGAACTCAACCTTCCATACGGTGCAACAGTAATATAATCAGAGTTTTTTTTTTTAAATCAGATAATAATTGTTCGAGAGATAGACAGAGAACAAGCAATACCGAAAGTGATTTTTCCTACAATCAAAGGCCATAATTCATTAAGTTACAATTTGATATGCGCAAATATCGAAAAGAATAAAGATCTTTAGGTTATAAACAAGCATTTCAGGTTTCATCAAAATCGAATTAAAATTGTCACCTCTACAGGGTCCACAACTTTGACAAACCATATTTTTACACTGTTCGCGTACAAACGGCGGCCATTTTTTCTGGCAATTATGGTCCGAAATCAACCTTCCGTGGGGTGTAACGGTGATTGAGTCAAACGTTTTTTAAATCGGATAATAATTGTGACCTCCAGAGGGACCATAGGCGTGTTTTTCGGACAATCAGGGGCCATATTCAGGAAGTTACGATCAGATATGTGCAAATAACGAAAGGAACCAAGATCTTTGGGTTATAATCATGCATTTTCATCAAAATCGAATTAAAATTGTGACCTCTACAGGGTCCACAACCATGATATACAATTTTTTAACAGTATTCGCGTACAAACGGCGGCCATTTTGTATGGCAATTTTGGTTCGATTTTCCCGAAATTCGAACTCAACCTTCCTTACGGTGTAACGGTAATATAATCAAACGTTTTTTCAATCGGATAATAATTGTGACCTCCAGGGAGACCACAAGCTAAGAAAAGGCGATTTTGCGTATAATCAGGGGCCATAATTCAGGAAGTTACGATCCGATATGCGCAAATATCGAAAGGGACCAAGATCTTTGGATTATAACCATGAATTTCAAGTTTCATCAAAATCGAATTAAAATTGTGACCTCTACAGGGTCCACAACCTTGATATACCATTTTTTAACAGTATTTGCGTACAAACGGCGGCCATTTTGTATGGCAATTTTGGGCCGATTTTCCCGAAATTCGAACTCAACCTTCATAACGATGTAACAGTGATATAATCAAACGTTTTTTTAAATCGGATAATAATTATAACCATGAATTTCAAGTTTCATCAAAATCGAATTAAAATTGGGACCTCTACAGGGTACACAACCTTGATATACCATTTTTTAACAGTGTTTGCATACAAACGGCGGCCATTTTGTATGGCAATTTTGTTCCGATTTTCCCGAAAAACGAACTCAACCTCCCTTAGGGTGTAACGGTAATATATTCAAACGGTTTTTTAAATCGGATAATATAATAATTGTGACCTCCAGAGGGACCAGAAGCTAAAAAAGGTGATTTTTCGGCCAATCAGGGGCCATGATTTAGGAAATTACGTTCCAATAGGCGCAAACATCGAAAGGAACCAAGATCTTTGGGTTATAAACATGCATGTCAAGTTTCATCAAAATCTGTTCAAAATTGTGACCTCTATAGGGTCCACAAACTAAAAACGTGATTTTTCGTACAATCAGGGGCCATAATCCATGAAGTTCTGATCCGGAAAGGTGCGACGACAATATACGTCCACATAAAAATGTGGGCGTATAAAAAGGTCATTTTTCGGACAATCAGGGGCCATAATTCAGTAGGTTACGATCCAATGGGCGCAAACACGCATGTCAAGTTTAATCAAAATCGGTTCAAAATTGTGACCTCTATAAGGGTCCACAACCTTGATACAACATATTTTCACACTAATCGCATACAAACGGCGGCCATTTTGTCTGTCAATTTTGGTCCGATTTTCACGAAATTTTATCTCAATCTTCAATACCATGTATACTATTCAAAAAAAGTAGGGGATATTTGATTTTTAAGTGTTATTAAAGTCACCTAATGAAACTGACGAAGCAACAAATGACAAAATGAAATGAAGTTCACATTCATCAATTTATTCCAAATGATTGTTAGACTAAGTAAGGCACATACTGACCGTTATAAGGGTAAAATGATACCCGGGGCCAAACAGCAAAGTTACCACAGCATCACAACAAAGTCAGTAACGGGTAAATCCTCCTCTGTTTGCCAAACAAGCATTGATCCGACGTGGCATACTCCTAATGAGACGTCTAATGTCATTTTGGTCCAGATTGTCCCATTCCTGTTGCAACGCAGCAGCAAGTTCTTGGACATGCTCGAAGGGGGAGAGGTCGGGACTCAGTGCTGGCCAGGGTAATGTGGTGATGTTCTGTTGTTGGAGGTAACCTGTAACGATCCTGGCCCTGTGACATCTTGCGTTGTCATCCTGGAAGATGAAACGGCGGCCATGACGTCGTGCGAACGGCACAACATTGTCTGCCAAGATGTTGTCCCGGTAGTACTGGCCTGTAACACTCCCTGCAACAACATGTAAAGCCGTTCTTCCAGCAACAGTGATGCCTCCCCACACCATAACAGAACCACCCCCAAATCGATTATGTCTGATGACGTTAACTTCTTGGAAGCGCTCGTTTCGACGACGCCACACCCTCCTACGTCTGTCCAAAAAATCAACAGTGAACCTTGACTCATCTGAAAACATCCCATTGCTCCAGCGTCTATTATCCCAGTGTTGACGATCCCTACACCAACGACGTCTTGCCTGAATGTGATGATCTCACAAACAAGGGATCACGCGAAGACGTCGGACGCGAAGGTGACCCCTATGCAGTCGATTCCGAATCGTCTGGCCACTCACTCTCACACCAGTGTCTGTTTGAAGACGAGCGCTGATCTGATTTGCTATGATGACACGATTTCTCAAGGCCAAGGTACGGATACATCGATCCTGGGCTTGAGTTGTCGCCCTTGGTCGACCTGAGCGTGGTCTGTCCTGTACAGATTGTATATCACGGTATCTGGACCATAGCCTGCTTATGACAGACTGAGAAACATTCATCGTCCGCGCCACAACCGCCTGTGTTGTGCCGATCTGTAGCATGCCAAGGGCACGTAACCTTTCATTTTGGGTAAGCCGACGCATATCAAAATTTGTTTTCTGGTCACTAAAACAATTAAACTGATGTTTCCACCCTGGAATTCAATGCCACAATGACTGTAACATTCAAAGTCAGAGTCGTGCAAATCTTGGGATGGACCCTCATGATGATCCCAAGCATCACCTGCATTCCATGCGGTAGCTATTGGTGCGTTTGGGCGTCACATGTAACTGGAAATGTTTCTTCTTTTAGGTTCTATAGAGACTTTTTTCGTAGTCATTTGCATATTTTAGTATTATGCCCCCAAAATCAAATATCCCCTACTTTTTTTGCATAGTATATAATCAAACGTTTTTTTTTAATCGGATAACAATTTTGACATCCAGAGGGACCACAAGCTAAAAAGGGCGATTTTTCGGACAATCGGGGGCAATAATTCAGGAAGTTACGATCCGATTGGCGCAAATATTGAAAGGAACCAAGATCTTTGGGCTATAAACATTTATTTCAAGTTTCATCCAAATCGGTTCAAAATTGTGACCTCTACACTGTTCGCGAGCTAAAAAACGCGATTTTTCGTACAATCAGGGGCCATAGCCCGTGAAGTTACAATCCGATACATTTAAAAAAAATGACAGGCCATTTTCCAAAATTTCATGATTTTTTCCAGTCCCTTTTTTATTTTATTCAATTCCAATTATTTCAAAGGACTCCTGATAGATTAAGATAAAGGCGTCCCATAACGCTCCATATCAGAAAATACGGCTTTTCATCATGCCATATTTTGCTTCCTCAACATCCTATCGGTATCAATTGGGCATCATACGATAGTCCGATCGTCATGCCACTCAACAATACCCTAATTTGTTTAATCAGTTGGTATCGGATGGAGAAATCATTTTTTTTCCCAAAAGCATCCATCTTTTTCTTTTTTTTGTTTTTTTTTTTTAAAATATTTTTTTTTTTTTTGGAATTGGAATTGCTTTATCCAACTGTTTGACCATATAGCTTTATGATCGAAGAATTTCAGAAACATTGATTGAGGATATCTAAATATATTCGCAAAATAATGCTCGATAGCTGCTGGAATCGCTAATATGTAGGTCAAACCTGACAATTTGGAAAAGTAACAGCTAACTTTCTTCCAGGAAAAGTCACAGGGTTTCCAAAAATGTCATTGGTTTGAAAATGGGTTAAGAATAGAGTCAATTATGGCTGACTTTTGATTCTGGCCATTTCGACCACTTCCGGTCTGCACAGAAGTTTCAAAAATAGTTAATCAAGTAGCCACCACAAATTAGGTTCTGGATAGTGATCTGTTATAGGCTCTGCAAGCTTCCCAATTTTTTTTCTGAAAATATAGGATATTTTTTTGGATACTTCTGTGCCTATTTTACGTGAATTCGATTTCATTAATCTTCTTCGCTGAACTGACAACCAAAGCAGATTCAGTTCGCTTAACTGACAGCCAAAGCAGATTCGGAATTCGGGAGAATTTCTTGTCATACCGATGTCAAAGAAATAAAAGTATTTAATATCAGGACCAAAACAAATTAAGAATGGTGTACATATGGATAATGTGTGACGTGGATAATTAGGACTGATGGATTTGTTGCTGAAGCGAAAAGTATCTGAGAATGCGACAGCTATAGCCATTTTGTAAATCATGCGTAATACACGAGATATGATTGAAAAATATGATAATTTCAGCCAATGAAAAAGATAGGTTGACAGGCAACGAAACATACGCCAACAGCAGCTAAATTGTCCGGGCAGTCAACAAGAGTTTTCGCATATTCTTACTTTTTTCAGTAATGAAACATTTATAATACTCTGAAATCTGCTTAAGATTAACAATTCATAAAGTAATTATCAGAAAATATTAGAATTTGTTTGGTTTTTATAAAGTACTGCCAAATGCTAACGCTTAATATATGGGAACATCTCACTGTGCCACACGCAATTGTTCTCGTGGGAGGATTAATCAAGCCAGGGGATTATCGAATATAATGGTGTTAAATATATAGTCCGCTTTTTAAAACTACTGGGTTTAAATTAATTAACAACTTTATTCACAATAAATAACAACAAATACTTGTATCAAACATGAATCATAACCCTACTAAATGTGATATGACACATTTAACAATTCGATTTTTAAATCATTAATAGACTTTTTATACTCTTTTATATTTTCGCCTTTTAGGGGGCAGTCGTCCCCCGTTATCCAATTGAACTATGGTATTTTCAGTAAAAGTCTGCTGTTTCAACACAATGTTAATAAATACAAATATATTTGGGTGGCTTGTTCCGGTTTTCTTCATTTTACTGTGCCATCCCTCAAAGTTATTAGTTGTCCGTGAACCATCTGTGTTGATGTGAGTCCACCTAGCTCCCCCATCGCTTTCTACCACTTGTTCAGTAACATAATCTGCAAACTTTGGAATACTGTCATCCTCCAAATCAGCTTCTTCTAAGGCATTTAACCAAACCTTGTCTATATCAAATAATCTCAAAAATGGGAGGCCGGAATAATATTTAAGATATTCGTTAATCGATGAAACGCTAACTTAACCTATATATTTTAATCATTAAAATAATTAAATCTTAACTAGGTGAATTGTACTAATAAGGATATAGTCTATAATCCTTTGTTTACTACACTTTCACACCACTACCCTATAACACCAGTTGATTAGGTGGCACAGTGAGATTAAACCTAATATACGAAACATTTAAAATTATGGATTTAGCTGATGAGTTATCAAAATTCATTGAAAATCAATATACTTGTTCATCTCAAGACCTTAAACTCTGTGTATCAATCAGAAGTCAATTGGGTGATAAGTGTTAAACTCAAATTCTACACAATATAATAACTAGAAAACGCTTTATTAACAAACCACCATTACTTAAACACACCAACAATACGCATGCAAACAAACAGTAAACAAACTTATAATTAATTATACCTTTTCTATTTTTTTATAGGTAAGTGGTATTAAAGCTTACTGATATCAAAAATAAATGCAATAGTCGACAAATTAACAACAATATAAAAAAATCTATCAACACGAATTTGATTAATTTCTTTTCGTGTTGTAAACGCCCCTCGGCACAAACACAGGTACACACATGTACTAAGAATGAACATATAACTAGTTTTGAATTAAATCAGGCATTTCAGTTCACTTTCATTTCACTCTGTTTTGCTTTTTTTAAAAGTTTGTTGTTAAGGCAAAATGTCTAATGTTCCTGTACGAAAAACGCCTAAAAGGTCCACTCCAGGAGCGCCTTTCTTTGTCATACAGATAGCAAGTTGCAGTTGACTTGGACACCAACCGATGGATGTTACATGTTTTACAGCCAAAGATTCCTTTATACTTTATGGCTGAAATATCTAAACGGAGTCTTTTATCGTCCACCATTTTTGTAGAATACACAGCTTCAACAACGCTTTTATTGTCAACATAGGCTTCAACAGGAATATTAATTTGACTAGAACTTAGTAGAAGGTGAAGAAATTAATTCTTCGGTGAGATATTTGATATAAGAAGCGTCTTCTAATGCCTCTTGTAAACTAAGAGCCACTGATGCAATGGTTGAACGGACAACACGTTTGATCTTGTTTGCATGCCAAGTGATAGGACAACACAAATTATTTTGCGCACAAAGTAAAATCAAATGGGCTCCAACACTCCCGACACCATTACATATATTTCCAAGGGAAGTATCCGAAAACACAATCAATTTCCAGAATTGTGGAGTTCCTAAATCGGGATAGAGAATGCTAGTATTAAGTTCTTTTAGTTTCAGAATAGCTTTATTTGGTCTCTTTAGATCTTCAATGTTACCATTACGCAGGGTAGCCAGGATGGAGAAAATTTTGTACACGGTGAACAGTCCATCTGCTGATTATACTATTTTGCCTCGACTGTTTTTATTGGACTTCAAGTTTTGACTTATGGATTGGATTGTTCGTACTTGGTTTTATTTTATTTTTATATCAATATGACTGACAATTAAACCAACAAGTTTTTGTTCTCCTTTAAAATAAATAATGCTGGATCAAAAGAAGACTGCTTGCACTTTAAAAAGTAGATTTAATATCAGTAGTTTTTACTGTCCAATGATGACTTGCAGCAATAGCAAGAAAAACACGCATGGTACTCTTAGAAACGGTAGGGGAATCACTCTGAATATTTGCCTCCTCCTCAAAGCCGCGGGCAACAAGACGAGCTTTAATTATATCGCCTTTCTTATTAAGTACCCGTCGTGTGGATATACGATCTTGACCTACATCATCAACAAGTTTGTAGGTTCCAAAATGGTTTAATTTATTTAATTCATCAAGTTTTGCTTGAACACATGCTGTGTCACCATGTTCAGATTTTGGAATAAAAACAGCGAGAACTTCTTCGTTTCGGAGTTGTTCCCTACAATATATTTTTTTAAGTCTATACTTTTCTGAACATCACCATCATCAACCTGAATGTTATACCAATGTTTATAGGCTCGAGAAGACTTACCCGCCTTACTTAACACAGTGGCAGATTGCCAAATATCGGAATTTGGTTCACAATATTGTATCTTGTCACCTTTCTTAAGTGAGGTGTCTAAAACTTGCTCACTTTCTTGAATGAAATCATCTTGAGGATTGTCAATGGACTCGTGAATAGGCTCCGGATCTACATCTCTGGTGTCCATCAGTGTTCTTTCCAAGGATTTCATAGGGTGGTCTCATATCTTTCTCAACGTTATCAGAAGTGTCACTCGAGCTTGGCAATAAACATGTAGTGCCAGCAATCAGATCTTTAGCATCCTTTATTAATCTATTGGTAGATACTCGTACATAAACCCCACCATGGCAAACGAACACAAGTCTACCATCCTGGAAAATGACTTTTGCAGGGCCTAACCACTTTTCATGTCCTTCACGTTTATAAAACACAATATCGCCTGGCATAAAATGTTCCTCAACAGCTCTCACTTTTTGCCGTGAAGCCGGCCACACCTATGGTGAACAATCGGTACGGTGAAAAAAAAGTGCACGGGTAATGAATTATATTTTCTGAAACTACAACCCATGGGCTTCAAAAACAGGATAATATGAAATCCGCTATAGAGCCCTTTCCAGGAAAAAGCTCGAAAAGTGAAAAATCGTTATATCAGGTGAGTTCGCTGGAATAATTTTCCGGTTTGTCAAAATATCCTGCCCATGATCGTTCATTTTGACAAAAATGCAGGCTGAACAAATTTCTATTTTCATTTGAGATTGTTTGCATAGCCGGAATTTCAAAAACCGCTGGGAGAATTTCAATTTACCAGAAAGTGGAAATGAGCCGGTTCAGACTGGTCAAGGCCTTCTTGGAAAATTTGACTCGTGTGGGACACGCCGTGGTCACGCTTACTGTGATTCATTTCTCTATTCAACTCGTGCAGAATTTCAACTGAAACGAACAAAAATGCCGAAAGGTCCACTAAGCCACGCTGCCAACCGTACCAAGGTATGCATTTCGTGTTTCCAAAAATGTTCCAGTATGGATAGTACAGACGGCGAGAAAATTCTCTCCCGAATCAGAACTTTTTATATATTGAATTATGATCCAGAGGACGCGCGACTACCTCGAGCTGTTTGTACTCGTTGTAGGAATCTTCTGTTGAAAATAGAAAAAGGAGAAAGGGATCCCCAAGAGCTTCGTGAACCATTTGACTTCTCTAAAATCGTTCTACCTCCACCACCTACACGACTGAACCCCCAACCAGAATATACGTGTAGTTGTGCAATGTGCTAAGTGGCCAGGGGGAATCCAGTGAATCTTGGTATAGGTAAATCGTTTCCACTCAGTCGTCCGAGCGACCCAGTAACATCCACTAGTGCTGAGTGTCTTCCATCACCGCGGCCCATCTTCGTTTGTAAGAGATGCTGGCAACCTGTGGGGAAGGGAATCAAACATCCGTGTACTGTTGTGGCCGCCCGCGAAAATCTTGCGGCGACATTTAAAGGCGTTCCTCATGCTAGTGACATCATCGCGTCAGATTTGATAAAAGAGAAATCTGTTGTGAGCACCGGTTCGACCATAAAAATAGGAACTAGAGGTTCTGATTTGTCCATGCGTAAGCCTGGCCCGCGACCCAGTAGCTCAAAGGCCTTATTTTCTGATGCCTAAGTTCCCACCGCCGAAGTTTGACGTTTTCAGAGCACCCTAGGTCTCTCTCTCAAACAAACGGAGAAGGCCCTAACCTTTATACGCACATGGAAGGGGCGTGACTCGGTAGCGACGGGGGTGATGGCAAAGCTACGTGACGAGGATAGAAAAAAAGGTCGTCGAATTTTTCATTGCCCGAAAATAAATTGGGTGGGGGGGGTGCAAATCTTCAAATCTTGTTTCATATCACCTTCTTCCAAAAAATACCTTCTTGACAACTTCATGCTTAATCGATAACGTGCTCGAGGCTCGCGGTGGACGTGAAGGGGAATATATGGTGAAGGTCAGCATAGTCAAGTTTTTAAGATTTTCTCGAGAATAAGTCCTAGAAATGTATAATGTTTACCCAATGGACATTGTAATTTGAATGTTTTCAGCTTTCATATGAATATTCAAGTGTTAATTGATGATGAAACATGTACTTGCGCAAGAAAGTCGGATAAAGTGGTTTTTGTTTACTTTTTAATGCCTTTTCTTGAAAGGACTCTATAGCGGATTTCATATTATCCCGTTTTTTGAAGCCCATGGGTTGTAGTTTCAGAAAATATAATTCATTACCCGTGCACTTTTTTTTCACCCTACCGATTGTTCACCATAGGTGTGCGGCGGATTTTCTCATCCGACTCGCATTGTATAAATGCTTGTCGAGCAGAATGTAACGCATTTAAATGCTTTAAAAGGACCTCACTTGATGTATAGCCATGAAGATACTGTAATTTCCCAGTCATTATGTTCGGTAAATGTGGATTTTTTCCTAAAACGCCTAAAATACTGGCAACTTCTCGCATCAAGTCATTGCTAAATTCACCCCCATTGTCAAACATGAGAGTGTGCATTAATCCCCAAATTGACACCCAATGTTTTATTACTTTGTCTACAATCTCACGGGCTTGTTTAGTTTTAACAAAATAGACACAGTTAGCCTAGAGAACATGTCAACCATATGAAGAATGTATCGTCCATCGCGTCGAATTTTTAGATCCAAGGCAATACATTCATCAAAGTCTCTAGCCATTGGAAGACTAACAACAGGGCGAGCAGGAGTTTTGGCATAGATTTTACAGATTTTACAATTATGATATATACGATTTAAGTCTGCTGAAAACTCTGCATTCCATATTCCACATCAGTAAGCAGAGCAACTAATCTCTGTTGGGATGGGTGAGCAAACTATCCATGAAGTTTTTCAAGTGCTTTAAATCTTTCAGAAGTGTTTAAAAATTCAAGATTTACCAGAAACATTTCCTCTACGCAAGTATCAGCGATGATTGGAATACAATAGTGGCCACTGGAGGTAAAATCTAAAGCACATTTGTGTCCAAATATTTCCGCTTCATCATGTTCTAAATCTAATTTAACATTTGCATTTTTTAAAGTTTTCAAACTCAACAACAAAGGAATATTTGATTCAACCACATCTGTTTCAATCATTATTTTCTGACCAGCAATTATATAAGGAATATGTACACATTTTACATATTTTAAACATTCACCACCGCCAAACTTAAAGATTTTTGTACCAGGGAACTCTTTAAGGTCATCCTGATTACTAGAAGAAAATATACAAAGAAATGTATATAACCACTTGCTGCCACACACAATACTGGTACATGCAGTATTGAGAACAGCACTATGTTGTGATTCCCTAGTTAATCTATCAATTTCGGAATGATCATGGCCAGTGTACATGATGATGTTTTCCACACAATATACATCTTCAGTGTACCTTGCTCCACGACCTCTACTCTGCATGTGTTCATAACTGTGAACACAATCTTTGATTAAGTGTCTATAAGACCCACATGTATAGCATGTGACAGTTTGCCCAGAAAAAGTTTTTGGATTAATATACTATTCAAAAAAAGTAGGGGATATTTGATTTTTAAGTGTTATTAAAGTCACCTAATGAAACTGACGAAGAAACAAATGACAAAATGAAATGAAGTTCACATTCGTCGATTTATCCAAATGATCGTTAGACTAAGTAAGGCACAGACTGACCATTATAAGGGTAAAATGATACCCGGGATCAAACAGCAAAGTTACCACAGCATCACAACAAAGTCAGTAACGGGTAAATCCTCCTCTGTTTGCCAAACAAGCATTGATCCGACTTGGCATACTCCTAATGAGACGTCTAAGGTCATTTTGGTCCAGATTGTCCCATTCCTGTTGCAACGCAGCAGCAAGTTCTTGGACATTGGCAGGACGTTGTTGACGTTGACGTAACCTCTGTCCAAGCATGTCCCAGACATGTTCGATGGGGGACAGGTCGGGACTCAGTGCTGGCCAAGGTAATGTGGTGATGTTCTGTTGTTGGAGGTAACCTGTAACGATCCTGGCCCTGTGACATCTTGCGTTGTCATCCTGGAAGATGAAACGGCGGCCATGACGTCGTGCGAACGGCACAACATGGACTGCCAAGATGTTGTCCCGGTAGAACTGGCCTGTAACACGCCCTGCAACAACATGTAAAGCCGTTCTTCCAGCAACAGTGATGCCTCCCTACACCATAACAGAACCACCCCCAAATCGATATGTCTGATGACGTTAACGTCTTGGAAGCGCTCGTTTCGACACGCCACACCCTCCTACGTCTGTCCAAAAAATCAACAGTGAACCTTCACTCATCTGAAAACATCACATTGCTCCAGCGTCGATTATCCCAGTGTTGACGATCCCTACACCAACGACGTCTTGCCTGAATGTGATGATCTCTCAAACAAGGGATCACGCGAGGACGTCGGGCGCGAAGGTGACCAATATGCAGTCGATTCCGAATCGTCTGGCCACTCACTCTCACACCAGTGTCTGTTTGAAGACGAGCGCTGATCTGATTTGCTATGATGACACGATTTCTCAAGGCCAAGGTACGGATAAATCGATCCTGGGCTTGAGTTGTCGCCCTTGGTCGACCTGAGCGTGGTCTGTCCTGTACAGATTGTGTATCACGGTATCTGGACCATAGCCTGCTTATGACAGACTGAGAAACATTCATCGTCCGCGCCACAACCGCCTGTGTTGTGCCGATCTGTAGCATGCCAAGGGCACGTAACCTTTCATTTTGGGTAAGCCGACGCATATCAAAATTTGTTTTCTGGTCACTAAAACAATTAAACTGATGTTTCCACCCTGGAATTCAATGCCACATTGACTGTAACATTCAAAGTCAGAGTCGTGCAAATCTTGGGTTGGACCCCCATGATGATCCCAAGCATCACCTGCATTCCATGCGGTAGCTATTGGTGCGTTTGGGCGTCACCTGTAACTGGAAATGTTTCTTCTGTTAGGTTCTATAGTGACTTTTTTCGTAGTCATTTGCATATTTTAGTGTTATGTCCCCAAAATCAAATATCCCCTACTTTTTTTGAATAGTATATATCTGTCTGATTTTCCTCTAAAAGTACCGCTGACTAGACCCCGAAAAGCAAGTCGATAAGAAGAATTTCATACACTATTCTGACCTCTACTACTACTGCCACGATAATCACCACGATTATAACGAAAGTAACCAGCAGTAGCAAGAACGTCTTCATTCTCGGCAAGAAATGTAGGCTCTAATTTGAAATGACTGGTACCTACAGATCCTGACTGAAGATAACTGGTAAGGGTCCCCTTGAACTTCTTAAGAGAAACCTTTGCTTGCTCATAAAGTGTGGCCTTCTGTTCATAATTCATTCCTGTAAGTACAAGCATTCTCTCGTCTTTGCTAATATTAGCATTCTTTAACAATTTAAAGGACAAAATTTCAGGCAATAAAGTCATATGTTTTTTGACAATTTTGGCATACTTCGAGTCAAATTCGGATATATATTCTGCAATAGATTAACCCTCAGTTCGTTTAAAATCTTCAAAATCCTCGTATTTTTCCAGACGGTCCGTCCAAAAATGTCAACAATTTTGTTAATTCATCATCAGCTTTTAGTTCGTCGGCCGTGAGTTCATCATAAACACGCTCGCGAATTTTAAACTTTTCTGTTTCCGGAAGTGAAAGGGCTACGGTAATGCCTTGTTTACCTTTATCCAAATTGGTTGTCTCTCGCCAGGATAATAATTCCTGTTTGTAGCGCTCATAGTTTTTGTCTTTTGACAGTTCGGGGGAATTCAATTTCATACTCATTGTCGTAAACCACTATATATTTCGTCTGCTATTTACTGCTTTTATAAATAAGATTTTTCGCTGACATGCACAGCTGGACGAAATATCAACTTCACTTTTAATCTCCGTTGGCGATCTTCAACATTTCAATCCACAGAAAGCTTCTAAAACACCGTAATTACCCCCCCCCCCAAAACACAGTCTCTATACGATTAACGCTACACTTGGATTGTTGCCACGCTCTGGTACCATTGTTAAACTCAAATTCTCGAAATATAATAACAGTCTTAGAACACGCTTTATTAACAAACCGCCATAACTTAAACACACTAGCAATACGCATGCGCAACTAGGCATGTAGATATAAACTGTGTACATTTAAATAACAGTAAACAAAGATATCTTAAACTTATCAATAAGTTTGGCCTCTAGAGCGAGCGTTACCTTTATCCAAATTGGTTGTCTCTCGCCAGGATAATAATTCCTGTTTGTAGCGCTCATAGTTTTTGTCTTTTGACAGTTCGGGGGAATTCAATTTCATACTCATTGTCGTAAACCACTATATATTTCGTCTGCTATTTACTGCTTTTATAAATAAGATTTTTCGCTGACATGCACAGCTGGACGAAATATCAACTTCACTTTTAATCTCCGTTGGCGATCTTCAACATTTCAATCCACAGAAAGCTTCTAAAACACCGTAATTAGCCCCCAAAACACAGTCTCTATACGATTAACGCTACACTTGGATTGTGCCACGCTCTGGTACCATTGTTTAACTCAAATTCTCGAAATATAATAACAGTCTTAGAACACGCTTTATTAACAAACCGCCATAACTTAAACACACTAGCAATACGCATGCGCAACTAGGCATGTAGATATAAACTGTGTACATTTAAATAACAGTAAACAAAGATATCTTAAACTTATCAATAAGTTTGGCCTCTAGAGCGAGCGTTACAAAAGATTTCTCAAAGTGGTCAAGGGAGATAACTCTGGCTGTTATTAGGCCAAAAAAGTGTTATGTTTCCGGTAACCCAACCGACCCATTACAAAACCTGCCGACTCAATTTTTTTTTTTTTCAGCGTCAAGAGAAATAAAAAAAATTTTGTTCACCAAGCGACCGTTCAGAATACCCTAAACCTACCGGATTCGTGAATATATATATATCATTTGTTGCTATAAATGAATATTAATGTCATCGTTCTTTGAATCGGCATTTACCCAACGGAATAAGCGGGTACAGCGAACGTTTATTAAGAGATATGCCATACTTTTGACGCGAGATTGCTAACTGACGTGAAAAACGAGACTACGGGTTTCGTATAAATTTACCAATGCGCATTCCGAAAAGCTATAAACCTCACAACTTTTGTTCTAATTAGTAACGGCTCGCAAATGGACAAAAACAAGCGAACCTATATTTCAAACAGGTGGACAGGATATGCTCGATTGGTATTTAAAAGAAGACAAATAAATTTATTACGGACCGATTTCGTGCAATACGTTTTCAGTTCGAGTTATTTCCCTTGAACAAAATGGCCTCCCTACGCTATTGTTTTTATCTTCATGGAACGATTAAAAGTTCTTTTGCCACCAAAGATAATATTTAAATCGTAATCAAGTCTCTGATACATTTTAAACAATTATCCAAGAATTCCATCCACAAATCTATTCGTACTTTATGTTCACGGCGCCGACGATTTTCGCACAGAATATTATTATACGACATACGGCCACTACGGACAGTTTTGATTACATTTTTGTAATCTCGGATTTTAAAATTCCATGATTTTGGATCTAATTGGGTAGCTTTTTATGTATGTATTCAAAAAAATTTTTTTTTTAAAACATTGTTTCTGTCATTTGAAACTTTGACCTGAAGATCTAATATTTTATAAAAAAAAAAAAACAAACCAAAACACCCCCCTCAAAAAACAAAAAAAAAACCTACCCTATTTTCCATCCGTTACAGGAAACAGATTTTTTTTTTCGCCTTATTAAAATTCGCTGAAAATCAATGGAATTCTTCGTCTCATGACCTTAAGCTAGAGTGGTTCAGGCTAAAAATGTTTTATAACAAACAGACACTATTTCGGGACAGTAAAGACATTATATGATAAGACTTACTATAAAAACTTCATTGATCAACAATGGAAGTCTGGCCACTTCTGATTTTTGAGGATATATAACCATTTGGACATATGTTATAAATGGCTCAAAATCTTCCCGGCTTCCATAATCAAAGGAGTTATCTCTTAGTGAGAATAGGAGCTATGTCCCTTGGTTGTACTAAATTAAATGGTAAACGTTTTTTACCGTCCACCAGAGCCTGGTCTTATGACGTCATATGTGGATTGTGGGTTAGGATAAGGGTTAGGTTTGGCCCAGGGTTAGGGTTAGGGCTAGCCCTGTCTACATCTCGAGACTGCGACGAAATCTGCAGGCCACAGCCCTTATCCTAACCCTTATCCTAACCCACAATCCTCATATGACGCCATAAGACCTGGCTCCGGTGGACGGAAAAAAATGCTTACCAAATTAAATTCATGTCGTTTGAATTTATGAATTAGACATGAATTATTTTCTCCTGTTTGTGACCAAACTAGACAGGTGGTGGCGCTGTTGAATGTTGGGGGGTATGCTTATTGAATTGATCATTCAGCGCTACAGACATCGTCTTGAATGCACGTGAATTTAAAAATGTAATTATAATAATTATAAGTTTATATTCCAGATATTTAGGTTATATATAGGTAATCCAAGACATGGTATTAACAGAGAATTATGGTAGCTAATGCTTTAGATTTGAACTTCTGCGGAATTATGTTTATGGATATAATCAGACAGAAGAATAGATTTCGTATCGAATGTATGAAATAGATTATCGTTACGAATTATTGTCACGGGTTGTTCTATGTCAATGATATTTTTATGGACTATATTAAAACAAGGCGATGTGCTGTACGTGCTCAATTGCATAATGGTATTTGTGTTTTATGTTTCTGTATGTTTGGGCCTGTTGTGTTCAGGAGAAAAAAAATATGCTCCAAGCTACGCACGTCCTATAAACGAAATAACTTTATCGCAGTCGGAAAATATCGTTTATTTCCTTACTGCGAAGTAACAGAATACACTCAGAATGAGACGATTGGATTTGACACATGTACGCATGCGCGAACACTTTGTTGTTTTAACAGTAAACCCGCGCCTTCAAATGTCTTTATATTAACTGTGTTTATAATGCTACAGTAGAAATTAAAATACATGTTAAGATGGAGATGAAAAGATCGGCATTTGACATGAATTATTTCAAGATTAGCCTAATACATATATTAAAATGAACAGTGCGTTTACTTATTTATAACCAGACATTGACCTATTTATAACGGCATGTTATACAGAGGGAGCGAGGAAGAGAGAGGTCTATAAATCTAATAATGTAACACTTTAATGTTAATCTCAAAGATAACTAAATATTTTATTGTGCAGTATGATGTTTGTTATGAAAAATAAATTGCCGGGTAAAGTACGAGGAAAATATAATGACATGTAATACGGGGAGTGAGAGAGAGGGATAAACACCCCAATAAAACTATTAATTTAAGACTTTATTTTTTGTCCCTCAGATAAATAAATATATTGTACTGCATGATGTTTGTTATGAAAAAAGAACACATTGCTGGATAAGTGGCGTATGTGTCGAGCCAGCGATTATTGCGTATGTACCGAATTTAGAGCTAAATTTTGTAGTTTCGTCTGTATAAAGGGCGGTATTTTTCGCCGACTTCAAGGTTTCCTAAACATGTTTTAAAGATACACCGGCGCGCTCACATGATATTCTTTGAACTGTAGATTTTGATGGAGTGTAATTCGATTTAGTCCCGCGACAGCCAAACATGCGGCTATAACCACTGCTACATTACCATTGGAAACGTTCAGATTTTTAAGTTTCATGACCAAATTATGGCATTCTGCTGTGTATTTTTGATTTTTGACATCATACAAAATTCCTTCGTTCATCTAAAAAGGTTTGGACTTGCAACCATTCTTTTTACCTGCCAATTGTTTTTTATTTTCATTATTAGCCTTCATGCGAATCATTTCTTTTTAGTCTTCCGAAGTTGATTTTTTTTTTTTAAACTTGGCGATTGTGCTTTTATGACAATCGCCGCAAATACTGTTTTTCTATCTAAATCAGTTAAGGTCGCATCGGCAGATGTCCGAGTCTCTCTATTTATTAAATTAATTTCACTTGTGTCTGCCGATGGAGTAACGTAAACTATATACTTGGCGATTGTGCTTTTATGACAATCGCCGCAAATACTGTTTTTCTATCTAAATCAGTTAAGGTCGCATCGGCAGATGTCCGAGTCTCTCTATTTATTAAATTAATTTCACTTGTGTCTGCCGATGGAGTAACGTAAACTATCCCGGAAAAAATGGGGTGTCAAGAAAATCGTCGTATGATTTCATACATGTAGTGGACTTAACCTTACTTTTACTCAGCTTCCTAGTCTTTGTCGTCAGTCTGACCAGTCTATTTTGAATGTATTTGTCACCAAAAGTCACACAGTCGTCATGTAAAGCAGTCATGGTAGACCGATGCTCCGAAGTTGTCGGGAATTTATTAACAGTTGTCTAGCATAAAGCCTATATGTGATTTTTGTCATAGGTAGTTTGTCACAGTTCCCAAATCATAGGGGTACTTGTCCAATCCAATGCTGGATAGCAAAGCATCCGTGGACGATATCTTGCAGGACTCAGTCTCAAATCTAGAAAAAAATAAGTCCGTCGATCAAAGCCTATGGCTACAGGATGGTTAGATAATATACTATGATTATAAAAATAATTTACACCATGTTACCGAAAAGGGTCTGGAAAATAAAGACTACAAATAAAAAGTTTGTTTCGGTTATTTTGCGGTCTCAAATAGTTCTGCGTATTTAGAGCTAGCAAATATTTATTTCCTAACCAGGATAGATAGCTGCGTAAACCAAGATTGTAACCACTTAATAAAAGTAAATCTCGAAAGGTTGTAGTGAATTTATCTCGGCGATTTCACCTACTTGAAAGTTAGAAATGAAACGAAGCTATTATAGCTAGCTCTGTATTTAAATCACCAAAATCAAAAATCAAATCTAGGAGTGAAATCGAAATTTTTGCTCACGTTCGCTATTAAATAAACACGTAAGTCGAAGCCCGTAATGAGTGTATTTTTTACTTGGCGTTATATACCAATACATGTTTGTAAAAATACCTCATGTGACGTATATTTGCTGCGACTTCCTAAACCACGTGCGCGGCGCTAACTTCTGCTCACTTCAGAAGATTTCTCGACGTAGCAATCACACAGATAAGCGGGCCAGTTTTTATAAGGACAAATATTGTGTCTCTGAACCACTCTACTTAAGCACTGTGTATAAATATAAAGTCAATCGGATATTAATTTTGGCCTCTAGAGCGATCACAAGATTTTTTGACGTGATCAAGGGCAATAACTCTGTCAGTAATTATTGGAAATCGCTGAAAATCAATAAGCTTTTTCGTCTCATGACCTTAAACACTGTGTATAACTTTAAAGTCAATCGGCCTCCAGAACGTCCAAAGGATTTTTAGAAGTGATCAAGGGCCATACCGTAACTCTAGCAGTCATTATCGGAAATTGCTGAAAATCAATAGGCTTCTTCGTCTGGCCGAACGGACCACATTTCAAAGTGGGCGTATAAAAATGATTACTAATACCAATGGGCACAGTACGATACCGCACGTCTACATGCTTTCGTCTAAGTGTAACATTTTTTTTTTTAGCAAATTTTAATGGGTTTCTTGGTTGTTTTTTGTGGTTAAAAGGCATGCGCACGGTGGAGACACAAGGCACCAACAGGAACATATGGCCCTTTCGCCAAAGTGGCGACTTTTTATAAAAATTTATCGCCACAGAGGCTGAAGAATCGTCATTGGCGAAGTGGAAAGCGGCTAGCGCTCACACTGATATATTGTTTTGAGTGATTTCCTTCCTAGTCTGTACTTGAGTGATCTTAAGCAGTTCATAAATTTTGACACTTTATTACAAAGACTTTCTATATGTATGTTCCATTTAAGATTGTTTTGAAAAAAAAAGCCCCAAATGTTTGTGGTGAGATACTTCAATTATTTTAACCGTATTCATGCAAAGAGGAATCAAATCGTGTTTAGGTGTGGTTGAGATTGTTAATGTTTCAGTTTTATCAGGATTAAAGGAAACTAGCCATGTTTTAGCCCATGTGTATATTCTCTCAATATCTGAATTTAAAATTTGGGCACCTTCTGTAGGATCTTTAATCAGCATATATAAAGATGTATCATCCGCGAATAATTTTTATTTGACTGTAATATCATTTATATATGTTTAAAAAAAGTAAGGGGCCGAGAACTGAGCCCTTCGGAACGCCAGCCGTGACAACTGAGGTACCAGAGGAGGCATTTTCGATAACAACACACTGTGTTCTATCAGTTAAACAGTTTTGAAGCCACTCCAATAAGCCTCCTCTAATACCAACAGCGTCCAGTTTTCGACAGAGACCGGCATGCCAGACCCTGTCGAAAGCCTTGCTGATGTGGCAGAACACAATTCCCACATAATGGCCGTCATCAATTTCTTTGGAAGAGAAATGGTTTATGTCTGTAGTTGGTTTATAGTAGAGTCAAATCTTATCTGATGTAAAAGTTTATTTTGAATATTATGGAAAATATTCAGTTAAGACACTTAACTTCTTCAAGTATAATTATCTAATTTGTACTGAACAGAATAATTTGAATCAAAACTTACTGCATTATTTACAAGGGAAAGTTCCATCAATGTTACCAAATTGTCAATTTTTTCTAATTCTCCTAAATCTTGAATTCTATTGGATCCCAAATACAGTCGCTGAAGATTTTCTAAACATCCCATGTTCGTTAAATCTCTCAATCTATTTTCTTCAAGATGAAGTTCCTGTAGATTCCACTGATTTATAAAGGAGAGTTCTGAAACACCCTTTATCTTATTTCTATCTAAAACCAGTTCTCTTAATTCATGAAGGCCATCCATACCTTCAATTTTATTGATCTCATTTCCTACAACAAAATAAAATTAAATACTGGTACAAGATAAAAAGGTCAAATAATTATTAGACTTAAAGTGCAATTATTTAGTTTTATCAATTTGTCTGCAGATATTGTAGCATCCTAGCACAGGAAATCCCCACCAAAAGGCTGTAAATAAAGGGACAAATACAATTTTCAGTGACGAATAAATTATCCCTGGTTCAATAATTGGCAATCATATATATGCAAACTAGAACTGCGATGCAGTAATGATAGGTTCCATCGGTGCTACCTTACGCTTTTACTTACGTTACTTCCGGTACCACCTTAGCCTTGAACTTATATCACTACCAGTACCAATGAAACTGTTCCAACAGATTTCCACATAAACATTGTAAATGTGTTATAAAATGGATGCAGAATCAACTAAATCCAGCAATATCAATTCCATTAACGCATTTGTTACCAAATGTTACATATTTTGAAAAAGTGATCCTGACAAAATTTGTTACTTTACTGCTAAGTTAGCTGCATGTCTAATGGGAACTAAAATAGGAAAAAACCCTTAAAAAGTGACCGTGACAAAATTGGTTATTTCAAAGTAACGGAAGAAGTTAAAAGCAATTTTTTGTTATCTATAGCATCATATTATATCATCGCTATATGTTGGATGAAATTAAATATCATAATTTTAAAGGAATTATTGAATAACACTCATTTGAAGAAGATATTTATTTTGACGGCTCAAAATGCAATTTTTGTCAAAATGTTGTCATTTCTTGAAATTGTTTTTGTGAAATCACAGATAGCATTAGGAAACGTATGAGTTCATTCTTATTGAATGGAATTAAATATGATACTTGTAAACACATAAAAAATAGGACTTATTTGAAAAAAAAATATCTGTTTTGAAGGTTTACGATACAGTTTTGGACAGGGCTCGAATTAGCGGGCGACGTGGGCGAAATAGTCGCCTAACCCATGGGTGACTTCGCCCTAATAGGCAATATGGCGAAGCTGAAGTCACCCTCACTTCGCCGTACATTTGCGTATGGGCGAAGTAGTAACCGGCATCGATATCAACGGTAAATAAAGCATATACAGAATGACGTCACGCAAGATGGCCGTAAATTCTTCTCGCTAACAGAAACGATGTGGTTTTTTGGTTCCCTACACCGTCTAACCAATTCTTTAAGTGAAATTCTTAAGAGGAAAGCAGTATTTTATTAGGTATTATATCAGTGTTATGTTTATATAAGTTTTCGACGTTGAAAATGGAAGATATTGGAGAAAGTGTTAATGAAAGCGTTCATAATCATCATAGTCAAATACAAGTAGTCAAATAGAAGTAAATAAAGGAAATGGAAACTATCGCCAAAATGACAAGCACAAAAGTGAACGTGAAATTGATAGTAAATTGAACAATAACAGTAGATCTAATAGAGATGGCAAGAGACAAAGTAATACATCAGTGAAATGAAGACTTCAACAAAATATTTGAAGGAAATTCCGAAAAACGAGCGAAAGCCAGAGCGGTAGATGATACTTCAATCCTTCATAAACAATTAGTAAAAGTTGGAAATGGCTGGGTTCACAAAGTATGTGATTTTGAATGGTTGGTGCCAACAAATGATATCTCGGCATGGGTCAAATTCACAAAGGAAGTGTGTGAGAAAGATCTCTCTATCAAAGAAAATGACGGTGAGAAAATGTTCAAACAAATGTTTGAGAGTAATGGAGATAAATTTGTTTCAATAAACTTTTACTTAACAGGAACTTTTCTTTGTCTGCAGGCTTTAGAAAAATGTGTATTGTGGAGGGATAAGTACTTCGGTGATATTCAAGATTTAGTAGGAATGCATAATGAACTAGAAAGTGAAGTGTCTGCTACAAAATATGAAGCGTCTGCTAGTGCTACAAACAGTGAAGTCAGAGATATTTCAGATTTAGTAGGCATGCATAATGAACTAGAATGTGAAGCGTCTGCCACAAAAAAATGAAGCGTCTGCTAGTGCTACAAACAGTGAAGCGTCTGCTACAAAAAAGTGAAGAGTCTATTATTATATGTACGACAACAACAACAGATAGCAACATTCCTAAAACAGCCAATGCTGATAGCATTATTTCAGTGGACCACAAGAGCCAATAACAATTATACGAAAAAGTGGTGTCCTTAGAAAAGGAGGTCCCATTTCTACAACATTCATTCTAAATATATAATAGATGGGACTGTAGCCAACCTAAATCTTAATTCATCACAAGAATTCCGAGAACACACAGACAAGGCATCTATAGTCAAGACAATTAATGAGGTCTGCAAACAAATAGTGTGCGAAAAAGATGAACACATTAACAATCTCCTAAATGAGGTTTCTGAATTGAAATATCTGTCCAAAACACAGGCCAAAGATATAACTGTATTAAATGATGAAGTAATTAAACTAAAAAAACTCCTCTACAATAATGAGTCTGAAGTCAGGAAAAAGTCTGATGTAATTGAAAATGTAAAAGATATCACTGTACTTACTAATGACAAGAGTCAAAACTCCAGTAAGTCATCTTTTACTTTTAGTGATGCAACTCTCACTCGAATTCAGATATAGGCCTATCAGAAAATCCATTAAACTCAGATATACCAGAAAATGACAACTTAACAGTAGTAACTCCAGTTTCACAAGATTCCCTAATATCCAAACCTGATTTTTCAGATAATTTCACAGTCGTTACAGTCCCAAATACCAGTGTCTTGAACCCAAATATTACATGCACCAGGAACAATACAGACAATTCAACGGAAAAAAGTAACGCGAAAAAGCTGATATTGACAAATTCCATTGCTAGAAGGATCAATGGCCATCGTTTGGATTTCAGTAAAAATACATGGACTCACTTTGTCCCACGAGAAATAAGTGGACTTACGGAATATGCCAAACAGATTGAAACCAATAGTGACTGTGAAAAGTTAGTTTTGATTACTGGAGCGGGTGATTTAGAAAACACATCCAATTTAGAGCGATTTATCTTAACCTATTGTCAATATTACGCAAACAGTTTCTGAAAGCAGAAATCTATGTTTGTGGATTAATGCCTAGACTAGACAGGGATGATATGCACGAAAGAGTTCTAAAAGCTAATAGAATGCTAAAAGTCTTGTGCAAAGAGTTCGTTAATGTCAAATTTCATTGCCTCTTTTCGGTTGTCAGTGACTGGAATGGTTGTTTTTCTTTCAACTTTTATCATGATCCACTACATTTAAACAACTTAGGTGTAGCTCGTTTGGCCAAATTCCTAAAAGGTGTACTTAGCATCCCATGGTATGCCGTATCTGGGCAACAAGACACCCCGGATAATAATTCTCTATCAGCAAAACCTAAATGGCACCAAACTCAAATTAAGCACAGTAAATGCACCACTGTGAAAGAGAGAACAGATGACGCTAGCTTACTGGATACCCTCCAACCCTTGTTGCATCAGATTTCATCACTTCAATCTGTACTCAATAAAGTTTTCACCATTAATAGACATTATTTTTCTAATCTGCCTGGTTAGGCCAGTAAACCAGTATGTCTATGCATGTTGACAATCTATTGTTGGTTTAATTTGCTTATTTAATTAAGTTGTTTTAACAAGTATATATACATGTTTATTTAATTAAGTTATACATGATATACATGTGTTATTATGGTCATATTATTATGTTAGATTATTTTGCTCATATAATTAAGTTGTTTTATCAAGTATATATAATATTATTATGTTCACATTAATATTAAGTAGTTTTATCTCAATGTTCACTTGTAATACTATACGGTATCAAAACTTTAGTATAACATATACACAGTAGAGGCCAAATGGTGTGCCCCGTGTTTCATTGTTATTTCAAGCTTAAGTGCCAAATAATGTGTTTACCTAACTATATGAACTCCGTCCCTTATCTAGCTGTTAGTTGTAGTGATTATGTTATATTGTTTACTTTGTTTTGTTTTGTTTTATTGTTCCTGGCTTTTTTTGTCTGTGTTGTGGGATGGTGTAGACCCCATGTAAATTGACTTGATAAATACACCGGGGTGTCATGGTTCATGTTTATGTTATGGTTAGATGGTTGTAGGGTCAAATATCCTTCTTTATCTCTTTTTACCCCTATGTCATGATATTAAAAAATGTTAAGATATCCACATGGAATGTGCATGGACACATCCGGTTCAAGTAAATTGGATGACCAGAATTTTGTGCAAGAATATATACACAAATTTGATATAATAGGTCTTATAGAAACATGGACTAATAAGGATAGTAAGCTATGTTTTAAAAATTAGTAATATATCCATTCCTTCAGGAAGAAATATAGACGCGGAGGTTTAGTGGTTTACTTTAAAAATTTCCCAAGTAAAGGCATAGAGCATTTAAAATCAGGAAGTGAGGATATTATCTGGATTAAACTTAAAAAGGAATTCTTTAAAATAAAAAATGACATTTTTGTTTCTTTTATTTATCATATGAAGAAGGTAGCAAACATGATACTATTGAAACACTTAAATCTGAAATTACTAAGTTTAGTCTAATTGGTGATATTATAATTAGTGGCGATTTTAATTCAAGAACTGGAGAGTGTGCTGATTATGTTATTAATGACAGTTTAGCATCACATCTACCGATGTATGATGATTATACAGTTGACAACTGTAGACGTAGGTATAGTATAGTAAAGATAAAGTTAAAGTTGATACCCAGGGTAGAAAATTACTTGACATTTGCAAACAGGCTTCTATACGTATCTTAAATGGAAGAACTTGTGGGGATTCCTCACGCGAATTTACTTCTTACCATTATAATGGCAGAGCATTTGTGGATTATACTGTTGTGTCAGAAACTTTATTACAGTTAAGTTTGTCTGGGACAACAATGTTATGGACCATATCCAACGAAATTTTGAAAAGTTTATTGTTTGTAATGTCTCAGAAAGCTTAAGTGATACCGATAGTCTTGAAAAGAAGATTAATGAATATGAAATGGGCATTAAGGCAACTTGCACACAGTCCTTGAAACCTAAGCTTATCAAAAAAGGGAAAAGACGGACGAAACCATGGTTTCAATCCTCCTGTTTTCAAATGAAAAGACGCCTTAGTCAATTTTGCCCTATTTTTCAAAAGAATCATAACGATCCAGTTATACGTCAAATTTACTACAGACTGAAGCGGACTTACACAAACATTGCTCAAGGAAGAAAAGCGTACTTATAAACAAAAATTGATCAGTAAAATCGAAGAATTAAATGAATCGAACCTAAAACAATTCTTGAATATTATTTCTAAACTTGAAGAGCTATCTAAAAGCAAGAATGATGAAAGTTCATTATTTGATACAACTACCTTTAAATCTCACTTTGAATCAATTGGCGCTCACACTACTGATGAGAATACGTTTGATTCAAATTTTATGGATAAAATCCAAAAGGCCTTGCAGGATTTTGAAAGTACAAGCATGAACAATGAAGAGTTAAATTTTCCTTTATCTCTTTGAGAGATACCCATATTTCAAAATTGAAAAGTGGCAAGAGTGAAGGACGGGATAAGTAATGAAATTTTAAAATTCCAAATTTCACCGCACTTAATGTACTTATTCAATAATTGTTTACAAATTGGTTACTTTCCCCAGAGATGGGTAGATGGTTTTATTGCCCCATTACCTAAAGTATAGTCACCATTTTCAGTAAATGATTTCAGAGGCCTGACAATTACTAGTTGTATAGGTAAATTACTTATAAGTAGATTGACTAAATATTTTCAATCGCAGGCCATGCCATCCGAATTTCAACACTGTTTCCGAAAGAATTTCAAAACATCAGACAGCATAATTATTCTTAGAGCTCTTGTTGATAAATGTTTTAAGCGAAATAAATATCTGTATGCATGTTTTATAGACTTTAATAAAGCGTTTAATTGTGTATGGAGAGATGGTTTGTTTTACAAACTACAGTCATTAGGTGTCACTGGACCGCTATACAATTGCCTGAAAAGCATGTTTTCTAATAGTAACCTTCAGGTCAAAGTTGGAAATTTTCTCAGTGAAGAATTTAAAAAAGAGGTTAGGGTCATGCAAGGAAATAACATAAGCCCCCTACTATTTAATATATTCATAGATAAGCTACCAGAACTTCTGATGTAATCTAAGGACCTACCAAGTCTGGGTGATAAACCCATACCAGCTCTTTTATATGCGGATGATATTACTATATTCTTATTAACACCAAGTGGACTCCAATCCCCTCTTGATATTGTTAGCTTATATTGTAAACAATGGAGATTAAAGATTAATGTTAAAAAACACAGATCATGTTTTTTAATAAATCTGGCAAGACATGCTTCCAGAAATTTTATATAAATAATGCTGAACTTGAAAATGTTAGTGAATACAAATATCTAGGCATCACAGTCCAGTCATTTAGTTCTCTTAGTAAAGGTGTTGAGTATTTAATGGATAAATCATTGAAGGCATACTTTAAGATTATAAAAGCTTTTTCTCATATCAATGTTTCACCTCATATATTATTTAATCTGTTTGACTCATTAGTTAAACCTATTACGTTGAAGGCATGTGATGCTTGGGGTGATTATATTACCACAAATATTAATAACACCTTAAATATTGAAAAGCTACATTTGAATTTCAAAATTTGTGTAAGAGTATTTTAAAAATCCACAAAAAGGCTACTAACTTAGTTGTTCTTGTTGAACTAGGCAAATTACCTCTCTTTCTAGATGTGAAATATAGAATGGTTAAGACATGGATAGAATCTTAAGTTAAATGTCATAATTCATCATTGTCGCTAACTATCACAGAGATGAAAACTTCTAATAGCAAATGCTTAGTCAAATCCAAGTTATACTGGAGGAAACAGCAATGGGTGAAATATTTACTGCCGCAAAAAACGAAAATTTTAATACAGAATTCTTTTTACACTTATTTAAAACCCGATTACATGATATATATACCCAGTCCTGGAAACACAATGACCAGAGTAAGACTATCCAGCATTTAAATGGACATATGAAAACAAATTCAAAACATGATTTTTATTATAATATTAAGAATTCATATAACATGAAAAACTATTTATGTACATTGAAAAATGATGAAAGGGGTGCACTCAGTAAATTTAGACTTAGTGCACATAAACTGGAAATTGAGAAGGGACGATATAGTAAACCATTTATTCCACGCAATGAAAGAGTGTGTAAAAACTGCAACCTTCAATTAGTAGAAGATGAAAAACATTTCTTATTGTATTGTCCATTTTATGATAATTTGAGACAACAATATCTCTCACCATTCATCAAACCTCATATAACTAACTGATTCAATTCAACTTAATATATTAATGAATTATGTAGCATGTATAGAAAATGTGAGTAATTTTGTATTACACGCTTTTAAGAAAAGAGGAATTTAAATATAGCCTTGTCCATTGATGTGTAACATTAAATATTGATTAGATTAATATGTACCACTCGTCTTGAAAATTACTAGTATTTTGAAAGACATGTAGTTAGATATTGTTATGTATCACAATGTTTGTTGTAACTTCCATATTCATGCTTGTACATGTAGTTGTGAATAAGATTAATATTATTAAGCTTCATATTAAATTTTGTGTGTATTTTCTGCAAATCGGATTTCTCAGAATCTAACCATAGGATCTTTCTGAAACTTTTACCTATCCCCCCCCAAAAAAAAATGGGTGGTGGCTGTTGATTAAATATATTTTCAAAACGTTTTACGAACCCGAAATCACCGCATTTCACGAACGAAAAAACTGACAATGCGTAGCCGTATCTTTGTTATTTTTTGACCGATTTTACTAATTCTTTTTTTACTAATTCTTTTTTCACATTTTCGAATTTCGAAAATTCGTCGCTGTGATTTCGAACCGGAAGTTTAGACCAATTTGACAACTTCTTTAATAGTTGTACGATTTTCATGAAATTTAGCAAGTAAGTAGATCTTACCGATGTGACTTCAAAAATATAATTAGAAATTGTCTAAATTATCTCCTCTTGACGAAATTAAGGATCAAATTTTAAAAAAAAATCAAAGAAATATAGGTCAGAATGACCTAGTTTTTTTTTTCGATACTAGACAAGTAATTACTGATTCGTACACAAAATATGGAGTTTGTCGATCGAACCGGAAGTGCCACGTCTTTAAAAGTGAAAAATCAATAAGGCTTTTTTGCTATTTTACTTACAGACTCGGGAGTTATATTTTCGAAATCCTCGAAGGAATGCCTAAAAATCTATCGGATCAGAATTTTGATTTCGGTTACGTGATGGTCACCATTTTGAATTGAAAATGAAAAATAGAAGCAATTTGAAGGGCCGGGACTTTGTAACACAATATTTCTCCTTCTAATTAAGCTACAATGTTCAAACTTGGTGTAGACGTTCAGTAGGTCAATGTCTTGATTGAGTTCAAAGATGAGCATTTTCTGCCTAGGGTAAGCAGAGATAAGCACGCTGATTTGTTGATTATTTAGGCCACGATAATTTTGGTTATAATGAAGGGAGGGCGATGAAACTCTTGTCAATCGAGAGTCTAATAGCTAGCCTGTTGTGTGAAATCATTGTATCATTTTTCTTGAATGTCCGGGGTAGCCGAATAAAAGAGATTGAAAATCCAAAAAGTCGTATTTTTACAATTTGGAGCATGTTTAGAGGTCTTTCTCGTAAAGTCAACATGTGTTTCCTGCAAACCATAGGATGTTTCTGAAACTTTGACCTACCCCACCAAAAATGGGTGGTGAGTAGTGATTAAATATATTTTCAAAACGTTTTAAGCATTCGAAATCACCGAATTTTACGAACGAATGAATTTGACCTGCATTACTGTAACTCTGTGACTATTTAACCTATTTTCTTTTCTCTGTGAGTACCTTGACAAAAATCATTTTCAACTGCAGTTTCAGATTTTCGAATTTCGAAAATTCGTCGCTGTGATTTCGAACCGGAAGTTGAGACCAACTTGACAACTTCTTTAATAGTTGTACGATTTTCATGAAATTTAGTATGCAAGTAGATCTTACCGATGCAACTTTAAAGATGTCATTAGAAATTATCTCCCCTTGGTGAAATTAAGGATCAAAGTTCTAAAAAAAATCGAAGAAATATAGGTCAGAATGACCTGATTTTTTATTTGGATACTAGATAAGTAAATACTGATTCATACACCAAATATTGAGTTTGTGACTTAAACCGGAAGTGCCGCCGTCTTGAAACGTGAAACATCATTAAGGATTTTGCTATATTTTACTTACAGACATGGGAGTTACATTTTCGGAATCCTTGAAGAAATGCCGTACACAAAATATGGAGTTTGTCGATCATTTTTTTTTAAAAATATCAGGGATAGCAGAAAAAAAAGATCGAAAATCCAAAAAGTCGTATTTTACGATTTGGAGCATTTTTAAAGGTCCTTTTCTCTTAAAGTCAACTTTAATATTTTTTGGGAACTTCTTCTACAAAGAGTCTTATTCTTATCGATAGTCTTTTATATGAAACCATCGATCAACAGTCCAAAATATCAGGAGTAGAAGAATAAAAGGATCGAAAATTGAAAACGGCGCCGTTTCATTGTTAAGCAAAACATGCAGTGTGGGTGGCTACAATCTGCACATTTAGTCATCTTATAGAGCTTATTCAACAGTATCGAATTCCAAAGGGATCTTTTACGTGCACTCAAATATGTACACGGGGGTGGGGGGCACGCCAGAAATCGAGATGAACTTTCTTGGGCAATCCAGAGATCTAACACCCGACCTCTTGGCTAGCTGGCCAACGCATTTGCCACTTAGTCTGGACAGCCATCGTACATTTCATCCGTAAAATCAAAACATTGCTTTGCCATCAGACCAATAATTACTTATTCTTAATTTAAAACTTTATTTTAATATTATGAAATCCTAATTTTATTGGTAGACGTTCGTCTTATTTAAAGATGCATGTCTCTCTTTCTCTTTTATTTTTAAAGTTTTGTAATTACCGGTTAGTAATCAAAGGTACTGTAAAAATAAAAGTGATAAAACAGAAAATTTCGCCCGGTTGTAATGTTTCTCACTTTAAAGTCAGCAATTTGCCGATTTTAGGGGGCTAACGTTTGTTTCGAACAATTAAGCTGGTCAAGGCGAGCTTATTTTTTAAAAGTTTTGTAATATTCGGTTGATAATTAAAGGTACCGTGCAAATTAAACTGTTAAAATAGAAAATTTCACCAGGTTGAAATGTTTCTCGCTGTAGATCAGCAATTTGCCGATTTTAGGGAGGTTTAATGGCTGAATGGTTAGCAGTGCGCGCTGTATCGTAACGTCTATCATTGAGTCAACTGGTGTTGTTTCGATTTCTAGGTTGTACGTGACAAGGAGTATGGTCCTCTGTAGGAAGTAACGCCGCTGCCCGGGTAAAATTTTCCTCATTGCACACTTTATGGCGGGTGCCCGTCTTCATTAGCCCATTTCAGGAGCAGAACAGTAGGACGTTAAACCCCATTCAATTTCATTTCTTTTTCTCTATGTTGCTTATTTATTGTAGTGGATAAATCTTTTTCTGGTTCTAGCAATTATTTAATTTCTGCAAAGAAATCTGGTTTTGAACATTTTTTTTTATTGCAGAGTGCCATATTGCAGTCTATGACCCTTTAATTTAAACATGCTTAAGAAGTTGTCACTATTTCCTACTTATAACCAAACATATTGGAAACCATAATTATATAACATAACCCTAATTTTGGAAGCCCGATTACAGCTATACAAGTTTCAGTTATTTCCCTTAAGTTTAAATATTATTTTTTTGCCCTGGTGCAATGTTTCTCACTACATTTTAACTCGTAACTTTGTGAGTTTTTGACTGATTTTGATAATTATGTCTTTATTATTTTCCAAATTTACATAGTTAATGTAAATATTCAAACAGTTGAGGTCAATCATATTCAAAATGTATTAGTTCCGTTCAAAGTTATCTCATTTCTTTTTCCGAAGTTTTCTTACCATTTTCATTTCATTTTTCTAAAACTTTTCAAGTGGGAAGTCATCCCGATTACCGCAACACAAGGCTTTAGTTTTCAGATTATTTTTTTACCCAGGTGCAATGTTTCTCTCTATATTAACACTTATATCTTCGCGATTTTCTTTCCGATTGTGATAATTAAGATTTCTTGTGCTTCAATCTTTTAAGATACTTGATATAATCCATGAATATGAAAGCTTTCACATCTGCATGGGACAGTAGCAGATCTAGTTATTATTATTTTTGTGTGTGTGTGTGTTTTCTGCAAATCGGATATCTCAGAATTTATCCATAGGATCTCTCTGAAATTTTGACCTACCCCCCCCCCCCAAAAAAAAATGGGGTGGGAACCTTGATTAAATATATTTTCAAAACGTTTTACGAATCCGAAATCACCGAATTTTACGAACGAAGGCATTTGACCTACAATGCAGTAACTTTGTGACTATTCGACCTATTTTACTAATTCTTTTTTCTTTCAGTATCCTAAGACATTTACTTCAATTCTGCAATTTCGGATTTTCAAATTTCGAAACTTCGTCGCTGTGATTTCGAAACGGAAGTTGAGACCAACTTGACAATTTCTTTAATAGTGAAGCGATTTTCGTGACATTTAGAATGTAAGTAGAACTTGCCAATGCGACTCCTATGATATCTTCAGAAGTTTTCTAAATTATCTCCCCTTGGTGAAATTAAGGGTCAAATTTTTCAAATAAATCTTCGAAATATAGGTCAGAATGACCTGATTTTTTTTTGATACTAGATAAGTAATTACTGATTTGTACACAAAATATGGAGTTTGTTGATCGAACCGGAAGTGCCACCATCTTGAAACATAAAGTGCAATAAAACTTTTGCGACATTGTACTTAGAGACACGGGAGTTATATTTTCAGAATCCTTGAAGGAATGGCTAAAAACGTTCGGAGTAGAATTTTGATTTAGGTCAACTCATGGTCGCCACTTTGGAACACAATAACTCTCCTGCTAATTGAGTTAGAATGTTCAGACTCGGTGTAGACGTTAACTAGGTCAATGTCATGATTGAGTTCAAAAATGAGCATTTTCTTTCTAGGGTAAGCAGAGTTAAGCAAGCTGGTTTGTTGATTCTATAGGGCACGTTAACTTTGGTTATAATGAAGGGAGGGCGATGAAACTCTTGTCAATCGAGAATCTAATAGCTAGCCTGTTGTGTGAAATAATTGTATCATTTTTTTTCAAATGTCCGGGGTAGCCGAAAAAAAGAGATCGAAAATCCAAAAAGTCGTATTTTTATGATTTGGAGCATTTTTAGAGGTCTTTTTCTCTAAAGTAAACCCGAATTTTTTTGGAATTTCTTCAACAAAGAGTCTTATAATTAGTCTTTTATATGAAACCATCGATCAACAGTCCAAAATATCAGGAGTAGAAGAATAAAAGGATCGAAAATTGAAAACGGCACCCCTTCATTGTTAAGCAAAACATGCAGTGTGGGTGGCTACAATCTGCACATTTAGTCATCTTATAGAGCTTATTCAACAGTATCGAATTCCAACTGCTAATGGATCTTTTAGGTGCACTCCAATGTGTACACGGGGGGTGGGGGGCACGCCAGAAAATCTAGATGGACTTTCTTGGCCAATGCAGGGATCGAACACCCGACCTCTTGGCTAGCAGGCCAACACATTTGCCACTTAGTGTGGACAGCCATCGTACATTCCATCTGTCAAATCAAAACACTGCTTTGCCATCAGACCAATAATTACTTATTCTTAATTTAAAACTTTATTTTAATATTATTAAATCGTAATTTTATTGGTAGACGTTCGTCTTATTTAAAGATGCATGTCTCTCTTTCTCTTTTATTTTTAAAATAAAAGAGAAAGAGATAAATGTGGCTTAACGTCCATTCGACACAAACTAGGTCATTTCGGGACTAACATATTTTTTGCGCGTACTGGTCTTTAGCCGTTGGGTGGAAACCGAAGGACACAGAGAAAAACCCACGAGGTTGGACACCATACTCCATGTCACGTGCAACCTGGAAATCAAACAACGCCGGTTGACTCAATGACAGACGTTACGTTACAGCGCGCACATGATAACCATTCAGACGTTACGTTACAGCGCGCACATGCTAACCATTCAGCCTCCCTAAAATCGGGAAATTGCTAACTTATAGCAAGAAACATTTCAACCGGGCGAAATTTTCTGTTTTAACAGTTTGATTTGCACGGTACTTTAATTACCAACCGATTATTACAAAACCTTTGAAAATAAGCTCCAACTCACCAGCTTAATCGTATGCAGTAAACGTTTGGCCTGAATTGAAAGTTCTGCACCGAGAAAGTTCATCTCGATTTTCCGACGTGGTTCCCCGTTGTCATTGAGACAGAACGGAGGGCCTGTGACAAGGACGAAAAATGGCACCCTTTCATTGTTAAGCGAAACATGCAGTGTGGGTGACTACAATCTACACATTTAGTCATCGTATAGAGCTACGAATTCCAACTGCTAAGGGGATATTTTACGTGCACTCCAATGTATACATGGGACCTTGGTTTTTCGTCACATCCGAACGACTAGACAGATGTCCTTGTCATTGAGTCAACCGGCGTCGTTTCGATTTCCGAGTTGCACGTGACATGGAGTATGGTGTCCAACCGGGTGGATTTTCTCCGTGTCCTTCGGTTTCCCCCCAACGACTAAAGACCAGTACGCACAAGGGAAGTTTTTAAATAAAATTAAAAAACATAATTTAGTCCCGAAATGACCTAGTTTGTGTCAAATGGACGTTAAGCCGCATTTCTTTCTTTCTCTTTTATTTTTAAAGTTTTGTAATAATCGGTTGGTAATCAAAGGTACTGTAAAAGTGATCAACCAGAAAATTTCGCGAGGTTGTAATGTTTCTCACTTTAAAGTCAGCAATTTGCCGATTTTAAGGGGCAAACGTTTATTGCGAACGATTAAGCTGGTCAGGGGGAGCTTATTTTTAAAAGTTTTGTAATATTCGGTTGATAACTAAATGTATCGTGCAAATTAAACTGTTAAAATAGAAAATTTCGCCCGGTTGAAATGTTTCTCGCTGTGGGTCAGCAATTTGCCGATTTTAGGGAGGTTGCGTGGCTGAATGGTTAGCACGTGCGCTCTGTATCATAACGTCTGTTATTGAGTCAACTGGCGTTGTTTCGATTTCTTGGTTGTACGTGACAAGGAGTATGGTCGCTTGTCCAACCTCGTAGGCCGTAACGCCGATGTCCGGGTAAAATTTTCCTCATTGCACACTTTATGGCGTATGCCCGTCTTCATTAGCCCATTTTAGGAGCAGAACAGTAGGACGTTAAACCTCATTCAATTTCATTTCATTTTCTCTATGTTGCTTATTTATTATAGTGGATAAATATTTTTCTGGTTCTAGCAATTATTTAATTTCTGCATAGAAATCCTGCTTTGACCAGTTTTTTTTTATTGCAGAGTGCCCTTCTTGTATATTGCAGTCTATGACCCTTTGTTTAAAACATGCTTCAGGAGTTGTCACGATTTCCTACTTATAACCAAACATATTGGAAACCATAATTATATAACATATCTCTAATTTTGGAAGCCCGATTACAGCTATACAAGTTTTTGACCGATTTTGATAATTATGTCTTTATAATTTTCTAAATTTACATATTTAACGTAAATATTCAAACAGTTGAGTTCATTTCATTTTTCTGAAAGTTTTGAAGAGGGAAGCCATCCCGATTACAGCAGCTAAAGACCCGTACGTGCAAGGGAAGTTTTTAAATACAATTAAAAGACATATGTTACCCCCGAAATGACCTCGTTTGTGTCGAATGGACGTTAAGCCGCTTTTCTCTCTTTCTCTTTTATTTATAAAGTTTTGTAATAATCGGTTGGTAATCATTGGTACTGTAAAAGTGATAAAACAGAAAATTTCACCCGGTTGTAATGTTTCTCACTTTAAAGTCAGCAATTTGCCGATTTTAAGGGGCAAACGTTTATTGCGAACGATTAGGCTGGTCAGGGGGAGCTTATTTTTAAAAGTTTTGTAATATTCGAAAATTCGTCGCTGTGATTTCGAACCGGAAGTTGAGACCAACTTGACAACTTCTTTAATAGTTGTACGATTTTCATGAAATTCAGTATGTAAGTAGACATTACTGATGCGACTTGAAAAATGACTTTTAAAATTTTCTAAATTATCTCCCCTTGGTGAAATTAAGAATCAATTTTTTTCATAAAAATCATCGAAATAAAGGTCAGAATGACCTATTTTTTTTCGATATTAGACAAGTAATTACTGATTCGTCCACAAAACATGGAGCTTGTTAATCGAACCGGGAGTGCCACCATCTCGAAACGTGAAAAAACAATAGAACTTATGCGATATTGCACTTACAGACATGGGACTTACATTTTCTGAATCCTTGAAGGAAAACCTAAAATCCGTTTCGAGCAGAATTTTGATTTAGGTCAGCTGATGGTCGCCATTTTGAAGTGAATATGAAACATAGTGAAAAATCAACATTTACGGACTTGTAAACAAACACAATAGGACATAGTATGTTCAACGCGTCTCCTGTGTCTAAAATTTAATAAATTTCAGGATAGCCGGGATACGGGTCGAAATTTTGGTATTTGAATATTTCAAAAATTCGAATTCCGTCTTTGATGTTTTTCGTGCCGACAAAGTTGTTTACGAGTGAAAAATCACATTAATTTCGCTAGAATGTGACCGATTTTAATGATTTATTTTTTCTTGTTCGGATTATTTATATGACCCAGGAAGTGACTGTGAATATGAAAGCTTTCATATCTGCATGGGACAGTTGCAGATCTAGTTATTTATTTTTTTTTTGTGTTTTATCCACAAATCGGATTTCTCAGAATCTAACCATAGGATCTTTCTGAAACGTTTACCTATCCCCCCCCCCCCAAAATGGGAGGCGGCTGTTAATTAAATATATTTTCAAAACGTTTTACGAATCCGAAATCACCCAATTTTACGAACGAAAATACTGACAATGCGTAGCCGTAACTTTGTTATTTTTTGACCGATTTTACTAATTCTTTTTTCTTTGAATACCTTGAAAAAAAAATCATTTTCATCTGCAGTTCCACATTTTCGAATTTCGAAAATTCGTCGCTGTGATTTTGAACCGGAAGTTTAGACTAATTTGACAACTTCTTTAATAGTTGTACGATTTTCATGAAATTTAGTATATACGTAGATCTTGCCGATGTGACTTCAAAAATATAATTAGAAATTTTCTAAATTATCTCCTCTTGACGAAATTAAGGATCAAATTTTTAAAAAAATATCAAAGAAATATATGACCTAATTTTTTTTTCTATACTAGACAAGTAATTACTGATTCGTACACACAATATGGAGTTTGTGGATCGAACTGGAAGTGCCACCATCTTTAAATGTGAAAAATCAAAAAGGCTTTTTTGCTATTTTACTTACGGACTCGGGAGTTATATTTTCGGAATCCTTGAAGGAATGCCTAAATACCTATCGGATCAGAATTTTGATTTCGGTCACGTGATGGTCACCATTTTGAATTGAAAATGAAAAATAGAAGCAATTTGAAGGGCCGGGACTTTGGAACACAATAACTCTCCTTCTAATTAAGCTAGAATGTTCAAACTTGCTGTAGACGATCACTAAGTCAATGTCATGATTAAGTTCAAAGATGAGCATTTTCTGCGTACGGTAAGCAGAGATAAGCATGCTGATTTGTTGATTCTTTAGGGCAAGATAACTTCGGTTATAATGAAGGGAAGGCGGTGAAACTCTTGTCAATAGAGAGTCTAATAGCTAGCCTGTTGTGTGAAATCATTGTATCATTTTTTTTAAATATCAGGGATAGCAGAAAAAAAGAGATCGAAAATCCAAAAAGTCGTATTTTTACGATTTGGAGCATTTTTAAAGGTCCTTTTCTCTTAAAGTCAACATAATATTTTTTGGGAACTTCTTCTACAAAGAGTCTTATCGATAGTCTTTTATATGAAACTATCGATCAACAGTCCAAAATATCAGGAATAGAAGAATAAAAGGATCGAAAATTGAAAACGGCACAATCTGCACATTTAGTCATCGTATAGAGGTTATTCAACGGTATCGAATTCCAACTGCTTAGGGATATTTTACGTGCGCTCCAATGTGTACACGGGACCTTGGTTTTTCGTCCCATCCGAACGACTAGACAGCTGTCCTTGTAAGGCCCTCCGTTCTGCCTCTCTGACAAGGGGGAACCACGCCATAAAATCGAGATGAACTTTCTCGGTGCAGAACTTTCAATTCAGGCCAAACGTTTATTGCATACGATTAAGCTGGTCAGTTGGAGCTTATTTTCAAAAGTTATGTAATAACCGGTTGGTAATTAAAGTACCGTGCAAATTAAACTGTTAAAACAGAAAATTTCGCCCCGTTGAAATGTTTCTTGCTATAAGTCAGCAAATTCCCGATTTTAGGGAGGCTGAATGGCTGAATGGTTAGCATGTGCGCGCTGTATCGTAACGTCTGTTATTGAGTCAGTCGGCGTCGTTTCGATTTCCAGGTTGCACGTGACATGGAGTATGGTGTCCAACCTCGTGGATTTTCTCTGTGTCCTTCGGTTTCCTCCCACTCCTAAAAAGACCCGTACGCGCAAGGGAAGTTTTTCAATAAAATTAAAAGACATATGTTGGTTCCGAAATGACCTCGTTTGTGTCAAATGGACGTTAAGCCGCATTTCTCTCTTTCTGTTTCATTTTTAAAGTTTCGTAATAATCGGTTGGTAATCAATGGTACTGTAAAAGTGATAAAACAGAAAATTTCGCCCGGTTGTAATGTTTCTCACTTTAAAGTCCGCAATTTGCCGATTTTAAGGGGCAAAAGTTTATTGCGAACGATTAAGCTGGTCAGGGGGGGGGGGGGGGGGCTTATTTTTAAAAATTTTGTAATATTCTAAAATTCGTCGTTGTGATTTCGAAACGGAAGTTGAGACCAACTTGACAACTTCTTTAATAGTTGTACGATTTTCATGAAATTCAGTATGTAAGTAGACATTACTGATGCGACTTGAAAAATGACTTTTAAAATTTTCTAAATTATCTCCCCTTGGTGAAATTAAGAATCAATTTTTTTCATAAAAATCATCGAAATAAAGGTCAGAATGACCTATTTTTTTCGATATTAGACAAGTAATTACTGATACGATTTTCATGAAATTTAGTCCGGTTGTAATGTTTCTCACTTTAAAGTCAGCAATTTGCCGATTTTAAGGGGCAAACGTTTATTGCAAACGATTAAGCTGGTCGGGGGGGGGGGGGGGGGTATTTTTAAAAATTTTGTAATATTCGAAAATTCGTCGCTGTGAAATTAAGAATCAATTTAGAAAATTATCTAGAAAATTATCTCCCCTTTAGTGAAATTAAGAATCAAATTTTTTTTAAAAATTGTCGAAATGACCCAATTTTTTTTTCGATACTAGACAAGTAATTACTGATTCGTACACAAAACATGCAGTTTGTCGATCGAACCGGAAGTGTCACCATCTTGAAACGTGAAAAAACAATAGAACTTTTGCGATATTGCACTTACAGACATGGGAGTTACATTTTCTGAACCCTTGAAGGAAAACCTAAAAAATGTTCAGAGCAGAATTTTGATTTAGGTCAGCTGATGGTCGCCATTTTGAAGTGAATATGAAACATAGTGAAAAATCGACATTTACGGAATTTTAAACAAACACAATTGGGCATAGTATGAACAATGCGTCTCTTATGTCTAAAATTGAATACATTTCAATTTCAGGATAGACGGGATACGGGTCGAATTTGTGGTATTTGAATATTTCAAAAATTCGAATTTCGCTTTTGATGTTTTTCGTGCCGACAAAGTTGTTTACGAGTGAAAAATCACATAAATTTCGCTAGATTGTGACCGATTTTAATGATTCATTTTTTCTTCTTCGGATTATTTATATGACAGAAAGTGACAGTGAATATGAAAGCTTTCATATCTGCCTGGGACAGTAGCAGATCTAGTTTATTAAGCTTTCATATTACATATGAAAGCTAATTGTTTCTGTTAAAGATATTATTATTATTTTTTTTTGTGTGTGTTTTCTGCAAATCGGATTTCTCAGAATCTATCCATAGGATCTTTCTGAAATTTTGACCTACCCCCCCCCCCAAAAAAAAAATGGGGTGCGAACGTTGTTTAAATATATTTTCAAAACGTTTTACGAATCCGAAATCACCGAATTTTACGAACGAAAAAACTGACAATGCATAGTCGTAACTTTGTTATTTTTTGACCGATCTTACTAATTCTTTTTTCTTTGAATACCTTGAAAAAAATCATTTTCATCTGCAGTTTCACATTTTTGAATTTCGAAAATTCGTCGCTGTGATTTCGAACCGGAAGTTTAAACCAATTTGACAACTTCTTTAATAGTTGTACGATCTTCACGAAATTTAGTATGTAAGTAGATCCTAGCGATGTGATTTCAAAAATATAATTAGAAATTTTCAAAATTATCTCCCCTTGACGAGATTAAGGATCAAAATTTTCAAAAAAATCATCGAAATATAGGTCAGAATGACCTGATTCTTTTTTTGGATACTAGATAAGTAATTACTGATTTGTACACAAAATATGAAGTTTGTCGATCGAACCGGAAGTGCCACCATCTTGAAACGTGAAAAATCCCTAAGGCTTTTTTGCTATTTTACTTACAGACACGGGAGTTATATTTTCTGAATCCTTGAAGGTTGGCCCAAAAATCTCTGGAGCAGAATTTTGATTTAGGTCTACTGAAGGATTCCATTTTGAAGTGAATATGAAAAGTAGTAGCAATTTGAAGGGCCGAGACTTTGAAACACAATAACTCTCCTTCTAATTAAGCTAGAATGTTCAAACTTGGTGTAGACGTTCACTAGGTCAATGTCATGATTGAGTTTAAAGATGAGCATTTTCTGCTTAGGGTAAGCAGGGATAAATATGCTGATTTGATTCTTTAGGGCACGATAACTTCGTTTATAATGAAGAGAGGGTGGTGAAACTCCTGCCAATCGAGAGTCTAATAGCTAGCCCTTTGTGTGAAATCATTGTATTATTGTTTTTAAATGTCAGGGATAGCAGAAAAAAAGAGATCGAAAATCCAAAAAGTCGTATTTTTACGAATTTGAGCATTTGTAAAAGTCCTTTTCTCTTCAATCAACATAATATTTTTGGGGAACTTCTTCTACAAAGAGTCCTATCGATAGTCTTTTATATGAAACCATCGATCAACAGTCCAAAATATCAGGAGTAGAAGAATAAAAGGATCGAAATTTGAAAACTGCAACCTGTCATTGTTAAGCGAAACATGCAGCGTGGGTGACTACAATTTGCACATTATTCATCGTATAGAGCTTATTCAACAGTATCGAATTCCAACTGCTTAGGGATATTTTACGTGCACTTCAATGTGTACTCGGGACCTTGGTTTTTCGTACTATCCGAACGACTAGACAGCTGTCCTTGTCAGGCCCTCCGTTCTGCCTCACTGACAACAGGGAACCACGCCGGAAAATCGAGATGAACTTTCTCGGTGCAGAATTTTCAATTCACGCCAAACGTTTATTGCATACGATTAAGCTGGTCAGTTGGAGCTTATTTTCAAAAGTTTTGTAATAATCGGTTGGTAATTAAAGTACCGTGCAAATTAAACTGCTAAAACAGAAAATTTCGCCCGGTTGAAATGTTGCTTGCTATAAGTCAGCAATTTCCCGATTTTAGGGAGGTTGAATGACTGAATGGTTAGCATACGCGCGCTTTGTCGTAACGTCTGTCATTGAGTCAACCGGCGTCGTTTCAATTTCCAGGTTGCACGTGGGTTTTCTCCGTGTCCTTCGGTTTCCTCCCACTCCTGAATACCAGTACGCGTAAGGGAAGTTTATAAATAAAATTAAAAAACATATAAAACATATATTAGTCCCGAAATGACCTAGTTTGTGTCGAATGGACGTTAATCCGCATTTCTCTCCTTCTGTTTTATTTTTAAAGTTTTGTAATTATCGGTTGGTAATCCATGGTACTGGTACTGTAAAAGTGATAAAACAGAAAATTTCGCCCGGTTGTAATGTTTCTCACTTTAAAGTCAGCAATTTGCCGATTTTAAGGGGCAAACCTTTATTGCGAACGATTAAGCTGGTCAGGGGGAGCTTATTTTTAAAAGTTTTGTAATATTCGGTGCAAATTAAACTGTTAAAATAGAAAATTTCGCCCGGTTGAAATGTTTCTCGCCGTAGGTCCGCAATTTGCCAAATTTAGGGAGGTTACGTGGCTGAATGGTTAGCTCCTGCGCTCTGTATCGTAACGTCTGTCATTGGGTCAACTGGCGTTGTTTCGATTGAAATGCCCGGTTGAAATGTTTCTTGCTATAAGTCAGCAATTTCCCGATTTGAGGGAGGCTGAATGGTTAGCATGTGCGCGCTGTATCGTGACGTCTGTCATTGAGTCAACCGGCGTCATTTCGATTTCCAGGTTCCATGTGACATGGATTATGGTGTCCAACCTCGTGGGTTTTCTCCGTGTCCTTCGGTTTCCTCCCACTCCTAAAGACCCGTACGTGCAAGGGAAGTTTTAAAATAAAATTAAAAAATATATGTGAGCCCCGAAATGTCCTAGATTGTGTGGAATGGACGGTAACCCGCATTTCTCTCTTTCTCTTTTATTTTTAAAGTTTTGTTATAATCGGTTGGTAATCAGAGGTACTGTAAAAGTGCCTCTAACAGGAAATTTGGCCCTGTTAGCAAGTTTCTCAATTTAAAGTCAGGAAACGTGGAAACGTTTATTGCGAACGATCACGCTGGTCAGGGGAAGCTTATTTTTAAAAGTTTTGTAATATTCGGTTGATAATTTCGCCCGGTTGAAATGTTTGTCGCTGTAGGTCAGCAATTTGCCAAATTTAGGGAGGTTACGTGGCTGAATGGTTAGCACCTGCGCTCTGTATCGTAACGTCTGTCATTGAGTCAACTGGTGTTGTTTCGATTGAAATGCCCGGTTGAAATGTTTCTTGCTATAAGTCAGCAATTTTCCGATTATAGGGAGGCTGAATGGTTAGCATGTGCGCGCTGTATCTTAACGTCTGTCATTGAGTCAACCGGCGTCGTTTCGATTTCCAGGTTGCACGTGACATGGAGTATGGTGTGCAATCGCGTGGGTTTTCCCCGTTTCCTTCGGTTACCTCCCACGTCTAAAGACCCGTACGCGCAAGGGAAGTTTGTTAGTCCCGAAATGACCTCGTTTTTGTCGAATGGACGTTAAGCCGCATTTCTCTCTTTCTGTTTTATTTTGAAAGTTTCGTAATAATTGGTTGGTAATCAATGGTACTGTAAGAGTAATAAAAAAGAAAATTTCGCCCGGTTGTAATGTTTCTCACTTTAAAGTCAGCAATTTGCCGATTTTAAGGGGCAAACGTTTATTGCGAACGATTAAGCTGGTCAGGGGGAGCTTATTTTTAAAAGTTTTGTAATATTTGAAAATTCGTCGCTGTGATTTCGAACCGGAAGTTGAGACCAACTTGACAACTTCTTTAATAGTTGTACGATTTTCATGAAATTTAGTATGTAACTAGACATTACTGATGCGACTTGAAAAATGACTTTTAAAATTTTCTAAATTATCTCCCCTTGGTGAAATCTTTACGATTTCGAGCAATTTTAAACGCATGTTTCTCGGAAACGCCGCCTACGATTTTTTTAAAACTTTCTCAGTCGAGAGTCTAATGGGTGGTGTATTGTGTGAAACCATTGTACAATTTCTCTAAATGTCATGAGTAGTCGAAAAACGAGATTGAAAATCCAAAACGTCGTATTTTTACGAATTGGGGCATTTTCAGAGGTCTTTTTCTCGAAAAGTCAACTAATATTTTTTTGGAAGTTGTTTTACAAAGAGTCTGGTCTGTAGTCTTATTTATGAAACCACTGTGCAACAGTTAGAAATGGTTTAATCTCACTGTGCCACCCAATCAACTGGTGTTATGGGGTAGTGGTGTGAAAAGTTAAATAAACTGTATCCTTATTAGTACTGTTCACCTAGTTAAGATTTAATTTTTTTAATGATTAAAATATATAAGTTAAGTTCACGTGTCATCGTTTATCTTAAATATTACTCACCCATCTTTCATTCAGACAGTACTCATAAAACAATCAAATATATGATTAGAAACTCACTATCATTTTATAAGGATAGTTGTCACCCCCAATTCAATTATATTTTTTAAAATGGCTCAAGTGCTTGTACGGTTTATTCCTAGTTCACAGAAATTTGGACTACAGAGAGCTTTCACAGACAGTCCAGTTGTAAATTCACTTGTGCGTCGGGCTTCGCCCTTCCATTTGTGAGATTATGCGACATAGACAACGTTTGGTTGAATGCCTTAGAAGAAGCGGATTTGGAAGATGAAAATATTTTTAAGTTTGCAGATCATGTTACAGAAGGCGATGGGAGGGCTTTGTGGAATCACTTTAACACAGATGGTTCACGGACAACCAATCACGTTGAGGGATGGCACAGTAAAATGAAGAAGACCGGAACAAGTCACCCAAATATATTTAAATTTATTAACAGTGTGTTGAAAGAGCAGACTTGTGTTGAAAATACCATAGTTCAGTTGGATAACGGTGTACGATTGCCCTCTAAAAGGCGAAAATATAAAAAAATAGAATAAACTATTAACGATCTGAAAACCGACCTATTAAATGGGGTAAAAAGTGCAATTGCATATACGGACGCCATATCTCATTTAGTAGGGTTATGATTTATGTTTGATACATGTATTTGTTGTTACGTTTATGTTATTTATTGTGAATAAAGTTGTTAATTAGTTTAAACCTAGTAGTTTTTAAAAACTGACTATACTTTTAACAACATTGTATTCGATAATCCCCTTGTTTGATTAATCCCCCCATGAGAACAATAGCGGGTGGCACAGTGAGAATACCCGTTAGAAATATCAGGAGTATGAGAACAAAGGGGTCGAAAATTGAAAACGTCACCTTTCATTGTTAAGCGAAACATGCAGTAAGAGTTGGTGCAATCTATCCGTCAATCTATCCGTATTTCCAACGTTTACAGAATATTCAAAAGTTCCCTTTTCTCTCATAGTGAGGATATTTGGGCAAAAAGTATTTCAACTTTGGGTGTTTACTTCTATTCAAAATAAGGGTATAGTGACCCTGAAACAGAAATATTTGATTTCGGTGTGTAATAATCAGTCTTTGAATTAATATTGTTTCTCTTTGGTCAAAATTACCTCATAACCGTAATCATCTCGACACAAATCGACGACTCGTGCTGTTTATAAAGATGTCCAATTTTTAAAAGGTTACAGTTGTACATGTATCTTGCAGTAGTATCGTGCAGAAGTACGAATATTGTACCTGTGATAGAAGGCATGATGTAGTATGCGCATGGAATCTGTTTGTAATAACTCTATTATTGACGTCAAATCTTTAACGTGCACGAACTCAGAAAATTGTTGATATTTCATCGAATATTAAATTAATTTTTGAACCAGTTGCATATTTGAGTAGTTGATATGGACGTGATTCCAAAGTCCCGTGTACACATTGGTGTGACATTGACAACAGTCCGAGTTGGTCATAATCGGAACGTTTTGCCTACGTACAAAGCATTATATAGAGAGCTTTTTTTTTTTGAAAGAGGCAATATTTGAACTAAAGGTGTTTTATTGGTGACTAATATCTGGTAATGCTGCTTCTAGAGTGAAAATAATTTATTTTAGTCAATAATAGTTACTCCTGAAATTATGATCCCAGGTTTTTGTCTACATGACGTCATCATATGATACCAGCGAAAACGACACTATTTACTGAAGCTATTTACAAGGAAGGCACCCTTCTGTACAAATGTTGAAAAGTTGATGTTGAAAGGTATGATTCTTGGTTTTGACACGACCTTTTTTTTTTGTCCCATTTGGAAAACTGTTTTTTAGGGTTTCACACTGCGAAGCTTGTGTGAAACACTATTGTTTTTGTTAAAATTATTATTAGGGTTTCACACTGCGAAGCTTGTGTGAAACACAATTGTTTTTGTTAAAATTATTATTCTGATGCCTATTGTGATTACTTACATGGTGATCAGGACCAGGCTGTTTGAAATTAAATTTTGCGACGTGGCCGCCTAGCCACACAACCACCAGTTGAACAAGCTCCTTATAATCGGCCAAGCTTTCCTAATCTTTCCTAAGTGAATCTGCAGCAAGAAATGATATGAACTTTATGAATCATATGTATAAATATGCTGACCTGGAGTCTGAAGTGGCAAAAATATGTATAGAATCGTGTGGGAGACATCTATGGTACTTCACTCCACAGCTTATAGTACTTGCACTGTGTGACGATGGACTGAGTAAAGAAATTCGCGAGGAACTGACCAAGTTATTCAATACTCCAAAGTCTATGGACTTCAAACCTGGGGAACCAGAATTTCCGAAGATGATTCAGAGAGATGGTGAAATAAAACTTGAGGGAAGACTGATGTCTCCAAATTCATGGGTTTAGACGGGGAATGGCTTGAGCTTCCGGTGAAAGATTGGGAGAACTTTAGTGATTTCTCGAAACTATGTAAATTCGCCACAAAAATTAAAGTGGCGAATGATATTGCAGAAAGGGGGGTAAAATTAATACAAGACGTTATTGGTAATAGTCAATGTCTGCTGCAAGTGGTAGAATATCACCGAGAACTATTTCCGGATTATAAGAAGTCGACCCTAACAAATCTTAACTGCTAGTATACAACGGTTCACTCTAGGTTAAGATTTGCTAAGTGTAGTGTATTCTAGTAGACTCTTTCCAAGTACCTGAATTTTACAAAGTCTATTTCCCCTTTCTTCACTGAAGTTGAAAATGTTTCATTGTTAACTCATATTGTTGATTTTTGAAAGAAAATCCATATGAAATAAGAAAATTTGTTATTTTATTTCGTGTAGTTGATAAGCCCCTAGATGCAATCGTGTTTTTGCTGGCATATTTGAACTCATCGACCCCCAAAACCTATAAAACGATAGATCACACGGTGGGGTGGTGTACATTCGGGATTACCGAAATAATGATTCTAGTAAATATTCCGCCATTTTGAAAACATGGCGGCAAAACTACAGTTTGGGCGGGAAAATTCTGGAAAGTTGCATGCTTCCTCTTAGACTTATATAGAAACGTAAGGAACATAGCCGGAACGATTTCAGAAACCTTTTTGCAAAGTGGACCGCCCTACTGGACAGGTGATATTCCTACTTGCCACGTACAATCAGGGATTCGAAACTACGTCTGTTGACTCAATGGCAGGCCGTATGATACAGCGCGCACGCTAACCTTCGGCCATCCAACCCCCTTAATTATTAATAAGAAATTAATTAACTTATCCAGACCATAATTAGGGTGATCCATGTGCCGTAGAATTTCCTCTACTAAAAGCGGTACTCAACACGGTGAATGTGCACTCGCCCTCTCATTGAGTCTATAAATAGCCATCACACATGAAATTCTCTACACATCAACTATTACAGCTGTAATTGTTGACGATTCTGAATAGCAGAAATATTTAACTTTTTGGTTATTACAGCAGTTTTGTTGGGTTTTTTTCAAATTTTAATTGTTTTATAATTAACTATGCAGTACCGTTAGGAGCGACATCTTTTGGTTAAGTACAAATAATAGCTCTGAAAAACTCGGGTTAGACAGGAGCATGATACTAACAGTAGTTTCACTTAACTTTTATAACGTTCTTAAAACATTTGTTCAGTTGCCCACAGTCAATATTTCTAAATTCATGTTTTTGTTCAAGCTTTCTTTCATGTTTCGTAAAAAAGCAGTCAAGCAGCACGCTAACCATTCAATCATCCAACATCCCTAGATATAATCGAAATGTGGAAGGAAAGAAAATTCTGAAGGATATCTTAGACATGGAGTATGGATAACTGATTTCAATATGCCAATAAGTACGCGGTCTATTTTCGGTCCTGAATGCTGCAAACTGTGACATAATTTTTATTTGTCAAGTTGTGATTCTCCCTGCTTCTTGTTGGATATTCTCAAGTAACACAGAATCTTTTTGGTACTACAATTATCTCATATACTATCCCCATACTCCATGAGAGGACGTATAAATGACGTAAATAACATAGATCTATTTAAAGATGCCTTCCCGTGAACAAACTGGGTGATTTGATGATATATTTAGACTAAAAACATACTCAAACTAATTAAACAATCACAATTTTGCCTCAAATCCCTCTAACAACACTGCTATCCACGGGAAACACCACAAACGGTAAAATATTTATTTTAAGAAGCCATGTTTGAGACGTGAATTGAACGTCACGGAATCGAGGTAAGCCGAGGAAGAATTCGTTGAATATATTATAAAAGACGATGTATCGTTGTACACTTACCTGGACGTGTAAAAGCGGTGAATTGAAGTGGCTGTCAATGCAGATTTTACGAAAGGAGAACGTAATATGGATATTGAAACTTCAATGGTAACTAGACCTGCAAGCAGCACTGAACCAGCTTTCAGGAATCATACATAAAGTTTATTATACCATAGCCGATCCATTGAGCTACCAAACTATACTATACTTTAGTTGTTTTGCTTCAGTGACACCCTCTACCATATGTTAAAGTAATATTTGCTGGCGAAAAGACCGGTCAAAATGGTAAATTATGGCAAAATACGTCACTTCCGGTGCCGAAAGACATTTTTATAGGTGAAAAATAAGTCGAAAATTCGCAACATACAAAATACAAACTTTGTTTTATCATATCGGACAATAAATAATTAACCTATAATCCATAAACTGAAATTAAGAAGGTAAAAAACTTAAAAGTGACCCTGGGAAAATTGGCTATTATTCGACAAGGGAACATGCTAGAAGCCCTTTCTTGATATCAATATGATGGTATTGATTCAATCTTACTGCCTATTGGAATCAAACATTATAAAGTTAAACGAATGATAAATATAAATCCCTTCAAAAAAATGTTTGTTTTGAAGGCTAAAAATACGTTTTTTGCAAAAATTACATTACTTCCGGTGATATTGAAAATGTTAATTTTGTTCATAGAAGTCATAAATGGCATAAGGCATCAAATGGTAAAAAAATTATTAAAATCGTATAATAATTGACACTTTTATAGACGAAAACCCTTGAAATGTGACTTATAGAAGATCGCCTATTTCTCTGTAACCGTACAAGTTAGAAACCATTTTGTGGTATCTGTATGGTCGTATGGCTTCATTCTATTCGTTGACGGGAATCAAATATCACAATTCTAAAAATATTATAAGGCAGACTCATTTTAATAAAATATTTGTTTTTTAGGTTAAAAATACAGCTTTTGCCCAAAAGACGTCATTTCCGGTCACAGTGAAAATGTAAAATTGGCTTGACCTAGTCCAAAATGGCATTAGGCATCAAATGGAAAAAAAATATTGCAAATCGAATAATAATTCCCTCCTTTATAGGCAAAATAACGTGAAAAGTGATGCATGCAAAATTGCATATTTCTCAGCAACTGCTCATATTACAAACTAATTTTCCCATACATTCTCTTTGTCTGGATTAATGCTACGAGTTTATGAAAATAACAAATAAATATTTCAAAATATGAAGACGCTGAATGAATTGTAAATAACTGAATTTTACACTTTATTTTATATTTTATTCGAAATTGCCCGAAAATGAAATTGGAATTAAAAAATCTGAGCTAAAGATTTTGTGCACCTTTACAGGGTGCATCCTTTTAGTTATATCAGTTTTGAAAAAAATAACATTTGCTTTCAAAAAGTGGTACAGAACTGTCAAAATTGTAGTTTTTGTTAATATTACGTCACTTCCGTTGCCGACAGAAAAATTTCACCGTAACATAAAATATTACAATTGGGACCACGGAGCATATGAACTTTGTTTTATACAAATCGAACAATAAATAATTGTTCTGGGTACGAAAAACTAAATTAGCCGATGGCGGCTAACGCAAATTACCGAGACAATTTTTTTTCTCATTTCTGTTCAAGTAGGATGATATTTTAACCCTGTGTAAAATACCATCAAAAAATATTCATAAATGAAAAAGGTTTTCGTAAAAAAAATTTTTTTTTTTCAAAATATCGGACATTTTTTCGACTACTTCCGGTTTTACGATCATTGTCGTGATAGCTTTACGAAGTTCTTTGGATACTTAACTTTCTGTACCAGAAGTGTCAGAAACATCCATTGAGTAGTTTTGGAAAAAAAGATAAATTAAAGAGCGTTTCCAAAACTTTAACGATTTTTCAATTTTTTTCAAAGTTTGAGGCCACTTTTGGACCACCTATATTATTTCAATGCTTTTCATTTTGGATTCACTATATAGACAACCGATAGGACGTTGAGTAAGAAAAGTTTAAGAAAAATCGTAGGCGTCGTTTTCGAGAAAAGGGCGTCTCGGAATGTTAAAAAAGCGGAAAATACTTGATTTTTGGCATACAATAATTTATTTCCTTACCATTGAAATCGTATTATTTAGATACCATATGATGGTCCATTAATAGGGCTATCCAACGACACTTTAGTTCTTTTGGTCCGCTATTACCTAAGGGAGCAATCAAGTTTTTCGCAAGTGAGACAATGTTTTTAACCTTTTTTTTTTTCATTTTTTGAATACTTCCGGTATGGTTATCATTGTCGGAATATCTTTAATAGCCGGTTTGGGCACTAAAATAGCCACAGGGCTCTGTAATGATATATTACATTATCTGATCAGATAAAATGCCCCTGAGAAATCCTGTGTTCAAAAGTGCTAAAAATGAAAAAAATTTAAAATATCGAAAATTAAATTTCAATAACTACATACATATTATACATCGTTAGATTCTTAATTAGGTCAGCTATCTGAATATACAACCTTTTTTAAAAAATCTCTTCAAATAAAAAAATAGTAGAGCATTTTCCAAAATTTCACGATTTTTCGACTTTTTTTCGATTTTCAGTCCGTTATTTCACCCATTCCAGATATTTCAAAGGCTTATTGGGTGGTTTCATGCAAATTAACTCCGAAAGGACTCTCGATAGAAAAAAATTAAGAAAAAGTTACGGTTAAGTTTTCGAGATATAGGCGTCCAAAAACGCTCCAAATCAGAAAATACTTGATTTTCAGCGTGCCATATTTTGCTGCCTGATCATAATATCCGTATGAATTGGGTATCATACGATAGTACAATCCTAGTGCAGTCCAATGGTACCCTAATTTGTTTAATCCATTGACATCGAACGGAGAAATCGCGTTTTCCCCAAAACTATCCATTTTTTGCATTTTTTCAAAATATTGCACATTATTTCGACTACTTCCGGTCTACGGATCATTGTTGAAATTGCTTTATTCCTTGCAATGGTCATTTGGCTTCATGCCTTAGAAGTTTCAGATTCGCCAATTCAGCCATATAACGAAACCCGAGCTCACAAAATAGGTAGAAAATTCGAAAAAAATCGAAAAATAAAGGGCGATAACTCTGAATGAAACTTATATTACTGGAATCGGATGGACTTAAGGTATCCAAAAATATAAGTCAAATTTGAAAATTTTGAAAAATGAAAAAAATTGTCTCTTAAACAAATTTTTTTAATTTTCGAACGCAAGAAGTCATCGACGAAGTTTCGAAATTACAAAATCTTAGATTGCTATTGACTCGGAAAAGATTCAGGATTGTTGAAAATGGGTAAATAATTGACGAAACTATGGCCAATTTTCAATTTTTTGACAACGTACAAAGATCTGCCACTTCCGGTATGCGCAGAATTTTCGAAAATACTTTATCAAGTAGCCACCACATGGTTTCCCGAAAGAAAATTTTCAGATCGATATCTGCTTTCGATCATGGAGAACTTGGCCCCCGCGGTAAATAATAATAATAATAACTAGACCTGCAAGCAGCACTGAACCGGCTTTCAGGAATCATACAGGAAGTTTATTATACCATAGCCGATCCATTGAGCTACCAAACTTTAATTGTTTTACTTCAATGACACCGTCTATCATACGTAAAAGTAATATTTGCTGGCGAAAAGACCGGTCAAAATTGTAAATTATCGCAAAATTACGTCACTTCCGGTGTTGAAAGAAATTTTCATAGGTGAAAAGTAAGTCGAAAATTCGCAACATACAAAATACAAACTTTGTTTTATACATATCGGGCAATAAATAATTAACCTATAACCAATAAACTGAAATTAAGAAGGTAAAAAACTTAAAAGTGACCCTGGGACAATTGGCTATTTTTCGACAAGGGAACATGCTAGAAGCCTTTTCTTGATATCAATATGATGGTATTGATTCAATCTTACTGCCCATTAGAGTCAGACATTATAAAGTTAAACGAATAATAAACATAAATCACTTCAAAAAAATGTTTGTTTTGAAGGCCAAAAATACGTTTTTTGAAAAAATTACATTACTTCCGGTGACATTGAAAGTGTTAATTTAGTTCATAGTAGTCATAAATGGCATAAGGCATCAAATGGTAAAAAAAAATATAAAAATCGAATAATAATTGACACTTTTATAGACCAAAAACCTTGAAAAGTGACTTATCGAAGATCGCCTATTTCTCTGTAACCGTACAAGTTAGAAACCATTTTGTGGTATCTGTATGGTCGTATGGCTTCATTCTATTCGTTGATGGGAATCAAATATCATAATTTTAAAATTATTATAAGGCAGACTCATTTGAATAAAATATTTGTTTTTTAGGTTTAAAATACAGTTTTTGCCCAAATGACGTCATTTCCGGTCACAGTGAAATTGTAAAATTGGCTTGACCTAGTCCAAATTGACATTAAGGATCAAATGGAAAACAATATTGCAAATCGAATAATAATTCACTCTTTTATAGGCAAAATAACGTGAAAAGTGATGCATGCAAAATTGCAAATTCCTCGGCAACTGCTCATATTACAAACTAATTTTTGCATACAATCTCTCCTTCTGGATTATTGCTACGCGTTTATTAAAATTACAAATAAATATTTCAAAATATGAAGACGCTGAATGAATTGTAAACAACTGAATTTTACACTTTATTTTACATTTTATTCGAAATTGCCCGAAAATGAAATTGAAATTAAAAAATCTGAGCTAAGGATATTGTGCACCTTTGCAGGGTGCATAATTTTAGTTATATCAGTTTTGAAAAAAAATAATATTTGCTTTCAAAAAGTAGTACCGAACTGTCAAAATTATAGTTTTTGTTAATATTACGCCACTTCCGTTGCCGACAGAAAAATTTCACCATAACAAAAAACATTACAATTGGGACCACGGAGCATATGAACTTTGTTTTATACAAATCGAACAATAAATAATTTTTCTGGGTACGAAAAACTAAATTAGCCGATGGCGGCTAACGCAAATAACCGAGACAATTTTCTTTCCCATTTCTGCTCAAGTAAGATGATATTTTAACCCTGTGTAAAATACCATCAAAAAATATTCATAAATAAAAAAGGTTTTCGTTAAAAAAAATTTTTTTTCAAAATATCAGACATTTTTTCGACTACTTCCGTTTTTACGATCGTTGTTGTGATAGCTTTACGAAGTTCTTTGGATACTTAACTTTCTGTACCAGAAGTGTCAGAAACATCCATTGAGTAGTTTTGGAAAAAAAGATAAATTAAAGAGCGTTTACAAAAATTTAACGATTTTTCAATTTTTTTCAAAGTTTGGTGTCATTTTTGGACCACCTATATTATTTCAATGCTTTTCATTTTGGATTCACTATATAGACAACCGATAGGACTATGAGTAAGAAAAGTTTCAGAAAAATCGTAGGCGTCGTTTTCGAGAAGAGGGCGTCTCAGAATGTTAAAAAATCGGAAAATACTAGATTTTTGGCATACAATAATTTATTTTCTTACCATCGAAATCGTATTATTTAGATACCATATGATGGTCCATTAATAGGGCTATCTAACGACACTTTAGTTCTCTTGGTCCGCTATTACCTAAGTGAGCAATCAAGTTTTTCGCAAGTGCGACACTATTTTTAAACTTTTCTAAAAATCTCTTTAAATAAAAAAATAGTAGAGCATTTTTCAAAATTTCACGATTTTTAGACTTTTTTCGATTTTCAGTCCCTTTTTTATTCTACTCCAGACATTTCAAAGTCTTATTGGTTGGCCTCATGCAAAGTACCTCCAAAAGGACTCTCGATAGAAAAAATTAAAAAAAAGTTGTAGGTTAAGTTTTCGAGATACAGTCGTCCAAAAATGCTAAAAATCAGAAAATTCTTGACTTTCAGCGTGCCATATTTTGCTTCCTGATCATAGTATCCGTATGAATTGGGTATCATGCGATAGTACAATCCTAGTGCAGTCCAATGGTACCATAATTTCTTTAATCCATTGATATCGGGCGGAGAAATCGCATTTTTCCCCAAAATATTCGTTTTTTGCATTTTTTTCAAAATATTGCACATTATTTCGACCACTTCCGGTTGAAGGATTCTTGTCGAAATTGCTTTATAAGTTGGTATTGGACTATAACTTCATGTTCCAGAAGTTTCAGAAACGTCAATTCTGCCATAAAACGAAACCCGAGCTCACAAAATGGGAAGAAAATTCGAAAAAAATCGAAAAATAAAGGGCGATAACTCTGAATGAAACTTATATTACTGGAATCGGATGGACTTCAGGTATCCAAAAATGTAGGTCAAATTTGAAAATTTTGAAAAATAACAAAAATTGTCTCGTAAACAACATGTTTTCAATTTTCGAACGATAAAAGTAATAGACGAATGTTCGAAATTGAAAAATGTGAGATAGCCATTGTCTCAGAAAAGATTCAGGGATTCCGAAAATGTAATTTGTTTGAAAATTGATAAAGAATTTACGAAACTATGGCCGATTTTCAATTTTCAGACAACGTACAAAGTTCGGTCACTTCCGGTATGCGCAGAAACTTCAAAAATATTTTATCAAGTAGCCACCACATGGTTTCTCGATAGAAAATCTAATTCCAGATCGATATCTGTTTCCATCATGGAGATCTAGGCTCCCGCGGTAAGTAATAATAATAATAACTAGATCTGCTACTGTCCCATGCAGATATGAAAGCTTTCATATTCATCGTCACGTGTCATTGATTGTATCAAGTATCCTAAATAAAAGGATAAGAAGAAAAAATTATTAAAATTGGTCAAAAACTCGCGAAGTTACAAGTCTAAATATAGTATGAAACATTGCACCCAGGCATAACAATAATCTGAAAACTAAAGGGAAATAACTGAAACTTGTATTACTGTAATGAGACGGATGAGAAAATGAAATGAAAATGGCGGGGAAAAAAAATTAAAAATGGCAGGTTGGACAGGCGACCTTACTCCTTCGACGTACAACCGGGCATTCGAAAACACGCTAGTTAACCATTCAGCCACCCAACCCCCCTTTGAAATCAGACACGTGCAATATGTCATATAGGAAGAATAAGAAGTCGCTCACAACAAAATGGTAAATTAATGAGTTTAGGTCAAAAGGGTGAGCTACTGTTTTAGAGTACTTAATAGTTTTAAAGAGACACGTTAAGGGTTGTTCATAGTTAAATGAAAGTTTAATTTTAAATAAAACCAATAAAATTAGGATTTAATAATGCCAGACTAATATTTCAAATATGTTTGGTTATAAGTAGGAAATCGTGACGACTTCTTAAGAATGTTTTAAACAAAGGATCATGTTTGTTTAAATAAGAATGGCACTCTGCAATAAAAAAACTGGCCAAAGCAAGATTTCTATGCAGAAATTAAATAATTGCTAGAACCAGAAAAATATTTATCCACTATAATAAATAAGCAACATAGAGAAAATGAAATGAAATTGAATGGGGTTTAACGTCCGACTGTTCTGCTCCTAAAATGGGCTAATGAAGACGGGCATATGCCATAAAGTGTGCAATGAGGGAAATTTTACCCGGGCAGCGGCGGTTACGGCCTACGAGGTTGGACAGGCGACCATACTCCTTGTCATGTACAACCAAGAAATCGAAACAACGCCAGTTGACTCAATGACAGACGTTATGATACAGAGCGCACGTGCTAACCATTCAGCCACGCAACCTCCCTAAAATCGGCAAATTGCTGACCTACAGCGAGAAACATTTCAACCGGGCCAAATTTTCTATTGTAACAGTTTAATTTGCACGGTACCTTTAGTTATCAACCGAATATTACAAACTTTTAAAAATAAGCTCCCCTTGACCAGCTTAAGCGTTCGCAATAAACGTTTGCCCCTTAAAATCGGCAAATTGCTGACTTTAAAGTGAGAAACATTACAACCGGGCGAAATTTTCTGTTTTATCACTTTAACAGTACCTTTGATTACCAACCGATTATTACAAAACTTTAAAAATAAAAGAGAAAGAGAGAAATGCGGCCTAATGTCCATTCGACACAAACTAGGTCATTTCGGGACTAACATATGTTTTTTAATTTTATTTAAAAACTCCCCTTGCGCTTACAGGTCTTTAGCCGTTGGGAGGAAACCGAAGGACATGGAGAAAACCCACGAGGTTGGACATCATACTTCATGTCACGTCCAACCTGGAGATCGAAACGACGCCCGTTGACTCAATGACAGACGTTACGATACAGTGCGCACATGCTAACCATTCAGCCATTCAGCCTCCCTGAATTCAGAAAATTGCTGACTTATAGCAAGAAACATTTCAACCGGGCGAAATTTTCTGTTTTAACAGTTTAATGTGCACGGTACTTTAATTACCAACCGATTATTACAAAACTTTTGAAAATAAGCTCCAACTGACCAGCTTAATCGTATGCAATAAACGTTTTCGCCTGAATTGAAAGTTCTGCACGGAGAAAGTTCATCTCGATTTCCCGGCGTGGTTCCCCTTGTCAGTGAGGCAGAACGGAGGGCCTCACAAGCACAGCTGTCTAGTCATTCGGATGGGTCGAAAAACCAAGGTCCCGTGTACACATTGGAGTGCACGTAAAATATCCGTAAGCAGTTGGAATTCGGTACTGTTGAATAAGCTCTATACGATGACTAAATGTGTAGATTGTAGTCACCCACACTGCATGTTTCGCTTAACAATGAAAGGGTGCCGTTTTCAATGTTCGATCCTTTTGTTCTTCTACTCCTGATATGTTGGACTGTTGATCGATGGTTTCATATAAAAGACTACCAATAAGACTCTTTGTAGAAGAAGTTCCCAAAAAATATTATGTTGACCTTACGAGAAAGACCTCTAAACATGCTCCAAATTGTAAAAATACGACTTTTTGGATTTTCAATCTCTTTTTTCGGCTATCCCTGATATTTAGAAAAAATAATACAATGATTTCACACAACAGGCTAGCTATTAGACTCTCTATTGTAGCTTAATTAGAAGGAGAGTAATTGTGTTCCAAAGTCCCGACCCTTCAAATTGCTTCTACGTCACTGCGACGAATTTTCCAAATTCGAAAATGTGAAATAAGAATAAGAAGTCGCTCACAACAAAATGGTAAATTAATGAGTTTAGGTCAAAAGGTTGAGCTACTGTTTTAGAGTACTAAATAGTTTTAAAGAGACACGTTAAGGGTTGTTCATAGTTAAATGAAAGTTTAATTTTAAATAAGACCAATAAAATTAGGATTTAATAATGCCAGACTAATATTTCTATATGTTTGGTTATAAGTAGGAAATCGTGACGACTTCTTAAGCATGTTTTAAACAAAGGATCATGTTTGTTTAAACAAGAATGGCACTCTGCAATAAATAAACTGGCCAAAGCAAGATTTCTATGCAGAAATTAAATAATTGCTAGAACCAGAAAAATATTTATCCACTATAATAAATAAGCAACATAGAGAAAATGAAATGAAATTGAATGGGGTTTAACGTCCGACTGTTCTGCTCCTAAAATGGGCTAATGAAGACGGGCATATGCCATAAAGTGTGCAATGAGGGAAATTTTACCCGGGCAGCGGCGGTTACGGCCTATGAGGTTGGACAGGCGACCATACTCCTTGTCACGTACAACCAAGAAATCGAAACAACGCCAGTTGACTCAATGACAGACGTTATGATACAGAGCGCACGTGCTAACCATTCAGCCACGCAAACTCCCTAAAATCGGCAAATTGCTGACCTACAGCGAGAAACATTTCAACCGGGCCAAATTTTCTATTGTAACAGTTTAATTTGCACGGTACCTTTAGTTATCAACCGTATATTACAAAACTTTTAAAAATAAGCTCCCCCTGACCAGCTTAAGCGTTCGCAATAAACGTTTGCCCCTTAAAATCGGCAAATTGCTGACTTTAAAGTGAGAAACATTACAACCGGGCGAAATTTTCTGTTTTATCACTTTTACAGTACCTTTGATTACCAACCGATTATTACAAAACTTTAAAAATAAAAGAGAAAGAGAGAAATGCGGCCTAATGTCCATTCGACACAAACTAGGTCATTTCGGGACTAACATATGCTTTTTAATTTTATTTTAAAACTCCCCTTGCGCTTACAGGTCTTTAGCCGTTGGGAGGAAAGCGAAGGACACGGAGAAAACTCACAAGGTTGGACATCATACTTCATGTCACGTGCAACCTGGAGATCGAAACGACGCCCGTTGACTCAATGACAGACGTTACGATACAGTGCGCACATGCTAACCATTCAGCCATTCAGCCTCCCTGAATTCAGAAAATTGCTGACTTATAGCAAGAAACATTTCAACCGGGCAAAATTTTCGGGCAAAACTCCAACTGACCAGCTTAATCGTATGCAATAAACGTTTTCGCCTGAATTGAAAGTTCTGCACGGAGAAAGTTCATCTCGATTTCCCGGCGTGGTTCCCCTTGTCAGTGAGGCAGAACGGAGGGCCTGACAAGCACAGCTGTCTAGTCATTCGGATGGGACGAAAAACCAAGGTCCCGTGTACACATTGGAGTGCACGTAAAATATCCCTAAGCATAAGCAGTTGGAATTCGATACTGTTGAATAAGCTCTATACGATGACTAAATGTGTAGATTGTAGTCACCCACACTGCATGTTTCGCTTAACAATGAAAGGGTGTCGTTTTCAATGTTCGATCCTTTTGTTCTTCTACTCCTGATATGTTGGACTGTTGATCGATGGTTTCATATAAAAGACTACCAATAAGACTCTGTGTAGAAGAAGTTCCCAAAAAATATTATGTTGACTTTACGAGAAAGACCTCTAAACATGCTCCAAATTGTAAAAATACGACTTTTTGGATTTTCAATCCCTTTTTTTCGGCTATCCCTGATATTTAGAAAAAAATAATACAATGATTTCACACAACAGGCTAGCTATTAGACTCTCTATTGATAAAAGTTTCACCGCCCTCCCTTCATTATAACCGAAGTTATCGTGCCCTAAAGAATCAACAAATTAGCATGCTTATCTCTGCTTACCCTAAGCAGAAAATGCTCATCTTTAAACTCAATCATAACATTGGCCTAGTGAACGTCTACACCAAGTTTGAACATTCTAGCTTAATTAGAAGGAGAGTAATTGTGTTCCAAAGTCCCGACCCTTCAAATTGCTTCTATTTTTCATTTTCAATTCAAAATGGTGACCATCACGTGACCGAAATCAAAATTCTATTCGCGACATTTTTTAGGCCTTCCTACAAGGATTCAGAAAATATAACTCCCGAGTCTGTAAGTAAAATAGCAAAAAAGCCTTATTGATTTTTCACTTTTAAATATGGCGGCACTTCCGGTTCGATCGACAAACTCCATATTTTGTGTACAAATCAGTAATTACTTATCTAGTATCCAAAAAAAAAATCAGGTCATTCTGACCTATATTTCGATGATTTTTTTGAAAATTTTGATCCTTAATTTCGTCAAGGGGAGATAATTTAGAAAATTTCTAATTATATTTTTGAAGTCACATCGGTAAGATCTACTTATATACCAAATTTCATGAAAATCGTACAACTATTAAAGAAGTTGTCAAATTGGTCTAAACTTCCGGTTCGAAATCACAGCGACGAATTTTCGAAATTCGAAAATGTGAAACTGCAGATGAAAATGATTTTTTTAAAGGTATTCAAAGAAAAAAGAATTTGTAAAATCGGTCAAAAAATAACAAAGTTACGACTATGCATTGTCATTTTTTTCGTTCGTAAAATTCGGTGATTTCGGATTCGAAAAACGTTTCGAAAATATATTTAATCAAGGTTCGCACCCCATTTTTTGGGGGGTAGGTCAAAATTTCAGAAAGATCCTATGGATAGATTCTGAGAAATCCGATTTGCAGAAAACACACAAAAAAAAAAAATAATAACTAGATCTGCTACTGTCCCATGCAGATATGAAAGCTTTCATATTCATCGTCACGTGTCATTGATTGTATCAAGTAACCTAAATAAAAGGATACGAAGAAAAAATTATTAAAATTGGTCAAAAACTCGCGAAGTTACAAGTCTAAATATAGTATGAAACATTGCACCCAGGCATAACAATAATCTGAAAACTAAAGGGAAATAACTGAAACTTGTATTACTGTAATGAGACGGATGAGAAAATGAAATGAAAATGGCGGGAAAAAAAAATTAAAAATGGCAGGTTGGACAGGCGACCTTACTCCTTGTCACGTACAACCGGGCATTCGAAAACACGCTAGTTTACTCAATGACAGGCGCGCGTGCTTACCATTCAGCCACTCAACCCCCCTTTGAAATCAGACACGTGCAATATGTCATATAGGAAGAATAAGAAGTCGCTCACAACAAAATGGTAAATTAATGAGTTTAGGTCAAAAGGTTGAGCTACTGTTTTAGAGTACTTAATAGTTTTAAAGAGACACGTTAAGGGTTGTTCATAGTTAAATGAAAGTTTAATTTTAAATAAGACCAATAAAATTAGGATTTAATAATGCCAGACTAATATTTCCAATATGTTTGGTTATAAGTAGGAAATCGTGACGACTTCTTAAGCATGTTTTAAACAAAGGATCATGTTTGTTTAAACAAGAATGGCACTCTGCAATAAAAAAAACTGGCCAAAGCAAGATTTCTATGCAGAAATTAAATAATTGCTAGAACCAGAAAAATATTTATCCACTATAATAAATAAGCAACATAGAGAAAATGAAATGAAATTGAATGGGGTTTAACGTCCGACTGTTCTGCTCCTAAAATGGGCTAATGAAGACGGGCATATGCCATAATGTGTGCAATGAGGGAAATTTTACCCGGGCAGCGGCGGTTACGGCCTACGAGGTTGGACAGGCAACCATACTCCTTGTCACGTACAACCAAAAAATCGAAACAACGGCAGTTGACTCAATGACAGACGTTATGATACAGAGCGCACGTGCTAACCATTCAGCCACGCAACCTCCCTAAAATCGGCAAATTGCTGACCTACAGCGAGAAACATTTCAACCGGGCCAAATTTTCTATTGTAACAGTTTAATTTGCACGGTACCTTTAGTTATCAACCGAATATTACAAAACTTTTAAAAATAAGCTCCCCCCTGACCAGCTTAAGCGTTCGCAATAAACGTTTGCCACTTAAAATCGGGAAATTGCTGACTTTAAAGTGAGAAACATTACAACCGGGCGAAATTTTCTGTTTTATGACTTTTACAGTACCTTTGATTACCAACCGATTATTTTCTGTTTTATCACTTTTACAGTACCTTTGATTACCAACCGATTATTACAAAACTTTAAAAATAAAAGAGAAAGAGAGAAATGCGGCCTAATGTCCATTCGACACAAACTAGGTCATTTCGGGACTAACATATGTTTTTTAATTTTATTTAAAAACTCCCCCTGCGCTTACAGGTCTTTAGCCGTTGGGAGGAAACCGAAGAACACGGAGAAAACCCACAAGGTTGGACATCATACTTCATGTCACGTGCAACCTGGAGATCGAAACGACGCCCGTTGACTCAATGACAGACGTTACGATACAGTGCGCACATGCTAACCATTCAGCCATTCAGCCTCCCTGAATTCAGAAAATTGCTGACTTATAGCAAGAAACATTTCAACCGGGCGAAATTTTCTGTTTTAACAGTTTAATGTGCACGGTACTTTAATTACCAACCGATTATTACAAAACTTTTGAAAATAAGCTCCAACTGACCAGCTTAATCGTATGCAATAAACGTTTTCGCCTGAATTGAAAGTTCGGAGAAAGTTCATCTCGATTTCCCGGCGTGGTTCCCCTTGTCAGTGAGGCAGAACGGAGGGCCTGACAAGCACAGCTGTCTAGTCATTCGGATGGGACGAAAAACCAAGGTCCCGTGTACACATTGGAGTGCACGTAAAATATCCCTAAGCAGTTGGAATTCGATACTGTTGAATAAGCTCTATACGATGACTAAATGTGTAGATTGTAGTCACCCACACTGCATGTTTCGCTTAACAATGAAAGGGTGCCGTTTTCAATGTTCGATCCTTTTGTTCTTCTACTCCTGATATGTTGGACTGTTGATCGATGGTTTCATATAAAAGACTACCAATAAGACTCTTTGTACAAGAAGTTCCCAAAAAATATTATGTTGACTTTACGAGAAAGACCTCTAAACATGCTCCAAATTGTAAAAATACGACTTTTTGGGTTTTCAATCTCTTTTTTTCGGCTATCCCTGATATTTAGAAAAAATAATACAATGATTTCACACAACAGGCTAGCTATTAGACTCTCTATTGACAAAAGTTTCACCGCCCTCCCTTCATTATAACCGAAGTTATCGTGCCCTAAAGAATCAACAAATTAGCTTGTTTATCTCTGCTTACCCTAAGCAGAAAATGCTCATCTTTGAACTCAATCATAACATTGACCTAGTGAACGTCTACACCAAGTTTGAACATTCTAGCTTAATTAGAAGGAGAGTAATTGTGTTCCAAAGTCCCGACCCTTCAAATTGCTTCTATTTTTCATTTTCAATTCAAAATGGTGACCATCACGTGACCGAAATCAAAATTCTATTCGCGACATTTTTTAGGCCTTCCTACAAGGATTCAGAAAATATAACTCCCGAGTCTGTAAGTAAAATAGCAAAAAAGCCTTATTGATTTTTCACTTTTAAATATGGCGGCACTTCCGGTTCGATCGACAAACTCCATATTTTGTGTACAAATCAGTAATTACTTATCTAGTATCCAAAAAAAAAATCAGGTCATTCTGACCTATATTTCGATGATTTTTTTGAAAATTTTGATCCTTAATTTCGTCAAGGGGAGATAATTTAGAAAATTTCTAATTATATTTTTGAAGTCACATCGGTAGGATCTACTTAGATACTAAATTTCATGAAAATCGTACAACTATTAAAGAAGTTGTCAAATTGGTCTAATCTTCCGGTTCGAAATCACAGCGACGAATTTTCGAAATTCGAAAATGTGAAACTGCAGATGAAAATGGTTTTTTTAAAGGTATTCAAAGAAAAAAGAATTAGTAAAATCGGTCAAAAAATAACAAAGTTACGACTATGCATTGTCATTTTTTTCGTTCGTAAAATTCGGTGATTTCGGATTCGTAAAACGTTTCGAAAATATATTTAATCAAGGTTCGCACCCCATTTTTGGGGGGGTAGGTCAAAATTTCAGAAAGATCCTATGGATAGATTCTGAGAAATCCGATTTGCAGAAAACACACAAAAAAAAAAATAATAATAATAATAACTTTAACAGAAACAATAAGCTTTCATATGTAATATGAAAGCTTAATAATTTTAGTAATCTCAATAGGCTTTCAGACGAAAGTCTGAAAGCCTAATAATTTTAGTAATCTCAATAGGCTTTCAGACGAAAGTCTGAAAGCCTATTTAAATTTTGCTTTATTAATAAGATTTGCATTCCTTCTTGTACATAAATGTGTGGGTACGGGATTTGTGGAGTTAGCCGAAAATACGGTGCCGAAAATATCATTGTCACCGTGCGAGACAGCTTCGCTATTTCTTTAAGAAAAAAAAAAAAGATTATCATATACGTTATCTTTTTAAAAATAACGAAGAAAAAATATCATGATAGCGCCTTTTCATAAAGTGATGTTATTACTTTAGAAGGACCCGTCGGATATGAATTTCTGCAATCCAATTGTGGCAATAGGGCTATGTATACATGGAAATTGCTTCTATTTTTTTGTTTTAGTTTTAGAGAACTTTTTGTATTCCAATTTTTAACACCTTTCCCTTATAATAAATCAATTTTCATTCTTTGGTTTATTATTTATGATGTTCACAAGGCTGTAATGTTGACTTCCTAAATGTTCAATATTCCCTGTTGCAATAAAATATATAGGATTATATTGATACGTTTATATCCAAGATTCATCTTCAGCTGGGCAGAGATTTTTATAGTATGTGTGCTTTAGAGCATAAGGTCTCTCATTGAGTTCAGTGATGTGGTTTCAATGCCTCAAGGAGAGTCGACTATCCAACTTTTTGGTTTTTCTTTGACTCCTAGTACAGTCGACTGTTTAACTTTTTCTTTGGCTCCTCCAACTGCTAAAAACTCTTATGAGCGGGCAAACTATTGAAATAAAATGTTTCTTACAATATTATCATATTCATTGTCTCGTTTAAGAGTTCTGGTTATAGCGGGGATTCTCCTGTAAAAGTAGCTCCAGTAGTAAGAGGCAGGGGAAGAGGCAGACCCCGTTCTAGGGGCAGGGGCCGAGGCAGAAGTATTTCTATAACCAGGGGAAGGGGAAGAGGCACACAAAGAGCAGCGGTTTTGGAGGAAGACAGACAAAGATTAGCTGGACAAATAGAAAATAGTAAGATTTATATATTTTATTTAACTATTAATTTTACAAATAATCTAGATTTTAAGGTGATAAAAATCAATTCCAGAGTAATTAAACAACATAACATTTTATTTACAGACAATCATAAATGCTGTTGATACAACAAGACTTCGAGAACTTGTCATAGCAATTGCAAAGATAGGCTGGCACTGCCAGGCAGGATACGCCCACATTTTCGAGAGATGGACAGAGAACAAGCAATACCGAAAGTGATTTTTCCTACATCTTTAAGTCCTGTATTTCATACTGTATTGGGAGCAGCCATTTAGTTGGTCAGTTCCAGTCTGATATTAATGAAACTCGAAACCGACAATGATTATGGTGTGACGGTACACAACCTAGAAATATGACTTTTCATCAAAATCGGATAAGAATTGTGACCTGTAGCGAGTCCACAACCATGATATACCATATTTTTACACTATTCGCGTACAAACGGCGACCATTTCGTCCGGCAATTTTGGTACGATTTTCACAAAATTAGAACTCAACCTTCCTCATCAAAATCGAATTAAAATTGTGACCTATACAGGGTCCACAACCATGATATATCATTTTTATAACAGTATTCGCGTACAAACGGCGGCCATTTTGTCTGTCAATTTTTGTCCGATTTTCCTGAAGTTCAAACTCAACCTTCCTTACAGTGTAACGGTGATATAATCAAACGTTTTTTTAAATTGGATAATAATTGTGACCTCCAGAGGGACCACAAGCTAAAGAAAGGGGGATTTTGCGTATAACCAGGGGCCATAATTCAGGAAGTTACGATCCGATATGCGCAAATATTGAAAAGAACCAATATCAACTCAACCTTGATATACCATTTTTTAACAGTATTCGCGTACAAACGGCGGCCATTTTGTATGGCAATTTTGGTCTGATTTTCCCCAAATTCGAACTCAACCTTCCTTACGGTGTAACGGTAATATAATCAAACGGTTTTTTTTAAATCGGATAATAATTGTGACCTCCAAGCTAAAAAAAAAGGCGATTTTGAGTATAATCAGGGGCCATAATTCAGGAAGTTACGATCCGATATGCGCAAATATCGAAAGGAAGCAAGATCTTTGGGTTATAACCATGAATTTCAAATTTCATTAAAATCGAATCAAAATTGTGACCTCCACAGGGTCCACAACCTTGATATACCATTTTTTAACAGTATTTGCGTACAAACGGCGGCCATTTTGTATGGCAATTTTCGTCCGATTTTCCCGAAATTCGAACTCAACTTTCTTAGGGTGTAACGGTGATATAATCAAACGGGTTTTTAAATCGGGTAATAATTGTGACCTCCAGAAGGACCACAGGCTAAAAAGGGTGATTTTTCGGACAATCGGGGGCCATAATTCAGGAAATTACATTCCGATTTCCCGAAATTCGAACTCAACCTTCCTTAGGGTGTGACGGTAATATAATCAAACGGTTTTTTAAATCGAATAATAATTGTGACCTCCAAGCTAAAAAAAAAGGCGATTTTGCGTATAATCAGGGGCCATAATTCAGGAAGTTACGATCCTATATGCGCAAATATCGAAAGGAAGCAAGATCTTTGGGTTATAACCATGAATTTCAAGTTTCATCAAAATCGAATCAAAATTGTGACCTCCACAGGGTCCACAACCTTGATATACCATTTTTTAACAGTATTCGCGTACAAACGGCGGCCATTTTGTATGGCAATTTTCGTCCGATTTTCCCGAAATTCGAACTCAACCTTCCTTAGGGTGTAACGGTGATATAATCAAACGGTTTTTTAAATCGAATAATAATTGTGACCTCCAGAGGGACCACAAGCTAAAAAGGATGATTTTTCGGACAATCAGGGGCCATAATTCAGGAAATTACATTCCGATAGCCGCAAATATCGAAAGGAACCAAGATCTTTGGGTTACAAACATGCATGTCAAGTTTCATAAAAATCGGTTCAAAATTGTGACCTCTATAGGGTCCACAAGCTAAAAACGTGATTTTTCGCACAATCAGGGGCCATAATCCATGAAGTTTTGATCCGATACATGCCAATATCGAAAGCAGCCGAGATCTTTTGGGGATAAACCTATATTTCAAGTTTCGTCAAAATCGGATAAGAATTGTGACCTGTAGAGAGTCCACAAACAAATTATGGACGGACGGACGGACGGACGTCCGGACGGACAGGGGCGACGACATAATACGTCCACATGAAAATGTGGGCGTATAAAAAGAGAACCAGCTCTTAGATTTGACCTGAGTCAGAGCGCGAATGCAAGCCCAGAAGATCCACAACCAGCACAAGATAGAGTTTCACCCGACTGGTGTGTTTGTAACCTAACCACTGTGGAGAGATGGAAGTGGATATAGAATACGTCTGCTGAGGATGCCAACCAGCTTTTTGTATTTCCACAAGAAGTTTAAAGCATTAAAATATAATATTAATAAATAAAAACAGTAACGCCAATGAAATCAAACAATTTTTACAATATGAAATATGTATAAACAAAAATATCTCATGTTAAAGATACATTATGTAAAATTTAGATAAACTCTTATTGCTATTATAGTCGAAGTTATGTAATGTTAAAAAATGAATAATTTCATTCAAATTACTCTATTGAAGATATTAGCCTTTGTTGATCGAAGCTAATGCTCGCTCCTCCATTTTTAAATTAAATGAAAATATGATTGAAACATTCTAGTCTATCAGAGATATCCTGTGCCATCGAGAGTTCATAATGGCCTAGATCAGTTATCTAATAATATCAATAGGCAGATTTAGCTCTAGCATAATGTATGTTTAAATATTATTGTAAATATCTCTTCTGCAGGAAATGGATCAGTTGATTTTGGATCAAAATGTTATAGCTATTTCCGATGGTTACTTCAGGGATATGATGGGTAGACATAATGAAAGAACGGTAAACTATAACAAAACCGCACGCTACACAGCATACATGTACAGAAACTTCACGTTATGGAGACATGGACGTTTTGGTTCAGGCATCAGAAGAGTTGTACCAAGCTGTGTAACTATGCGCATCAGACAAACGTTCCCAAGTGCAAGAGGACAATATACCCATTTTAGACACCAACCAAATCTCGATTTTTTATTGCACGAAGTTCTTTTGTTGGCAGAGGTGACACAACTGCAATGTTTCTTTTTATTTTTCTTGGATCATCATCCGAAAGTGGAAATATTTGAGGGATGGGACCCTGGTGATTCCTAATTCTATCCAAAATTCCACTAAGGATATTATCCATGTATTTGTATTCTTTTTCAACCTTTACAGGAACAGCACTCCAAGTACTTTTTCTTTTAGAATATAGCCTGTGAAACCTGTAAAATTTTAAATTTTGTAGTATATTGTTTTAATTTTGTAATCTATTGTATTAGCAATTAATGAATATATGAGAATAACATTTGTATTTTATTATGTCAAGAATGGGGAGAGAGAATAACATTTGTATTTTGTTATGCCAAGAATGGGGTGAGAGGGGGGAGGACGTTGCACACTTGACACAATTTAGGTCATTTCTTGACTAAAATTTAATAAGGTACTATTTTGTCAGGAGCAGCGGAAGGAAACTTTGTTGGGGGATGGGGGGAGTGGTAATCGACCCTACTCTGTATAAAGTCAGCTTTGTATCGAAACCACACAACTTGACTCAATAAACTGACTTTATCTAAATAGCACTTGTTAGATAGTCTAATTGTATATTCAACCACCACATAAGTTCCTACACCATAACAAGGCAAACTCACCTCGGATTCTCGGCCCTGTCAAGGGCTTGTCCTCTCTCTTTGTGTCGCTGGTAGTCTATAGCTGCCAAATAGTTTTTCTAGCCTTGTACATAGGGTAGCTACAACAATACAAGCCAGAATTTAAAGATATGGAACACCATCAAAATAAATTTGGGAGATTTATTCAGTCTACATACAAAATTAATGACATACCTATATGAAAAAACATCAAAATAAATTTTCATTTTTGGATTTATTCATTCCAACAATATACAATGACATACCTACATTTATATGAAAATTTTTTTGCAGCATACATTAAAATATGTTGGTGGAAGCTTTCTAGTTCCCCTGTATGTCTGAAATAAAATAATCCTAATTGTATTATAAGCCATAATTTGTCTCATTGAGTCATTGTAAAAACATTTTAAACTTCATTGCATCCAGGCTAATGAAGACGGGCAGTGCAAAAAGCCACATTTGGCCAAGACAGCGGCCCTATGACCTACTCTCATTTTGAATTTCGCTGTCAAGTATCCTTTATTTTTACATGTCAATGTGTACACTGACTGCAGACCTACACCAATTTGCCTATAATTAAAAAAAAATGATTGATATTCATCAGCACACATTCTACTGTATGTAATAAATTTTGAAAATTAACATCCATACACAGGAATTGTGTCTGCATTTGCAACAAATACATATAGATCTACAATGCATAAAATAAAGATCGCAATATCTTACGAAATTAGCATGAAGCATGGTTTACACTTACATTTGATAAACATATTTAGCTTTTGTAGAACTCTGCCCAGGGACAGATCTACCTTCCAGTTCTTTCTCTTTGTGTTGGTTCCTAAAATATATAAATGAATAAAAGTATATTTTACTTATCTTATATTTATGAAGCTCTGGAAAGTTGGGATATTTGTAACAACTAGGTGCGTTTAAAGAGTGTCAATTAGGTACAACCACGGGCCTTATATTATTTTAACCAGTTGATAGGCCTATACAAATAGCATACATGTAAATGTATATGGTAAAAGTGAAATGGTCAACATGGAATTGGAATCAAATAGCCCGAAAAGCATTGGCAATGTTTACTTTTTTTTTACGCCTACATCTAGACTGGTGGCCAGTCTTCTCCACACACCAAAAATTGGCCAGTCCTCTCAAAAAAAAAACAAAACGTAATCTCTAGAGACTGGGCAAATAGAGCTTCATTCTCATCTAGTAGGTCAATCTGCATTATGTAGGTCGTGTGACGTCGTGCACGTGATTACTGCATTTGCACTGGCAAACTGGTGTAGGTGCGAGATGTTTGTTGTGGATAACAGTTATTGTTATTTATTGATACTTTAACGATCTAAGAATTTTGTTGACCGACAATATCTGTCGAATGAACGGATACAACGTATGGGATGAGGTGAATGAACATAAATAATTACACACGACATCATTATAACAACTTAACGTAGCCAGTTCATGCGTATCGGGACGAAGCCGAATGGCGAATGGAAACAAAAACGTGACATCAGCCCGCAGACGGTTTCAGCATGACTGCTTTGCACTCCATTCGAGACGCATGATTCATGAAGGTAAATATCGAACTTAATTTATCTTAGACATTACATTTATAAATTCGTGTCACGTGACTCGGGGCTTGCTTGACAACTGTCAATCATTCCTAATAAGGAACAACGTAAAACAGGACAAGGAACGCCCATTTTATTGTGAAGCTCGCAAATTGTCCAGTCTCTGGTGCTGGTTACAGGTTTACTCAAATTTTTTTTTTTATACAAATGGAAACGAAAGTGTTGGTTTACTAAAAATTAATACTTTTATATAAATCGAAATGTAAAATAAATAGAAGAGACTGGGCCAGTCTAGCCTACATCTTGCAAAAAAAGAGAATCGTCAACATCATTAATTTTCAGTCAACATAAACTATAAACACTAAATGCTCTTTAGAAAATGAAAATTAATATAATTCAATAATTAGGTTTATATCCCAAACGAAACCTACAACCAACTTCAATAAAAGAAATCGAAAGCAAGTCAAAGTAGAAGATAACATGAAAACTTACCAACATTCAATCAGCATATAGACGCGACTTCCCGATCCCGTTTAAGATTGTATCTCTTTAATCGCTGTCCATTTACCATAAATGTCGAAGCCTACGTAAATTCTTGGATTATCTTCTGCCCATTTCTTTCTCTGCAGTTTAATCCCTGTATCTGTTGTGCGTTTTAGTCTTTCACCTCTTCCACGTCCACTCGCCATTACGCTTGTCAACAAGAGTGCACTACACATTGAGTGCTCCCTCTTGTCTTGACCTCATACAACCTGCGCGCGCATCCCTTCGCGTCACGCGTGTGGGAAACCACTATTGATCGGGTTGACGATTAAGGATACCCTGAGATTTTCGCCCAGTGCTTGGCCCATGGTTTTTTTTCAGGGGATTCATTATTTTTCTAGTAAGATTGGATGTTTCTTCTTTCCATCCATACCAAAATTGCCATACTTTTATTGGAAATAACCACTCGATAAATATTTTACTGGGAAAGAATCTTTAATTTGAATTGGCATAGAATATCGAGTCTATTGCAAGCTTTTTTTATGAATTTTAAATATATGATCTGCCCATGTTCCGTTCAGATTTAACGTCTGTCTCAGATGGCAGTGTGAGGAAGCCTTATCATTAATTTAATTTTCAAACATGAGATCAGGATGATAGTTTTTTTTACGAGGGAATATTAAGTTCTTAGTTTTGTTTGGGTCGAATGTTATTTGCCCATATTGATATTAACTTCAGATCACTATTGACTGAATTAGCAGTTTCTAATGGGTTACCATTTATAATTGCAAATTAGGACGAATCGTCAGCAAATAATCGTACGTTTGACATACATTCTCTTTGTATGGGTTATTGCAACGAGGTTATCAAAGTTACGAAGAAATATTTTACAATATAATATGAAGACAGTGGATGGGTTGTAAATAGCTTATGTCGAAAGTGCAATATATGAATACACAGACGACTAGACATATTTATAAATTTAACAACATTTTTTTATAATTACCTTGTAAAAAGAGAGCTTTTAATGAGGGTAGTCTGTTTAACTGTAAAGTAGCCATATCTTTGATATTATTATAACTAAAATATTCAAAACACATATAATATAGTGAATTTGGCTTTCACAGCAAGGATTGAAGAGTAAATACAACATAAACCAAAATTAACACATTTACCAATGAGGCTGAAGAGGGGTAATTAATGGCACTGAAAAAGGGACTCCAGCCAGAGAGTTGTTTTGAAGGCACCATTAAAAAAGCTATTGTGTTTCAAACAATCAACTGCTTGTATGCTAATAAAAATTTGCATTGACAATGTTTGCAAGAGATGGGGAAAAAACAAGTTAAAACAAGCAATTACCATGCAAGATACACCCATATTGGCAAGAACAAGCTCAAACTAGACCTGCATGCAGGAATGACGGGTTTCACTGGTGCCACGTTACCCGTAAACATGTCACTTCCGGTGCCAAGTTACCCTTGAACATATGTCACTTCCGGTACCAGCGAAACCACTAAACAGGTTTCCAAATTAACATTGCACACAAATAAAATGGACGCAGAATCAACAAAATCCAGCAATATCAATTCATTTTATACATTTGTTACTTGCAAATGATCTTGACAAAATTAAATTACTCCCGGTGTTAATGCAAATGTTCAATTAGTCTTATGAAATCAGAAATTGCATACGATATCATATAGTGAAAATTTTATGTAAATCGAATAATAATTCCCACTTTTAAAGACCAAAAAACTTGAAAAGTGACTTGTAGAAAATCGGCTATTTCTCTGCAACCGTACAAGTTAGAAACCATTTTGTGGTATCTGTATGATCGTATGGCTTCATTCTATTTGTTGATTGGCATAAAATACCATAATTTGAAAAAAATTTCAAAACAGACTCATTTGAATAAAATATCTGTTTTGGAGGCTAAAAATACAGTTTTTGCCAAAATGACGTTACTTCCGGTGATAATGAAAATCTTAAATTACTTGTATGAAATCCCAAATGGCATTAGGTATAACATGGTGTGACGTTTATGAAAATCGAATAATAATTGACCCTTTTATGGCCCCGAAACCTTCAAAAGTGACTTGTAGAAAACCGTCTATTTCTCGGCAACCGAACAAGTTAGAAACCATTTTATGATATCTATATGACCATATGAGTTTTGTTTATATGTGAATTTAAACCAAAAGTTAAAATTATTAATACATATTAAGTTATTCTTGGTTGAATAAAACATTGATTTAAAAAGTTTAAAATGCATTTTTTGACCAAATGATGTCACTTCCGGTGTCAATTTTAAATTGCAATCAACTTGATATGACGCTACGTGCTTTTTGAATCAAATGATGTCACTTTTATAAAAATCCAATCATAATTGACTATTTTACAGGCAAAATAACGAAAACAGTGACTTGTACAGAACTGAGCATTTCTTGGTAACTGCTTATATTACAAACGAATTTTAACATACATTTTCTTCGTATGGATTATAGCTACAAGTTTATAAAAGTTACGAAGAAATATTTTAAAATCTGAAAAGCCTGAATAGGTTGTAAATAGGCCAATTTTACACCCTTTTTAGCCTCTTAATCGAATTTGCTCGAAAATGAAATCGAAATTAAAAAAACTGCTTCCTACATTTTTTGCGCCTTGAAAGGGCACACTCTTTGAGTCAAATAATTTTTCCAAAAAATAATATTTGTTTTCGAAGAAGGAAAATAACTGTCAAAATTGAAGTTTTTGGTAAAATTATGCCACTTCCGGTGCCGACAGATAACACTTTCGGTAATAAAAAAAAATGACAATTGATACAACGAAGCATATGAACTTTGTTTTATACAAATCGAACAATAAAAAATTAATCTAGGACTGAAAAACTGAATTAGCCAATGGCGGCCAAGGAAAATTACTGAGACAAATTTTTTTAACATTTTTGCACTAGTCAGATGACTCTTTAATTCTGTGCACAATACGACTAAAAAATATTCATAAATAAAAAAGTTTTTTGTAAAATTTTAAATTTTCGAAATTTGGCGCCTAATATGATTTAAACAATATTTTATTACTTGTAAAGTACAGTAGGTTAATATACAGAGAATACAAGGATGCGATAACAAGCTAAGCTTATAAACACCGCTTCCTTAAGGGATAGTGTAAGACTATGTAAAGTACGTGGTTGGTATATACAAGGTGAGTCATCAATACTGAAAACATATCATAACTGAGAGATAGAGTTACTAGTTAAAATAAACATTTGATTTGATTAGATTAGCAAAAGGCAATATAGGGTTTGAAAAGTTTGGTAGGCTAACGTTTAGGGTTCAAGTTTAAGATATAAGTACAACTAGTTTGTTTTATACTTTATCAATGCAAGATATTGAGAGGTATTGGCTTATTCTGTGAGTTCCAAGGACTAGATTGAATTTAGATCTATGATAAACATAGATACATATTTATTTACCAAGGTAGATAAGAATAAAACTGATGATCATCATCAGAGTACTGAAGAATTATTTGCTTTTATCATTTTAAAAGTGTACGTTTTTTTTGTTTTTTTTCTATTATCAATGGGACTTAAAACGTTTAGTAGCTATTATATATGATTGTACTGTTTGAAAGATATTAGTAGAAATTGGAATATCATTGTTTAATCCGAAAGGTAATGTATAAGATGTTTTGTATCTTGCATCTAATAGGTCAATCGTACTTGATCTTTGAGATTTATAGTGGGGGCAATAAAAGAAGAAGTGATCGACATTTTCAAAAGAGTTGCCACAGCTGCAAGTTGGGTCATCACTAATATGCATTAATAATTTATGATAATTACGGTCACTTTTTCCGTTGCGGAGTTTGCAATGAATTATTTGGAGATTTCTATTACCAAGATAATATAAGTCGTTACATTTTGTACTGTATTTTGTTTTTAGTTTTGACCTAAAGATAGAAAGCGTTGGCGAATTTTTTATTTCAGGTTCTAGTTTATTCCAGAGTTGGATCGTTGAAGGTAAAAAAGATCTTTGATATAGGTTTGTTCTACATCTAACACCAATAAAGGAGTTTGAGTTGCGAAGATGGTAGGGTTGGTCAATTGAAACTTGTGGTGGTTTTAAATCATTAAGAGCTTTAGGGGCTTCATTTCTAATAATTTTGTAAAAGTTATTCAGCTTATGCTGAGTGCGACGTAATTGTAGTGAACAGATTCCTGTTTCGCTATACAGAATCGCATGTGACGTGCCTCTTGGAAGACCAGTAATTGATCGCAAGGCGTCAAGGTGCAGATATTCAAGTTTACTAGCTTGTTCTGATGTGCAATTATCCCAAATAATGTCAGCGTAGTCAAATACTGAAAGGATAAAAGATTTATAAATAATTTCTAGGGTTTTGCGATTTAGTCTGTATTTAAGAGAGCGAAGGCAATTAATCATCTTACTAGTTTTGGAGATGACATAATCTATATGTGCATCCCAAGTTCCTCTAGGATTAAAAATGACACCAAGGTGTTTATGTGTTTCAGAATCTAAAATCGTTGTGCTATTAAAGACAAGGTTAAAACATGTCGGATTTTTTTTCCTGGAAAATGTTAAGCTGATTGTCTTTGCCGGATTAAAAAGTACCTTCCATTTTGCCTATCTAAGTCATTATTTAAGATATTTTGTGTAGTTTTAGGAGTGTCAATAATCATAAAGAGGGAGGTATCATCCGCAAATAATCGAACGTTACTTTCTAGGTCAGTGATAATATCGTTAATAAAAATTAAAAACAAAAGGGGTCCTAAAATTGAACCCTGTGGAACGCCAGAAATAATATCTTTTTCAGTGGAAGTGCTACCACCAACAATGACTCTCTGTTGTCGATCAGACAGATAATTCTCTAAAAGTTCAAGAACGTTTCCACGAATTCCAATATCTTCGAAGATTTGCCGAAAATCAAAAATCGAAAGTAGCGTAGCTATGTGCCCTGTCTCCGGCTATGCCAAAATGTATCGAAAGTTAAAATTCAATGATTATTGTAAAAATTACTGCAATATTTTAAAAAAACGATAATTTGGTGATTTCGGACATTTCGCATTGTCGCAGAACGTTCAAAATAGCTTTATCCTCTAAGTCACACCCACTTTCCCAGTAAAACCGAAGAAATCATAACGATGCGACACGTAGTTGCTGAGATCTATTCAAATTGGAATCTGAATAATAATAATAAGAATAACTAGACCTGCATGCAGGAATGACGGGTTTCACTGGTGCCACGTTACCTTTGAACTTGTTTCACTTTCGGTGCCACGTTACCCTTTAACATATGTCACTTCCGGTACCAAAGAAACCAATAAACTGGTTTCCACATAAGCATTGCAAACATTAAATAAAATGGACAGAGAATCAACCAAACCCAGCAATATCAATTCATTTTATACATTTGTTGCATGTAAGTGTACAGTACTTCCGGTGATAATGAAAATGTTCAATTACTTTTATGAAATCAGAAATGGCAAAAGGCATCACATGGTGAAAATTTTATGCAAATCGAATAATGTATGCCATTTTTATAGACCCAAAACCATGAAAAGTGACGTGTAGAAAATCGGCTATTTCTCGGCAACCGTACAAGTTACAAACGATTTTGTGGCATCTGTATGATCGTATTGGTCCATTCTATTTGTTGGTTGGCATCAAATGTCATAATTTTAAAAAACATTACAAATCAGACTCATTTGAATAAAATATCTTTTTTGAAGGCTAAAAAAACAGTTTTTGCCAAAACGACATTACTTTCGGTGACACTAAAAACGTTAAATTAGTTTTATAACATCCTCTATGACATTGGGCTTTAAAGGGTGAAAATCTTATGAAAATCGAATAATAATTGACACTTTTATGGGCCAAAAACCTACAAAAGTGACTTTTAGAAAACCGCCTGTATCTCGGCAATCGAACAAGTTAGAAGCAATTTTATGATATCTATATGACCGTATGAGTTTTGTTAGTATGTTAATTTAAACCAAAAGTTAATATTCTTATTACATATTAAATAATTCTTGGTTGAAAAAAATATCGATTTAAAAGTTAAAAATGCAGTTTTTTACCAAATGGTGTCACCTCCGGTGTCAATTTTAAATTATAATCAACTTGATATGACGCATTCTTGCTTTTTGAATCAAATGATGTCACTTTTGTGAATATCCATTAATAATTGACTATTTTACAAGCAAAATTACGAAAACAGTGACTTATGCAAAACCTCCCTTTTCTCGGCAACTGCTTATATTACAAACTAATTTTCACATACATTCTCTTCGTATGGATTATAGCTACAAGTTTATAAAAGTTATGTAAAAATATTTTAAAATCTGAAAAGCCTGAATGGGTTGTAAATAGGTCAATTTTACGCCTTTTTTTCACCTCTTAATCCAATTTGCTAGAAAATGAAATAGAAATTAAAAAAACTGCTTCCGCCATTTTTTGCGCCTTGAAAGGACACACTCTTTGAGTCATATAATTTTTCAAAAAAATAATATTTGTTTATGAAGATCGTAAATAACTGTCAAAATTGTAGTTTTTGTAAAATTATGCCACTTCCGGTGCCGACAGATAACACTATCGGTAACAAAAAAACATAACGCTAACGCTACAATATACGTCCACATTCCTACTTTGATTGATATGGTACTTTGTCAAGAAGGCTAGGCTTTTGGTTTGTTTAGCGTTGAGGGTCGTGCACCAACATTAATAGTTGCCGTCCTTAGAGTATAAGGAATAACTATACCAAGATAATCCATTCAGAATTGTGCCTTCCTAACACTAAAGGCAAAAAGTGGGCGTGGCTCTGCCCCTAGGGGTCGGGATATTCGTCAAAATCAATAGTGGACGCCCCCAGGCTATAAGGAATACATAAACCAAATGGGTGTTGCTGTCCCATGGGGGTCGGGCATGCACCCAAAACAAAAGGGGTCATCCTTAGGGTATAAGGAATAAGTATTTTAAGTTTCAAGATGACCGATTAAGAATTGTGGCCTGTAGGCGACACACAAAAAGAAAATTGGCGTGATTCTGCCCCTGGGGGTTGGGCATGCACCCCAAATGATAGAAATGTTCCTTAGGGTACAAAGCATAATCATTCAAAGTTTCAAGATGATACGTTAAGAAATGTGGCTTGTAGACGACAAACAAATAAATACAAGGAATGGGCGTGGCTCTGCCATTGGGGGTCGGGCATGCACCAAAAAACAATACGGATCATCCTTAGGGTAAGTATACAAAGTTTTAAGAAAATACAGTTAGAATTGCGGCTTCTAGGCGACACAGAGACACACAAAAAGAAAATGGGCGTGGCTCTGCCCCTGGGGGGTTGGGCATGCACCCCAAACGATAGGGATCATCCTTAGAGTATAAAGAGTAAGTATACAAAGTTTTAAAGAAAATCCAATAAGAATTGCGGCCTGTAGGCGACACAAAGACACACGATAAGAAAATGGGTGTGGCTCTGCCCCAGGGGGTTGGACATGCACCCCAAATGATAGGGATGTTCCTTAAGGTACAAAGAATGTGTATGCTAAGTTTCAAAATTATAAGTTAAGAAATGTGGCCTGTAGACGACAAACAAATACATACTAGAAATGGGCGTGGCTCTGTCCCTGGGGTTTGGGCATGCACCAAAAACAATAGAGATCTTCCTTAGGGTATAAGGAATACGTATACCATGTTTAAAGAAAATCCAGTAAGAATTGCGCCCTGTAGGCGACACAAAGACACACGAAAAGAAAATGGGCGTGGCTCTGCCCCTGGGGGTGGGGCATACACCCCAAATGATAGGGATGTTCCTTAGGGTACAAAGAATGTGTATGCTAAGTTTCAAAATTATAAGTTAAGAAATATGGCCTGTAGACGACAAACAAACAAATACTAGAAATGGGCGTGGCTCGGCCCCTGGGGGTCGGGCATGCCCCAAAAACAATAGGGATCTTCCTTGGGGTATAAGGAATAAGTATACCAAGTTTGAAGAAAATCCATGAAGAATTGCGGCTTGTGGTATCTGTATGATCGTATGGGTTCATTCTATTTGTTGATTGGCATCAAATACCATAATTTGAAAAAGATTTCAAAACAGACTTATTTGAATAAAATATCTGTTTTGAAGGCTAAAAATTCAGTTTTTGCCAAAATGACGTTACTTCCGGTGATAATGAAAATCTTAAATTACTTGTATGAAATCACAAATGGCATTAGGTATAACATGGTGTAACGTTTATGAAAATCGAATAATAATTGACACTTTTATGGCCCCGAAACCTTCAAAAGTGACCTGTAGAAAACCGTCTATTTCTCGGCAACCGAACAAGTTAGAAACAATTTTATGATATCTATATGACCATATGAGTTGTATTTATATGTGAATTTAAACCAAAAGTTAAAATTATTAATACATATTAAGTTATTCATGGTTGAATAAAACATTGATTTAAAAAGTTTAAAATGCAGTTTTTGACCAAATGACGTCACTTCCGGTGTCAATCTTAAATTGTAATCAACTTGATATGACGCTACATGCTTTTATAAAATCCAATAATAATTGACTATTTTACAGGCAAAATAACGAAAACAGTGACTTGTACAGAACTGCCCATTTCTTGGTAACTGCTTATATTACAAACGAATTTTAACATACATTTTCTTCGTATGGATTATAGCTACAAGTTTATAAAAGTTACGAAGAAATATTTTAAAATCTGAAAAGCTTGAATAGGTTGTAAATAGGTCAATTTTACACCATTTTTAGCCTCTTAATCGAATTTGCTCGAAAATGAAATCGAAATTAAAAAAACTGCTTCCTACATTTTTTCCGCCTTGTAAGGGCACACTCTTTGAGTCATATAATTTTTCAAAAAAATAATATTTGTTTTCGAAATAGGAAAATAACTGTCAAAATTGTAGTTTTTGGTATAATTACGCCACTTCCGGTGCCGACAGATAACATTATCGGTAATAAAAAAAAATGACAATTGATACAACGAAACATATGAACTTTGTTTTATACAAATCGAACAATAAAAAATTAATCTAGGATTGAAAAACTGAATTAGCCAATGGCGGCCAAGGAAAATTACTGAGACAAAATTTTTTAACATTTTTGCACTAGTCAGATGACTCTTTAATTCTGTGCACAATACGACTAAAAAATATTCATAAATAAAAAAAAGTTTTTTGTAAAATTTTAAATTTTCTAAATTTGGCGCCTTATATCTTCGAAGATTTGCCGAAAATCAAAAGTCGAAAGTAGCGTAGCTATGTGCCCTGTCTCAGACTATGCCAAAATGTATCGAAAGTTAAAATCCAATGATTATTGTTAAGATTACTGCAATATTTTAAAAAACGATAAGTTCGGTGATTTCGGACATTTCGCATTGTCGTAGAACGTTCAAAATAGATTTATCCTCTAAGTCACACCCACTTTCCCAGTAAAACCGAAGAAATCGTAACGATGCGACACGTAGTTGCTGAGATCTATTCAAATTGGAATCTGAATAATAATAATAATAATAAGAATAATAATTTTAACAAAAACAATAGTGTTTCACACAAGCTACGCAGTGTGAAACCCTAATAATTTTAACAAAAACAATAGTGTTTCACACAAGCTACGCAGTGTGAAACCCTAAAAAGATGCAATTTTTCGTACACTCAGGGTCCATAATCCAGTAAGTTACAGTCTGACATAATCCAGTCTGATGCAGTCCAAATAAAACAAGATGACTAGTCATCAAACATCCCTCGCCCTTTGCAATTGTTTGGAAGAAATAAGAAAAATAACTTCTTTATGCAACTGGTGATCAATATAAAAATACGTGTATATCATATTTAGCAAACAGTTTCACTTGTCCTTATATGTGACCGGGTATATCAAATTGAGTCGGAATACGCAAAATCTAATTTTGGACTGGAGACAAAATCAGTGAAAATATTGATTTTGATCGAAATTGAGATTTTCACAAAAGTGAGTCTATAAATATAATATTTATCGTCACAAAAGATCAAAATAGCAATAAAAGATTTTAGAACACCTTTATTTGTAAGAGTACCGTATTCTTAAATCTGTCCTATTTCTCGACTAAATTAGCTATTATCTTCGCTCGCAGTGAGACGACCTGTCATTACCCATGCATATTGGCATCGCTGATCAAAATATTGTGGATGAATTGATTTTGAATGGATACAATCGAGTTTCAAATCCCCTAAAAAATATAAACATACTCAGCTTGTTGCTATGATGTCTACACAACTCGTTTGCTGATTGGCCCTGACACCGCGTGCAAAGCATTTTGGTTACTTCGTTGACTCAAGCTGGCAATAATGTTTTGGGGTACCTACATGCGATTCACTTTGATAAGTGGCCGAAAAATAACTTCTGGTCGATAGATTGCCGTTGAGTATTAATCAAAACCACGTGCCTGATTATGTAAATAAATCGACAAGCAGGTGTGTGTCATTGAGTAATACTAATTCACTGTCATGGGGTCAATGCTGTCGACGACTCATTATTTACTCTGAATAATTAATCCAAGTGGTGATTATTTGTTAACTCATATCATCTTTCAAAAATATAAATAAATGGAAATATACACAATGGTCATAATTTTCTTTTTCGAATTCTGTTTATTGTCGCTTCTTCATAAATACAGCATGCAAAGTAAGGAATGCATCTTGGATATTATTGAGTCGAAAAAAAGAGAACGACCAACAAGGCGAAATGAGACAATTCTCGAGTTTTTCATTGTTTAATTACACCAAAACCAAAATACACGAAAGTGAACGTAAGTATTTCGTGACTATGAAATTGACATTTTTATAGGGACTCATATTTTGATAACGTTACGGTATCTGAAAATACTATAGACGTATCGTACACCCAAAATCTTATATTAATTCACGTGTTAAATGAACACGCGTACAACTGTGACAGTTTCTTTGAAGATTATACAATCAACAATCTTAATCTCCTCACCACTAGCTGACATTACGGTGCTAATTAATTGATGAGATTAAGTTAATTTCACAAAGTTATAATATACAAAACAGACTACTAATGTATAGATTGTTCTTCAGTATAACATTATCATGTGTTGTGGATGTTTCGTTAAGAAAGGAGTGTATTTACTACGATTTTCAGAGATCCCCCCACTATGCCAGTTTTTAATCCCCGAACAGTGAATGATTATCAGATTATAATTAACACCTTAATCAAGTTGGCCAGTTTCATGGTGTAGAGAACTGTGTTCAGCAAATTAATGGTGTAGCATGTGAACTGTGAGCTCTTTTCAGAGGATACTATATATAGATATATATGGAACCACTGCTGGTGCCTCTGTGAAGCCCAGAAAAAGGAAAAACCAGTGGTTGGGAGAAAGACTGGTAACTGAAAAGTAGCGCCTCCATGAAAGGCACTACACTGTCATCCAGTACGGGGATGCAGGCCCGTAGATAGGGGGGGGGGGCAAAGGGGGCAGGAAAATTTCGGCGCCCTTTACCCATTGGGGTAAAATCAGCTCCGCAATGGGCCTCAAATGACGCAATACGAGACCAACGACCAACGTCTCCATAATAGTATGGGCGCCACATAAAGTCGAGTGACATTGGTGATATTGGGGGTCCACGAGGTCATGAGCGCTCATATTGCCGAGATCACGGCTGACTATAATATAATGCTAGTGAGATTGGTTAGACTCACGAATGAATTGGGTGCCCAAAAGGGCGTGACAATTTTCTAAATTCAAACGGCATGTTTTGTGGGGTGCCTCATCCCAGACGGACGCGCATAATACCGAGATCATGGGAACCTATAATATAATGCTTGTGAGATTTGTTAGCCACACATGAATCAAATTGGGCGCCCAAAACGGCTTGATAATCTTCAAAATTCAAACGATATCATTTGTGGGGTGCCCCATGATATAATGCTAGTGAGATTAGTTAGGCGCCCCTGAATGAATTGGACGCCCAAAACGGCTTGATGTGTGGGATTCCTTATCCCGTAGAGGCGCCCATCATAACATGAATGGTGGGGCGTATTAAAATGTTGGGCCGCAAATAGTACATAATGCTTACCCAGATTTGTTGGGCACCCACCACTTGTTCAATGGGGCTTCAAAAATGGCATGATTTGTGGGGTGCCTCATTCCAGGGACGTGGAATATAAACAATTGGTTGGAATTCGATTCGGCCATCTAAGTTAGGCTATATCAGACCACCTACTTTGTCTGGGACTGGAATAACAAGAAAACGCGTTTGAGGTCGTCGAATTTTTCCACTACACATCTGCAAGGCTAACCCGAATCCCCATAGCCTTTGGATAGCACTCTATAAACCCTCCCGCGGTGTAGGTATATCGGCACCCCCAGAAGCCCTATCGGCGCCCCGGAAGCCTTTGCCCCCTAATAATTTTGGGCTAGCTACGGGCCTGGGAGGCTTGTAAAAATTAATTTTAGAATTATTGAAAATGTATATTTTATAGGAAAATGTTTAAAGGAAATGTTTAAATGATAACTTGTACATTCTATGCTGAAATGATAGAAATGTATTAAAAAAAGGTGGATGTGAAATGGAATAAAGTATTGAATTTAACTGTCTATTAAAGTTACATTATGGGATATTTTTATAAAAAGTTAGCCATTCTTGCTATAACAGTTCAAAAATAGATGATGAAACAAGAATATAATTATTGAAAATTTGGCGCTATTGCACTTTCGCACCTCTACAAGTTCCCGTGGTCAGGGGGTGTTCCGGAGGACTAGTGATGACCCCACACCAAATTTCAGTCGAATCGATCAATAACTTGTCATTTTACCGACCTTTTACGTTCAGCTCCACAGATAGTCTTATTTGGTCGACGCCATTTTCTTTGTTTAACATTTTAGGTTTAGGTCTAAGGAAAGTAACGCCTGTTTAACATATTAGGGATAAGACAGGTAATTCTCTACAGTTTTACTTTAGCGAAAATCGATATTTCTTGGCCTATAACATTTTTCCAGTAACATTCCTATGATCTTAATGCTTTTAAACACAAAGGCTCCGGCATGTCACAGTCATCTAATAAAAATATCGTGGCCTGTTCCAATTTTTTCCCGCCTGTGGAGGTCACATCCACCTTTCACATTGACCACACCCATTGACTTCCTTTCCGACACGGACCCTTAGTGTTTGATCGTTTTCTAACCAAGCGGTGTGCGACAGGACCAAGGTCAAGGTCGGTGGTTCAAGCCAAGATTGTGGCCTTTGAAAAAGGTTACTGGGTAAAGGTCGTAAGTCAAGGTCAAATGTCCAAAAACTGACATTGAAAAGTTTCAGTTCAGTTTACTGTAACACGACCATGACCCACAGCTTTGACTTAATTACCTTTTTTGAAGGTCATCGTCTCTGCTTTCACCTCGAACAATGAACTTGATAATACAGCGAGAAATAGGGTCATGGCAAGCATAAACGAAAAGACCCCGAGATCGACGAGAAGTTTGGACTCAAGCTCAAAGTCAAGGTCACGGATGGTTAGCCTTGACTAGTGCAAGTCACCACGACCGTCTATATTGACCACGCCCATTGACTTCCTTTTCGTCACGGACCCCCTGCGTTTGACGTTTTCTGATCAAGCGGTGTCAAGGTCGGTGGTTCAAGCCAAGATTGTGGCCTTTGAAAAAGGTTGCTGGGTAAAGGTCGTAAATCAAGGTCAAATGTTCAAAAACTGACATTGAAAAGTTTCAGTTCAGTTTACTGTAACACGACCTTGACCCACAGCTTTGACCTAATTACCTTTTTTAAAGGTCATCGTCTCTGCTTTCACCTCGAACAATGAACTTGATAATACAGCGAGAAATAGGGCAGTGTGTGACAGGACCAAGGTCAAGGTCAAGGTCCAAGTCCAGATTTGAACTTCAAAATATAGTATTTGGTGAAGGTCGTGCCCCAAGGTCAAGTGACCAAAAACTGACTTTGAAAAGTTTCAGTTCAGTTTTCTGTAGCACGACCTTGACCCACGACTTTGACCCTGTTACTTTTTTTGAAGGACATGGTCCCTTCTTTCACCTCGAATATTGAATTGGATAATACAGCAAGAAGTATGGGGCAGCAAGCATAAACGCAAAGGCCCCGAGCTCGATGGAAAATTTAAAGTCAGGGTCAGCATCAAGGTCACAACGTTATTCACACTTAAACGACAATCCAAATGGTCAATGCAAAATAGCCATTTACAGAAAATGGTGGCTTAGCGCAAAAATTAAAATATACCAAGCCTATTGTGATTACTAAAATTATTATTTATTATTAAGCTTTCATATTACATATGAAAGCTTATTGTTTCTGTTAAGATTATTATTATTTTTTTTTTTGTGTTTTATCCACAAATCGGATTTCTCAGAATCTAACCACAGTATCTTTATGAAACTTTTACCTACCCCCCCAAAAATGGGTGGTAGCTGTTGATTAAATATATTTTCAAAACGTTTTACGAATCCGAAATTTACGAACGACAAAATGGACATTGCATAGTCGTAACTTTATTGTTTTTTGACCGATTTTACTAAATCTTTTTTCTTTGAATACCTTGAAAAAAATCATTTTCATCAGCAGTTTCACATTTTCGAATTTCGAAAATTCGTCGCTGTGATTTCGAACCGGAAGTTTAGACCAATTTGACAACTTCTTTAATAGTTGTGCGATTTTCATTCAATTTAGTATATAAGTAGATCCTACCAATGTGACTTCAAAAATATAATTAGAAATTTTCTAAATTATCTCCCCTTGGTGAAATTAACGATCAAAATTTTCAAAAAAATCGGCGAAATATAGGTCAGAATGACCTAAATTTTTTTTTTGATACTAGACAAGGAATTACTGATTCGTACACAAAATATGGAGTTTGTCGATCGAACCGGAAGTGCCACCATCTTTAAACGTGAAAAATCACTAAGGCTTTTTTGCTATCTTACTTACAGACACGGGAGTTATATTTTCTGAATCCTTGAAGGATGGCCCAAAAATCAAAGGGAGCAGAATTTTGATTTCGGTCATGTGATGGTCACAATTTTGAATTGAATATGAAAAATAGAAGCAATTTGAAAGGCCCGGACTTCGGAACACAATAACTCTCCTTCTAATTAAGCTAGAATGTTCAAACTTGGTGTAGATGTTCACTAGGTCAATGTTATGATTGAGTTCAAAGATGAGCATTTTCTGCTTAGGGTAAGCCGAGATAAGCATGCTGATTTGTTGATTCTTTAGGGCACGATAACTTCGGTTATAATGAAGGGAGTGCGGTGAAACTTTTGTCAATAGAGAGTCTAATGGGTAGCCTGTTGTGTGAAATGATTGTATCATTTTTTTTAAATATCAGGGATAGCCGAAATAAAGAGATTGAAAATCCAAAAAGTCGTATTTTTACAATTTGGAGCATGTTTAGAGGTCTTTCTCGTAAAGTCAACATACTATTTTTTGGGAACTTCTTCTACAAAGAGTCTTATTGGTAGTCTTTTATATGAAACCATCGATCAACAGTCCAACATATCAGGAGTAGAAGAACAAAAGGATCGAACACTGAAAACGGCACCCTTTCATTGTTGAGCGAAACATGAAGTGTGGGTGACTACAATCTACGCATTTAGTCATCGTATAGAGCTTATTCAACAGTATCGAATTCCAACCGCTTAGGGATATTTTACGTGCACTCCAATGTGTACACGGGACCTTGGTTTTTCGTCCCATCCGAAGGACTAGTTTTTATTATTATTATTTTTTTTTTTGTGTATTTTCTGCAAATCGGATTTCTCAGAATCTAACCATAGGATCTTTCTGAAACTTTGACCTACCCCCCCAAAAATGGGGTGCGAACCTTGATTAAATATATTTTCAAAACGTTTTTCGAATCCGAAATCACCGAATTTTACGAACGAATGCTTTTGACCTACAATGCTGTAACTTTGTGACTATTTGACCTATTTAATTAATTCTTTTTTCTATGAGTACTTTGAGACATTTACTTCAAATCTGCAATTTCGGATTTTCGAATTTCGAAAATTCGTCGCTCTGATTTCGAACCGGAAGTTTAGACCAACTCGACAACTTCTTTAGTAGTTGTACGATTTTCATGAAATTTAATATGTAAGTAAACCTTAATGATGCGACTTGAAAAAATACTTTAGAAATTTTCTAAATTATCTCCCCTTGGAGAAATTGAGGATCGAAATTTTCAAAAAAATCGACGAAATATAGGTCAAATCATCTTGAATTTGTTTTTTAGGTACTAGCTACGAAACCACTGATTCGTACACAAAAAATGGAGTTTGTAGCTCAATCCGGAAGTGCCACCATCTTGAAATGTAAAAACCTCAAACGCCATTTTGCTATTTTACATACAGACACGGGGGTTATATTTTCTGAATCCTTGAAGGGATGGCTATAAAATGTTGGCAGTAGAATTTTGATTTAAGTCAATGGATAGTCACCATATTGAATTGAATATCAGAAATAGTGAAAAATGGACATTAACGGGCATGTAAATTATCAGAACAGACCGTAGTTTGTTGAATTCGTTTCTTATCTTTGAAATTAATACATTTGGGGATAGCCTGGCTCATTGTCGAATTTTTGGTATTTGCAAATTTCAAAATTTCAAATTTCGCCTTTGATGTTTTCCGTGCCGACAAATTTGTTTTCGCGTGAATAACTCCGATTAACAGCTTGAAAATAATCAAATGGATCGCAGTTTCGCGATTTCGTCTCAAATCTGGGAAATCAATACATTTCTGGTTAGCCTCCTTTGAGAAATGGGTGGTGGCCTTGGAATCAATATATTTTCAAAACGTTTTGCGAATCCAAAATCACCGAAAACAACTGATGAAAAAATTGACCTTGACAGCTGTGTTACTTCGTGATTTTGTGATCTATTTTACTATTCTGGTTAGCCTCCTTTCAAAAATGGGTGGTGGCCTTGGAATCAATATATTTTCAAAACGTTTTGCGAATCCAAAATCACCGTAAATAACTGATGAAAAAATTGAGCTTTGTTGGAAACTATATAGAAAAATAAAAGGAAACATCAACAATATATAGGTCTTGCACACATAGGCTTAGAACTTTGCAGCCAGTCCTCATATTAATTGAAATTGAATAGGTTTGATTTGATATAATTATTTGTTTTCTATTTTAAAACTATCTAAAAAAAATATTTGTAATCATTTATGTTATTGATTTAGATTAATACTGTTTATATTGTGTACATTTTAACACCTTCATCGATTAATAATGGTTTGCATAGTCATCGTATAGAGATTATTCAACAGTATCGAATTCCAACTGCTTAGGGATATTTTACGTGCACTCCAATGTGTACACCGGACCTTGGTTTTTCGTCCCATCTATATGTTAGTTTGTGTCGAATGGACGTTAAGCCGCTTTTATCTCTTTCTCTTTTATTTTCAAAGTTTTGTAATAATCGGTTGTACTGTACTGTACTGTAAAAGTTATAAAACAGAAAATTTCGCCCGGTAGTAATGTTTCTCACTTTAAAGTCACCAATTTGCTCATTTTAGGGGACAAACGTTTATTGCGAACGATTAAGCTGGTCAAGGGGAGCTTATTTTTAAAAGTTTTGTAATATTCGGTTGATAATTAAAGGTACCGTGCAAATTAAACTGTTAAAATAGAAAATTTCGCCCGGTTGAAATGTTTCTCCTTGTAGGTCAGCAATTTGCCAAATTTAGGGAGGTTGCGTGGCTGAATGGTTAGCACCTGCGCACTGTATCGTAACGTCTGTCATTGAGTCAACTGGCGTTGTTTCGATTGAAATGCCCGGTTGAAATGTTTCTTGCTATAAGTCAGCAATTTATCGATTTTAGGGAGCCTGAATGGCTGTATGGTTAGCATGTGCGCGCTGTATCGTAACGTCTGTCATTGAGTCAACCGGCATCGTTTCGATTTCCAGGTTGCACGTGACATGGAGTATGGTGTCCAACCTCGTGGGTTTTCTCCGTGTTCTTCGGTTTCCTCCCATGGCTGATTTCAGATTATTGTTATGACTGGGTGCAATGTTTCATACTATATTTAGATTTGTAACTTCGCGAGTTTTTGACCAATTTTGATAATTTTTTCTTCTTATCCTTTTATTTAGGATACTTGATACAATCAATGACACGTGACGATGAATATGAAAGCTTTCATATCTGCATGGGACAGTAGCAGATCTAGTTATTATTTTTTTTTTCGCCGGAGCCTATTTCTCAGTGCCTGTAACAGATACCGATCTGGGACCTAATTCTCTATCGGGAAACCATGTGTTGGCTACTTGATAAACTATATTTGAAACTTCTGCGCAGACCGGAAGTGGTCGAATTTCGTGCGGTGTCAAAAAATCAAAAAATGGCCGTAGATTCGTCAATTCTGTACCTATTTTCATACAAATGACATTTTCGGAAACCCTGAGTCTTTTCTCGGACGATAGCAGTTGAAAATTTCGATATTTCGAAACTTCATCGCTGACTTCTTGCTATCGAAAAAATGAAAAATGTTGTTTGAGAGACAATTTTTGTTATTTTTCAAAATTTTGAAATTTGACCTACATTTTTGGATACCTGAAGTCAATCCGATTCCAGTAATATAAGTTTCATTCAGAGTTATCGCCCTTTTTTTTTCGATTTTTTTCGAATTTTCTACCCATTTTGTGAGCTCGGGTTCCATTTTATGGCCGAATTGACGTTTCTGAAATTTCTGAGGCATGAAGCCAAATGACCATTGCAAGGAATAAAGCAATTTCAACAATAATCTGTACACCGGAAGTGGTCGAAATAATGTCCGATATTTTGAAAAAAATGATAAAAATGGGTATTTTGGGGAAAAACGCGATTTCTCCGTCCGATATCAATGGATTAAACAAATTAGGGTACCATTGGACTGCAATAGTATTGTGCTATCGCATGATACCCAATTTGTACGGATACGACGAGCAGGAAGCAAAATATGGCACGCTGAAAATCAAGTATTTTCTGATTTGGAGCGTTTTTGGACGCCTGTATCTCGAAAACTTAACCGCAACTTTTTTTTTAACTTTCTCTATCGAGAGTCCATTCGATAGTCTTGTGAATTATGCCATCCAATAAGACTTTGAAATGTCTGGAATACGATAAAAAAGGGACTGAAAATCAAAAAAAGTCGAAAAATCGTGAAATTTTGGAAAATGCTCTTCTATGTTTTTATTTTAAGAGATTTTCAAAAAAAGGTTGTATATTCAGATAGCTGACCTAATTACGATTCTAACGATGTATAATATGTATGTAGTTATTGAAATTTAATTTTCGATATTTTAAATTTTTTGCATTTTTGGCACTTTTGAACATAGGATTTCTCAGAGGCATTTTATCTGATCAGATAATGTAATATACCATTACATAGCCCTGTGGCTATTTTAGTGCCCAAACCGGCTATTAAAACTATTCCGACAAAAATAACCATACCGGAAGTATTCAAAAAATGAAAAAAAAAAGGTTAAAAACATTGTTGCACTTGCGAGAAACTTGATTTCTCCCTTAGGTAATAGCGGACCAAAAGAACTAAAGTGTCGCTGGATAGCCCTATTAATGGATCATCATATGGTATCTAAATAATACGATTTCGACGGTAAGGAAATAAATTATTGTATGCCAAAAATCTAGTATTTTCCGATTTTTAACATTCTGAGACGCCCTTTTCTCGTAAACGACGCCACAGATTTTTCTTAAACTTTTCTTACTCAAAGTCCTATCGGTTGTCTATATAGTGAATCCAAAATGAAAAGCATTGAAATAATATAAATGGTCCAAAAATGGCCTCAAACTTTGAAAAAAATTGAAAAATCGTTAAATTTTTGGAAACGCTTTTTAATTTATCTTTTTTTCCAAAACTACTCAACGGATGTTACAGAAAGTTAATTATCCAAAGAAATTCGTAAAGCTATCACGACAACGATCGTAAAACCGGAAGTAGTCGAAAAAATGTCCGATATTTTGAAAAAAAATATTTATTTTACGAAAACCTTTTTTATTTATGAATATTTTTTGATGATATTTTACACAGGGTTAAAAATATCATCCTACTTGAGCAGAAATGAGAAAAAAAATTGTCTCGGTAATTTGCGTTAGCCGCCATCGGCTAATTTAGTTTTTCGTACCCAGAAAAATTATTTATTGTTCGATTTGTATAAAACAAAGTTCATATGCTCCGTGGTCCCAATTGTAATTTTTTTTGTTACGGTGAAATTTTTCTGGCGGCAACGGAAGTGACGTAATATTAACAAAAACTACAATTTTGACCGTTCAGTACCACTTTTTGAAAGCAAATATTATTTTTTTTCAAAACTGATATAACTAAAAGGATGCACCCTGCAAAGGTGCACAAAATCCTTAACTCAGATTTTTTAATTTCTATTTCATTTTCGGGCAATTTCGAATAAAATGTAAAATAAAGTGTAAAATTCAGTTATTTACAATTCATTCAGCGTCTTCATATTTTGAAATATTTATTTGTAATTTTCATAAACTCGTAGCAATAATCCAGACGAAGAGAATGTATGCGCAAATTAGTTAGTAATATGAGCAGTTGCCGAGAAATATGCAATTTTGCATGCATCACTTTTCACGTTATTTTGCCTATAAAAGAGTGAATTATTATTCGATTTGCAATATTTTTTTTCCATTTGATGCTTAATGCCAATTTTGACTAGGTCAAGCCAATTTTACATTTTCACTGTGACCGGAAATGACGTCATTTGTGCAAAAACTGCATTTTTAACTTAAAAAACAAATATTTTATTTAAATGAGTCTGCCTTATAATATTTTTAAAATTATGATATTTGATTCCCATCAACGAATAGAATGAAGCCATACGATCATACGGATACCACAAAATGGTTTCTAACTTGTACGGTTACAGAGAAATAGGCGATCTTCTATAAGTCACTTTTCAAGGTTTTTGGTCTATAAAAGTGTCAATTATTATTCGATTTTTATAATTTTTTTACCATTTGATGCCTTCTGTCATTTATGACTTCTATGAACTAAATTAACATTTTCAATATCTCCGGAAGTAATGTAATTTTTGCAAAAAACGTATTTTTAGCCTTCAAAACAAACATTTTTTTGAAGGGATTTATATTTATTATTCGTTTAACTTTATAACGTCTGACTCTAATGGGCAGTAAGATTAAATCAATACCATCATATTGATATCAAGAAAAGGCTTCTAGCATGTTCCCTTGTCGAATAATAGCCAATTTTCTCAGGGTCACTTTTAAGTTTTATACCTTCTTAATTTCAGTTTATGGGTTATAGGTTGATTATTTATTGCCCGATATGTATAAAACAAAGTTTGTATTTTCTATGTTGCGAATTTTCGACTTATTTTTCACCTATAAAAATTTCTTTCGGCACCGGAAGTGACGTAATTTTGCCATAATTTACAATTTTGACCGGTCTTTTCGCCAGCAAATATTACTTTTACATATGATAGAAGGTGTCACTGAAGCAAAACAATTAAAGTATAGTTTGGTAGCTCAATGGATCGGCTAGGGTATAATGAACTTCCTGTATGATTCCTGAAAGCCGATTCAGTGCTGCTTGCAGGTCTAGTTATTATTATTATGAACTGCATCGCTAGGCGTGTAGCGCAGAGTGTCGGGTCCGTCTGAGTGTCTTGTTATTCGAGTCTAAATAGTCAACAAAGAAAATGGCATCGAACGGATAAGATTATCTGTGAAGCAGAACGTAAAAGGTCGGTAAAATGAAAAGTTATTGATCGATTCGGTTGAAATTTGCGAAAAAAAGTTATTACCAATATAATTTTTACTAGAAATGGCCGATTATCAAGTAATGTTTACAAAAAAAAAATGATACAAGATGGCGCCCATGTGGCTGCACAGTAAAAGTACTCTCAAAATTTGTTAATTTGTGACTAAACTGCTGGATTATCATTCTTACTTTTTGGATATGATGTGACACAAGGACAGTAAGACTATTATGATGAAATATTATAACCTAAAAGTTTTGTAATTTGCCTGGAATTTGAAGAAACGTGTAACAATTTGTGATTTTGACATAAACTCAAGAGAATCTTCATGACATTAGTTCACTTGATTAACTTGTTTCAAAGCTGTCTTGATAAATCTACTCACTTAACTTTTACTCTCACACTATCTTGCTGGTGTTCAGTTCAGTATGATTACATACTCAGTAAAGCAACTCATGGATTTTAATCACTCACCCACTGTTAGAAAAATACCTAACTCTACATTTGAATACATTAAAGATATTGGAATCCTGAAGAGATTTCGTCGAAAACTCTCTGGAATCAAAAAAAACAACCCCAAAGTAAATTTGTCTCAAAATGTCTCAAATTGGGTCTTTTAAACGCACAGTCTATTAGAAATAAAACAGCTTGCATATTTGATTGCATTCTTGAACACAAATTTGATATACTATTGATTACTGAAACATGGTTGTCTCTAGTTGGTGATGAGGCTAAATGTGTGGAAATAACGCCGCCTGGTTACACTTGTTTTCACTCTCCTCGACTCACTGGAAGAGGTGGGGGCATAGCTGTTGTTTTCAAGGATAAGCTGCAACTAAAAACTCTAAAATCAGCAAAACATTTTTCTTCGTTTGAACACCTGGCAGTAACTATAAAATCACCATCAAAGACTTTAAAACTCGTTTGTATTTACAGACCACCCCTTTCAGCTAGAAATCATTGCACTGATGCAAACTTTATTGAAGACTTTTCTGCGCTATGTGAAGATCCTTACCAAGACGAAAACACTCTTATTGTCGGGGATTTTAATGTACATTTTGACTCACCGAACAATGTTCTCACTAAACGTGTCTGTGATCGTCTGAACATTTATGACCTTAAACAATTTATTACTTCGCTGACACACCGCTAGGGTCACACCCTTGATTGGATTTTATGTCGAAATGCTAATCTTGTACAAAACATTGATGTTGTCAACAACCTGATTTCTGACCATTCTCTGGTATCTTTTGATGTTAACTTTCCAGAAACTGTGAAGCATGCAAAAACAATACAATATAGAAATCATAAATCCATAAATTTGGAAAAGTTTAATGATGATCTTACCAAGAGTTCGCTTTCAGGAACTTTCCGGCTGATGATGTTGATGGTATGATTGATTTATTCAACACAACCATTTCTGATCTCGTAGCAAAAACACGCCCCGATTCGAACCAAGACCATTAGCCGCTCACTGAATACTCCATGGTACGATGAATCAGTACAAGACATCAAACAAAAGCGCCGACAACGGAAGTGGCACAAGACTGGACTGGCTGTGCATAAACAAATTTATATGCAAATTTGTAAAGATTTTCAGAAATGTGTTTCAAATGCCAAATCACATTACTACAACACAAAAATATCTAACTGTGCTTCTAATCCAAAGGTGTTGTTCTCAACCCTGAATAAACTTCTGGGTATAGAAAACAAGCAGACACTTCCCGATTGAGAAGTCAGTACTGTGGCTCAAGAATTCAATGATTATTTCAAAGACAAAATATCCAAAATTTGTGATGGTCTTTGTTCTTCATCTATTAACCGTACTGAACAACCCATAGTTTCAACACAGTTCAATGGTTTCCAATCTGTACAGCCAGAGCAGTTCAAGAAAATAATTCATCAGTCCAAACCTACATCATATGTTCATTAGATACCATACCCACGAACTTCCTGCTAAGTATCCTGGATACTATTTTACCAGTTCTGACTAAAATCGTCAATAAAAGTCTGCAATCGGGAACGGTACCACTTAGCTCCAAAACGGCAGTTGTTAAGCCCTTAATTAAGAAGTCTACGCTTGACCCACAGCTGTTGAAACATTACCGCCCTGTATCTAATTTAACATCCCTCTCAAAGATTCTAGAGAAGGTTGTCAAGCAGCAACTAATTGTCTACCTTGACCAGTCCAGACTTTTTGACAAGTTTCAGTCAGCCTACCGCCCCGCACATAGCACTGAAACAGCTTTGGTTTGTGTCATCGACGCTTTAAAATCATCTGTCGATTCAGGTAGCATCAGCGTGCTAGCCCTTTTAGATCTATCGGCTGCCTTCGACACCATCGACCATAGCAACCCACTTGACCGACTGAAGGCTGGCTACGGAACGGCAAGATCTTCTCTACAGTGGTTCGGCTCATATCTTACCAGTCGATACCAGTATGTTGACATTAATAACTATTCGTCAAAGCAAGTGCAATTATCTTGTGGAGTACCTCAAGGTTCAGTATTGGGACCCCTTTTTATTTACACTGTATACAAAATCCCTTGGAAACCTCATCGATAGTTATAACATCCAGCACCACTTTTATGCTGATGACACACAGCTAATCGATAAATTTAACCTCAACTCTGTCAGCCAGCTCTCCACAATTGGTAATTTAGAAAGTTGCCTAAATGGTATTAAGAACTGGATGTCCGCCAACATGTTAAAACTTAACGATGACAAAACTGAGCTTCTTCTTATTGGACCGGATCACAGACTTAATACATGCACTATGAAATCTCTCAAAATAGGCAATTCAGATATTCCGATATCAAATGTTGTAAAAAGATCTTGGCGTGTTCTTAGATTCAGACCTCAGTTTTGGCTCTCACATAAACAACATCTGCAAAATTTGTCATTTCCATCTCCGAAGTGCTGCTGCACTGGCTCGATCATTCGTGTTGTCCAGAATTGACTATTGCAATGGAGTAACTGATGAACAAATTTCCAAGTTGCAAAGGATCCAAAATCATGCTGCACGCATTGTCACTAAAGCCAAATCAAAATCACACATCACTCCCATCTTAAATAATCTTCACTGGCTCCGACTGCGCGAAAGAATTAACTTTAAAATTTTAACCCTGACCTACAAGACATTAAATCAAACGGCACCTCAATATCTTCAGAATCTCTTCACACACTACAAACCAAATAGGTCACTGAGATCTGAGAGTAAATTATTGTTGGATGTCCCAGTTTATAAGATGAAGAAATTTGGTTCAAGGACTTTTCAATATAATGCATCAACTCTGTGGAATTCGCTACCACCTTCAACTCGAAAATGTGAAACATTGTCCATCTTTAAATCAAGTGTGAAAACCTGGATATTTAGTCACTATAATTAATCCCACATGAACACTTTCATGCGCCTAGAGCATCCCCAAGTGGGATGAATTGTTGCGCAATATACATTTCGTTATTATTATTATTATTATTATCATTACAATGACTGGTACTGTTAAGGTATTCGGTTTCAGACGGGACTGCAATTCAATTCGTATTACATTTATTACATACTACAAATTAGAATTAAGACTTTTAATATATAGATAAGAAGAGAACGTCTGCGACAGGATTTTAAAGTTTGAATGGAATGGACCAAATCAACGAGGCAGTATTGTAAATAAATTATAATAAATAGTCGACTTCTTGCGTTGCCTGAGTGTACTCTTTTGTACTTCAGGCAGGCCTCAGTGACTCCCTATATAAGCAGACCAACAGAAAACAGTGATCCGATGAGGTTGCTATTCAACTGGGGTGATGTTAGCTGCGATGTTTATCAATTTCCATAATTTTACTGAAACGCAAATTACGGGTGCGCGTATAATAACGACAGTGTGTATTATAAGGAAGGCAGTGTGATGAGCTGCTAATTCCCGGGAGTATTAAGACCTCAACGTCACGAAGAATCTCCGCCCACGACGCCATTGTGATTAAATCAATCAATGAAATCATGTTTAAATCCGAGCCCAATCCAAGCCATCCGTGGGTATACAGAGTTGATTTTTGGCTTGTTGTTTAAATAAAGTTATAATTTCTATGACATCTGAAGCCCAAAGGAAGACCAACAAAAGTCAGTTTTTGCTCTCCAATAATGTATCTTTAAATGACAAAATAGCAAATGAATGGCGGAAATCGTCGGATCAAATTTTTAATACGGGTTTCGTCTTCAAGACCCCTCAAACCACATGGAAATATAAATATATTCAGCGATAAAACAGCAAATAAATGACCTGGTTGCTATGGGATTTTGTTTTGCGAAAAGACAGGTCAAAATTGTAAAACCAGGCAAAATTACCTCACTTCCACGGCCAAAAAGAAATCTTTATCGGTAACAAATAAGTTGAGAATTTGCAACATAAAACATACAAACGATGACCACGTTGAATTAGTAAATATTTTCAAAATCTGTTTTCTATAAATTGTAACCACACCGACGACTCGCAGTAAAGTGGTGATTTGGCGTAAAATATTAACGCCTTGTGTTATCAAACACTCCGTTCATTTCTGGAAAATAAATGCCGTGTTTAAAAACTAGACCCCTTTTAAATCTAAATGGTAGTGTTCATTTCTAAAAACATCCTGAGAAACTGAACGGTCATAAAGTAGACGATCTAGGTCAAAACTTAACAGCGTTTCGAAATCTACACGGTATTATTAGATTCTAAACGGTAAGGGTAGTTTCTTTCCTTTTTTCGTAAAAACTGGACGATACTCGGTCTCTAGTGTCAACTTGGTCATCGTTTTTTTCTTTATAAAAATGTATTACTCAACGCGTGCACCACACAACGATAATTTTTCATTGGTTAGAGCCGTATAAATGAGGGAAAATTTACAGAACCTATTGGCTAACAGCACGCATAAACTTAGTTGCTATTGCATACTATTTATAGTAAAATAATTCTGGATAGTCTCTTTAACTGTTGCGGGTAGATCATGATCATTCAGGGCTTTCATCCATTCAAAGACTGTGTATTCACCGATTCCTAGTGTCGATAAAAACAAATTTTTACAGACTTGAATTTCCTTTTGGCCAATTTCTAAGAAATACTTGAACGTAAATTTTCGTCTACTATTTTCATCAATGGATGCAGCTGTGTAACACCTTTCAACCAAATTTCCGACATATATTTTCTTCGCGTTCCAATCCATTTTGTTCCAAAAAGATCTAAATATTTCTTCCCTATTGGTATCATTTATCTGTCGACATTTCCTAATTTTATCACATCTTTTACTGCAACCTCTATCTCCTAAAATTCTTCCATCTCTTTCCAAACAGTATTTTTTTCTTTCCGTCTATCTTTCCTACACCGTTATAAGCTTTTCCGTTCATGCGTAGTTTTTTTTTATTTTCGTGTCTTTGCCATTTGTTAGGATCCGCCATCCCACTCTTTGACCGTTTTGATTTATTAGCGTCAACAATTTCGTCGTGATCTACTTGAATCAGTCCAGCATGAGCATCTATTTCGTCATCGTATTCAAGGATTGTATCTTCGGTAGCTTCATCTAGCTCCATGAGTCCAATTTCAGCATTACTAATCTTAACAACACTAGTCCCAACCTGTCCATGTACTCCAGGCCCTTCTTCAACCAGCCCACACTCTCTAGGTCCTGTCCCATCCCTCTCAAATACTCTAGACCCTGTCCCAACCATCTATAGTAGGCCCTGTCACAACCTGTCCACCCTTAGCCGACTCGTTCCCGACCAGTCCACCCACTCTAAGTTCTGCCCCACAAGGGCCACATGTACATGGCCCTGTCCCAGACTGGTCACATGTATTTGGTCTGTCCCAGCCTTTCCAAATATTCTAGACCCCCATCCCTATCTGCTCAATTATACTGGGCCCTGTCCAAACCTACCCTCCCGTAGTCGACCCTATCCCAACCAGTCCACCCACTCTAGACCCTGTCCCAAGCTGGCCATCTGCACTTGGCCCTGACCCCGCCTGTCCACCCATAGTCGGCCCTATGTCATTCGGTTCACTTACACTAGGCCCTGTTCCAACCTCTTCACCCATAGTTGGCCCCGCTCTGACCGGTCCACCCACAGTCGACCCTGCTCCAAACTTTCCACTTATACTAGGACCATGTCCCAGCCAGTTTACCAACATTAGGCCCTGCCCCAACCAGTGTACCTACTATGTGCCCTGTACCAACCTAACCTGTTCGCCTAGTCTAGACCGTGTCCCAACCTGCACCCCTACTCCAAATACTGTCCTAACCAGTCCTCCTACTCTAGAAACAGCCCCGAACTCCTCACCTACTATAGGCCCTTCGCTATCAGTATCACTATTGTTGTAGTCGTATTTTGATTTCTTAGTTTCAGGTTTCCAGTCTGGATCATTACTATTACTGTCTAAATCAGATTCACTATCATTACTATTACTGTCTAAATCAGATTCACTATCATTACTATTACTGTCTAAATCAGATTCACTATCACCGAAATTGTCACCCTCCTCACACCTAATCTGATTGTCAGGACACGCTTTTTTATTTTCAGAATTTTAAATCTTTTCGAGTGCCAACTGTAGCAATTTTTTCCCTTTGGACGACATAATAACTGTAATAATTATAAGATTGTAAAATCTAATAATTCTGCAACTGAAGAAGAGATAAAAAAAAACACAAAATTATAACCAAAACATAAAATATAATTCATTTCAAAAATATATTTGTTCTGAAGTCTAAAAATAAGTTTACTAGTTACCTAAACTTTGAATTATAAATTTGTATAAATTGTATTCAATGACATAAAAAGTAAAATTATGATATTAAATAATATTTTTATTTAAAATATGACAATTACGTAGATTTATTTGGCTACTAATGCTTAAAATGTAATTTATTTTAAGTAACTTACAATTTCTACACCTTATTCGTTACTTATAGGCTCGACGTCGACATCTAGGCACGTGTTCTCGAATTACGAGATTTTCGACGATACAACTACGGTCCAATAAGAATATGAGATTTTTTCACATGATCATAACTATGATTTCTGATTGGTTAGCAGAATAAAAGAAAAAACGCGAATATTGAGATTTTTGACGCCCAATGACAAAATGCTATTGTTATAAATATGTTAACCATCTTTTGTTCATGTTTCAGTGAACGAGAAATAAAAATTTGTTTGGTAAATAAACTATATGAAGCTAAACACCATCGTTGTTATTTTTTGACATCAATATGATTGTATTGATCCAATCTAAATGGCCATTAGAATCATACATTATAACGTTAAACGAAAAATAAATATAATTCACTTCAAAAAAATATTAGACATTATTTCCGGTGATAATGAAAACATTAAATTAGTTCATTGCAATCATAAATGGTATAAGGCATCACATTGTGAAAATTTTATGAAAATTAAATAATAATTGACACTTTTATAGGCCAAAAACATTTAAAAGTGACTTATACACGATCACCTATTTCTCTGTAACCGTAACAAGTTAGAAACCATTTTGTGGTATCTGTATCTGTATGATCGTATGGATTCATGCTATTCGATGATTGGAATCAAATATCATAGTTTGAAAAATATCATAAATAAGACTCATTTGAATAAATTATTCGCTTTTTTTCAGGTCAAAATTCAGTTTTTCCCCAAATGACGTCATTTCTGGTCACAGTGAAAATGACAAATTGGCTTAATCTAGCCAATTGGCATTGGGCATCAAATGAAGAAAAAAATTGAAAATCAGATAGTAACTGACTCGTTTTATAGGCAAAATAATGTGGAAAGTGGTGCAATTTTTTTTTCGATACTAGACAAGTAATTACTCATTCGTACACAGAATATGGAGTTTGTCGATCGAACCGGAAGTGCCGCCATCTTTAAACATGAAAAATCAATAAGGCTTTTTTGCTATTTTACTTACAGACTCGTTATATTTTCTAAATCCTTGGCCTAAAAAAACGTCGGGAGTAGAATTTTGATTTAGGTCAACAGGGAGTCACCATTTTGAATTGAAAATGAAAAATAGGTTGCCAGGCAACGAAAAATACGCCCACACAGGAGCTAAATGGTCCGGGCAGTCAACAAGAGTTATTGCATATTAAGTAATCATCAGAAAATCATTAGAATTTGTTTGGTTTTTATAAAGTTCTGCACCATGCTAACGTTTAGTATACGAAACATTTGATATCATTTTTAAAATCGGATAATAACTGAGACCTCTAGATGGACCACAAGCTAAAGAAGTCGATTTTGCGTACAATCAGGGGCTATAATTCAGGAAGTTACAATCCGATATGAGCAAATATCAAAAAGAGACAAGATCTTTGTGTTATAAACATGCATCATTTCAAGTTTCACCAACATCAGATTAAAATTGTGACATCTACAGGGTCCACAACCTTGATATACCATATTTTTTTTTATAGTATTCGCGTACAGGCGGCAGCCATTTTGTCTGTCAGTTTTGGTCCGTTTTCACGAAATTCGAACTCAACATTCTTTACATTGTAACGGGGATGTAATCAACATTTTTCTTTTAATCGGGTAATAATTTTGACTTCCAGAGGGACCACAATCTAATAAAGGTGATTTTTCGTGCAATCATGGGCCATAATTCAGGAAGTTATGATCCGATATGCGCAAGTATCGAAAGGAACCAAGATCTTTGGGTAATAAACATACATGTCAAGTTTCATCAAAATCAGTTCGAAATTGTGACCTCTATAAGGTCCACAACCTTGATATAAGATAATTTCACACTATTCGCGTACAAACTGCGGTCATTTTGTCCGTCAATTTTGGTCCAATTTTCACGAAATTCGGACTCAACCTCCATATCTATGTAACGGTGATATAATCAAACGTTTTTTTTTTTAAATCGGATAACAATTTTGACCTCCACAAGCTAAAAAGGGCGATTTTTCGGACAATCAGGGGCCAGAATTCAGGAAGTTACGATCCGATTGGTGCAAATATCGAAAGGAACTAAGATCTTTGGGTTATAAATGGGCATCTCAATTTTCATCAAAATCGGTTCAAAATTGTGACCTCTACACTGTTCACAAGATAAAAACGTGATTTTTCGTACAATCAGGGGCCATAACCCATGAAGTTACAGTCTGATACATGCCAATATCGAAAGGAACCGAGATCTTCGGGCGACAAACCTATATTTTAAGTTACATTGAAATCGGATAAAAAATTGTGACCTGTAGACTGTTCACAAACAATTGTGGACGGACGGACGTCCTAATGGACGGACGAAGAGGGGCAACGACAATATACGTCCACATGAAAATGTGGGCGTATAAAAATAGAAGCAATTTGAAGGGTCGAGAATTAGGAACACAATAACTCTCCTTCTAATTGAGCTAGAATGTTCAAACATGGTGTAGATGGTCACTAAGTCACGGTCTTGATCGAGTTTAAAGATGAGCATTTTCTGCTTAGGGTAAGCAGAGATAAGCACGTTGATTTGTTGATTTTTTAGGGCACGATAACTTTGGTTATAATGAAGGGAGGGCGATGAAACTCTTGTCAATCGAGAGTCTAATAGCTAACCTGTTGTGTGAAATCATTGTATCATTTTTTATTAAATATCAGGGATAGCAGAAAATCCAAAGATAGGTTGCCAGGCAACGAAACATACGCCCACAGCAGCTAAATCGTCCGGCAATCAACAAGTGTTGTTCATATTTTTACTTTTTTCGGTAATGAAACATTTGTAATACACTAAAAACTGATGAAGAGTAACAACTCATTATGTAATAATCAGAAATCATAAGAATTTGATTGCTTTTTATAAAGTTTTACCCCACGCTAACAATTAGCATATACATGAAACATTTAATATCATGGACTTAGCTGTTCAGTTATCAAAATTCATTGAAAATCAAAATACTTGTTCGTTACTTTAAACTCAGTGTATCAATCTGAAGTCAATCGGATGATAAGTTTGGTTTCTATAGCCACTCGGCAAACATCGTAAGATTTTGGGAATCTAAACTCGGCTGTATGATGAATTCCGCCATATTGGAACTACTTTAAAGGTCCCGGATGAAACATGGCTGCGCCCATTCCAAACACAAGTTGGCAACCTATTTGGCTAGCGACCTATTCGACCGATCCAGCTGTAAGATAATGACGAAATTACACGTCTATTCTGAGCTGAAGGAATGGATAAAAAATAATATATACTACTTTCATTTGATAGACATAACGTTGGATTTTATTGGTTGATAAATAGAGACTGTTGTCTTTACTCTAAATAGGTTTCCAACGAACAGGTTGCAACTCGATCGGTCGAATAGGTCGCTAGCCGAATAGGTTCCTAATTTGTGTAATAGCGTCAAGTTTTCCTGTTAAAGTAAACCGGTAGCCGCATCGCAAATGTATGGGCGTAGGTACAATAGTACATATCACTTACTGTCATACATCCGAGACTAGATGTAGTTGACGTAGTTTACGGAATCTGTCGAGATTAGCCGAGTGTTTCTATAGCGTCACAAGACTTTTTGAAGTTATCAAGGGAGATAACTCTAGCAGTAATTACTTGAAATCGCTGAAAATGAATAGGCTTCTTCGTCTCATGACCTTGAACACTGTGTGTAAATTTAAAGTCTTTGGCCTTTAACTTTGGCCTCTAGAGCTTCCACAGGATTTTTTGAAGTGATCAAGGGCCATAACTCTGGCACATAACTCATGACCTTAGACACTGTATAAATTTAAAGTCAATCAGATATTAACTTTGGCCTCTAGAGTGTCCACAAGATTTTTTGAAGTGATCAAGGGCCATAACTCTGGCACTTATCATAAATCGCTGAATATAAATAGGATTATTCGTCTCATGTCCTTGCACACTGTGTATAAAGTTAAAGTCAATCGGTTATTAACTTTTGCCTCTAGAGCGTCCACAGGATTTTTTGAAGTGATCAAGGGCCATAACTCTGGCACTAATTATCGGATATCGCTGAAAATCAATACGCTTCTTCGTCTCATGACCTTAAAAACTGTGTATATATTTCAAGTCAATCGGATATTAACTTTGACCTATAGAGCGTCCACAAGATTTTATAAGTGATCAAGGGCCATAACTCTGGCACTAATTATTGGAAATCGCTGAAAATCAATAGGATTCTTCGTCTCATGACCTTAAACACTGTGTATAAATTGAAAGTCAATCGGATATTAACTTTAGCCTCTAGAGCGTCCACAAGCAATTGAGGACGCCGGACCGACGGACCGACAGACGGATGGGTTCGACGACAATATACGGCCACATTTCAATGTAGGCGTATAAAAAGTCGTATTTTTACGATTTGGAGCATTTATAAATGTTTTTTTCTCTTGAAGTCAACATAATATTTTTGGGGAATTTCTTCTACAAAGAGTCTTATCGGTAGTCTTTTATATGAAAACTTCGATCAACAGTCCAAAATATCAGGAGTAGAAGAATAAAAGGATCGAAAATTGAAAACGGCAACCTTTCATTGTTAAGCAAAACATGCAGTGTGAGTGGCTACAACCTGCACATTCAACAGTATCGAATTCCAACTGTTAAGGGATCTTTTACGTGCACTCCAATGTGTACACGGAACATTGGTTTTTCGTCCCATCCGAACGACTAGACAGCTGTCCTTGTCAGGCCCTCCGTTCTGCCTCACTGACAAGGGGGAACCACGCCGGAAAATCGAGATGAACTTTCTCGGTGCAGAACATTCAATTCAGGCCAAACGTTTATTGCATACGATTAAGCTGGTCAATTGGAGCTTATTTCAGAAGTTTTGTAATAATCAGTTGGTAATTAAAGTACCGTGCAAATTAAACTGTTAAAACAGAAAATTTCGCTCGGTTGAAATGTTTCTTGCTCTAAGTAAGCAATTTCCCGATTTTAGGGAGGCTGAATGGTTAGCATACGCGCGCTGTATCGTAACGTCTGTCATTGAGTCAACCGGCGTCGTTTCGATTTCCAGGTTGCACGTGACATGGAGTATGGTGTCCAACCTCGTGGATTTTCTCCGTGTCCTTCGGTTTCCTCCCATGGCTAAAGAACCGTACGCGCAAGGGAAGTTTTTAAATAAAATTAAAAAACATATGTTAGTTCCGAAATGACCTAGTTTGTGTCGAATGGACGTTAAGCCGCATTTCTCTCTTTCTGTTTTATTTTTAAAGTTTTGTAATAATCGGTTGGTAATAAATGGTACTGTAAACGTGATAAAACAGAAAATTAAAAAACATATGTTAGTCCCGAAATGACCTAGTTTGTGTCGAATGGACGTTAAGCCGCATTTCTCTCTTTTTCTTTTATTTTTAAAGTTTTGTAATAATCGGTTGGTAATCAATGGTACTGTAAAAATGATAAAACAGAAAATTTCGCCCGGTTGTAATGTTTCTCACTTTAAAGTCAGCAATTTGCTGATTTTAAGGGACAAACGTTTATTGCGAACGATTAAGCTGGTCAGGAGGAGTTTATTTTTAAAAGTTTTATAATATTCGAAAATTCGTCGCTGTGATTTCGAACCGGAAGTTGAGACCATCTTGACAACTTCTTTAATAGTTGTGCGATTTTCATAAAATTTAGTATGTAAGTAGACATTACTGATGCGACTTGAAAAATGACTTTTAAAACTTTCTAAATTATCTCCTCTTGGCGAAATTAAGAATCAAATTTTTCAAAAAAATCGTCGAAATAAAGGTCAGAATGACCTATTTTTTTTTCCCGCTACTAGACAGGTAATTACTGATTCGTACACAAAACATGGGGTTTGTCGATCGAACCGGAAGTGCCACCATCTTGAAACATGAAAAAAATATAGACCTTTTGCGATATTGCACTTACATACATGGGAGTTACATTTTCTGAATCCTTGAAGGAAAACCTAAAAAACTTTCAGAGCAAAATTTTGATTTAGGTCAACTGATGGTCGCCATTTTGAAGTGAATATGAAACATATGCGTCTCCTAAGTCTAAAATCTAATACATTTCAGGATAGCCGGGATACGGGTCGAATTTTTGGTATTTGATTATTTCAAAAATTCGAATTTCGCCTTTGATGTTTTTCGTGCCGACAAAGTTGTTTACGAGTGAAAAATCACATTAATATTGCTAGATTGTGACCGATTTTAATGATTTATTATTTTTTGTTCGGATTATTTATATGCACGGGACAGTAGCGATCTAGTTTCTATTATTATTATTAAGCTTTCATATTACCTATGAAAGCTTATTGTTTCTGTTAAGATTATTATTCCTATTAAGCTTTCATATTTCATATCAAAGCTTATTGTTTCTGTTAGGATTATTAAGCTTCCATATTACATATGAAAGATTATTCCTATTATCATTATTTTTTTTTTGTGTGTTTTATCCACAAATCGGATTTCTCAGAATCTAACCATAGGATCTATCTGAAACTTTTACCTATCCCCCCCCCCCCCGAAAAAAAAAACCAAAAATGGGTGGTGGCTGTTGATTAAATATATTTTCAAAACGTTTTACGAATCCGAAATCACCGAATTTTACGAACGAAAAAAACTGACAATGCGTAGCCGTAACTTTGTTATTTTTTGACCGATTTTACTAATTCTTTTTTTCGTTGAATACCTTGAAAAAAATCATTTTCATCTGCACTTTCACATTTTCGAATTTCGAAAATTCGTCGCTGTGATTTCGAACCGGAAGTTTAGACCAATTTGACAACTTCTTTAATAGTTGTACGATTTTCATGAAATTTAGTATATAAGTAGATCTTATCGATGTGACTTCAAAAATATAATTAGAAATTTTCTAAATTATCTCCCCTTGACGAAATTAAGGATCAAGTTTTTCAAAAAAATCAAAGAAATATAGGTCAGAATGATCTATTTTTTTTTTTTGATACTAGACAAGTTATTACTGATTCGTACACAAAATATTGAGCTTGTCGATCGAACCGGAAGTGTCACCATCTTTAAACGTGAAAAATCAATAAGGCTTTTTTTCTATTTTACTTACAGACTCGGGAGTTATATTTTCTGAATCCTTGGAGGAAGGCCTAAAAAACGTCGGGAGTAGAATTTTGATTTAGGTCAACTGGGAGTCACCATTTTGAATTGAAAATGAAAAATAGAAGCAATTTGAAGGGCCGAGACTTTGGAACACAATAACTCTCCTTCTAATTGAGCTAGAATGTTTATTGATGAAATTTGAAATGTAAGGTTATAACCCAAAGATCGCGGTTCCTTTTAGGCCGTGGACTGGAGCGAGTTATTGTTTACTCTTGTGGAAAGCCTTAAGACCGGTATTTTTTCTGCACAGACTGATTAAAAAATACATAAAATGAATAATGATATTCCTTCACGTCTCCATTTCCATAACGGTAGATAGATAGATAAACTTTATTTACAGTCGGTGGTTTTATAAATAGGTAACATTAGCTCTGTTGAGCTATTATAACCGACTATACAATATACAGATATACATATAACATACATATAACATTCACATAACATACATATGACATACATATCACACACTGCTAACTGAGAAGATTAAAATAATAATAATAATAATACATTAAAAACATTATAAATCACCACATATATGAAACAAGGAGCACTAAAACAATAATAAGATAATAGATCTATATTTAAAATTTAAGCTCTGTTACATGCACAACATTGGCACGTTGACCCGTTCCAGCTGTTGATTGCACTACGAAACTGGTTGAAAGTTGTTAAATTCCTATAATTGTTGGGTAGGTCATTCCATAATTTGGCAGCACCAAACCGAAAAGAGCCCAATCCGAATTTTGAAGTCCTGACCTGGGGTAAAAAAGCTGTATTTGTATATCTAAAAGAATAAGAGTTTTGCTTTATATTTATGAGATCATGTAGATAGGTCGGGCCTTGCTTATTAACAATTTTAAAAACTTCTAGTGCAATCAACCGCATTCTTCTGAGGGCTAGTGAAGGTAAATTTGAACGTGATAATAATAAATGGTAGGAGCTTTTAAAATCATCATAAATAAAGCGTAATGCTCTTTCCTGTATTTTTTCCATTTTTTGAGTATTCTGGACTCCACAGAAGTGCCATGTCAGAGGACAATAATTAAAATTGGACATTATAAATGAGTAATAAATAGTGAGTTTACTCAGTTTATTTAAGTGTTTTCCAATTCTTTTGAGGACATTTAGTTGCCTCGAAGCTTTTTTACAAATATATGAAACATGGTTTGTGAATTTAAGTTGAAAATCAATATTTACACCAAGAAGTTTTATTTCTGGATCAGGTTTTAAAATAGAGCCATTTATGTTAAAAGTTATATGTTCAGATTCAGTCTTTTTGCCAATAGCCATTACTTGAAATTTATCGGGATTTGCTTTCATCTTATTTGTTGAGAACCATTCCACAAGATTTGAGCTCTCCCTTTCTAGTATGTTAACTAGATCATGTATTTTACTGCTAGAATATGATAAGGTATTGTCATCGGCATAGTTATATAGAATACAGTTTGAAATAGAATGAAAAATGTCGTTTATAAAAATGTTAAATAATATTGGTCCAAGAATTGACCCCTGTGGAACCCCCTTGACTAGAGGCTGATAAGAGCTGTATATATTATTTATTTTCACACATTGTTTTCTGTTGCTTAAATAACTATGAATGAGATCTACAGCATTTTTAGATAAACCATAAGTATGAAGTTTCAATAGTAAAAGATCATGTGGAAGACAGTCAAAGGCTTTAGAGAGATCAGTTAAAATGGTTGCAGTATAAAGATTGTCATCTAAAGCCTTTCTCCATTCTTCCACAATTTTTAATAAAACAGTTTGACATCCGTATTCTTGTCTAAAAGCAGATAAATATGTATTAAAATGTAAATTGAAAAAGTCCAAGATTTGACAATAAATTGCCTTTTCAAAGATCTTAGAGATGGAAGGCAAAATACTGACAGGTCTATAGTTACCTTTCTCAAGCATACTATTCTTTTTATGCAGTGGAACAACTTGGGCAATTTTAAGTTTGTCTGGAAAAACAGATGTTTCAAGAGATTTATTTAACAAGAGAGTAATAGGAGTTATTACAACTGGTTTAGCTAACTTGAGAATTTTCGTAGAGATATTGTCATAACCTGTGGCCTTCTTCAAACCTAATCTATCAATATATTTACTCACAAAATCTGTAGCTACGGGAGAAAAAGACATAGATGTACGTTCTGAAGGTAAATTATCGTTAATACTCTTAATGCTGGGGTGTGTTTCATTTACTTCTACATTGTCATCACCAATATCTTTAGCAACATTTACAAAAAAGTTATTGAATATACTACATACTTCTTTCTGATCACATACCAGATTACCTTGTTCACATAGGATTGTATCCTTTTTGATATTTGAACCTTTATTAGTTAAAAAGGGCTTAATAGTTGGCCAAAAATCTCGTGACTTGGGTCCCCCTGTACAGTGTTCAATGAAATATTTATTTATAGATTTTCTGCGTAAGTTTGACACAATATTTCTTTGTTTACGATAGTTTTCCCAGGTATGTTTCGATTTATATTTATGATATTTATTAAATAACATGCGCTTCTTATAAATAGCTTGCTTTAGTGCCTTATTCATGAAGGGTGCAGGATTTGCTTGAGGCTTACGCTTCTTCACTGGAATATGGTTATCCACAATCTTTATAAATTCATTACTAAAGAAATCATAAGCAATGTTTATATCTGAACACTTGTCTATACATGATAAGTCAATATTTTCAACATCTATAATAAATTTATCAGTATCTAAATTTTTAAAACTTCTATAGGTAACATATTCCGAGTTTAGTTTGGGGACACTCCCCTTTAAATTGAAAGCAATTAAGTTATGAACATCACTGATCCCACAGTTAAAATTACAGTGTGTACCACAGAGTGAAGGTTTGTTCGTAAGAATCACATCGTTTAAAGTCGGGATATTTCCCTTGGTAAAACATGTAGGGTCTTTCACTAAATTAGTTAAATCAAAAACATCACAGATAGTTTTCAAATTTATGCATTTAGTTTCATTACGCATATCATAGTTTAAGTCTCCGATAACACAGAAATTGTCATATTTTGTTGATATTTTGTCTAAAATGGGGTAACAATCATTAACAAATATACTGTCGTTCATTGAAGGAGGCTTATATGCCCCTACGAATATCCATTTAGTATTTTCAATAATAACTTCGACTGCAATAGATTCGATCTCCTTAAATTCAAATTCCACTCTTCTGTCGCCAGCAATATTAGATCTCAAGTAAGCGGCTATTCCACCGCCAAAAACTGTTCTGTCGCCTCGCCAAAAATGATAGTTGTTCACCACAAAAGGGGCATTGGGAAAAGATTGGTCTAATTTTGTTTCCGATATAAACAATAAGTCAACAATATTACCAGTCAGTAACTCTTGTATTGATGAAAATTTGTAGCGCAAACTGTTTATATTCAGGTGGGCACACAAGAAACGTAACGGATGTTTCATACGTAGCTCTCTGAGTTGATCAAAAATGTCGTTGTTTTGAGAACTGTTTTCATCTGTGAATTCGGTATTACAGCATTCACTTCCATCACTGTTAGATGGAGAGTCTTCAAAGAAAGAATCCGAAAAACTAGGTAGTCTATCGGTACATCGCCAACAGAAAAAAGTGTCATCGCTTTCCGCGAGTAAATTGTATTTAGTTACTGTGATATTAGCACACTTTCGATGAGTCCAAAGATCGCAGAAATCACATTGTAATCCTTGCTGGTTTGACTTTACTGGTTTCACACACAGGCTGCATGGATATTTGACCGGACCTGGGTTTAAATTTATATCTCCACTGAGTAATAAACACTGTAGCACAAATAAAGTTAGTTTTGCCTGACAAAACTGTTTACCTCCTGGGCGCGTCCATCTTGGATGTCTTCTTGTTGATGTTAACAACGACGAGTTCCGGTTTTCCGTTTTAGTTAAAGCTTCTAAATATAGGTCTATTTTAGTTTCATGATTTATAATAATCCAACGCATAACATCCTTACGTGGTCCTACGCAACTCACATCGGTTAAAAAGTAAAGACTAAGGTTTAAAAGCAGAATTATAACGTAAAAAATGAAGAGCACTTTCCCGCGACCCGCCCTACCCGCCATAGCAACACCTCAACGGACTGCTTGAAAATATTTTTATTTTGTTTTCGCGGACTTGGTCTTTTTTTACCGCCCTATTAATGCGTGTGTGAAAAGGTTGGGGGAATATGCAACAGAAAGTTCTGTATCTGGGATTTCTGCAAACAGGAAAATCGTCATTACGGGCAGTGATATCAACAAAGACACGTGTTTATTTTTTCGTCGTTTTGACAAAGTTTCTCGAAGTACAACGTGCCTATTCACCAAGCGATCAAGGATCCTGGCAAATTAGTTCAATTTTGTAATACCAGTTGGAATTCTGTTGTGAACTACGCTTCTTAGTTGAAAAATCTCGACGGAGAAGAGCAGAATATTGCCGTTTCTTATCGTAATGTGTTTTTAAAGTAAAGTAAGCCTAATTATTTTTCTCTCTTACACCAAAATGACTAAAGATTCTTTATGATCTCTTTCTTACACTGAAATGACTACGGATTCTTTACGTCTCTGTGTCTCTGTCATATTCAAACAAAATAAGATCCCATCGACCGTTATCATGTACAATTACGTCTTCTACCGGTGGTGTTCTTCCGTCTGTTTGTATCATATGCTGGAAAGCGAACCAAAGATTTACTATATAAAACACTGACTTTGGATGCTGGCAAGCTATTGTTTACAATGTTAGACTAACAGCTCCACTTCTCATTCAAGTGACACCATGCTGATTAGGTAGCACGTCATTTCGACCCCGCGTCATTTCGGACTCAACTCAAACGCCATTTCGAACTCTGACGAATTTTTGGACTTACATCACGACTTTTCGGATCTGTTGAAGCAACTTTTAAAACTCGGGCTGGCGACGTTTCGGATTCTATAAAACCTGAACAACTGTGTGTATATATTTGTAATAACCGTTTTTTCTTTCGTTTTAGGCGAGGCTGAACACAGTTCTTTCACGATAATAAAGAAATAAAACATGAAGGTTGACTATAAGAATGCAAATTATTTTAATGTAAACATTGTCGATCACCGGACTGATTAAATGTGTGTAGCATGGCAGTCTATCAATTAACAGCTCAAACTTTCTTGATATAATTTCTTTTTTAGCTGATGCTCATGATAATGATGTTGATGAAAATTCAAATGCAAATAATAAATTCCATTTTTGAGTGCAAAATCCACCCATAAGCATGCTCAAAGTGCTTTTGAGAGCAATATACCGGGGTACTATGTGTACATACATGTCTTTTCAGTTTTAGTAATATTTGTTGAACAAATGAGATTTTAATTGGTTTTTATTGTCATGAATATTTTGGGGTCTTTCAAACATCGTATTATGCAATGTGATTGTTATGACTGTTTTTTCTAAAACTATCTCCCAGTTGGACTTGTTAATAAATACAAAATTAATAACATTTTTGTCTTAATATTTTCAAGCAGTCCGTTATGGAAATGGTGACGCGAAGGAATGTCATTATTCATTTTATGTATTTTTAAATCAGTCTGTGCAGAAAAAATACCGGTCTTAAGCCTTTCCACAAGAGTAAACAATAACTCGCTCTAGTCCACGGCCTAAAAGGAACCGCGATTTTTGGGTTATAAACTTACATTTCAAATTTCATCAAAATCAGATTAAAATTGTGACCACTGCAGGGTCCACAACCTCCTTGATATACCATATTTTTACACCATCCGCGTAAAATTGGCGGCCATTTTGTTCAGCAATTTTTGTCCAGTGTTCATGAAATTCGAACCGAACATTCGTTACAGTGTAACAGTGATATATATAACCAAACATTTTTTAAAATCAGGTAATAATTGTGACCTCCAGACCATAATACAGGTGATTTTTCGTACAATCAGAGGTCCTAATTCAGGAAGTTACAATCTCCATTACCCTGTAACGCAGATATAATCAAACGTTTTTTTTAAATCAGGTAATAATTGTGACCTTCAGAGGGACCACAAGCTAATACAGGCGTTTTTTCGTACAAATAGGGGCTATAATTCAGGAAGTTACCATCTGATCTGCGCAAATATGAAATGGAACCAAGATCTTTAGGTTTGAACATGTATTTCAAGTTTCATCAAAATCGAATTAAAATTGTGACCTCTATAGGGTCCACAACATTGATATAACATATTTCCACACTATTTGCGTACAAATGGTGACCATTTTATCCGTTAATTTCCATGCAAATCGAACTCAACCTCCTTACCATGTAACGGTGAGATAATTAAACACTTTTTTAAATCAGATAACTATTTTGACCTCCAGAGGGACTACAAGCTAAAAAGGGCAATCAGGGGCCATAATTCAGGAAGTTACGATCCGATGGGCGGAAATATCGAAAGGAACCAAGATCTTTGGGTTATAAACATACATTGTCAAGTTTCATCAAAATCGGTTCAAAATTGTGACCTCTATAGTTTAAACATATTTTATTGCAATAATTTACAAAGGGGATTAGGACAATTTATAAAAATTATGATCCTTCTCCCAGGGAATAGACTAATATAATATTATATAAAATGTGATGGCATAACAAACATTTAATATACAGTAGATACAGCTATATACAATATGTACACGTATTTATAATTATCTATCATCTATTTATTGTTTTGATATATAAATGAGATTAGAACATTATCATTTTACTAAATTAAGCATCTAATATAAACTATAATCATAAGTATATGTTTATCTAGACCATATTATAAATATAAGTGTGTGATTGTGAGGATGTACGTTAATCAATAGAGAATTAAAATCAAGTTTATAATTTACTATTAAAACGTTTTGTGCTGGAAATATACCGTTGAACGGCAAGAAATATTTTCTTGTTTAAAATGTTGCGTAAGATATGCCTCCCATTTAGCAAGATAGTTAATAATTCGTCAGAGGGAAGGCTATTAAGATAGCTAATATCGGACATGAGCATATCTCTTTGAACGGTATAAATAGGACATTTAAAAAAGTAATGGTATATATTTTCCACTGACATTTTACAAGAACATAGAGGAGTGTCAATAATGTTAGATTGAAATAGGTCATTATTAAGGCTAATGGATGAATGACGGAGTCGGTTATGAAGAATTGTTAGTTTACGTATGCCAGTGTTTCTATAATGTGGTGTAGGAAATTTAGTTGAAATAGACTTTTTGAAATTATGATATGTGTTTGCATTCTTTTTATCAGTTAATAGTTTATTATATTCCGAAATAGTTTTAGGAAAAAAGGATTGTTTTTTAAGACTTAGTCTACAAAAAGGAGTCGGTATATAATTTTGATTTCTTAGATTATATGGTATATTATTGACAGAAGGAACTAAATCCGATAAGTAGGAGGGACAATGACCATTTATTATCTTCTGCGGATTTTTCTGCGATCTGATAGTTTTGGCCACCCAGTTTCGAAATATAAGGCTGACCTCGGTGTGTAAATTGTGCATCCTGTGACAATTCTTGCTGCTTTAAGCTGAAATAATTCTAATTTATAAATATTGAAATTTGCACAGGAATCCCAAACTTCAGATGCATATTCTAAAATAGGTCTGATAAAGCATTTATACAACTTATTTAGGGAGGATTGTGATAAAATATTTTTTACTTTTCTTAAATGAAATAATTTTAAAGAGGCTTGTTTTAGCATATTATCGATTTGAAAATTCCACTTTGCATCACTTTGAAAAAGTACCCCTAAATGTTTGTGGGAATAAGAATTAACTAGAAAGGTTTTATGAAATTTAATATTTAATGAATAGCAAATACTTTTATTTGTAAATATAAGTAAGGATGTTTTTTCAGGGTTAAAATTAATCAACCATTTCTTTGACCATGCATACAAGATATCTAGATCTGAATTAAGTTTTTTTTCAATGTTGTTGATAGATATATCAGTTGAAATTAGAGATGTGTCGTCTGCAAATAATCTAGACGTGCTTATTAGACCTCCATATATGTCATTTATATAGATAAGAAAAAGTAGCGGACCAAGTACAAAACCTTGTGGGACCCCGGCATTGGGAAATATAATACACGATTGACAGTTTTCAAGTATGACTTGTTGTTTTCTATTTGTTATGTAATTGGAAACTAGCTCAAGTAATTCACCTTTAATTCCATAATTAGACATTTTATGAAGTAAGCCGTTATGTGAAACTTTATCAAAGGCTTTTGAAATATCACAAAATATATACTATTCAAAAAAAGTAGGGGATATTTGATTTTTAAGTGTTATTAAAGTTACCTAATGAAACTGACGAAGAAACAAATGACAAAATGAAATGAAGTTCACATTCATCGATTTATTCCAAATGATCGTTAGACTAAGTAAGGCACAGACTGACCATTATAAGGGTAAAATGATACCCGGGGTCAAACAGCAAATTTACCACAGCATCACAACAAAGTCAGTAACGGGTAAATCCTCCTCTGTTTGCCAAACAAGCATTGATCCGACGTGGCATACTCCTAATGAGACGTCTAAGGTCATTTTGGTCCAGATTGTCCCATTCCTGTTGCAACGCAGCAGCAAGTTCTTGGACATTGGCAGGACGTTGTTGACGTTGACGTAACCTCTGTCCAAGCATGTCCCAGACATGCTCGATGGGGGAGAGGTCGGGACTCAGTGCTGGCCAAGGTAATGTGGTGATGTTCTGTTGTTGGAGGTAACCTGTAACGATCCTGGCCCTGTGACATCTTGCGTTGTCATCCTGGAAGATGAAACGGCGGCCATGACGTCGTGCAAACGGCACAACATGGACTGCCAAGATGTTGTCCCGGCAGTACTGGCCTGTAACACGCCCTGCAACAACATGTAAAGCCGGTCTTCCAGCAACAGTGATGCCTCCCCACCCCATAACGGAAATACCCCCAAATCGACCATGTCTGATGACGTTAACGTCTTGGAAGCGCTCGTTTCGACGACGCCACACCCTCCTACGTCTGTCCCAAAAATCAACAGTGAACCTTGACTCATCTGAAAACATCACATTGCTCCAGCATCGATTATCCCAGTGTTGACGATCCCTACACCAACGACGTCTTGCCTGAATGTGATGATCTCTCAAACAAGGGATCACGCGAGGACGTCGGGCGCGAAGGTGACCCCTATGCAGTCGATTCCGAATCGTCTGGCCACTCACTCTCACACCAGTGTCTGTTTTAAGACGAGCACTGATCTGATTTGCTGTGATGACACGATTTCTCAAGGCCAAGGTACGGATAAATCGATCCTGGGCTTGAGTTGTCGCCCTTGGTCGACCTGAGCGTGGTCTGTCCTGTACAGATTGTGTATCACGGTATCTGGACCATAGCCTGCTTATGACAGACTGAGAAACATTCATCGTCCGCGCCACAACCGCCTGTGTTGTGCCGATCTGTAGCATGCCAAGGGGACGTAACCTTTCATTTTGGGTAAGCCGACGCATATCAAAATTTGTTATCTGGTCACTAAAACAATTAAACTGATGTTTCCACCCTGGAATTCAATGCCACAATGACTGTAACATTCAAAGTCAAAGTCGTGCAAATCTTGGGTTGGACCCCCATGATGATCCCAAGCATCACCTGCATTCCATGCGGTAGCTATTGGTGCGTTTGGGCGTCACATGTTACTGGAAATGTTTCTTCTGTTAGGTTCTATAGTGACTTTTTTCGTAGTCATTTGCATATTTTAGTATTATGCCCCCAAAATCAAATATCCCCTACTTTATTTGAATAGTATAATTGCTGTAATTTGTTTGTTATGTAACGCGGTACATATATGATTATACATCTCAATAAGTTGGTGTGATGTGGAAAAGCCGGGTAGAAATCCCGATTGAAATTTATATATAAGATTATTATTTAATAAAAAGTCTAAAATATGTTGATAGATAATTCTTTCGAATAGTTTTGAAACACTGTTAAGCAGTGAAATTGGCCTATAATTTTTTAATTCTGTTCGGTTACCTTTTTTCTGCAGAGGAATTTCTTGAGCTAATTTTCAATTGCTCGGAAATGCACGTTTACTTACTATCAAATTAATTATCTTACTAAGTGCGAGACATATACTTTGGCAAGTTGATTTTAAAAATAGATTGTTAATATTACCAGGTCCATTTGTTTTCGATGTGTTCAATTTTTTAATAAGTAATTTTATTATGTTAGTGTTTATACTGATTGGCGGACAAATATCATTACATCGAGGCGGAAATTCTGGAAGTTGTACCATATCATTTATAGTAGAAATAGAACTAAAATAAGCATTAAGTATATCTGCTTTATCTTTAGAATCTGTTACATTAACATTTGATGGGGACTGAAGAGATGGTATATTACTTCAGTTAGGTTGTTTGATAAAACTTTTGAGGGTATTCCAATAGTCCCGCTGGGAGTTTGTCTTTATTTTTTTTATATTTTCATTAATTGAGTTGTAATATTCTTTTTTTGCATAGTGTTTCATGTTATTAACTTTATTTCTATGTTTTTTGTAGGCAGATAGATGGTCTGTTCGTTTTGATTTCAATGCTTTTTCCCTAAGCCTATCACTTATACGTATATTTTTTTTATTCTCGGGTGTAAACCAAGGTTTGTTTTTACTTCTTACAGTAATTATTTTTGAAGGGATATATTATTCTATCAGTTCGTCTAGTTTTGATGTGAACTTGTCGGTTATTTTATTTATAGCATCATCTACATTCCATACTTCGTCCCAATCAATATTAGATATATCACGATTCAACTGGCGAAAATTTGCTCGTTTATATAAATATATTTTACGTTGAAAACTTTTATTATGATAAGTATGAATATCAAGATGAAGAAAAGTAGCAAAGTGATCCGAAATACTGATAGGAACTTCCAGAGTATCTGCTGTGATATAATTAATACTATAAGAGATAATTATAGGATCTAATGATGTACTTGAAATTTCAGTTATCCTAGTAGGTTTTGTAATAGTATTACTAAGATTATGCATAGCACAGAGTGTGTGTACATATTCACGCGGGTTAAAATAATTGGAATTAAAATCACCTAACAATATGATATTTAGAGATATATCGAAAGCTTTTTCAACTGATTCGTCTAATAAGGTCCAGTAATTAACAGGAGATTCAATTGATCTATAAGTAAGACAAATTAAGATAATATCAGAATTTATATTAAGTTTTAACCAAATGATATCAGAATGAAACTCTAAAGTGTATTAAAGTGTATAAACGTTCACATAAAATGTCATTGTGTATATAAATAATAACCCCACCCGGGTCCACAACCATGATATCACATATTTTCACACTATTCACGTACCAACGGCAGCCATTTTGTCTGTCAACCTTCATCACCATTTAACGGTGATATAATCAAACGTTTTTTTTAAATCGGATAATAATTTTGACCTCCAGAGGAAGCACAAGCTAAAACGGTCGATTTTTCGGACAATCAGGGGCCATAATTATTCAGGAAGTTACGATTCGATGGGTGCAAATATCGAATGGAACCTAGACGTGATTTTTCGTACAATCAGGGTCCCTGATGTAGGGGCCATAACCCATGAAGTTACAGACCGATGCATGTCAATATCGAAAGGACCTGAGATCTTAGGATGATAAACCTATATTTTATGCTTCACTGAAATCGGATAAAAATTTTGACATGTAGACTGTTCACAAACAATTGTGGACGGACGGACGTCCGGACCGACGGGAGAGAGAAATGGGGTTTAACGTCCACTCGACACAAACTAGGTCATTTCGGGACTAACATGTTTTTACTTTTATTTCAATAATTTGCTTGCACGTAGGGGCCTTTAGCAGTGGGAGGAAACCGGAGTGCCCGGAGGAAACCCGAAAGGTTGAGAAGGCGCCCTTATCTCCATGCCAGGGATCGAAACACAGTCGCAAGCCAGAGGTGACCGGCCAGCTAGAGGTTGAAGCGCGGCACTCTAGACCACCCCAACCCCCCTCTGGACCGACGGACGAACAGGGGCGATGACAATATGCGTTCACATGAAAATGTATGTGGACGTTTAAAAAATGCAATCGAGACCACGGCGCATATATATGCACTTTTGGTTTTGCCCCTCTGACTTTGATTACAGATTAAACATCCATAAGTATACAAATGTGTTGTTATTGATGTGTTCCCATTTGAATATTGTTCACAATAAGAGAGAGAGAGAGAGAAATGGGGTTTAACGTCCACTCAACACAAACTAGGTCATTTCGGGACTAACATATGGTTTAATTTTATTTCAACAATTCGCTTGCGTGTAGGGGTCTTTAGCAGTGGGAGGAAACCGGAGTGCCCTGAGGAAACACACGAGGTTGAGAAGGCGCCCCTATCTCCATGCCACAGGGCTCGAAACCACAGCTGCAAGCCAGAGGTAACCGACCAGCTAGAGGTCGAAGCGTGGCACTCTAGACCATTAGGCCGTCCCAACCCGCCGTTCACAATAAGAAGCAAAATAAATAAGATATGTTTACAGGATCATTTTGTTATACGAAAAACTAAGTGATCCGTTTTCTATGGCGCTCAGTATAGTCAATATGGCATCGACCTAAAAAAATCCACCTACAGGAGCACCTACAGCTCAATTAGGAGTTATTGTGTCCCAAAAAGTGTGACGAACGTACAGACGAAAAGACAGACGAACACATTTTAATAGTCCCATACTTTCTTCAAAAGGTGGGGGACAAAAATCAGATGTCTTGATCCCATCAATCTCTACTGCACGTGGAAACCTGGTGTCATGCATCTAATTAACCGACACATTCCCACACAGTTCAAGAATATAGTTACGATTTCACCCTGGTAGTAATAGTTTCCAGTTTCTCCTGCACGGGTCTGACTAGTGATATGTTCGGATATGCCCACGCTTGTTTAATTACTTACATTATTTTTACATACTGACATAAGTAAGGAATACTAACCAGTTAACTTAAATACGCACCCTATAATTATTACTGACCAATTATAGGAATACTGGAGTATGGTGCAAGTACTTACAGGTTTAAGCGACTAATGACAATAAAAAACACAACACAGTTATATGGAAAAACAATCACTGGTTTATAGGCACAGCACGATTCGACAAGTATTCTCTTATCGTTTCGACAAGTATTCTCTTGATAACGATAAGAGAATACTTGTCGAAACGTCGTGCTGTGCCTATAAACCAGTGATTGTTTTTCCATATAACTGTGTTGTGATTTTTATTGTGTTCAATCGCTAAAGAATTAGAATACTACGTTTATTTCTCACGAGTTGCCATGCATGGTAACCACAATTAAAGTTATTCTTCTTGTTTTAAGGATATTCTAACACAGAAGCCAGTTAGTCAATACTCAGCAGAGATCAGTTCTACACACTACATCTCTTTGAGCTGTGACAACTATTTTATCATCTTACCCCAAATGTAAAACTTCTAAATTTTCTAAAACTGGCGTATAATTATCTGCACAGAAATCATCACTTGTTTTCTTTCTTTTACATCTTGGTAGAATACATTCGATATTATTATGATTTAAACATAATACCTGCAAATAAACAACTATATCTATTCACTACTTGCTCATGGCTTATATTATACAAGATAACATTACTATCACTTATCAATTTACAAAACTCACACAATAAAATCAATTGAACAATCAAATAAATTATTGTGTCCGTAAATGTCGATTTTTCACTATGTTTCATATTCACTTCAAAATGGCGACCATCAGTTGACTTAAATCAAAATTCTGCTCTGAACGTTTTTTAGGCCTTCCTTCAAGGATTCAGAAAATATAACTTCCATGTCAGTTGACTTAAATCAAAATTCTGCTCTGAACGTTTTTAGGCCTTCCTTCAAGGATTCGGAAAATGTAACTCCCATGTATGTAAGTGCAATATCGCAAAAGTTCTATTGATTTTTCACGTTTCAAGATGGTGGCCCTTCCGGTTTGATCGACAAACTCCATATTTTGTGTACGAATCAGTAATTACTTGTCTAGTATCAAAAGAAAAATTAGGTCATTCTGACCTATATTTCGACGATTTTTTTAGAAAACTTTGATCCTTAATTTTACCAAGGGGAGATAATTGAGATCTTTTATCTCCCCTTGGTGAAAAAAATCGTCGACTATAGGTCAGAATGACAGGATTTTTTTTTTGATACTAGATAAGTAATTACTGATTTGTAAACAAAATATGAAGTTGGTCGATCGAACCGGAAGTGCCACCATATTGAAACGCAAAAGTAAATAATGCTTTATTGTTTCTGTTAAAATTATTATTATTATTTTTTTTTTTTGTATGTGTTTTCTGCAAATCGGTTTTCTCAGAATCCATCCATAGGATCTTTCTGAAATTTTGACCTACCGCCCCCCCCCCCCCTCCAAAATTGGGTACGAACATTGATCAAATATATTTTCAAAACGTTTCACGAATCCGAAATCACCGAATTTTACGAACGAAAAAACACACAATGCATAGTCGTAACTTTGTTATATTTTGACCGATTTTACTAATTCCGTTTTCTTTGAATACCTTGAAAAAAATTATTTTCATCTGCAGTTTCACATTTTCGAATTTCGAAAATTCGTCGCTGTGATTTCGAACCGGAAGTTTAGACCAATTTGACATCTTTTTTAATAGTTGTACGATTTTCATGAAATTTCGTATATAAGTAGATCTTACCGATGTGACTTCAAAAATATAATTAGAGATTTTCGAAATTATCTCCCCTTGACGAAATTAAGGATCAAATTTTTCAAAAAAATCAAAGAAATATAGGTCATAATGACCTAATTTTTTTTTCGATACTGGGCAAGTAATTACTGATTCGTACACAAAATTTGGAGTTTGTCGATCGAACCGGAAGTGCCACCATCTTGAAACGTGTAAAAACAATAGAACTTTTGCGATATTGCACTTAAAGACATGGGAGTTATATTTTCTGAATCCTTGAAGGAAAGCCTAAAAAAAAGTTCAGAGCAGAATTTTGATTTAGGTCAACTGATGGTCGCCATTTTGAAGTGAATATGAAACACAGTGAAAAATCGACATTTACGGACTTGTAAACAAACACAATAGGGCATAGTATGTTCAATGCGTCTCCTATGTCTGAAATTAATACATTTCAGGATAGCCGGGATACGGGTCGAATTTTTGGTATTTGAATAATTCAAAAATTCGAATTTTGCCCTCGATGTTTTTCTTGCCGACAAAATTGTTTACGAGTGAAAAACACCATTAATTTCGCTAGATTGTGACCGATTTTAATGATTTATCTTTTTCTTGTTCGGATCATTTATATGACCTATCCATCGGATCTTTCTGAAATTTCCACCCACCCCCCGCAAAAAAATGGGGTGCAAACCTAGATTAAATATATTTTCAAAACGTTTCACGAATCCGAAATCACCGAATTTTACGAGTGAACGCCAAGTCTCCATTTTTATTATCAGTATTCTCTCCCTGTCTTGCATCTTCGTCCGTATCAGGTTCAGAGATTTCCAACAGATCTGTAAAACGTGCTGGTACTGCACGACGGCGTTTTGATCGTCGGTCTTTCGACATAATTACTACATACACGTAGACAAAGAAGTGCAACAAAGACAGGTTGCTGGCTACGTGGGAGGTGACACTCGCTTGAGCTTGCAGCGCGTTATGCCAAGGCGCGAAACTATTCTTCCCATGTGGTTGCAGGAATCAAATTACCGTCTAGGGGGGTAAGATAATGTTAGAGCGCCACCTAGGAGGCATGGCTAAAGAGCAGACAGCTCGAAAAAATAAACTTAATTAAAATCTTAATAAACAAATAAATCTTTTTCTGGTTCTAGCAATTATTTAATTTCTGCAAAGAAATCTTGGTTTGAACAGAATTTTGTTATTGCAGAGTGCCATTCTTGTATATTGCAATTTAAACATGCTTAAGAAGTTGTCACGATTTCCCACTTATAACCAAACATATTGGAAACCATAATTATATAACATAAACCTAATTTTGGAAGCCCGATTACAGCTATACAAGTTTCAGTTATTTCCCTTAAGTTTAAATATTATTTTTTTGCCCTGGTGCAATGTTTCTCACTACATTTTAACTCGTAACTTTGTGAGTTTTTGACTGATTTTGATAATTATGTCTTTATTATTTTTCCAAATTTACATATTTAACGTAAATATTCAAACAGTCGAGGTCAATAATATTCAAAAAGTATTAGTTCCGTTCAAAGTTATCACATTTAATTTTTCGATGTTTTCTTACCATTTTCATTTCATTTTTCTGAAAGTTTTGAAGTGGGAAGTCATCCCGATTACAGCAACACAAGGCTCAGTTATTTCCCTTTATTTTTTTTTACCTGGGTGCAATGTTTCTCTCTATATTTATTATAACTTCGCAGTTTTCTTTCCGATTTTGATAATTAAGCTTTCTTGTACTTCAATCTTTTAAGATACTTGATATAATCCATGGTACGTGACGATGAATATGAAAGCTTTCATATCTGCATGGAAAAGTAACAGTTCTATTTTCTATTATTATTTTTTTTGTGTATTTTCTGCATATCGGATTTCTCAGAATCTATCGGTAGGATCTCTCTGAAATTTTATGAAATGCTGTAACTTTGTGAATATTTAACCTATTTTACTAATTCTTTTTTCTTTGAGTATCTTGAGACATTTACTACAAATCTGCAATTTCGGATTTTCGAATTTCGAAACTTCGTTGCTGTGATTTCGAACCGCAAGTTGAGACCAACTTGACAACTTCTTTTCATGAAATTTAGTATGTAGGTAGACCTTACTGGTGCGACTCGAAAAATGACTTTAAAATTTTTCTAAATTATCTCCCCTTGGTGAAATTAAGGATCAAAGTTTTCAAACAACTCGGCGAAATATACGTCAGAATGACCTAATTTTGTTCTTGGATACTAGACAAGTGATTACCGATTCGTACACAAAATATGGAGTTTGTCGATCGAACCGGAAGTGCCACCATCTTGAAACGTGAAAAACCAAAATAACTTTTGCGATATTGCACTTACAGACATGGGAGTTATATTTTCTGAATCCTTGAAGGACGGCCTAAAAAACGTTCCGAGCAGAATTTTGATTTAGGTCAACTGATGGTCGCCATTTTGAAGTGAATATGAAAAGTTGTATCAAATTGAAGCGCCGAGTCTCTGGAACAAAATAACTCTCCTTTTAATTGAGCTCGAATGTTAAATTTTGGTGTAGACGTTGACTAGGTCAATGTCATGATTGATGTCAAAGATGAGCATTTTCTGCCTAGAGTAAGCAGAGATAAGCAAGCTGATTTGTTGATTATTTAGGGCACGATAACTTCGGTTATAATGAAGGGGGGGGGGCGATGAAACTCTTGTCAATCGAGAGTCTAATAGCTAGCCTGTTGTGTGAAATCATTGTATCATTTTTTTTAAACGTCTGGGGTAGCCGAAAAAAAGAGATCGAAAATCCCAAAAGTCGTATTTTTACGATTCGGAGCATATTTAGAGGTCCTTTTCTCTTTCTCAACATAATATTTTTGGGGGACTTCTTCTACAAAGAGTCTGCTCGGTTGTCTTTTATATGAAACCATTGATCAACAGTCCAAAATGTCAGGAGTAGAAGAATAAAAGGATCGAAAATTGAAAACAGCACCCTTTCATTGTTAGGCGAAACATGCAGTCTGGGTGGCTACAATCTGCACATTTAGTCATCGTATAGAGCTTATTCAACAGTATCGAATTCGAACTGCTAAGGGATCATTTACGTGCACTCCAATGTGTACATGGGACCTTGGTTTTTCGTCCCATCTGAACAACTAGACAGCTGACCTTGTCAGGCCCTCCGTTCTGACTCACTGACAATGGGGAACCACGCCAGAAAATCGAGATGAACTTTCTCGGCCAATGTAGGTATCGAACACCCGACCTCCTGGCTAGCGGGCCAACGCCTTACCCACTTAGTGTGGACACTCATCGTACATTTCATCCGTCAAATCAAAACATTTCATTGCATCAGACCAATAATTAATTATTCTTTTTATTTAAATATTAGTCTGGCATTATTAAATCCTAAGTTTATTGGAAGACTATCACTGACTCAACTAGCGTGTTTGCGAATCCCCGGTTATACGTGACAAGGAGTAAGGTCGCCTGTCCAACCTGCCATTTTTAGTTCTTTCCCGCCATTTTCATTTCATTTTCTCATCCGTCCATTTTTCTGAAACTTCTGGAAAGGGAAGTCATTCCGATTACAGCAATACAAGTTTCAGTTATTTCTCTTTAGTTTTCAGATTATTGTTATGCCCGGGTGCAATGTTTCATACTATATTTAGACTTGTAACTTTCCGAGTTTTTGACCAATTTTGAAATTTTTTCTTCTTCTTATCCTTTTATTTAGGATTTTACTAATTTTGAACTCGAAATTATGACCAGTTTGACAACTTCTTTAATAGTTGAACGATTTTTATGAAATTTGGTATGCCAGTACAGCTTACCTATGCGACTTCAAAAAATATGATTAGAAATATTCTCAATTATATCCCCTTGGTGAAATTAAGGATGAAAGTTTTAAAAAAATTGTCGAAATATAGGTCAGAATGACCTAAAAAATTTTTCCGATACTAGACAAATAATAACTGATTCGTATACAAAATATGGAGTTAGTCGATCGAACCGGAAGTGCCACCATCTTGAAACGTGAGAAATCAATAGAACTTTTGCAATATTTTACTTACAGACACAGGAGTTAATATTTTCTGAATCCTTGAAGGAAAGCCTAAAAAACGTTCAGAGCAGAATTTTTATTTAGGTCAACTGATGGTCGCCATATGAATATGAAACATAGTGAAAAATCGACATTTACGGGCTTCTAAACAAACACAGTAGGGCATAGTTTGTCCAATGCGTTTCCTATGTCTGAAATTGATACATTTCAGGATAGCTGGGATACAGGTCGAACTTTTGGTATTTGACTATTTCAAAAATACGAATTTTGCCTTCGACGTTTTTCGTGCCGACAACTATAGTTGTTTACGAGTGAAAAATCACATTAATATCACATTAACTTCACTAGATTGTGGTCGATTATAATGATTTAATTTTTCTTGTTCGGATTATTTATATGACCCATGACATCTGACAGGAAGTGACTGTGAATATGAGAGCTTTAATATCTGCTTAGCAGATCTAGTATTTTCTCCTTTTTCTGCAGGTAAATGTTAATAATCTTAATGTCAAAGATGTGTTAATGTGTGCATAAGATATCCAAGAACAAGTTGACAACTGTATGCAGACAGTGTCTCGTTTTTGTGCATTTTTCATTTGAATTGACTATTATGTTCGAGTGATTGAAAAACGCATGGTTGGTAGGAATATGTGACGTCAGTGCACGACTTCCGCGAACGGAATTACACATTGGTTAAAGTATCATTATTGTCAGTTATTTGCTATTTCATTTTAGTCCTAAAAGAAACAATACCCAACTAGACCTGCATGCAGAAATGACGGGTTTCACTGGTGCCACGTTAACTTTAAACTTATGTCACTTTCGCTCCCATGTTGCCCTTGCCAATGGCACCGATAAACAGATTTCCACATAAACATTGCACACATCAAATAAAAGGGAAACAGAATCTACAAAAATCCAGCAACATCAATTCATTTTATACATTAACATTTGTAACATGTAATTGATCCTGATAAAATTACAGTACTTCCGGTGATAATGAAAATGTTCAGTTAGTTTCATGAAATCAGAAATGGCATAAGATATCATATAGTGTAAATTTTATGTAAATCGAATAATAATTGCCACTTTTATTGACCAAAAAACTTGAAAAGTGATTTGTAGAAAATCGGCTATTTCTCTGCAAGTTAGAAACCATTTTGTTGTATCTGTATGATCGCATGGGTTCATTCTATTAGTTGATGCGAACTAAATATCATAATTTTAAATATATTACAAATCAGACTCATTTGAAAAAAAAAATATCTGTTTTGAAAATACAGTTTTTGCCAAAATATAATTACCTCCGGTGATACTGAAAATGTTAAATTAGTTCTATGAAATCATAAATGACATAAGATATCACATGGTGAAAATTTTATGAAAATCGAATAATAACCGACACTTTTATAGACCAAAATCCTCGAAAAGTGACTTGTGGAAAATCGCCCATTTCTCTGCAACCGTACGAGTTAGAAACCGTTTTGTGATATCTGTATGATCGTATGGGTTCATTCTATTTCATGAATAGAATCAAATATTATAATTTGTAAAAAAATAAAAAGTACGACCCATTTGAATAAAATATTGTTTTTTAATGCTAAATATTAAGTTTTGAGAAAATGACGTCATTTCCGGTGGCAGCGTATAAGGTAGAATGGTTTGACCTTGTCCACTATGGCATTAGGCATCCAATGGTGAAAGAAAATTGAAAATCACATAATAATTGATTCTTTTACAGCCAAAATAACGTGAAAAGTGAGCCTTCAAAGCAAATATTTTTTTTGAAGGGATTTATATTTATTATTCGTATAACTTTATAACGTCTGGCTCTAATGGGCAGTAAGATTGAAACAATACCATCATATTGATATAAAGAAAAGGTTTATAGCATGTTCCCTTGTGGAAAAATAGCCAATTTTCCCTGGGTCATTTTTAAGTTTTTTACCTTCTTAATTTCAGTTTATGGGTTATAGGTTAATTATTTATTGCCCGATATGTATAAAACAAAGTTTGTATTTTGTATGTTGCGAATTTTCGACTTATTTTTCACCTATAAAAATTTCTTTCGGCACCGGAAGTGACGTAATTTTGCCATAATTTACAATTTTGATTGGTCTTTTCGCCAGCAAATATTACTTTTACATATGATAGAGGGTGTCACTGAAGCAAAACAATTAAGTATAGTTTGGTAGCTTAATGGATCGGCTATGGTATAATAAACTTCCTGTATGATTCCCGAAAGCCATTTCAGTGCTGCTCGCAGGTCTAGTTAGGGTTTCACACTGCGTAGCTTGTGTGAAACACTATTGTTTTTGTTAAAATTATTATTCTTATTATTATTAGGGTTTCACACTGCGAAGCTTGTGTGAAACACTATTGTTTTTGTTAAAATTATTAGGGTTTCACACTGCAAAGCTTGTGTGAAACACTATTGTTTTTGTTAAAATTATTATTCTTATTATTATTATTATTATTCTTCTTTTGTTTTGAGTAGATCTCAGCAACTGCTTGTCGTATCGTTACGATTTCTTCGGTTTTACAGGGAAAGTGGGTGTGACTTGGAGGATAAAGCTATTTTGAACGTTCTGCGACAATGCGAAATGTCCGAAATCACCGAAGTTATCATTTTTGAAAATATTGCAGTAATTTTAACAATAATCATTGGATTTTAATTTTCGATAGATTTTGACATAGCCGGAGACAGGGCACATGGTTACGTTACTTTCAATTTTTGATTTTCGGCAAATCTTCGAAGATATTAGGCGCCAAATTTCGAAAATTTAAAATTTTACAAAAAACTTTTTTATTTATGAATATTTCTTAGTCGTGCTGTCCACAGAATTAAATAGTCATCTGATTAGCGCAAAAATGTTAAAAAAATTTGTCTCAGTAATTTTCCTTGGCCGCCATTGGCTAATTCAGTTTTTCAGTCCTAGATTATTTTGTTATTGTTCGATTTGTATAAAACAAAGTTCATATGCTTCGTTGTCTCAATTGTCATTTTTTTTGTTACCGATAGTGTTATCTGTCGGCACCGGAAGTGGCATAATTTTACCAAAAACTACAATTTTGAGAGTTATTTAGGATCTTCAAAAACAAATATTATTTTTTTGAAAAATTATATGACTCAAAGAGTGTGTCCTTTCAAGGCGCAAAAAATGGCGGAAGCAGTTTTTTTAATTTCTATTTCATTTTCTTGCAAATTGGATTAAGAGGTGAAAAAAGGCGTAAAATTGACCTATTTACAACCCATTCAGGCTTTTCAGATTTTAAAATATTTTTACATAACTTTTATAAACTTGTAGCTATAATCCATACGAAGAAAATGTATGTTAAAATTAGTTTGTAATATAAGCAGTTGCCAAGAAATGGGCAGTTCTGCATAAGTCACTGTTTTCGTTATTTTGCCTGTAAAATAGTCAATTATTATTGGATTTTTATAAAAGTGACATCATTTAATTCAAAAAGCATGTAGCGTCATATCAAGTTGATTACTATTTAAAATTGACACCGGAAGTGACGTCATTTTGTCAAAAACTGCATTTTAAACTTTTTAAATCAAAGTTTTATTCAACCAAGAATTACTTAATATGTATTAATAATTTTAACTTTTGGTTTAAATTCACATATAAACACAACTCATATGGTCATATAGATATCATACAATTGTTTCTAACTTGTTCGGTTGCCGAGAAATAGACGGTTTTCTACAGGTCACTTTTGAAGGTTTCGGGGCCATAAAAGTGTCAATTATTATTCGATTTTCATAAACGTCACACCATGATATACCTAATGCCATTTGTGATTTCATACAAGTAATTTAAGATTTTCATTATCACCGGAAGTAACGTCATTTTGGCAAAAACTGAATTTTTAGCCTCTAAAACAGATATTTTATTCAAATGAGTCTGTTTTGAAATCTTTTTCAAATTATGGTATTTGATGCCAATCAACAAATAGAATGAACCCATACGATCATACAGATACCAAAAAATGGTTTCTAACTTGTACGGTTGCACAGAAATAGCAGATTTTCTACAAGTCACTTTTCAAGTTTTTTGGTCTTTAAAAGTGGCAATTATTATTCGATTTACATAAAATTGTCACTATATGATATCGTATGCCATTTCTGATTTCATAAGACTAATTGAACATTTGCATTAACACCGGGAGTAATTTAATTTTGTCAAGATCATTTACAAGTAACAAATGTATAAAATGAATTGATATTGCTGGATTTTGTTGATTCTGCGTCCATTTTATTTGTGTGCAATGTTAATTTGGAAACCTGTTTAGTGGTTTCGCTGGTACCGGAAGTGACATATGTTCAAGGGTAACTTGGCACCGGAAGTGACATGTTTAAGAGTAACGTGGCACCAGTGAAACCCGTCATTCCTGCATGCAGGTCTAGTTCTTCTTCTTCTTATTATTATTATTATTATTATCATTATTCAGATTCCAATTTGAATAGATCTCAGCAACTACGTGTCGCATCGTTACGATTTCTTCGGTTTTACTGGGAAAGTGGGTGTGACTTAGAGGATAAAGCTATTTTGAACGTTCTGTGACAATGCGAAATGTCCGAAATCACCGAAGTTGTCGTTTTTGAAAATATTGCAGTAATTTTAACAATAATCATTGGATTTTAACTTTCGATACATTTTGGCATAGCCTGAGACAGGGCACATAGCTACGCTACTTTCGATTTTTGATTTTCGGCAAATCTTCGAAGATATTAGGCGCCAAATTTCGAAAATTTCAAATTTTACAAAAAACTTTTTTATTTATGAATATTTTTTAGTCGTACTGTGCACAGAATTAAAGAGTCATCTGACTAGTGCAAAAATGTTAAAAAATTTTATCTCAGTAATTTTCCTTGGTTGCCATTGGCTAATTCAGTTTTTCAGTCCTAGATTAATTTTTTATTGTTCGATTTGTATAAAACAAAGTTCATATGCTTCGTTGTATCAATTGTCATTTTTTTTATTACCGAAAGTGTTATCTGTCGGCACCAGAAGTGGCATAATTTTACCAAAAACTACAATTTTGACAGTTATTTTCCTATTTCGAAAACAAATATTACTTTTTGGAAAAATTATTTGACTCAAAGAGTGTGCCCTTTCAAGGCGCAAAAAATGTAGGAAGCAGTTTTTTTAATTTCGATTTCATTTTCGAGCAAATTCGATTAAGAGGGTAAAAATGGTGTAAAATTGACCTATTTACAACCTATTCAGGCTTTTCAGATTTTAAAATATTTCTTTGTAACTTTTATAAACTTGTAGCTATAATCCATACGAAGAAATTGCATTTTAAACTTTTTAAATCAATGTTTTATTCAACCAAGAATAACTTAATATGTATTAATAATTTTAACTTTTGGTTTAAATTCACATATAGATAAAACTCACATGGTCATATAGATATCATAAAATTGTTTCTAACTTGTTCGGTTGCCGAGAAATAGACGGTTTTCTACAGGTCACTTTTGAAGGTTTCGGGGCCATAAAAGTGTCAATTATTATTCGATTTTCATAAACGTTACACCTTGTTATACCTAATGCCATTTGGGATTTCATACAAGTAATTTAAGATTTTCATTATCACCGGAAGTAACGTCATTTTGGCAAAAACTGTATTTTTAGCCTTCAAAACAGATATTTTATTCAAATGAGTCTGTTTTGAAATCTTTTTCAAATTATGGTATTTGATGCTAATTAACAAATAGAATGAACCTATACGATCATACAGATACCACAAAATGGTTTGTAACTTGTACGGTTGCAGAGAAATAGCAGATTTTCTACAAGTCACTTTTCAAGTTTTTTGGTCTTTAAAAGTGGCAATTATTATTCGATTTACATAAAATTTTCACTATATGATATCGTATGCCATTTCTGATTTCATAAGACTAATTGAACATTTTCATTAACACAGGAAGTAATTTAATTTTTTTCAAGATCATTTACAAGTAGCAAATGTATAAAATGACTTGATATTGCTGGATTGATTGGTTGATTCTGCGTCCATTTTATTTGTGTGCAATGTTAATTTGGAAACCTGTTTAGTGGTTTCGTTGGTACCGGAAGTGACATATGTTCAAGGGTAACTTGGCACCGGAAGTGACATGTTTAAGAGTAACTTGGCAGCAGTGAAACCCGTCATTCCTGCATGCAGGTCTAGTTATTATTATTTTTTTCCGCGGGAGCCTATTTCTCCATGATCGAAAACAGATATCGATCTGGAACAAACTTTTCTATCGGGAAAACATGAGTGGCTAGTGCATAAACTATTTTTCAAACTTCTGCGCATACCGGAAGTGGCCGAACTTTGTAGGTTGTCATGATATTGAAAATCGGCCATAATTTCGTCAATTCTTTACCCATTTTTAATCAAATGACATTATCGGAAACCCTGAATCTTTTGCGAGATAATGGCTATCTCACATTTTTTAATTTCGAACATTCGTGTATGACTTCTATCGTTCGAAAATTGAAAAGACGTTGTTTATGAGACAATTTTTGTTATTTTTCAAAATTTGCAAATTTGACCTACATTTTTGGATTCCTGAAGTCGATGCGATTCCAGTAATATAAGTTTCATTCAGAGTTATCGCCCTTTATTTTTCGAATTTTCTGCCCATTTTGTAACCCTTATATTTTTTTGGAAAGGATAAAACGATATTTCTGAAACCTCTGGAACATAAAGCCATATAGTCAGACAGTCGGATAAAGCAATTTCAACAACGATCCGTAAACCGGAAGTAGTCGAAATAATTTCTGATGTTTGGAAAAAAATGCAAAAAATGGGTGATTTGGGGAAAAACGTCAACGGATTAAAGAGATTAGGGTATCGTTGGGTTGCACGGGAATTGAAGTATCGTATGGTACCCATTTTATAAAGATACGATGACCCGGAAGTAAAATATCGCACGCTTTTTGGACGCCTTTATCTCGAAAACTGCTCCAGCGATTTTTCTTAAACTTTCTCCATTAAGAGACCCTTCGATGGTCTTTAGCATGAAGCCATCCATTAAAATCTTCCAATAATTGGAATAGGACCAAAAACGGACTGAAAATCGAAAAAAGTCGAAAAATCGTGAAATTTTGGAAAATGCTCTACTATTTTTTAATTTTAAGAGATTTTCAAAAAAAAAGATATATATTTAAAAAGCTGACCTAATTACGATTCTAATGATGTATAATATGTATGCAGTTATTGAAATTTAATTTTCAACATTTTGACATTTTTAACACTATTGAACATAGGATTTCTCAGAAGTATTTTATTTGATCGTATAGTGTAGTATACCATTAGAGAGTCCTGTTCCCATGCAAACTCCAAAACTGGATGGGAAAACTACTCGACAATGATTCGTATACCGGAAGTAGTTCAAAAAACGATGAAAAATGTAAAAAAGATAAAAAAAAATTGGAGCCCTTGCCAAAAGTTCGAATTCTCCGTCACATATTAGCGGACCAGAACAATTAAAGTGTCGTTGGATAGTTCCATTAATAGACGATCGTATAACATCTAAATAACACGAATTTGATTCTTAGGAAATAAATTATGGTACGCCGAAAACTAAGTATTTTCCGTTTTGGAGCAATCTGAGACGCCTTTTTCTCGAAAACGACGCCTACGATTTTTCTTAAACATTTTTTACTCAGAGTCCTATCGCTGGCCTAGCGTGTGCATTTAATATTAAAAGCGTTGCAATATTATAGGTGGTCGAAAAATGACCTCAATCATTGAAAAAAGTTGAAAAATCATTAAATTATTGAAAATGCTCTTTTATTTATCTTTTTTTCAATGAATGTTTCTGACATTTCTGGTACAGGAAGTTAAGTATCTAATCAACTTGTTAAAGCTATTCCGACAATGATCGAAAAACCGGAAGTAGTCGAAAAAATCTCCGATATTTTGAATTTTTTCTACATTTTTACAGAAAACTTTTTTATTTATGAATATTTTTTGATGGTAGTTTACACAGAGTTAAAGTATCACCCTACTTGAGCAGAAGTGAGAAAGAATTTTGTCCCAGTAATTTTCTTTAGTCGCCATTGGCTAATTTAGTTTTTCGTACCTAGATTAATTATTTATTGTTCGTTTTGTATAAAACAAAGTGCATATGTCTAAATTGTAATTTTTCTTGTTACCGTGAAATTTTTCTGCACGCAACGGAAGTGGCGTAATATTAACAAAAACTACAATTTTGACAGTTCAGTACCACTTTTTGAAAGCAAATATTATTTTTTTCGAAATCTGATATAGCAAAAAGGATGCGCGCTGTAAAGGGGCACAAATCGTTAGCTCAGATTTTTTAATTTCAAATTCATTTTCGGGCAATTTCGAAGAAATGTAAAAAAAAAGTGTAACAATCAGTTATTTACAACCCATTCAACGTCTTCATATTTTGAAATATTTATTCGTAACTTTCATAAACTCGTAGTAATAATCCAGACGAGGAGAATGTATGCAAAAAATAGGTCGTAATATGAGCAATTGCCGAGAAATATGCAATTTTGCATGCATCACTTTTCACGTTATTTTACCTATAAAATAGTAAATTATTATCTGATTTTCAATATTTTTTTTTCATTCGTTGCCTAATGCCAATGTGGACTAGGTTAAGCCAATTTTACAGTTTCACTGTTACCGGAAATGACGTCATTTTGGCAAAAACTGTATTTTTAACCTAAAAACAAATATTTTATTCAAATGAGTCTTGTTTATAATATTTTTAAAATTATGATATTTGAATCCCATCACCGAATAGCATGAACCCATACGATCATACAGATACCACAAAAAAGTTTCTAACTTGTACGGTTGCCGAGAAATAGACGATTTACTACAAGTCACTTTTCAAGCTTTTTGGTCTATAAAAGTGTCAATTATTATTCAATTTTCATACAATTTTCACCATGTTATGTCTTATGCCATTTATGATTGCAATGATCTGATTTAACATTTCCATTATCACCGGAAGTAATGTCATATTTGCAAAAACCGTATTTTTAGACTTCACAACAAATATTTTTTTGAAGTGAGTTCTATTTATTATTTTATTAACGTTATAACGTTTGATTCTAATGGCCATTTAGATTGGATCAGTATAAACACAGATATCAAAAAATTGCTTCTAGCATATTCCATTGTCAAGAAATAACCAATTTTCTAAGGATCACTTTTTATGTTTTTTACCTTTTTAATTTCAGTTTATGGTTTCTGAGTTTATTATTTATTGCCTGATATGTATAAAACGATTCTCAATTGCGAATTCTCAACTTATTTGTTACCGATAATGATTTCTTTTGGCACCGGAAGTGAAGTAATTTTGCCAGATTTTACAATTTTGACCGGTGTATTTGCAAACAAATATTACTTTTACAAATCTGATAGAGGGTGTCACTGAATCATAACAACTACAGTATCGTTTGGTAGTTCGATGGATCGGCTATTGTATGATGCACTTCCTGTCTGATTCCTGAAAGCCGATTCAGCACTGCAGGTCTGCAGGTCTAGTTATTATTATTTTTTCCCCGGGAGCCTATTTCTCCATGATCGAAAACAGATATCGATCTGGAACCAACTTTTCTATCGGGTAAACATGTGGTGGCTACTTGATAAACTATTTTTCAAACCTCTGCGCATACCGGAAGTGGCCGAACTTTGTACGCCGTCTAAAAATTGAAAATAGGCCTTAGTTTCATCAATTCTTTACCCATTTTTAAACAAATGACATTTTCGGAAACCCTGAATCGTTTGCGAGATAATGGCTATCTCACATTTTTCAATTTCGAACATTCCTCTACGACTTCTATTGTTCGAAAATTGAAAAGATGTTGTTTATGAGACAATTTTTGTTATTTTTCAAAATTTGCAAATTTGACCTACATTTTTGGATTCCTGAAGTCTATGCGATTCCAGTAATATAAGTTTCATTCAGAGTTATCGCCCTTTATTTTTCACAATTTTCTGCCCATTTTGTAACCCTTATATTTTTTGGAAAGGATAAATCGATATTTCTGAAACCTCTGGAACATAAAGGCATATAGTCAGACAGTTGCATAAAGCAATTTCAACAACGATCCGTAAACGGGAAGTAGTCTAAATAATTTCTGATGTTTGCAAAAAATGCAAAAAATGGGTGCTTTGGGGAAAAACGTGATCATTTCGCCCGATATCAACGGATTACAGAGATTAGGGTGTCGTTGGGTTGCACGGGAATTTGGGTATCGTATGATTTGAAATTCATACAGATATTTCTGACTTGGAGCGTTTTTAGACGCATTTATCTCGAAAACTGGTCCAACGATTTATCTTAAACTTTCTCTATCGAGAGTCCCTTCAGTGGTTTTTAGCATGAAGCCATCCATTAAAACCTTCAAATAATTGGAATAGGACCATAAACGGACTGAAAATCGAAAAAAGTCGAAAAATCATGAAATTTTGGAAAATGCTCTACTATTTTTTTATTTTAAGAGATTTTAAAAAAAAAAGATATATATTTAAAAAGCTGACCTAATTACGATTATAATGATGTATAATATGTATGCAGTTATTGAAATTTAATTTTCAATATTTTGACATTTTTAACATAGGATTTCTCAGATGTATTTGATTTGATCGTATAGTGTAGTACATCATTAGAGAGTCCAATCCCCATGCAAACTATAAAACTGGATGTGAAAACTATTCGACAATGATTCGTATAGCGGAAGTAGTTAAAAAAACAAAGAAAAGTGTAAAAAAGATAAAGAAAAATTGGAGCTCTTGCCAAAAGAGAGTCCTGTTCCCATGCAAACTCCAAAACTGGATGGGAAAACTACTCGACAATGATTCGTATACCGGAAGTAGTTCAAAAAACGATGAAAAATGTAAAAAAGATAAAAAAAAATTGGAGCCCTTGCCAAAAGTTCGAATTCTCGGTCACATATTAGCGGACCAAAACAATTAAAATGTCGTTGGATAGTTCCATTAATAGACGATCGCATAACATCTAAATAACACGAATTTGATTCTTAGGAAATAAGTTATGGTACGCCGAAAACTAAGTATTTTCTGTTTTGGAGCATTCTGAGACGCCTTTTTCTCGAAAACGACGCCTACGATTTTTCTTAAACATTTTTTACTCAGAGTCCTATCAGTGGCCTAGCGTGTGCATCTAATAATAAAAGCGATACAATATTATAGGAGGTCCAAAAATGACCTCAATCTTCGAAAAAAGTTGAAAAATCATTAACTTATTGAAAATGCTCTTTTATGTATCTTTTTTTCGAAAATTACTCAATGAATGTTTCTGATATTTCTGGTACAGGAAGTTAAGTATTTGATACTTGTTAAAGCTATTCCGACAATGATCGAAAAACCGGAAGTAGTCGAAAATATCTCCGATATTTTTATTTTTTTTTTTACATTTTTACAGAAAAATTTTTAATTGATGAATATTTTTTGATGGTAGTTTACACAGAGTTAACGTATCACCATACTTGAGCAGAAGTGAGAAAGAATTTTGTCTCAGTAATTTTCTTTAGTCGCCATTGGCTAATTTAGTTTTTCGTACCTAGATTAATTATTTATTCTTCGATTCGTATAAAACAAAGTGCATATGCTCCGTGGTCTCAAATGTAATTTTTTTTGTTACCGTGAAATTTTTCTGCACGCAACGCAAGTGGCGTAATATTAACCAAAACTACAATTTTGACAGTTCAATACAACTTTTTGAAAGCAAATATTATTTTTTTCGAAATCTGATATAGCATGCGCGCTGTAAAGGGGCACAAATCGTTAGCTCCGATTTTGTAATTTCAATTTCATTTTCGGGCAATTTCGAATAAATGTAAAAAAAATTGTAACAATCAGTTATTTACAACGCATTCAACGTCTTCATATTTTGAACTATTTATCGTAACTTTCATAAACTCGTAGTAATAAACCAGACAAGGAGAATGTATGCAAAAAACAGTTCATAATATGAGCAATTGCCGAGAAATATGCAGTTTTTCATGCATCAATTTTTACGTTATTTTGCCTATAAAAGAGTAAATTATTATCCGATTTTCTATATATTTTTTTCATTCGATGCCTAATGCCAATTTGGACTAGGTTAAGCCAATTTTACTGTTTCACTGTGACCGTCATTTTGGCAAAAACTGTATTTTTAACCTAAAAAACAAATATTTTATTCAAATGAGTCTTTTCTATAATATTTTCAAAATTATGATATTTGAATCCCATCAACGAATAGCATGAACCCATACGATCATACAGATACCACAAACAAGTTTCTAACTTGTACGGTTGCCGAGAAATAGCCGATTTTCTACAAGTCACTTTTCAAGCTTTTTGGTCTATAAAAGTGTCAATTATTATTCAATTTTCATACAATTTTCACCATGTGATGCCTCATGCCATTTATGATTGCAATGATCTGATTTAACATTTCCATTATCACCGGAAGTAATGTCATATTTGCAAAAACCATTTTTGAGAAAATCTCATCAATATTTTCACTTATTTTGCAATCCGACTCAAGATGGCGTGTTCTGTCACAAATATTACGGCACGCCGAAGATCTAGTATTTTCCTTTTTGAGCGTTTATATGATATCAGAATACAAATTCGATGGTTAGGCAATAGATTATGAGATGCCGAAAATATAGTATTTCCCTCTTTTTTTTTTTGGAGCCCATTCAGACTTATTTATTTCAAAAACTACTACTATTTCTCTTCATAAACTTCTGTTAACCCGAGTCCTATCGGTCGTTTAGAGTATAAAGGTAAATTTAAAAGCATGGCAATAAATAGAAGGACCCTGAAAGCCGATTCAGCACTGCTATGCAGGTCTAGTTTATTACTATTATTTTATTTTTCGGGGGAGCCTATTTCTCAGTGTCTGTAACAGATACAGATCTGGGATATAATTTTCTATCAGGAAACCATATAGTGGCTATCCCTTCCACTGTATTTGAAACCTCTGCGCAGACCGGAAGTGGCCGAATTTTTTGCGGTGCCAAAAAATTAAAAAACGGCCGTAGATTTGTCAATTCTGTACCTATTTTCATACAAATTACATTTTTGGAAACCCTGAGTCTTTTCTCGGACGATAGCAGTTGAAAATTTTGCTATTTCGAAACTTCGCCGCTGACTTCTAGCATTCGAAAAATGAAAATATGTTGTTTAAGACACATTTTTTGTTATTTTTCAAAATTTTCAAATTTGACCTACATTTTTGGATACCTGAAGGCAATCCGGTTCCAGTAATATAAGTTTCATTCGGAGTTATCGCCCTTTATTTTTCGATTTTTTTCGAATTTTCTTCACATTTTGTGAGCTTAAGTTTCGTTTTACGGCCGGATCGACGTTTCTGAAATTCCTGGAACATGAAGTAATATGGTCAAACCACCGTTTAAAGCAATTTCAACAACAATCCGTAAACCGGAAGTAGTCGAAATAATATACGATATTTTGAAAAAAACGTGAAAAATTGGTGTTTTGGGTAAAAACACGATTTTGCCGTCCGATATCAATGGATTAAAGAAATTACGGTATCATTTGGTCGGGCGGTGATTGAAACACTGAATGATACCCAAATATATGGCACGCTGAAAATCAAGTATTTTCTGATTTGGAACGTTTTTAGATGCCTGTATCTCGAAAACTGCTCCACAGATTTTTATCGAGAGACCTTGCGGTAGTCTTGTGTACGAAACATTCCATTACGATTTTGAAATATCTGGAATAGATGAAATAACGGACTGAAAATCAAAAAAAGTCGAAAAATCGTGAAATTTTGGAAAATGCTCTACTATTTTTTCATTTGAAGAGATTTAAAAAAAAAAGGTTGTATATTCAGATAGCTGACCTAATTATGATTCTAACGATATATAACATGCATGTAATTATTGAAATTTGATTTTCGATATTTTAAATTTTTTGCATTTTTGGCACTTTTGAACATAGGATTTCTCAGGGGAATTTTATCTGATCAGATAGTGTAATATATCATTACAAACCGGCTATTAAAACTATTCCGACAATAATAACCATACCGAAAGTATTCAAAAAATGAAAAAAAAAAAACGTTAAAAACATTGTCGCACTTGCGAAAAACTTGATTTCTACCTTAGGTAATAGCGGACCAAAAGAACTAAAGTGTCGCTGGATAGCCCATCTAATGGACCATCATATGGTATCTAAATAATAGGATTTCGATGGTAAGGAAATAAATTATTGTATGCCAAAAATCTAGTATTTTCCGATTTTTTAACATTCTGAGACGCCCTTTTCTCTAAAACGACGCTACAGATTTTTCTTAAACTTTTCTTACTCAACGTCCTATCGGTTGTCTATATAGTGAATTCAAAATGAAAAGCATTAAAATAATATAAGTGGTCCAAAAATGGCCCCAAACTTTGAAAAAAAAAATGAAAAATCGTTAAATTTTTTGAAATGCTCTTTAATTTATCTTTTTTTCCAAACCTACCCAATGGATGTTTCTGACACTTCTGGTACGTAAAGTTAAGTATCCAAAGAACTTCGTAAAGCTATCACAACAATGATCGTAAAACCGGAAGCAGTGGAAAAAATGTCCGATATTTTGAATAAAAAATAATTCTTTTACGAAAACCTTTTTTATTTATGAATATTTTTTGATGATATTTTACACAGGAATTATTGATATAAAAATAAACCATGCTAGTCCCGAAATGACATAGTTTGTGTCTAGTCGACGTTAAACCCCATTTCTCTCATCTCGGTAGTGCCGGTTAATTTGAGATATATTTTGTCTCCCTTTAAGTTTTTTACCTTTTTAATTTCAGTTTATGGGTTCCAAGTTTATTATTTATTGCCTGGTGTGTATGAAACAATTCTCAATTGCGAATTCTCAACTTATTTGTTACCGATAATGATTTCTTTTGGCACCGGAAGTGAAGTAATTTTTTCAGATTTTACAATTTTGACCGGTGTCTTCGCAAGCAAATATTACTTACAAATCTGATAGAGGGTGTAACTGAATCATAACAACTGCAGTATCGTTTGGTAGCTCGATGGATCGGCTATTGTGTGACGCACTTCCTGTCTGATTCCTGAAAGCCGATTCAGCCCTGCAGGTCTAGTTTTTTTTAATTATTATTATTCTTTTCCGGAGCCTATTTCTCTATGATCGAACAAAAATACCAATTTGCGGTTCATTTTTATACGTCCACATTCATAATGTGAACGTATTATGCCGTCGCCCCTGTCTGTGTGTTTGTGTGTGTGTGTGTGTGTGTGTGTGTGTGTGTGTGTATGTATGTATGTGTGTGTGTGTGTGTGTCTGTGGTTCGCCTACAGGGCGCAATTCTTCATGGATTTTCTTCAAACTTGGTATACTTATTCCTTATACCCCAAGGAAGATCCCTATTGTTTTTGGGGCATGCCCGACCCCCAGGGGCCGAGCCACGCCCATTTCTAGTATTTGTTTGTTTGTCGTCTACAGGCCACATTTCTTAACTTATAATTTTGAAACTTAGCATACACATTCTTTGTACCCTAAGGAACATCCCTATCGTTTGGGGTGTATGCCCCACCCCCAGGGGCAGAGCCACGCCCATTTTCTTTTCGTGTGTCTTTGTGTCGCCTACAGGTCGCAATTCTTACTGGATTTTCTTCAAACTTGGTATACGTATTCCTTATACCCTAAGGAAGATCTCTATTGTTTTTGGTGCATGCCCCACCCCCAGGGACAGAGCCACGCCCATTTCTAGTATGTATTTGTTTGTCGTCTACAGGCCACATTTCTTAACTTATAATTTTGAAACTTAGCATACACATTCTTTGTACCCTAAGGGACATCCCTATCATTTGGGGTGCATGCCCAACCCCCTGGGGCAGAGCCACACCCATTTTCATATTGTGTGTCTTTGTGTCGCCTACAGGCCGCAATTCTTATTGGATTTTCTTTAAAACTTTGTATACTTACTCTTTATACCCTAAGGATGATCCCTATCGTTTGGGGTGCATGCCCAACCCCCCAGGGGCAGAGCCACTCCCATTTTCTTTTTGTGTGTCTCTGTGTCGCCTAGAAGCCGCAATTCTAACTGTATTTTCTTAAAACTTTGTATACTTACCCTAAGGATGATCCGTATTGTTTTTTGGTGCATGCCCGACCCCCAATGGCAGAGCCACGCCCATTCCTTGTATTTATTTGTTTGTCGTCTACAAGCCACATTTCTTAACGTATCATCTTGAAACTTTGAATGATTATTCTTTGTACCCTAAGGAACATTTCTATCATTTGGGGTGCATGCCCAACCCCCAGGGGCAGAGTCACGCCAATTTTCTTTTTGTGTGTAGCCTACAGGCCACAATTCTTAATCGGTCATCTTGAAACTTAAAATACTTATTCCTTATACCCTAAGGATGACCCCTTTTGTTTTGGGTGCATGCCCGACCCCCATGGGACAGCAACACCCATTTCGTGTATTTGTTTGTCTGTCGTCTACAGGCTGCATTTCTTAATGTATCATCTTGAAACTTTGAATACTTATTCTTTTTACCTTAAGGATGATCCCTATTGTTTTTGGTGCATGCCCAACCCCAAGGGACAGTGCCACGCCCATTTTTTTTTTGTCTGTCTGTGTGTCACCTACAGCCCACAATTCTTAATCGATCGTCTTGAAAACTTTTTTTATACTTATTCCTTATACCCTAAGGCTGACCACTATTATTTTTGGTGCATGACGGACCCCCTGGGACAGAGCCACGCCCAATGCTTTTGTGTCTTGTGTTCGCCTACAGGATGCAATTCTTAACAGATACTTTTAAAACTTTACAAACCTATTCCTTATACCCTAAAGATGACCCCTATTGTTTTGGTGATTTCCTAACCCCCAGGGGCAGAGCCATGCCCATTTTTACTTCGTGTCTATGTGTGTTGTCTACAGGCCACGATTCTTAATGGATCGTCTTGACGTCTTAAAACTTGGGATATGTATTTCATATAGCCTAAGGACGTCAACTGCATGTCCCGACTCACACAGGCAAGATACGACAGGCCGCAATTCTGAATGAATCAGCTTGGTACTTGGTTTATGTATTCCTTATAGCCTGAGGGCGTCCATTATTCATTTTGATGAATGTCCCGACCCCCAGGGTCAGAGCCACGCCCACTTTTTGCCTTTAGTGTTAGGAAGGCACAATTCTGAATGGATTATCTTGGTATAGTTATTCCTTATACTCTAAGGACGGCAACTATTAATGTTGGTGCACGACCCTCAACCCTAAACAAACCAAATGCCTAGCCTTCTTGACAAAGTACCATATCAATCAAAGTAGGAATGTGGACGTATATTGTAGCGTTAGCGTTATGTTTCTGTATGGAAACCATGTGTTGGTTACTCAATAAAGCAATTTTTAGATTTCTGCGCAGACCGGAAGTGGCCGAATTTGGAACGTTGGTCACTCGGCTAATCTCGACAGATTCCGTAAACTACGTCAACTACATCTAGTCTCGGATGTATGACAGTAAGTGATATGTACCTACGCCCATACATTTGCGATGCGGCTACCGGTTTACATTAACAGGAAAACTTGACGCTATTACACAAATTGGGAACCTATTCGGCTAGCGACCTATTCGACCGATCGAGCTGCAACCTGTTCGTTGGAAACCTATTTAGAGCAAAGACAACAGTCTCTATTTATCAACCAATAAAATCCAACGTTATGTCTATCAAATGAAAGTAGAATATATTATTTTTTATCCATTCCTTCAGCTCAGAATAGACGTGTAATTTCGTCATTATCTTACAGCTGGATCGGTCGAACAGGTCGCTAGCCAAATAGGTTGCCAACTTGTGTTTGGAATGGGCGCAGCCATGTTTCATCCGGGACCTTTAAAGTAGTTCCAATATGGCGGAATTCGTCATACAGCCGAGTTTAGATTCCCGAAATCTTACGACGTTTGCCGAGTGGAACGTTGGTAAGAAATTAAAAAATGGCCGTGGTTTCGTCAATTCTTTACCTATATTCAAACAAATTACATTTTTGGAAACACTGAGACTTTTCTAAGATAATAGCAATCTCACATTTTGCGATTTTGAAACTTCGTCACTGACTTCTGTCGTTCGAAAATGGAAAACACGTCGCCTACGAGACAATTTTTGTTATTTTTCAAAATTTTCAAATTTGAACTACATTTTTTGATACCTGAAGTCCATCCGATTCCAGTAATATAAGTTTCATTCAGAGTTATCGCCCTTTATTTTTCGATTTTTTTCGAATTTTCTTCCCATTTTGTGAGCTCGGGTTTCGTTTTATGGCAGAATTGACGTTTCTGAAACTTCTGGAACATGAAGTTATAGTCCAATACCAACGAATAAAGCAATTTCGACAAGAATCCATAAACCGGAAGTGGTCGAAATAATGTGCAATAATTTGAAAAAAAATGCAAAGATAGGCTGGCACTGCCAGGCAGGATACGCCCACATTTTCGAGAGATGGACAGAGAACAAGCAATACCGAAAGTGATTTTTCCTACATCTTTAAGTCCTGTATTTCATACTGTATTGAGAGCAGCCATTTAGTTGGTCAGTTCCAGTCTGATATTAATGAAATTCGAAACCGACAATGATTATGGTGTGACGGTACACAACCTAGAAATGTGACTTTTCATCAAAATCGGATAAGAATTGTGACCTGTAGAGAGTCCACAACCATGATATACCATATTTTTACACTAATCGCGTACAAACGGCGACCATTTCGTCCGGCAATTTTCACGAAATTAGAACCCAACCTTCCTCATCAAAATCGAATTAAATTTGTGACCTATACAGGATCCACAGTATTCGCGTAAAAACAGCGGCCATTTTGTCTGTCAATTTTGGTCCGATTTTCCCGAAATTCAAACTCAACCTTCCTTACAGTGTAACGATGATATAATCAAACGTTTTTTTAAATTGGATAATAATTGTGACCTCCAGAGGGACCACAAGCTAAAGAAAGGGTGATTTTGCGTATAACCAGGGGCCATAATTCAGGAAGTTACGATCCGATATTCGCAAATATCGAAAAGAACCAAGATCTTTGGTTTATAACCATGAATTTCAAGTTTCATCAAAATCAAATTAAAATTGTGACCTTTACAGGGTCCACAACCTTGATATACCATTTTTTAACAGTATTCACGTACAAACGGTGGCCATTTTGTATGGCAATTTTGGTCTGATTTTAACGAAATTCGAACTCAACCTTCCTTACGGTTTAACGGTAATATAATCAAACGTTTTTTTTAAATCGGATAATAATTGTGACCTCCAAGCTAAAAAAAGGCGATTTTGCGTATAATCAGGGGCCATAATTCAGGAAGTTACGATCCGATATGCGCAAATATCGAAAGGAAGCAAGATCTTTGGGTTATAACCATGAATTTCAAGTTTCATCAAAATCGAATCAAAATTGTGACCTCCACAGGTTCCACAACCTTGATATACCATTTTTTCGCGTACAAACGGCGGCCATTTTGTATGGCAATTTTGGTCCGATTTTCACGAAATTCGAACTCAACCTACCTTAGGGTGTAACGGTGATATAATCAAACGGTTTTTTAAATCGAATAATAATTGTGACCTCCAAGCTAAAAAAAAAGGCGATTTTACGTATAATCAGGGGCCATAATTCAGGAAGTTACGATCCGATATGCGCAAATATCGAAAGGAAGCAAGATTTTTGGGTTATAACCATGAATTTCAAGTTTCATCAAAATTGAATCAAAATTGTGACCTCCACAGGGTCCACAACCTTGATATACCATTTTTTAACAGTATTCGCGTACAAACGGCGGCCATTTTGTATGGCAAGTTTCGTCCGATTTTCCCGAAATTCGAACTCAACCTTCCTTAGGGTGTAACGGTGATATAATCAAACGGTTTTTTAAATCGAATAATAATTGTCACCTCCAGAGGGACCACAAGCTAAAAAGGGTGATTTTTCGGACAATCAGGGGCCATAATTCAGGAAATTACATTCCGATAGCCGCAAATATCGAAAGGAACCAAGATCTTTGGGTTACAAACATGCATGTCAAGTTTCATCAAAATCGGTTCAAAATTGTGACCTCTATAGGGTCCACAAGCTAAAAACGTGATTTTTCGTACAATCAGGGGCCATAATCCATGAAGATTTGATCCGATACATGCCAATATCGAAAGGAACCAAGATCTTTTGGGGATAAACCTATATTTCAAGTTTCGTCAAAATCGGATAAGAATTGTGACCTGTAGAGAGTCCACAAACAAATTGTGGACGGACGGACGTCCGGACGGACAGGGGCGACGACATAATACGTCCACATGAAAATGTGGGCGTATAAAAATCGGATATTTCAAGGGAAAACGCGATTTTTCCGCCCGATATCAATGGATTAAAGAAATTAGGATACCATTGGACTGCACTAGGATTGTACTATCGTATGATACCAAATTCATACGGATACGATGATCAGGCAGCAAAATATGACACGCTGAAAATCAAGTATTTTCTGATTTTTAGCATTTTTGGATGCCTGTATCTCGAAAAGTACTCCAGCGATTTTTATGAAACTTTTTCTATCGAGAGACCGTGTGGTAGTCTTGTGTACGAAACATTCCATTACGACTTTGAAATATCTGGAATAGGTAAAATAACTGACTGAAAATCGAAAAAAGTCGAAAAATCGTGAAATTTTGGAAAATGCTCTACTATTTTTTTTATTGTAAGAGATTTTCAAAAAACGTTGTATATTCAGATAGCTGACATAATTACGATTCTAACGATGTACAATATGTATGTACTTATTGAAAGTTAATTTTCGATATTTTAAATTTTTTGCATTTTTGTCACTTTTGGACATAGGATTTCTCAGGGGCATTTTATCTGATCATATAATGTAATTTATCATTACAGAGCCCTATGGCTGTTTTAGTGCCCGAACCGGCTATTTAAACTATTCCGACAATAATAACCATACCGGAAGTATTCAAAAAATGAAAAAAAAAGGTTAAAAACATTGTCGCACTTGCGAAGAACTTGATTTATCCCTTAGGTAATAGCGGACCAAAAGAACTAAAGTGTCGTTGGATAGCCCGTTTAATGGGTCATCATATGATATCTCAATAATACGATTTCGATGGTAAGGAAATAAATTATTGTATGCCAAAAATCTAGTATTTTCCGATTTTTTAACATTCTGAGACGCCCTTTTCTCGAAAACGACGCCTACGATTTTTTTTAAACTTTTCTTTTCTTAAACTCAAAGTCCTATCGGTTGTCTATATAGTGAATCCAAAATGAAAAGCATTGAAATAATATAGGTGGTCCAAAAATGGCCTCAAACTTTGAAAAAAATTGAAAAATCGTTAAATTTTTGGAAACGCTCTTTAATTAAGCTTTCATATTACATATGAAAGCTTATTGTTTCTGTTAAGATTATTAAGCTTTCATATTACATATGAAAGCTTATTGTTTCTGTTAAGATTATTATTATTTTTTTTTTTTGTGTATTTTCTGCAAATCGGATTTCTCAGAATCTAACCATGGGATCTTTCTGAAACTTTGACCTACCCCCCCCCCCCAAAAAAAAAAATGGGGTGCGAACGTTGTTTAAATATATTTTCAAAACGTTTTACGAATCCGAAATCACCGAATTTTACGAACGTAAAAACTGACAATGCATTGTCGTAACTTTGTTATTTTTTGACCGATTTTACTAATTCTTTTTTCTTTGAATACCTTGAAAAAAATCGTTTTCATCTGCAGTTTCACATTTTCGAATTTCGAAAATTCGTCGCTGTGATTTCGAACCGGAAGTTTAGACCAATTTGACAACTTCTTTAATAGTTGTACGATTTTCATGAAATTTAGTATACAAGTAGATCTTACCAATGTGACTTCAAAAATATAATTAGAAATTTTCTAAATTATCTCCCCTTGGTGAAATTAAGGATCAAAGTTTTGAAAAAAATCGTCGAAATATAGGTCAGAATGACCTAAAAATTTTTTTCGATACTCGACAAGTAATTACTGATTCCTACACAAAATATGGAGTTTGTCGATCGAACCGGAAGTGCCACCATCTTGAAACATGAAAAATCCCTAAGGCTTTTTTGCTATTTTACTTACAGACACGGGAATTATATTTTCTGAATCCTTGAAGGATGGCCCAAAAATCGTAGGGAGCAGAATTTTGATTTCGGTCACGTGATGGTCACCATTTTGAATTGAAAATGAAAAGTAGTAGCAATTTGAAGGGCCGAGACTTTGAAACACAATAACTCTCCTTCTAATTGAGCTAGAATGTTCAAACTTGGTGTAGACGTTCACTAGGTCAATGTCATGATTGGGTTCAAAGATGAGCATTTTCTGTCTAGGGTAAGCAGAGATAGGCATGCTGATTTGTTGATTCTTTAGGGCACGATAACTTCGGTTATAATGAAGGGAGGGCTGTGAAACTTTTGTCAATAGAGAGTCAAATAGCTAGCCTGTTGTGTGAAATCATTGTATCATTTATTTTAAATATCAGGGATAGGCGAAAAAAAGAGATTGAAAATCCAAAAAGTCGTATTTTTACAATTTGGAGCATGTTTAGAGGTCTTTCTCGTAAAGTCAACTTAATATTTTTTGGGAACTTCTTCTACAAAGAGTCTTATTGGTAGTCTTTTATATAAAACCATCGATCAACAATCCAACATATCAGGAGTAGAAAGAACAAAAGGATCGAACATTGAAAACGGCATCCTTTCATTGTTAAGCGAAACATGCAGTGTGGGTGACTACAATCTACACATTTAGTCATCGTATACAGCTTATTCAACAGTATCGAATTCCAACTGCTTAAGGATATTTTTTTTTCGTCCCATCCGAACGACTAGACAGCTGTGCTTGTCAGGCCCTCCGTTCTGCCTCAATGACAACGGGGAACTACGCCGGGAAATCAAGATGAACTTTTTCCGTGCAGAACTTTCAATTCAGGGCAGACGTTTATTGCATACGATTAAGCTGGTCAGTTGGAGCATATTTTCAAAAGTTTAGTAATAATCGGTTGGTAATTAAAGTACCGTGCACATTAAACTGTTAAAACAGAAAATTTCGCCCGGTTGAAATGTTTCTTGCTATAAGTCAGCAATTTTCCGAATTCAGGGAGGCTGAATGGCTGAATGGTTAGCATGTGCGCGCTGTATCGTAACGTCTGTCATTGAGTCAACGGGCGTCGTTTCGATCTCCAGGTTGCACGTGACATGGAGTATGATGTCCAACCTCGTGGGTTTTCTCCGTGTCCTCCGGTTTCCTCCCAACGGCTAAAGACCAGTAAGCGCAAGGGGAGTTTTTAAATAAAATTAAAAAACATATGTTAGTCACGAAATGACCTAGTTTGTGTCTAATGGACATTAGGCCGCATTTCTCTCTTTCTCTTTTATTTTTAAAGTTTTGTAATAAACGGTTGGTAATCAAAGGTACTGTAAAAGTGATAAAACAGAAAATTTCGCGCGGTTGTAATGTTTCTCACTTTAAAGTCAGCAATTTGCCGATTTTAAGGGGCAAACGTTTATTGCGAACGATTAAGCTGGTCAAGGGGAGCTTATTTTTAAAAGTTTTGTAATATTCGGTTGATAACTAAAGGTACCGTGCAAATTAAACTGTTAAAATAGAAAATTTGGCCCGGTTGAACTGTTTCTCGCTGCAGGTCAGCAATTTGCCGATTTTAGGGAGGTTGCGTGGCTGAATAACGTCTGTCTTTGAGTCAACTGGCGTTGTTTCGATTTCTTGGTTGTACGTGACAAGGAGTATGTTCGCCTGTCCAACTTCGTAGGCCGTAACGCCGCTGCCCAGGTAAAATTTCCCTCATTGCACACTTTATGGCATATGACCGTCTTCATTAGCCCATTTTAGGAGCAGAACAGTAGGACGTTAAACCCCATTCAATTTCATTTCATTTTCTCTATGTTGCTTATTTATTATAGTGGATAAATATTTTTCTGGTTCTAGCAATTATTTAATTTCTGCATAGAAATCTTGCTTTGACCAGTTTTTTTATTGCAGAGTGCCATTCTTGTATAATTCAGTCTATGATCCTTTGTTTACAACATGCTTAAGAAGTCGTCACGATTTCCTACTTATAACCAAACATATTGGAAATATTAGTCTGGCATTATTAAATCCTAATTTTATTGTTCTTATTTAAAATTAAACTTTCATTTAACTATGAACAACCCTTAACGTGTCTCTTTAAAACTATTAAATACTCTAAAACAGTAGCTCAACCTTTTGACCTAAACTCATTAATTTACCATTTTCTTGTGAGCGACTTCTTATTCTTCCTATATGACATATTGCACGTGTCTGATTTCAAAGGGGGGTTGGGTGGCTGAATTGTTAGCACGCGCGCCTGTCATTGAGTTAACTAGCGTGTTTTCAAATGCCCGGTTGTACGTGACAAGGAGTAAGGTCGCCTGTCCAACCTGCCATTTTTAATTTGTTTTTCCCGCCATTTTCATTTCATTTTCTCATCCGTCTCATTACAGTAATACAAGTTTCAGTTATTTCCCTTTAGTTTTCAGATTATTGTTATGCCTGGGTGCAATGTTTCATACTATATTTAGACTTGTAACTTCGAGAGTTTTTGACCAATTTTGATAATTTTTTCTTCTTATCCTTTTATTTAGGATACTTGATACAATCAATGACACGTGACGATGAATATGAAAGCTTTCATATCTGCATGGGACAGTAGCAGATCTAGTTTATCATTTTTTCCAAAACTACTCAATGGATGTTTCTGACACTTCTGGTACAGAAAGTTAAGTATCCAAAGAACTTCGTAAAGCTATCATTTCAATGATCGTAAAACCGGAAGTAGTCGAAAAAATGTCCGATATTTTGATTTTTTTTTTTTTTTTTTTTACGAAAACATCTCCTATTTATGAATATTTTTAATTGTATTTCACACAGGGTTAAAATATCATCCTACTTGAGCAGAAATGAAAAAAAAAATTGTCTAGGTAATTTGAGTTATTATGTATTATTCGATTTGTATAAAACAAAGTTCATATGCTCCGTGGTCCCAATTGTAATTTTTTTTGTTACGGTGAAATTTTTCTGTCGGCAGCGGAAGTGACGTAATATTAACAAAAACTACAATTTTGACAGTTCGGTACCACTTTTTGAAAGCAAATATTAATTTTTTTCAAAACTGATATAACTAAAAGGATGCACCTTGCAAAGGTGCACAATATCCTTAGCTTAGATTTTTTAATTTCAATTTCATTTTCGGGCAATTCATTCAGTGTCTTCATATTTTGAAATATTTATTTGTAATTTTCATAAACTCGTAGCAAAAATCCAGACGAAGAGAATGTATGCGAAAATTAGCTGTAATATGAGCAGTTGCCGAGGAATATGCAATTTTGCATGCATCACTTTTCCCGTTATTTTGCCTATAAAAGAGTGAATTATTATTCGATTTGCAATATTTTTCTTTCATTTGATGCCTAATGCCAATTTGGACTGGTCAAGCCAATTTTTCATTTTCAATGAGACTGGAAATGACGTCATTTGGGCAAAAACTGTATTTTTAACCTAAAAAACAAATATTTTATTCAAATGAGTCTGCCTTATAATATTTATAAAATTATGATATTTGATCCCCATCAACGAATAGAATGAAGCCATACGACCATACACATACCGCAAAATGGTTTCTAACTTGTACGGTTACAGAGAAATAGGCGATCTTCTATAAGTCACTTATCAAGGTTTTTGGTTTATAAAAGTGTCAATTATTATTCGATTTTCATAAAATTTGCACCATTTGATACCTTATGCCATTTATGAATCCTATCAACTAATTTAACATTTTCAATATCACCGGAAGTAATGCCATTTTTGCAAAAAACGTATTTATAGTTTTCAAAACGAACTTTTTTTTTGAAGTGATTTATATTTATTATTCATTCAACTTTATAATGTTTATTCTAAGGATCGGTTAGATTGGATCAATAAAATCATATTGATGCCAAGAAAAGGCTTCTAGCATATTCACTTGTCGAGAAATAGCCAATTTTCCCAGGGTCACTTTTTATGTTTTCTACCTTCTTAATTTCACATTAAAGGTTATAGGTTAATTATTTATTGCCCAATATGTATACTTTTGATGTTGCAAATTTTCGGCTTATTTTTGACCTATACATTTTGAGGGGCACCGGAAGTGACGTAATTTTTCCACAATTTACAATTTTGACCGGTCTTTTCGCCAGCAAATATTACTTTTACAAATGAGAGAGGGTGTCACTAAAGCAAAACAACTAAAGTATAGTTTGTAGCTCATTGGATCGGTTATAGTATAATAAACTTCCTGTATGATTCCTGAAAGCCGGTTCAGTGCTGCTTGCCGGTCTAGTTAAGCTTTCATATTACATATGAAAGCTTATTGTTGTGGTTAAGATTATTATTAAGCTTTCATATTACACATGAAAGCTAATTGTTTTTGTTAAGATTATTATTATTATTATTATTATTTTTGTGTGTCATTTCTGCAAATCGGATTTCTCAGAAGCTAACCATGGGATTTTTCTGAAACTTTGACCTACCCCCCCAAAACTGGGTGGCAGTTTTTTTTAAAATATATTTTCAAAACGTTTTACGAATTCGAAATCACCGAAATTTACGAACGAGTGAATTTGACCTGCATTACTGTAACTACCTGCATTACTGTGACTATTTGACCTATTTTACTAATTCTTTTTTCTTTGAGTACCTTGACATAATTATCATTTTCAACTGCAGTTTCAGATTTTCGAATTTCGAAAATTCGTCGCTGTGATTTCGAACCGGAAGTTGAGACCAACTTGACAATTTCTTTAATAGTTGTACGATTTTCATGAAATTTAGTATGTAAGTATATCTTACCGATGCAACTTTAAAGATGTCCTTAGAAATTTTCTAAATTATCTCCCCTTGGTGAAATTAGGGATCAAAGTTTTCCAAAAAAATCTAAGAAATATAGGTCAGAATGACCTGGGTTGTTTTTTTTTGGATACTAGATAAGTAAATACTGATTCGTACAGAAAATATTGAGTTTGTGGATCGAACCGGAAGTGCCGCCATCTTGAAACGTGAAAAATCACAAAGGCTTTTGCGATATTTTACTTACAGACATGGGAGTTACATTTTCGGAATCCTTGAAGGAATGCCTAAAAATCTATCGGATCAGAATTTTGATTTCGGTCACGTGATGGTCACCATTTCGAACAGAATATGAGAAAAGGTGAAAAATCGACATTAACGAGCACGTGAATGAAAGCAATAGGCCGTAGTTTGGAGAATATGTCTCCTATTTCCAAAATAAATACATTTCTGGATAGCCGGGATCAGGGTTGAAATATTGTTATTTGAAAATGTCACATTTTCGAATTTTGTCTTTGATGTTTTTCGTGCCGATAAAGTTGTTTACGATTGAAAAATCATAAAAACTTCGCTATATTTTGACCGATTTTAATGATTTTTTTTTTGTTGATGAGATTATTTACATGACCCATGACATGTGACAGGAAGTGACTGTTAATATGAAAGCTTTAATATCTGCTTTGCAGATCTAGTTATTTATTTTTTTTTTTTTTGGTGTCATTTCTGCAAATCGGATTTCTCAGAATCTAACCATGGGATCTTTCTGAAACTTTGACCTACCCCCCCCCCCCAAACTGGGTGGCAGTTTTTGATTAAATATATTTTCAAAACGTTTTACGAATTCGAAATCACAGAATTTTACGAACAAGTGAATTTGACCTGCATTACTGTAACTCTGTGACTATTTGACCTATTTTACTAATTCTTTTTTCTTTGAGTACCCTGACAAAAATCATTTTCAACTGCTGTTTCAGATTTTCGAATTTCGAAAATTCGTCGCTGTGATTTCGAACCGGAAGTTGAGACCAACTTGACAACTTCTTTAATAGTTCTACGATTTTCATGAAATTTAGTATGTAAGTAGATCTTACCCATGTGACTTCAAAAATATAAATAGAAATTTTCTAAATTATCTCCCCTTGGTTAAATTAAGGATCAAAATTTTCAAAAAAATCGAAGAAATATAGGTCAGAATGACCTGATGTTTTTTTTGGATACTAGATAAGTAAATACTGATTCGTACACAGAATATTGAGTTTGTGGATTGAACCGGAAGTGCGGCCATCTTGAAACGTGAAAAATCACAAAAGCTTTTTTGCTATTTTACTTACAGACACGGGAGTTATATTTTCTGAATCCTTCAAGGATGGCCTAAAAAACGTTCGGAGTAGAATTTTGATTTAGGTCAATTGATGGTCGCCATTTTGAAGTGAAATTGAAAAATAGGAGCAATTTGAAGGGCCGAGAATTTGGAACACAATAACTCACCTTCTAATTGAGCTAGAATGTTCAAAGTTGGTGTAGACGTTCACTAGGTCACTGTCTTGATTGAGTTCAAAGATGAGCATTTTCTGCCTAGGGTAAGCAGAGATAAGCAGGCTGATTTGTTGATTCTTTAGGGCACGATAACTTTCGTTATAATGAAGGGAGGGCGATGAAACTCTTGTCAATCGAGAGTCTAATAGCTAACCTGTTGTGTGAAATCATTGTATCATTTTTTCTTATATGTCCGGGGTAGCCGAAAAAAAAGAGATTGAAAATCCAAAAAGTTGTATTTTTACAATTTGGAACATGTTTAAAGGTCTTTCTCGTAAGGTCAACATGTGTTTCCTGCAAATCGGATTTCTCAGAATCTAACCATAGGATGTTTCTGAAACTTTGACCTACCCCTCCAAAAATGGGTGGTGAGTATTTATTAAATATATTTTCAAAACGTTTTAAGCATTCGAAATCACCGAATTTTACGAACGAGTGAATTTGACCTGCATTACTGTAACTCTGTGACTATTTGACCTATATTACTAATTCTTTTTTCTTTGAGTACCCTGACAAAAATCATTTTCAACTGCAGTTTCAGATTTTCGAATTTCGAAAATTCGTCGCTGTGATTTCGAACCGGAAGTCGAGACCAACTTGACAACTTCTTTAATAGTTGTACGATTTTAATGAAATTTAGTATGTTAGTAGATCTTACCGATGCAACTTTAAAGATCTCCTTAGAAATTTTCTAAATTATCTCCCCTCGGTGAAATTAGGGATCAAAGTTTTCAAAAAAAAAATAAAAGAAGAAATATAGGTCAGAATGATCTGATTTTTTTTTTTTTGGATACTAGATAAGTAAATACTGATTCGTACACAAAATATTGAGTTTGTGGATCGAACCGGAAGTGCCGCCATCTTGAAACGTGAAAAATCACAAAGGCTTTTGCGATATTTTACGTACAGACATGGGAGTTACAATTTCGGAATCCTTGAAGGAATGCCTAAAAATCTACCGGATCAGAATTTTGATTTCGGTCACGTGATGGTCACCATTTCGAACTGAATATGAGAAAAGGTGAAAAATCGAGATTAACGAGCACGTGAATGAAAGCAATAGGCCGTAGTTTGGAGAATATGTCTCCTATTTCCAAAATGAATACATTTCTGGATAGCCGGGATCAGGGTCGAAATATTGTTATTTGAAAATGTGACATTTTCGAATTTTGTTTTTGTCGTTTTTCGTGCCGATAGAGTTGTTTACGATTGAAAAATCATAAAAACTTCACTATATTTTGACCGATTTTAATGATTTTTTTTGTTGATGAGATTATTTACATGACCCATGACATGTGACAGGAAGTGACTGTTAATATGAAAGCTTTAATATTTGCTTTGCAGATCTAGTTATTATTATCATTATCATTCAGATTCCAATTTGAATAGATCTCAGCAATTACGTGTGCATCGTTACGATTTCTTCGGTTTTACTGGGAAAGTGGGTGTGATTTAGAGGATAAAGCTATTTTGCACGTTCTGCAAAATATCGTTTTTGAAAATATTGCAGTAATTTTAACAATGATCATTGGATTTTAACTTTCGATACATTTTGGCATAGCCTGAGACAGGGCACATAGCTACGCTACTTCCGATTTTTGATTTTCGGCAAATCTTCGAAGATATTAGGCGCCAAATTTCGAAAATTTAAAATTTTACAAAAAACTTTTTTATTTTTGAATATTTTTTAGTCGTATTGTGCACAGAATTAAAGAGTCATCTGACTAGCGCAAAAATGTTAATTGGCTAATTCTGTTTTTCAGTCCTAGATTAATTTTTTATTGTTCGATTTGTATAAAACAAAGTTCATATGCTTCGTTGTATCAATTGTCATTTTTTTTATTACCGAAAGTGTTATCTGTCGGCACCGGAAGTGGCATAATTTTACCAAAAACTACAATTTTGACAGTTATTTTCCTTCTTCGAAAACAAATATTATTTTTTGGAAAAATTATTTGACTCAAAGAGTGTGCCCTTTCAAAGCGCAAAAAATGTCGGAAGCAGTTTTTTTAATTTCGATTTCATTTTTGAGCAAATTCGATTAAGAGGCTAAAAATGGTGTAAAATTGACCTATTTACAACCTATTCAGGTTTTTCAGATTTTAAAATATTTCTTCGTAACTTTCATAAACTTGTAGCTATAATCCATACGAAGAAAATGTGTGTTAAAATTCGTTTGTAATATAAGCAGTTACCAAGAAATTGGCAGTTCTGTACAAGACACTGTTTTCGTTATTTTGCCTGTAAAATAGTCAATTATTATTGGATTTTTATAAAAGTGACATCATTTGATTCAAAAAGCATGTAGCGTCATATCAAGTTGATTACAATTTAAAATTGACACCGGAAGTGACATCATTTGGTCAAAAACTGCATTTTAAACTTTTTAAATCAATGTTTTATTCAACCAAGAATAACTTAATATGTATTAATAATTTTAACTTTTGGTTTAAATTCACATATAAACAAAACTCATATGGTCATATAGATATCATAAAATTGTTTCTAACTTGTTCGGTTGCCGAGAAATAGACGGTTTTCTACAGGTCACTTTTGAAGGTTTCGGGGCCATAAAAGTGTCAATTATTATTCGATTTTCATAAACGTTACACCATGTTATACCTAATGCCATTTGGGATTTCATACAAGTAAGTTAATATTTTCATTATCACCGGAAGTAACGTCATTTTGGCAAAAACTGTATTTTTAGCCTTCAAAACAGATATTTTATTCAAATGAGTCTGTTTTGAAATCTTTTTCAAATTATGGTATTTGATGCTAATCAACAAATAGAATGAACCCATACGATCATACAGATACCACAAAATGGTTTCTAACTTGTACGGTTGCAGAGAAATAGCAGATTTTCTACAAGTCACTTTTCAAGTTTTTTGGTCTTTAAAAGTGGCAATTATTATTCGATTTACATAAAATTTTCACTATATGATATCGTATGCCATTTCTGATTTCATAAGACTAATTGAACATTATCATTAAAGGGACAATCCCGATAAGAACAGCGTCTCAAAAATTAAAGTCCGAGTATTTATAAAATTTATGGACCAAAATATAGTGGCATGGTGTATTTACCTTGTCTCAAAATTTCAGCTCAAAATATTGAGTCGTTTGGACGTGAACGTCAACACTGCTTATCCGGACACGTAACCCTTTTAAGATTTCGGGTCAATTTTTTCATTGGGTGACCTGATAATCGATTAATGTTTCTTGAGAGGTCTATACAGTGAATGAGCCATGCCCTGTACTTGATAACAAAAGGCAAATTTCACCTACATATTATTTTTAAAGAAAAAAGTCTGGTTTTATCCAGATACTGTATAATAAAACGTTCTCCATTTCCAGATGAAGACTGTCAGGTTTAAGTTATTTACAAGCGTATCACAAATATCGGGTTAGTAGGTGGACCTTAGGTTATGGATTTTAAAGGATTTTAACACAAAATTAAGCAGTTTTATTCCCCAAAAAGTTATCGGGATTGGCCCTTTAACACAGGAAGTAATTTAATTTTGTCAAGAACATTTACAAGTAACAAATGTATAAAATGACTTGATATTGCTGGATTGATTGGTTGATTCTGCTTCCATTTTATTTGTGTGCAATGTTAATTTGGAAACCTGTTTAGTGGTTTCGTTGGTACCGGAAGTGACATATGTTCAAGGATAACTTGGCACCGGAAGTGACATGTTTAAAAGTAACTTGGCACCAGTGAAACCCGTTATTCCCGCATGCAGGTCTAGTTTTTTTTTTGTTACGGTGAAATTTTGCTGTCGGCAACGGAAGTGACGTAATATTAACAAAAACTACAATTTTGACAGTTCGGTACCACTTTTTGAAAGCAAATATTAATTCTTTTCAAAACTGATATAACTAAAAGGATGCACCCTGCAAAGGTGCACAATATCTTTAGCTCAGATTTTTTAATTTCAATTTCATTCTCGGGCAATTTCGAATAAGATGTAAAATAAAGTGTAAAATTCAGTTGTTTACAATTCATTCAGCGTCTTCATATTTTGAAATATTTATTTGTAATTTTCATAAACTCGTAGCAATAATCCAGACGAAGAGAATTTATGCGAAAATTAGTTTGTAATATGAGCATTTGCCGAGGAATATGCAATTTTGTATGCATCACTTTTCACGTTATTTTCACACTTCAGACTATCCCCGAAATCAGCCAGATTTCTTTAAGTTTAGGAATTTGACCTCAAAGATAATGCCGGTTTGTTGAAGAGAATCCTGTCATCAACTTCACAAAGGTAACAAATTGTCGCCCATTTATTATCTATTTAGATGGAGCAGTGTATACGTGTCATATTACACTGCTAAGATTTTGAGACCAGGGTTTCTTGTCTGCCAGTGGAAACGGACATTTAATATAGCTATTTCACACACGTGATCAGGGTGTATGGGATTTTCAAATGAATTAAAATTCGATGAGAAAATAAAGCAAATAATCAAATTCAATGTAGTAATAAACAAATTTAATAACAATTTAATAAATTAATTATATCTGGAAAATAAAATATAAAATGGATCCAAATATTACATAAAGTAACAATATTATAAGCTTATTTAATTAGATGTAATATTTACAACATCTTGTCTTAGCCATGGTATACAACAATTAGATGTAATATCTACAGCACCGTATCTAAACCAGGCTATAAAATATCTTACACTATTTTACTCATATATTTTAACATTGACCAATTTGATGTTATCCAATTAAATGATTTTAGACCTTTTGCTGGGGAGATTAAATTTCATAAGTAAAATAAGGGTAACACATGGAATACAATAACTGTTTTAATTAAAGCGACGTTTCGTTGAGGATTCTCTCAACGTTTTCAATGAGGGTTGTTGAGCACATTATCTTTGTATTACTCTTGTCAGTGGCACTTCACATTCACCTATGAATATTTTATTCCATAGAAAAGGACTCACTAATGAATAATAAACGGCTTATTGAGCCATCGTACATGTATATTATATGTAACTACAGAGTACAATACTATTTACATACTTATCGTTTAATATTAAAGAAAAAGTGATCTAAAAATACCATGCAAGAGACGCCAACATTTTGCAAAAATGGACAGAGGACAAGCTTTAAAAACAAATGTTTCGTGCAATCGGGTGTCATAATTAAGGCATACACGTCCAAAATATCATCTGGAACACAGAACTTTAGGATATAAACGTATAATTGGACTAAAACGTGATTTCTCGTACAATTGGGGGTCATAAGATGGGGAATTATGTCTGATATGCGTGGATATCAAAAGGAGCAGAGATATTTGTCGTTAATGAAATATTTGTAATACACTAAAATCTGATTAAGAGTAACAACTCATTTGTTTGGTCCATGCTAACATATATACAACACTTCATATCAAAGATTCAGTTGTTCAGTTATCAAAATTCATTGAAAATATACATACTTGTTCGTCAATCAAAACGATTATATATAGGCCTAACCACGGTGTATAAATATAAAATCAATCAGTGTATAAATATAAAATCTATCTGGCTGTATTTTTCAGAAATCAGTGAAAATCAGTAGACTTCTTTGTCTGATGTATATATTTTAAGTCAATCGGATATTAACTTTAGCCCCTAGCGCCTCCATCAGATTTTTTCAACATGTTAAAGGGCCCATATTATGTAACTCGGGCAGTAATCATCGGCATTTGGTGTAAATCAATAGGATTCTTCGTCTCACGACCTTAAACATGGGTATTAATTTAAAGTCACTCGGATATTAATATTACCTTTAAAGGGACCAAAACCTTGTATTACATACTTTTATGCTATATTTCAAGTTTCGTCAATATCAGATAAAAATTGTGACCTGTCTGTAGAGTGTTCACAGGGGCGACTCAATATACGTCCACCCACACGAAATAATTTGATTAGTGTATGTGTATACATTTTTATACGCCCATATTGAAATGTGGTCGTATATTGTCGTTGCCCCCGTCGGTCTTGTGGACGCTCTAGAGGCCAAAGTTAATATCCGATTGACTTTGAATTTATACACAGTGTTTAAAGTCATGAGACTAAGAATCCTATTGATTTTCAGTGATTTCCGATAATTACTGCCAGAGTTATGGCCCTTGATCACTTGTGGACGCCGTAAAGACCAGAGTTAATATCCGATTGACTTCAAATTTATACACAGTGTTTAAGGTCATGAGAGAAGAAGCCTATTAATTTTCAATGAATTTCGATAACTGAACAGCTAAATCCATGATATTAAATGTTTCGTATACTAAACATTAGCATGGGGCAGAACTTTATAAAAACCAAACAAATTCTAATGATTTTCTGATCACAAAGCTTACTTAATGAGTTATAACTTTTAATCAGATTTTAGTGTATTATAAATGTTTCATTTCCGAAAAATAAAAAAAAATGCGACAACTCTAGCTGACTGCCCGGACGATTTAGCTGCTGTGGGCGTATGTTTCGTTGCCTAGCTACCTATTTTTCTAAACACCATTGGAAAACTAGTGGGTGGGACCACGACATAGTTTTCAGTGTAGGCTGGGACTATCCTGTCTGGTCTCATCTCATGACCATGTATGTTTTATCTGCTTGAACTTTTATGTTGCAATTTTAAGATTATGTCGCTTTATCTCTTAAGGTCCTTCCCTCCACCCATTGTCAGATTTCCTGTGTTGGGCTAGTCATTCCTTACTGAGTTCCAGTGGGAATGCATTTGGCAGAACTGGGAACTCTAATTTAGCCCAACATGAGCATAAGTATTGTGATTATGTGTATTTTTATATAATTAATATTTTAGTTACAATGTTTTCTAGTCATTTATTTTGCTATTAGTAATAAATGACATTTTACACTTGATGAAATGTTGAGTTCAGTTATTGGGTGAAGACACAAATACACTTATATCAAATCAGAGGCTTAGTTGATATTTAGTGCAGTATAGTGATGCTATTTATCTAGGTCACACGACCTTTACCCAATCAAAAGCTGTGTTGTTATTTAGTGCAGAATAGTGACGAAAACGCACCACATTACAGCTTGCAAACCTGGGAAAAAGCGGTAGCAATTGTTTAAATCAGCTTTATTTTTGTGCACACCCTCCTCCTCCCCTCCTATATTTATGATTTTAGCTATGTTAATTTTTGATTTTGAAGCAATACGCACAACTGACTGCTCTAATTTAGCCCAACATGAGTATTGTGTGTGTGTGTGTGTCAGGGAATATAATTATTGTGATTCTTATTATGTGTATTCTTATAGAATTATTGTGTTTCTTATTATGTGTATTTTCATATAATTATTGTGATTATGTGTATTTTTATATAATTAGGGTTTCACACTGCGTAGCTTGTGTGAAACACTATTGTTTTTGTTAAAATTCTTCTTATTATTATTCTTATTATTATTATTTTTTTTTTTCCAATTTGCTTATATCTCAGGAACTACTTGTCGGATCGATGCAATGTCTTGAGTTTTACTGCGAAAGTGGGTGTGACTTAGAGATTAAAGCTATTTTCGGCATTCTGCGACAATGCGAAATGTCCGAAATCACCGAAGTTGTCGTTTTTTGAAATATTGCCGTAATATTAACAACAATTGTTGGATTTTATCGTTTGATAGTTTTTGACATAGCCAGAGACATGGCACATAGCTACGGGTCTTTAGAGTTTTAAATTTCGCCGAATCTTCGGAAAAATAAGGCGCCAAATTTTGAAAATTTAAATTTTGACAAAAAATTTTTTTATTAATGAATATTTTTTAATGACCTTTTACCAAGGGTTAAAGGGTCGTCTGATTTGGGCAAAAATGTGAACATTTTTTTTCTGGATAATTTTCCTTGGTCGCTATTGGCTAATTCAGTTTATCGGTTCTATATAAATTATTTATTGTCCGATTTGTATCAAACAAAGTTTATATGCTCCATGGTCCAAAATGTCATTTTTTTTGTTACCGGCAAAGTTTCCTGTCGGCACCGTAAGTGACGTAAATTTAGCAAAAACTACAATTTTAACAGTTCGGTACCACTTTTTGAAAGCAAAAATTATTTTTTTCAAATCTAATATGACCGAAAAGATGTGCCATATAAATGCGCACAAAACATCGCGCTCAGTTTTTTTAATTTCGATTTCGTTTTCGGGCAATTTGGATTAAAGGGTGAAAAAAGGTGTCAAAATAAGCTATTTACAACCCATCCAGCGTCTTCATATTAAAAAATATATCTCCGTAGCATTCATAATCTCGTAGCAATAAACCATACTAAGAGAATGTATGTGAAAATTAATTTGTAATATGCGCAGTTGCCGAGAAAAAGTCAATTTCGCATGAGTCACTTTTCACGTTATTTTGGCTGTATAAGAATCAATTATTATGTGATTTTCAATTTTCTTTCACCAATGGATGCCTAATGCCATAGTGGACAAGGTCAAACCATTCTACCTCATACGCTGCCACCGGAAATGACGTCATTTGGTCAAAACTTAATTTTTAGCATTAAAAAACAATATTTTATTCAAATGGGTCGTACCTGTTATTTTTTTCAAATTATGATATTTGATTCTATTCATCAAATAGAATGAACCCATGCGATCATACAGATATCACAAAACGGTTTCTAACTTGTACGGTTGCAGAGAAATGGGCGATTTTCCACAAGTCACTTTTCGAGGATTTTGGTCTATAAAAGTGTCAGTTGTTATTCGATTTTCATAAAATTTTCACCATATGATATCTTACGTCATTTATAATTTCATAGAACTAATCTAACATTTTCAGTATCACCGGAAGTAATTATATTTTGGCAAAAACTGTATTTTTAGCCTTCAAAACAGATATTTTTTTCAAATGAGTCTGATTTGTAATATATTTAAAATTATGATATTTAGTTCGCATCAACTAATAAAATGAACCCATGCGATCATCCAGATACCACAAAATGGTTTCTCACTTGTATGTTTGCAGAGAAATAGACGATTTCTTACAAGTCACTTTTCAAGGTTTGGGGTCTATAAAAGTGTCAATTCTTATTCGATTTACATAAAATTTTCACCATGTGATTATTATTTGTGATTTTAAGAAAATAATCAAATATATTCATTATCGTTGGAAGTACTGTGATATGGTCAGGATCACTTACATGTAACACATGTATAACATGGATTGGTTCCTGTGGTAATTAGCACATATCGGATTGTAACTTCCTGAATTAAATATGATTGTATGAAAAATCGCTTTTTGTTTAGCTTGTTCACTATCCACCGCTTGCAAATTGCGTTTCTTAATTTGTTGGAAAGATTTATAAAAAAACTCAGAACCATTTGTGGGCTATGATCTAGTATCTTAATGTTATTTAATACACGTCGGCGTCAGTGATTATGTACATGTCGTGTATCCCTTAGTACGTTTTTCACATTTGGCCAAAATGGGAAAAAGAATGAAAGAAGGGATATTATATTTGTTTCATGTATTAATCAATGCAGACTTTTGGAGGGTCAGATTAACGTGTTTGTCTTTATTCAAATGGTGAGCGTAGTTTGTTGATGCCGAGTCCACAATGTTATGGACACGGTGCGCTTTGGTCTTGTGCATCGATCTCCCAAGCAGAGTTGTCTTCGCTTGCAGTTCACACCTTGTCTCAATTGTCATTTTTTTTTGTTACCAAATAGTTTTATCTGTCGGCACCGGAAATGGCATAAGTTTACCAAAAACTAACAAAATCTACAATTTTGACAGTTAGGTACCATTTTGCAAGAGAAAATATTATTTTTTTAAAAACTTGATATAACAAAAAGAGTGTGCCCTTTCGACTTCATTTTCGAGCAACTTCGATTAAGAATTGAAAAAAGGTGTAAAATTGACCTTTTACAACCCATTCAGGCTTTTCAGATTTTAAAATATTTCTACGTAACTTTTATAAACTTGTAGCTTTGATCCATACGCAGAAAATGTATGTTAAAATTGGTTTCTAATATAAGCAGTTGCCGAGAAATGGGCAGTTTTGCATAAGTCACTGTTTTCGTAATTTTGCCTGTAAAATAGTCAAGTATTAATGGATATTCGCAAAAGTGACATCATTTGATTCAAAAAGCAAGTGTGCGTCATATCATGTTGATTACTATTTAAAATTAACACCGGAATTGACGTCATTTAGTCAAAAACTCCATTTTTAACTTTTAAAATCGATATTTTTTTTAAACCAAGAATTATGTCATATGTAATAATAAAATTAACTTTTGGTTTAAATTCACATATTAACAAAACTCATATGATCATACAGATATCATAAAATTGTTTCTAACTTGTTCGGTTGCCGAGATATAGGCGGTTTTCTACAAGTCACTTTTAAAGGTTTTTGGCCCGTAAACGTGTTAATTATTATTCGATTTTCATAAAAGTTTCATCATTTGATGCCTAATGTCAAAGACGATAGTATAAACTTAATTTAACATTTTAGTAACACCGGAAGTAATGTCATTTTGGCAAAAACTGTATTATTAGCCTTCAAAACAGATATTTTATTCAAATGAGTCTGTTTTGAAATCTTTTTCAAATTATGATATTTGATGCCAATCAACAAATGGAATGAAACCATACGATCATACAGATACCACAAAATGGTTTCTAACTTGTACGGTTGCAGAGAAATAGCCGATTTTCTACAAGTGTCACGGTCGTATTTCATTAGTCTCACTATCGGTCGCCCAAACTCTGCTGCGTGGCTCGCCTAAACTATTTACCTGTAATATATTAAGGCTCGCCCAAACTTTCTACCTGCCATGCACGTGCATACAGGTAGTACAGGTATATAAGCCGGGCAATCTGGCTTGTTTGGGAGATGGATTTTGACAGAGGACTCGATACTGCCACCAGGTCCCCCTTTTGGGTACCTACTGATGATTGTGCTTGGAATGGTATCGTCGATGACTGGTCGCCGATAAATGGTATCATTGAAGTGTGGTCTTACCGATGGGTGGACAGTTTATCCTTGGAATGATATCTTTTAAATAGTCGCCGATAAATGGTATCGTCGACAGTGTTCCTGGAATGGTATCGTCGATGACGGGTCGCCGATAAATGGTATCATCGAAGTGTGGTCTTGCCGATGGGTGGACAGTTTATTCAGTGGTCTTGCCGATGGGTGGACAGTTTATTCATGGAATGATATCTTTCAAATAGTCGCCGATAAATGGTATCGTCGACAGTGTGTTCCTGGAATGGTATCGTCGATGACTGGTCGCCGATAAATGGTATCATTGAAGTGTGGTCTTACCGACGGGTGGACATTTTCTTAAGTCATAATTCATTTAGTGCGCGCACTTGTGAGAATTGTTTTATGTTGTATATTCATATTGTACTGTATAAACTAATTCTTTTTGTATCTTAGTTTTCTTTATTCCCAAAAACGGTCACGCCTCTCCCATCCTGTGACATTTGGTGTCAGAAGTGGGATGTGACTGTGAAAGGGAATGAGGAAGATAATATTCTGCATTTAGTTTATTGTAGATTGTAAACGGACATTGCCCTTGGGGACCCAAGTACCGAAGGTTGTTTTGAATGTAAGTTGTTTTAAAAAAAAAATAATGGTGGAATAGATATCGATGCCTTCAGACTGTAAGTTAATTTCCGTATTTACAAGTATTATTACGGGTGGTGGCGTATACGTGGTAGAGTTTGGGAGCTCCGATGGTCTATCATGGATACTTTGTCTAGACTTAAAGAAACCGGGGAGTCGATGGGACTGTCTGGAATTGAATTACAGGGTTTTATCTCCGAACAGCAAAACATTTTGCGCGAAGAAAGGGCTTCCAAAAGGGAGCAAGAGAAATTAGAGGAAGAGAAAGCGAAACGTGCATTTGATTTGCAATTTGAAAAGGAAAAGTGTTTGAAGGAGAAGGAGAAACTAGAGCATGAGTTATTAGTAGAGCGCGAACGGACTGAGCAGATTAAGGTTAAAGAACATGGGCTGCTTAAGATAAAAGAAATGGAAATGTCCATGCTAGAACTGAGGACCGCGAATAGCTCGACCTCTTTCCTTGATCAATCGCAAGCAACCGGTAACGTTGCACCCAAGGGTCCCAAAATTCCGTTCTTTGATGAAGAGCACGATGAAATGGATAGTTACTTGCGCAGATTTGAGAGGTACGCGGCTGTACAAGCGTGGGAGCCTGGAACGTGGGCTATTCACCTGGGTTCTCTTTTAAAAGGCAAAGCTTTGGACGTGTATTCTCTTTTGTCAAATGAGCAAGCTAAAGACTATAAGGCATTGAAAACGGCTTTGCTCAAAAGGTTTGACCTTACTGAACGCGGATTTAGGAATCGGTTTCGTAGCTGTAAACCGGCAGCGGGAGAGTCGTTTACTCAGTTTTCTGTGCGCTTGGGAAGTTACTTATCACGATGGGTTGAGATGTCAACCGTAGAGGCTACTTATGAAGGTTTGTATGATCTGATCCTCAGGGATCAATTTCTCCAAGTTTGTGAACATGATTTGACTTTGTTTTTGGGTGAGAGGGTTCCCAAAGATATTGAGCAGATGTCACGTCTGGCAGATCAGTATAAAGAGGCTCGCTGCATAAGCCCCACCGCACTTAGTAACCGTACAGCTGCGGTACCTAAAGAGGCTTATTCGTCCCGTAATTTTATTACCCCAATTCCACAGGTCAACCGAGGCTTGAATAATGATAAGCGGTGTTTTAGGTGCGGTAGGCCCGGACACATTGCTACGAATTGTCCAGCCCGACAATTCAAAATGCAGGGACTGCACCCCGGCCAAGACAAACGCCGCGAGGCTACGTCGACGAGGATGGCGTATATAGGTCGTGTGATTTGTGTCCCGAGTCTTGTAATGTTTTTTTGCCTTCCTATGATCGCATGTGTGATGTGTCGTCATCTCCTGTGATCTCTTATGCTTCAAACATGTACAGGGATTCAGGAATGCCCGTTCAAGTCGGTTGGGTTGGAAACCACATGGTGAAGGTGTTGAGGGACACGGGATGTAGTGGCATAGTTGTTAGACGGGAGTTCGTACCGACTGGGCAATATACGGGTCGTGAGCAAACCTGTCTTCTTGCCGATGGGACAAGAATAAAAGTACCTGTAGCTTGTGTTTTTATTGATTCTCCATATTTTCGAGGTCAAACTGAAGTATGGTGTATGGATAATCCTCTGTATGACATAATTATAGGCAACGTGGCGGGAGCACGGGAGCCTTCTGATCCTGACATGTCTCGAATTATTTCGCCAGTTCTCACTAGGCAACAGGCGCAAAGTCGACAGACTGGCTATTCAGGGATGAAGGTGGAAGGTGGTATTGACATAGTCGATCCAGAGGCCATTAAAGAGGCACAATTGAATGACCATACGTTGGCGAATATTCGTGATTTGGTTAAGAGGGCAACACCATTAAAAGGTAAGTATGACTCCGAAACCCATTACATAATTAAACGAGGTTTAATTCACAGACGGTATCATTCACCCCGAATCGGTAATGGAACCCGGTTCTGTCAATTGGTAGTGCCGAGTAAGTACAGACGGTCCGTATTAAAAATAGCCCACGAGTCTATAATGTCGGGTCACTTGGGCATCGAAAGAACCGTAAATAAGGTTTTATCCGAATTCTTTTGGCCTGGGGTGCATGCAGATACTCGAAGATTTTGTCAATCTTGTGACGTTTGTCAAAGGACCATCCCAAAAGGGAGAGTACCGAAATTGCCACTGGGGAAGATGCCAGTTATTGATGTGCCATTCAGACGGGTAGCTGTTGACATTATAGGGCCACTGAAGCCCATTAGTACAAACGGAAATCGTTACATTCTTACTCTTGTTGACTACGCAACCCGATATCCTGAGGCTGTGGCTCTGCCAAGTATCGAGGCCGAGCGGGTAGCTGAAGCTCTCATAGACATGTTTGGTAGAATAGGGTTTCCACGTGAAATGTTAACTGATATGGGCTCCCAATTTACGTCTGCACTAATGAAGGAAGTAAGTAGATTGATTTCCTTGAAGCAACTCACTACAACCCCATATCATCCTATGTGTAATGGATTAGTTGAACGTTTCAATGGAACGTTGAAACAAATGCTGAAACGCATGTGCGCGGAGCGTCCTAAAGATTGGGATCGGTATTTAAATGCTCTGCTGTTTGCTTACAGGGAAGTACCCCAAGAGAGTTTGGGTTACTCGCCCTTTGAGTTGGTTTATGGTTGGCCGGTTCGTGGTCCAATGATGATTCTGCGTGAGTTGTGGACTAAGAACATTGATGATCCGGAAGTCAAAACCACTTACCAGTACGTTTTAGACTTACGAGAGCGACTGGAGACGGTAGGGGAAATGGCTAGAGACAATTTAAATGTTTGTGCCAAAAAAACAAAAGTGTTATTTCGATAAACGTGCTAAACGTAGAGTTTTTGAGGTTGGCGATAAAGCTCTTGTTTTACTTCCGACAAAATCAAACAAATTATTACTTCAGTGGAGAGGCCCCTTTTCAGTAGTAGAAAAGTTGAACGATTATGATTATAGATTGTCTGTACATGGTAAGATTAAGACATTTCATGGTAATCTTCTAAAGCGTTATTTGGAAAGGCCACAGGAAGATAATCATGTGGACAAGGTGAATGCGGCTGTGGTGGACGTAGAAGATGACGGAATGGATTCGGAACCCATCCAGTTACCCGGTACGGGTAAAGAAGGTATTGATAAAGTACATATCTGTGATAAGTTGAATATGGAGCAGCGAGAGAGTTTAGCTAGTTTGCTCAATTGCTATCAGGACGTTCTGACGGATTTACCTGGGCACACTAATTTACTAGAGCATGAAATTAACACCACCACGGATGTACCCGTACGTTTGAAACCGTACCCCATCCCTTTTGCATTAACTCAGGTTATTGATGATGAACTTGATAAAATGCTTGAGATGAACGTAATTGAGTCTTCAAATAGTAATTACTCGTCTCCAGTAGTAATTGTCAAAAAGAAAGATCAGACGAATCGTTTCTGTATTGATTTCCGCGCTTTAAATCGGGTAACCATATTCGACTCTGAGCCTATTCCTAACCCAGAAGATATGTTTGCTAGAATGGCGGAACGTGGGTGCCGATATTTGTCGCAACTCGACTTATCAAAAGGGTATTGGCAGGTTCCCATGGCTGAAACCGCGAAACCTCTGACAGCTTTTCAAACCCCACGCGGGTTGTTTCAGTTCAAAGTTATGCCATTTGGCTTGGTTAATGCTCCGGCTACTTTTAGTCGGTTTATGCGGAAATTGCTTTTGGGATTAGAAAATGTGAATAATTTTATCGATGATATTACGGTGTATTCAGAAACGTGGGTTGAACATATCAACATTCTGGATTCGTTGTTTCGTCGTTTGCGTTCTTCGAACTTAACGGTCAAGCCATCGAAGTGCTTCCTTGGATTTGATCGGATTGAGTGTTTGGGGTTTAAGGTTGGATTAGGCTGCATTGAACCGACATGGGATAAGCTAAAGGTAATAGAGGAAGCTGAGCGTCCTCGTACAAAGAAACAGGTAAGATCATTTTTAGGACTCGTTGGTTTTTATAGACGGTTCATTCCAAACTTTTCCACGATCGCTGTTCCTCTTTCAGACTTAACGAAGAAAGGTAGGCCCAACTTACTTACGTGGGATGCCCCACAGGAAAATGCTTTCCAAGCCTTGAAGCGATCGCTGATACGTGGACCAGTTTTAAGGTTGCCAGATTTGAGGGAAGTCTTTATTTTGCAGACAGATGCCTCTGATAATGGCATTGGAGCGATTCTTCTTCAAGTTGAAAATGAAGTGAGAATGCCAGTCGCTTATGCCAGTCGTAAATTAAAGGATAGTGAAACTAGATATTCGACGATAGAGAAAGAGTGCTTGGCAATTGTTTGGTCAATTCAGAAATTCACGAGGTATCTTTATGGGGTTGAGTTTGTTCTGGAAACGGATCATCAGCCATTAATATATTTAAATCGATCTAATATGACTAACTCTCGTTTAATGCGGTGGGCATTAATTTTGCAGCCATATCGCTTCCGAATTGAAGCTATCAAGGGTAGTGCTAATGTTGGGGCTGATTATCTGAGTCGAATCCATCGGCTCTAATAAAATCTCCCGTGTGTTACTTGCTTTAAATTACATTTAAAACTTTGAAAAGGGGGAAGGTGTGTCACGGTCGTATTTCATTAGTCTCACTATCGGTCGCCCAAACTCTGCTGCGTGGCTCGCCTAAACTATTTACCTGTAATATATTAAGGCTCGCCCAAACTTTCTACCTGCCATGCACGTGCATACAGGTAGTACAGGTATATAAGCCGGGCAATCTGGCTTGTTTGGGAGATGGATTTTGACAGAGGACTCGATACTGCCACCAGGTCCCCTTTTGGGTACCTACTGATGATTGTGCTTGGAATGGTATCGTCGATGACTGGTCGCCGATAAATGGTATCATTGAAGTGTGGTCTTACCGATGGGTGGACAGTTTATCCTTGGAATGATATCTTTTAAATAGTCGCCGATAAATGGTATCGTCGACAGTGTTCCTGGAATGGTATCGTCGATGACGGGTCGCCGATAAATGGTATCATCGAAGTGTGGTCTTGCCGATGGGTGGACAGTTTATTCAGTGGTCTTGCCGATGGGTGGACAGTTTATTCATGGAATGATATCTTTCAAATAGTCGCCGATAAATGGTATCGTCGACAGTGTGTTCCTGGAATGGTATCGTCGATGACTGGTCGCCGATAAATGGTATCATTGAAGTGTGGTCTTACCGACGGGTGGACATTTTCTTAAGTCATAATTCATTTAGTGCGCGCACTTGTGAGAATTGTTTTATGTTGTATATTCATATTGTACTGTATAAACTAATTCTTTTTGTATCTTAGTTTTCTTTATTCCCAAAAACGGTCACGCCTCTCCCCTCCTGTGACAACAAGTCACTTTTCAAGTTTTTTGGTCAATAAAAGTGGCAATTATTTTTCGATTTACATAAAATTTTCACTATATGATATCTTATGCCATTTCTGATTTCATGAAACTAATTGAACATTTTCATTATCACCGGAAGTACTGTAATTTTATCAGGATCAATTACATGTTACAAATGTATAAAATGAATTGATATTGCTGGATTTTTGTTGATTCTGTTTCCCTTTTATTTGATGTATGCAATGTTTATGTGGAAATCTGTTTATCGGTGCCATTGGTTCAAGGGCAACATGGGAGCGAAAGTGACATAAGTTTAAAGTTAACGTGGCACCAGTGAAACCCGTCATTCCTGCATGCAGGTCTAGTTAATATTTTAGTTACAATGTTTTCTAGTCATTCATTTTGCTCTTAGTAATAAATGACATTTTACACTTGATGAAATGTGAAATGTTGAGTTCAGTTATTGGGTGAGGGACACACAAAGAATTGACTGCCACTAGATAAGAGAACACGAAAGAAATACAGAAAAAAGTCTGTGCATTACCATGTTTTTATAAGGTAGGAGAGACCGGGGCACATTGAACCACCATGGATATATCCTTCATAAATAATACTATACAACACAACACTATACAGAAGTGAGATAACTTCTTAGACCCATTTCTCTATCAATTATTTTCTTAGGCAGTGAATTTTTCAAAAAAGCGCATAAAAGAGAAAATTTTTCCATACATGTTAACTTCTTAGCCTAGGAAATTCTTGTACTTAATGTAAGTTCATATATGTCTAATCTATACAAACCGGGGTTTGATCCATATAAGAGGAAATATTGATTTTTTTTTTAAATTTTGATCATGAAACTGTGATGGGGCAGATTGAACCACTGTCAGTGGGGTACTTTGAACCACAGTTCAATGTTCTCCAGTGAATTATAGACTATATATCATTTAATAATTTGTTTAGCCTAAGAAATTCTTGTATTTGTAATCTTCAATCCATATAAACAAGTGCTTGATCCATTTTGAATTTTTTAAAAATATCTTTGAAAATAAAAACAAAAGATTTAGATTATTAGTTTATCCAACTCTGTAGGCCTATCGTATAAAAGGAATTATATGTAAACTTGTTCGAAACTTGGCTGTGCCATGCATAGGCCCAATGGGTCCCCCGGACTAGAGTCGCTCGTCTGCAAATCAGGCTGTCTGAATATTGGACCAACTTTTGTTTGTAACACTACAAAAGTTGAATTGATCCCACCAAACTGTCAACTTATGTGCATTTACGGCGATTTGTAGGAGCCTGCTTGTTTCCATCGTTGCACCGATGTCAAATCTGTGGATATTTGTTTTTAACCATACACTGCTGATTGTTTGCAGATTCATTAGATCACTACGTAATAAGTGAGTAGGTTTAAGATCTAAATCCAGATCTATGTTAACATGGAATTTTTATCAGTGTTCAATTTCCCAATTATTTGGTTAAACCTGCCCCGACTATTTTGTAAGAGGGATACACTAAACCATTACGATCAAGTGGATTAAAATATGTTTTGGGGTTTATTTTTTTTTGTTTTTTTTTGGGGGGGGGGGAATAAGTTAAAGATTAATTTAATTGAATCTGATACACGATAGCAACTATGATATGTCTTTAAACAATACAATAAAATAAAGGACAATGAGGACAAACATGTATGTGGACAAAATGGTTCAATGTGCCCCGGTCTCCCCTTTAGAATGAATAAAAACAAGGGTCTGTACGGAGTATTTCTATTTTTCCCGTGTTCTCTTATCTTATGACACTTAATTACTTTATTGAATCGTCAGATATCCCCTGGTGGTCCCATATAACAACTTTTTGTCTTCGAAGGAAATATTAGTGAGCAAAGATTTGGCCGTTTATCTGTCATCACTCGTCACTTCAGTCATTCACATAGAGAGATAACTCGTGTTTTCCTTTGGCGTTCGTCACTTCCGATTCATGAATCCTTTATTACTCCTCTATGGTAGCGAGGACCTCTGTGTCAATATTATATTCGGAAAGTGTTTAATCAGTTCTGTCACATATGTGATAATGTCTGGCACCAAAATTGTCCTTTAACACTCAACGGCTATCTATATACGATCAGAATTAAGTTCTCACGACGGCGGTTTTATAAGGGACTTATTATGGACAAGTTAATTAAATTAAATTATTTACACTTCATGTGTTAAAAGTTGGTAAAAGCTTACAATTGGTTAACACACAAAATAAAATGTACCGTACGTTAAATCTGATATGATCAAAAACAGTTGTTTTCTGCCACTTCAAAGAGTGAATCGCAAGTAGATACCCCATAACATTGCCCAAATCTAATTTTTATCAACCGCCAAGCACTTTGCAAAAGGATTGACTGGTCGTACCGCTGCAAGCTGAGAAAAACCTCTAATTTCGCTGATAATATTCAGAAAAACACAGATTGAAAAATACGGTACTCTTACAAAACGCCCCAAAAAGGGCAATTTAAAATATTGTCATTTTGATCTTTTAGGTCGATAAATAATATATTTATAGACTCATTTTTGTGAAAATCTCAATTTTGATCAAAATATTTTCACTTATTTTGTCTTTATCTCAATATTGGATCGTGCGTATTCCGACTCAGTTAGATGTGAGCAGTCACAAATAGTGATAATTTCGGATTTTAGTAGAAAAGAGGGGGCATAAAATTAATCTGTTCCTGTGCTTCTGTTGCATCAGGAGAACAAATGTGACTTTGATATTAGCAACAGAAATTCATATTTCGATTACTAAAAGACAGTCACGGTGGTTCAGGATGAAGGGCCTTGCAAGGGACAAGGTGGGGTCGTTTGGATCGGATAACAAACCTAAGTACTGTGTACACATTCGGGCGCACGTAAAATAACCCTTGGCCATTAAAATTTGGTATAATTGTGTGTCGTAGTGGTAGTACCCATGCAAAATTGCTCTCATAGCACACTGTATGGAGTAGGTATGTCTCCCTTAGCTCAACTGAAGCCCAACAGTAACTTTCATTTCACTTCATTTCGAATACTAAATATATGTATGTGAACTCTATTTTACTTGACTTTCTTTTTCACACATTTTATTTCTTTCCTGCCCACCCAGATGAGCCCCTTTGACTTTTCGGACCCTATCAATAATTTCACAGGATGTGAAAAACTGTTCTAAAACATGTACTTTTCTAATATACTTCCTGTAATTGGGCCCCTTTGTCAATGATAAAAGTCTTTTAATCACTGATTATATATAATCATTGATTAAATGTTTAATTGTGATCAATGTTTAAAACTTGAATTTTAATCGTTGATTACAAAAAAATATAGTCAAAGATTAGCTAATCTGACTTTTGAGAATACCAAACTTAGTCAACCACTTATGGCACTAATCATTAACTAGCTAGTTAGGCTACTGATTAAACTGATTATCGGAATCAACAGAGTTTTGCTTTTACCAAAACAATGACACAAAATTACCAATGAGCCAAGTGGTCTAAAACCTTGATTTACTATATATTTACGTATGATGGTCTGATTTTCACGAAATTCGAACGCGTGTATCATTACAGTGTAACACTGTAACAGTGATATATTCAAACGTTTTTTTGAAATCGGATAATAATTGTGAACTTTCGCCGGACCACAAACTAAAAATGTGTTTTAATGTATAATCAAGGACCATAATTCAGGAAGTTATGATTAGTTTTGCGCGAATAAATTGGATAAAATTTGATATCCGCAAATATCTAAAGAACCAAGAGGGTTATAAACATGCATTTTAATGTTCATCAAAATCAGATGAAAAATGTGACCTCTAGAAGTAGAGTTATCGTGTTTCAAAGCATCAACCAATCAAACTGTTTATCTCTGCTTACCCTACGCAGAAAATGCTCTTCTTTGAACTCATCAAGTTTGAACATTCTAACTCAATTAGAAGGAGCGGTATTGTGTCCTAAAAAGCGTGACACAGATGGACAGACAGGTAGACGAATCCATTTTAATAGTCCTCTGTTATTCGAAGGAGGGGGACAAAAAAAACCATGAAATATGATTTTAATTTGAAGTGGAAGCCCTGGTCCACAAACAAAAGTAAACGGGCAAACTGGGGCAGAGACATATTATGCATACATACACGATGAGTAAAATATATGTTGGGGTATAAAAAAAATATCTTACCCGAACATTAATAAGATAAACCAAACCACTAAAAGATGTTAAATTATTATTCTCTAAATTGACACTGAAATAAATTGACATTTCAAAAAATTAAAATTCCATTAGGGACATTTTGTCTTCTTGGATTTATGTTTGCAGGTTTCTTGTAACGTTACAAGTAAACAAAACTCAAACATGATATGTCACATGATAAGCAGTAATAGTAATACAAATAACCATCATCGGACCTGGCATCTAAACACCAGTCTTCTACCAATCCCTAATAGTAGGATGGTGGAATAAGGGGAGGTTACGGTAAGACTGGTCTGGCATAGACGACATGTATCACTCCCAAAAAGAGTCGCATGTCCACATAAAGACCGTTAAAGAATGGTCATCAGAAAATAGAATAATATGTTGATGAATGTAAAAGTTTTATAAATGTATCTTGAACTGTTTCCAAGATATGCTCTAGATAGAGACAGAAAAGGGGTTTAACGTTCACTCGATACAAACTAGGTCATTTCCAGACTAACATGGTTTAATTTTATTTCAATAATTCGCTTGCGCGTATAGTAAAAATTCAAACACAACGCTAACGCTACAATATACGTCCACATTCCTGCTTTGATTGATATGGTACTTTGTCAAGAAGGCTAGGCGTTTGGTTTGTTTAACGTTGAGGGTCGTGCACCAACATCAATAGTTGCCGTCCTTAGAGTATAAGGAATAAGTATACCAAGATAATCCATTCAGAATTGTGCCTTCCTAACGCTAAAGGCAAAAAGTGGGCGTGGCTCTGCCCCTGGGGGTCGGGACATTCATCAAAATCAATAGTGGACGCCCTCAGGCTGTAAGGAATACATAAGCCAAGTACCAAGCTGATTCATTCATAATTGCGGCCTGTAAACGACAAACACAAAAATTGGGTGTGTCTTGCCTGTGTGAGTCGGGACATGCAGTTGACGTCCTTAGGCTATATGGAATACATATCCCAAGTTTAAAGACGATCCATTAAGAATCGTGGCCTGTAGACAACACACACAGACACGAAGTAAAAATGGGCATGGCTCTGCCCCTGTGGGTTAAGAAATCACCAAAAACAATAGGGGTCATCTTTAGGGTATAAGGAATAGGTTTGTAAAGTTTTAAAAGGATCTGTTAAGAATTGCATCCTGTAGGCATACACAAGACACAAAAGCATTGGGCGTGGCTGTCCCAGGGGGTCCGGCATGCACCAAAAATAATAGTGGTCAGCCTTAGGGCATGCACCCAAAACAAAAGGGATCATCATTAGGGTATAAGGAATAAGTATTTTAAGTTTCAAGATGACCGATTAAGAATTGTGGCCTGTAGGCGACACACAAAAAGAAAATGGGCGTGACTCTGCCCCTGGGGGTTGGGCATGCACCCCAAATGATAGGAATGTTCCTTAGGGTACAAAGAATAAGCCTTCAAAGTTTCAAGATGATACGTTAAGAAATGTGGCTTGTAGACGACAAACAAATAAATACAAGGAATGGGCGTGGCTCTGCCATTGGGGGTCGGGCATGCACCAAAAAACAATACGGATCATCCTTAGGGTGTAAAAAGTAAGTATACAAAGTTTTAAGAAAATCCAGTTAGAATTGCTGCCTGTAGGCGACACACAGACACACAAAAAGAAAATGGGCGTGGCTCTGCCCCTGGGGGGGGGGGGGGGCATGAACCCCAAACGATAGGTATCATCCTTAGAGTATAAAGAGTAAGTATTCAAAGTTTGAAGAAAATCCAGTAAGAATTGCGCCCTGTAGGCGACACAAATACACATGAAAAGAAAATGGGCGTGGCTCTGACCCTGGGGGTTGGGCATTCACCCCAAACGATAGGGATGTTCCTTAGGGTACAAAGAATGTGTATGCAAAGTTTCAAAATTATAAGTTAAGAAATGTGGCCTCTAGACGACAAACAAATACATACTAGAAATGGGCGTGGCTCTGCCCCTGGGGGTCGGGTATGCACCAAAAACAATAGAGATCTTCCTTAGGGTATAAGGAATACGTATACCAAGTTTGAAGAAAATCCAGTAAGAATTGCGCCCTGTAGGCGACACAAAGACACACGAAAAGAAAATGGGCGTGGCTCTGCCCCTGGGGGTTGGGCATGCACCCCAAACGATAGGGATGTTCCGTAGGGTACAAAGAATGTGTATGCAAAGTTTCAAGATTATAAGTTAAGAAATGTGGCCTGTAGACGACAAACAAATACTATAAATGGGCGTGGCTCTGCCCCTGGGGGTCGGGCATGCACCAAAAACATTAGGGATCTTCCTTGGAGTATAAGGAATAAGTATACCAAATTTGAAGAAAATCCATGAAGAATTGCGCCCTGTAGGCGAACCACAGACACACACACACATACATACATACATACACACACACACACACACAGGGGCGACGGCATAATACGTTCACATTATGAATGTGGACGTATAAAAATCATTTAACAGAACAGAGAAATTTGTTTCCATGGAAACACGAAAAATCATTCAACAGATCTCCTGTAAAAGGTTGATGTGTGTGCAAAGTTTCAAAAGTCAAATTTGTTTCCATGGAAACACAAAATTATTAAATCTCAGAAATCCCAAATTAGCAAAAGAAATTTAAAAGTATGAATATTTGGCCTAGGGGGGTTTTGGGTATGCAGATTTCAAAAATGGCGGTAACCACAACGTCACTAAGGAATGGCTAAGGAATCCAATAATACACATACAAAGACTCATAATGTTCTCCCTCATAGTGTTTTCTAAAATTTTTAGTGGAAACTAGCTATTACTCATCAAACACAAACATTTTAATTACATGTCAATCACCATATTATATAAGCACATGATATGTGTTGTAAAAATATTCAATGAGCATCTGAACTATATTCATCAATTACTATGTTATATATGCACACGATAGTGATGTAAAAATATTCAAACGTCCGAACTTTCTTCATAAATCCGATATATTCAGTCAAAATACATTAAACAAGGTATCAGTATCATTCTATTTTTCACAAACAAGTGATGACCATCTATTCAATTACCTACCCAGCAAACACAAAACGTTTTGGTAACATTCGTAATTGGTTCTAATATGGTTGCGTTCAGAATGTTTGTTTAAGCACGTTCTCCAAACGTTCAGAAAGGGTTCAGAGATAGACAGTACTTTTTATAAACGTTCCAGAAACATGATCAGAATGTTGTCTTTTGACGTTTTTATTTTACTTTCATTCAACAATGACCGAACGTTATTTTGAATGTTTTCATAATGTTTCATCGGCTAACGTTGCATTAAAACATTAGATTAATGTTTCAACTCAGTTTTTTATTACGTTATATCGTTGATACTGTGAGACGTTACTAAACATTAGTTAATATCGTTCTACTGACGTTTACTTTAGGAACGTTCGAATTAGTTGTTCCAAGAACGTCAACTGAACCACCTGATTCAACGTTATTTGTCACGCCTGGTCAGACAAACTATAGACGTCAGTAAATTATGTTCTTCTAACGTAACTTTTGTAACGTTTTAAATTATGATTCTTTGAACGTTGGTTACACTTTTGTTTGGGACGTTATATTTATTATATTGAATTTCAGTTTTTAAAACGTTCTGTTTTCCTAATTTAAAAACGTTGAAATTAAACGAAAAAATAAAACCTTCCAATAAAGTTCGTAAAACGTTGTATTTCTATTTTACATTCTTTACATCTTACATCATCAACAAACGTTGCTTTACAACATTAGATTAATGTTTCAACCCCGTTTTTTATGACATTATATCGTCGATACTGTGAAACGTTACTAAACATTAATTAATATTGTTCTACTGACGTTTACTTTAGAAACGTTCAGATCAGTTGTTCCAAGAACGTCAGCTGAACCACCTGAATCAACGTTATTTCACAAGGCTGGGCAGACAACCTCGAAACGTCAGTAAATTATGTTCTTCTAACGTAACTATTGTTGCGTTTTAACTTATGATTCTTTGAACGTTAGTAATACATTAGACTAATGTTTCAACTCTGTTTTTTATGACGTTATATCGTTGATACCGTGAGACTTTACTAAACATTAGTTAATATCGTTCTACTGATGTTTACTTTAGAAACGTTCGAATTAGTTGTCCCAAGAACGTCAACTGAACCACCTGATTCAACGTTATTTGTCAAGCCTGGTCAGACAAACTATAGACGTCAGTAAATTATGTTCTTCTAACGTAACTTTTGTAACGTTTTAAATTATGATTCTTTGAACGTTGGTAATACTTTTGTTTGGGACGTTATATTTATTATATTGAATTTCAGTTTTTTAAACGTTCTGTTTTCCTAATCTAAAAACGTTGAAATTAAACGAAAAAATAAAACCTTCCAATAAAGTTCGTAAAACGTTGCATTTCTATTTTACATTCTTTACATCTTACATCATTAGCAAACGTTGCATTACAACATTAGATTAATGTTTCAGCCCCGTTTTTTATGACATTATATCGTCGATACTGTGAAACGTTACTAAACATTAATTAACATTGTTCTACTGACGTTTACTTTAGAAACGTTCGATCAGTTGTTCCAAGAACGTCAGCTGAACCACCTGAATCAACGTTACTTCCTAAGGCTGGGCAGACACCCTCGAAACGTCAGTAAATTATGTTCTTCTAACGTAACTATTGTAGCGTTTTAACTTATGATTCTTTGAACGTTAGTAATACATTAGACTAATGTTTCAACTCTGTTTTTTATGACGTTATATCGTTGATACCGTGAGACGTTACTAAACATTAGTTAATATCGTTCTACTGATGTTTACTTTAGAAATGTTCAGATAAGTTGTTCCAAGAACGTCAACTGAATCGCCTGATTCAACGTTATTTGTCACGCCTGGTCAGACAAACTGTAGACGTCAGTAAATTATGTTCTTCTAACGTAACTTTTGTAACGTTTTAAATTATGATTCTTTGAACGTTGGTAATATATTTGTTTGTGACCAGTGCTCACTCTGGGTTCCATTTTTTTTCCGCCAATTTTTCATTTTAATTTATCAGCCAGATATTTTTTCCGCCAAAATAAAATAACTAAATTGTGACGTTATATTGATTATATTGAATTTCAGTTTTTAAAACGTTCTGTTTTCCTAATTTAAAAACGTTGAAATTAAACGAAAAAATAAAACCTTCCAATAAAGTTCGTAAAACGTTGTATTTCTATTTTACATTCTTTATATCTTACATCATTAACAAACGTTGCTTTACAACATTAGATTAATGTTTCAACCCTGTTTTTTAGGACGTTATATCGTCGATACTGTGAAACGTTACTAAACATTAATTAATATTGTTCTACTGACGTTTACTTTAGAAACGTTCAGATCAGTTGTTCCAAGAACGTCAGCTGAACCACCTGAATCAACGTTATTTCACAAGGCTGGGCAGACAACCTCGAAACGTCAGTAAATTATGTTCTTCTAACGTAACTATTGTTGCGTTTTAACTTATGATTCTTTGAACGTTAGTAATACATTAGACTAATGTTTCAACTTCTATTTTACATTCTTTATATCTTACATCATTAACAAACGTTGCTTTACAACATTAGATTAATGTTTCAACCCTGTTTTTTAGGACGTTATATCGTCGATACTGTGAAACGTTACTAAACATTAATTAATATTGTTCTACTGACGTTTACTTTAGAAACGTTCAGATCAGTTGTTCCAAGAACGTCAGCTGAACCACCTGAATCAACGTTATTTCACAAGGCTGGGCAGACAACCTCGAAACGTCAGTAAATTATGTTCTTCTAACGTAACTATTGTTGCGTTTTAACTTATGATTCTTTGAACGTTAGTAATACATTAGACTAATGTTTCAACTCTGTTTTTTATGACGTTATATCGTTGATACCGTGAGACTTTACTAAACATTAGTTAATATCGTTCTACTGATGTTTACTTTAGAAACGTTCGAATTAGTTGTTCCAAGAACGTCAACTGAACCACCTGATTCAACGTTATTTGTCAAGCCTGGTCAGACAAACTATAGACGTCAGTAAATTATGTTCTTCTAACGTAACTTTTGTAACGTTTTAAATTATGATTCTTTGAACGTTGGTAATACTTTTGTTTGGGACGTTATATTTATTATATTGAATTTCAGTTTTTTAAACGTTCTGTTTTCCTAATCTAAAAACGTTGAAATTAAACGAAAAAATAAAACCTTCCAATAAAGTTCGTAAAACGTTGCATTTCTATTTTACATTCTTTACATCATTAGCAAACGTTGCATTACAACATTAGATTAATGTTTCAGCCCCGTTTTTTATGACATTATATCGTCGATACTGTGAAACGTTACTAAACATTAATTAATATTGTTCTACTGACGTTTACTTTAGAAACGTTCAGATCAGTTGTTCCAAGAACGTCAGCTGAACCACCTGAATCAACGTTATTTCACAAGGCTGGGCAGACAACCTCGAAACGTCAGTAAATTATGTTCTTCTAACGTAACTATTGTTGCGTTTTAACTTATGATTCTTTGAACGTTAGTAATACATTAGACTAATGTTTCAACTCTGTTTTTTATGACGTTATATCGTTGATACCGTGAGACTTTACTAAACATTAGTTAATATCGTTCTACTGATGTTTACTTTAGAAACGTTCGAATTAGTTGTTCCAAGAACGTCAACTGAACCACCTGATTCAACGTTATTTGTCAAGCCTGGTCAGACAAACTATAGACGTCAGTAAATTATGTTCTTCTAACGTAACTTTTGTAACGTTTTAAATTATGATTCTTTGAACGTTGGTAATACTTTTGTTTGGGACGTTATATTTATTATATTGAATTTCAGTTTTTTAAACGTTCTGTTTTCCTAATCTAAAAACGTTGAAATTAAACGAAAAAATAAAACCTTCCAATAAAGTTCGTAAAACGTTGCATTTCTATTTTACATTCTTTACATCATTAGCAAACGTTGCATTACAACATTAGATTAATGTTTCAGCCCCGTTTTTTATGACATTATATCGTCGATACTGTGAAACGTTACTAAACATTAATTAACATTGTTCTACTGACGTTTACTTTAGAAACGTTCAGATTAGTTGTTCCAAGAACGTCAGCTGAACCACCTGAATCAACGTTACTTCCTAAGGCTGGGCAGACAACAGTAAATTATGTTCTTCTAACGTAACTATTGTTGCGTTTTAACTTATGATTCTTTGAACGTTAGTAATACATTAGACTAATGTTTCAACTCTGTTTTTTATGACGTTATATCGTTGATACCGTGAGACTTTACTAAACATTAGTTAATATCGTTCTACTGACGTTTACTTTAGAAACGTTCAGATTAGTTGTTCCAAGAACGTCAACTGATCGAACCACCTGATTGAACGTTATTTGTCAATCCTGGTCAGACAAACTGCAGACGTCAGTAAATTATATCCTTCGAACGTAACTTTTGCAACGCTTTAAATTATGATCGTTGGTAATATATTTGTTTGTGACGTTATATTAATTATATTGAAATTCAGCTTTTAAAACGTTCTGTTTTCCTCATCTAAAAACGTAAAATTAAACGATAAATAAACCCTTCCATTAAAGTTCGTAAAACGTTGTATTTCTGTTTTACATTCTTTACATCTTACATCATTAGCAAACATTGCATTGAAACATTAGATTAATGTTTTAACATCGTTTTTTATGACGTTATATACTCGATAATGTGAAACGTTACCAAACATTAATTAATATTGTTCTACTGACGTTTACTTTAGAAACGTTTAGATTAGTTGTTCCAGGAAAGTCAGCTGAACCACCTGAATTAACGTTATTTCCCAAGCCTAGTCAGACAACCTGGAAACGTCAGTAAATTATGTTCTTCTAACGTAACTATTGTAGCGTTTAAACTTAGCACTAATTATTTCCTAAGCTTTGTCTGACAACCCGTAAACGTCAGTAAACTATGTACGTCTAACGTAACTTTTGTAGAGTTTTATCTTATGATTCTTTGGGTCTCATTAACATATTTGTTTGTGACGTTATATTGATTATTGGATTTTAGTTTTTAAAACATTTTGTTTACCTTATCTTAAAACGTTGAAATTAAAAGAAAATATAAACGCAACCATACAATAAAACCCCCAAAATATATTTCTATTTTACTTCTTTTTTTTTACATCTTACATCATTAGGAAACGTTGCATTAAAACATCAGATTAATGTTTTTACCCCGTTTTATTATGACGTTATTTCGTCGATACAGTGAAACGTTGGTAAAATATTTGTTTGTGACGTTATATCAATTATATTGAAATTCAGTTTTTAAAACGTTCTGTTTTCCTCATGTAAAAACGTTAAAATTAAACGAAAAACAAACCCTTCCAATAAAGTTCGTAAAACGTTGTATTTCTAGTTTACATTTTTTTACATCTTACGTCATTAGCAAACGTTGCATTAAAACATTAGATTAATGTTTCAACCCTGTTTTTAGGACGTTATATCGTCGATACTGTGAAACGTTACTAAACATTAATTAATATTGTTCTACTGACGTTTACTTTAGAAACGTTCAGATCAGTTGTTCTAAGAACGTCAGCTGAACCACCTGAATCAACGTTATTTCCCAAGGCTGTGCAGACAACCTCGAAACGTCAGTAAATTATGTTCTTCTAACGTAACTATTGTAGCATTTTAACTTATGATTCTTTGAATGTTAGTAATACATTAGACTAATGTTTCAACTCTGTTTTTTTATGACGTTATATCGTTGATATCGTGAGACCTTACTAAACATTAGTTAATATCGTTCTATGTTATGTTCTTCTAATGTAACTTTTGTAACGTTTTGAATTATGATTCTTTGAACGTTGGTAATATATTTGGTTGTGACGTTATATTGATTATATTGAATTTCAGTTTTTAAAACGTTCTGCTTTCCTAATTTAAAAACGTTGAAATTAAACGAAAAAATAAAATCTTCCAATAAAGTTCGTAAAACGTTGTATTTCTATTTTACATTCTTTACATCTTACATCATTAGCAAACGCTGCATTAAAACATTAGATTAATGTTTCAACCCCGTTTTTTATAACGTTATATAATCGATACTGTGAAACGTTACCAAACATTAATTAATATCATTCTACAGATGTTTACTTTAGAAACGTTCAGATTAGTTGTTCCAAGAAAGTCAGCTGAACCACCTGAATCAACGTTATTTCCCAAGCCTGGTCAGACAACCTGGAAACATTAGTAAATTATGTTCTTCTAAAGTAACTATTGTAGCGTTTCAACTTATGATTCTTTGAACGTTCGTAATACATTAGACTAATGTTTCAACTCTGGTTTATTTATGACATTATATCGTTGGTACTGTGAAACGTTACAAAACATTAATTGGTATCGTTCTAGTGACATTTACATTAGGAACGTTCAGATTAGTTGTTCCAATAACGTCAACTGAACCACCTGATTCAACGTTATTCCCCAAGCCTAATCAGACAACCTGTAAACGTCAGTAAATTTTGTTCTTCTAACGTAACTTTCGTGGCGTTTTAGTTTATGATTCTTAGAACGTTAGTAATACGTTAGACCAATGTTTCAACTCTGTTTTTATGACGTTATATTGTTGATACTGTGAGACGTTACTAAACATTAGTTAATATCGTTCTACTGACGTTTACTTTAGAAACGTTCAGATTAGTTGTTCCAAGAACGTCAAATGAATCACATTCATTTCAATTAAGTTCGCAAAAACATAATACCGTTTCACTTTTTTCTTACATTTTACATCATTAGCAAACGTTTCATTAAAAATGTGCGAGGTAAGGTCAAGTTCAATGTCATTTATGAAACGTCATTATATACCATAGGTCAAAACCAAGGGTTCGAACATTTACCTTGAAAAAGAAATTTTATTTTGTAGTCATTTTTTCATTCAATAGATTTGATGGTCATTTCATGTTCTTTTGACCAATGAACTTGAACCAGACCAAAAGTCCCATCTTAAACTGGATATTAGGCCAATCACAAGTTCAAGGACACTTCTTGGTAGGCAATTACATCATAGAACTGTACTAGACGATCTATGAATTACATGGACTTTAACACATTAAAGGTCAATTTACCTGACTTTACCACAGGTGCCACTGTAAGGTCGAGTAAGTTTCATTTTATTTTCCATCTGTGAACAATTTTCAAGTTTGATATGAGTTGACCTCTGAGGTAAAATACAAGGCGATGTTCTGGTTCACCGTTGACGATTTAGTTCGGATGGTCGGAGTCTTTAAGGTGTGAGTCATCAAATTAAAGATTTTCCCCCAAAGAGCAAATGTTCATGCTAAATTATTTTAGTCCTGAATTTAAGTTTGACTCAAGTTCGTACAGACGCCATATCTTTGGAACCATAATGAGTATCAATCCGAAATTCATTGTGTATCCGAATGGGGCCCGTCGCCAGAGGGCCCTCACAATCCAAAGCCACCCTTCAAATAGTTTTTCTTCTAGGCAGCCGGAAAGACAAAGTAATTGTTTAAGAACTCAATTTAGAACCCCAGTAGACCTTACTCCGATAGTAACATTGGTGTGCCAATATTTGTCAACTTCCTTTACCCGGGGTGGAGGGGGATTTCACACCCCGGGAGATGCTTATGGTATAAGGTCGGACTTTGATACCGTGGGTCGTCTTCTCCGACATAATTGTCAAAAGTAGCCTGGATAGATGCGCCGTAAAATCTCAAACGATCATAAAGATAGGTTGCCAGGCAACGAAACATACGCCCACAGCAGCTAAATCGTCCGGGCAGTCAACAAGAGTTGTCGCATATTTTTACTTTTTTGATAATGAAACATTTATAATACACTAAAATCTGATTAAGAGTAACAACTCATTAAGTAATTATCAGAAAATCATTAGAATTTGTTTGGCTTTTATAAAGTTCTCCTCCATGCGAACGTTTAGTATACGAAACATTTAATATCAATAAAGTGGGACTTAATGCTAGTGAGCGATCCCGAATTGTAGACAAGTTCTTTGTGGTCGCTATAAAGCATATTCTATTTCTGAACAAAAGTGGCGCTGTTTGAGCGAAGAGCAAAAAGAAAAATGTTTTGCAAATTTTCTTAAAGACTCGAAAAGGAAACGCGACGAAGAAGAAATTATTTGTTCAACAAATAAAAAACTTTGTGTTGTAAAGAAACGAAATTACCAGCCAAAAAAAACCATCAAACCAAAAGGTGTAGAAGTGTTCGCACAAATAGAAGGGATTGTGCGGGATTACACCTCAAATAAAAAAATAGCATTCTTTGTTGTATTCTTTTTTACAAAAAAAAAAAAACTATCTGTAAAATAGTGGGCTGTAACAAGGAATCATTCATACTCCGCGCAGTGTTGCGTTTGATTAGAGGTAATCCTACTACACACTGCTGTTATGAGTGGATATTGTTGTTTTAAATTTTGATTTGTCAGTAGTCCGTCTACCAACCAATCACTAGCTGCCAATATTGGACCAAATATGTTTACATAACGTTACGTCATGACTCACGATTTTATTATGCCTAATTAACCCGTGCATAGCAGAATACTACAGTAAAACTAATTGCGTGACAAACGATCGAGGCTATCAAGTCGAATGAAATGTAAACAATACTGTTTGGAAACGAACATACTTTCACGGTTTCTAATACCTTAAATCACTGTCCAAAGTTTTAGGGAAGACCCAGATTAAACGAAGGACTGTCGTGTTGCTGTACTTAGTGAGATCTTTCATTGAAAGCAGAGAATAGACACACTCCCGCATAAGTTCAAGAAACAGACGCTATTCCAGCAATGGTCAGAGAGGGATTTCTCGGGCCATTGCTTCAGGAATATGGGAATCATTAAGCATTTGGTCGGCGGTAACAAGTATTTGGTCGGCGGCAGTGCCCGATTAACCTTGTGGGGGGGGGGGACAATTTAGGCAGCGATTTCATTGACGTTTAGAATTCGTTGACAATTGAGTATTTCTCTTATGATGTTTTCATTTACTTTATTTTAGTGAAATCCGGGATAAAATGTGGGGGGCCCGGAACATTTGTCCCACTTTGCCCTCCTTACCTCCGGCACTGATCGGCGGTAATTATATTTAAAAAGCATTTGGTCAGCGGTGGTCGGCGGTAAAAAGTACCACCGGTTTTCAAACACCATCCGGGACATGCATCAACAGTGGTCTTTGCGTTAAGAGATATAGCTAAATAAATATGGGACGTAAAGCCAAGTTCAAGATCAATAATGGGCGTTATTTACAGGTCAAGGACAAAGGGTGGAAAATTGACCTTTAAAAAAAAAAGAAGTTTTATTCCAAAGCCAGTTTCACCTATTTGACCATGGCCTAAGACAGTTCAGATGGGTTGAAAGTTATTTAATGTTCTTTTGAACCACGACCGTGAACTTGGTCAAACATCCAATTTTTAAGGTCACAAATCTATTTTTTTTTTTTTTTTTTTTAAGTAAATATTACTCTATTTTATCTCTAAATTATTTTACGTTTTTTATTCTTGTACCCAACTTTGTTCAAGAAAAAAAATGTTCACGGTCATGGAGTTAAAATTATACCCACAAATGGGCTCTTTGTGGGTATAAAGATTTAATATCACCGAAATATTAAAACAAAATGTTATAGGCCCAGAAATGTGACTGTTAGTGTTAGGTCATATTCATGGCAGAAAAAGCCGAAGTATACCGACTGTCGATTAGGTATTAAGTAAAATTTTAAGTAAATATTACTCAATTTTATCTCTAAATTATTTTACGTTTTTTTATTCTTGTACCCAACTTTGTTCAAGAAAAAAAATGTTCACGGTCATGGAGTTAAAATTATACCCACAAATGGGCTCTTTGTGGGTATAATGATTAAAATCACCGAAATATTAAAACAAAATGTTATAGGCCCAGAAATGTGACTGTTAGTATGAGGTCATATTCATGGCAGAAAAAGCCGAAGTATACCGACTGTCGATGAGGTTCAAAATTGGCGCTATTTTTGTCGCAGTCATTGAGTTATGCATGTCGAAGACACTGACAACACGAAAGGAAAATTTATTACTATTAGACGGTGAGTACAATTTATTTATTGTTAAACTATATATAAGTAGACACTTTGTAGGCACTTGACAGCAACTTTGTGTGACCAGTAGTAAAGTCAGTAGACATAGCCGAAAACACATAATGTCTAAATGTGACATAGGCCTAACCAGCCAAGATAGACCAGATGATTTAGTATTACGCAGTGGCTATTTTTACGGGTCCGTAAAACATATCACGCAGGCTATTTTTACGTGACTTCCTGTTGACATGCGCAGTTACAAAAAATGCAACTTCTTGTTGTCGCTCGAGTTAAAAAAAAGTTAAACAGATTGGTAATCCATATACTAGGCTAGTAGACCTCTAAATTAGTGGAAAATCAAAATCTGCTATAGAGCCCTTTTCGAGATATACCGTTTTTACGCGCCTCCTGTGGCATCCGGCATTAAATTTTGGATTTCAACTGCTTTTCTTCCAGTATTCCCACATTTTTTCTATCACATAATCGACAGAGGATTCAGTTGTATAGCTTAATACTGATTAAATGTATAAATTCTTTTAATTGTCTCAAAAGTGAGTGCCTAAGATACAGTGAGTACTCACTGCATGATTAAAGTTTTGTTTGTAATTGCTTGTAGTGCAATTTCTGTTCTTTTAAAACTTTATTTTACTACTGCAATGTTCAATGATTCTGCTGATTTCATCACCTAGTCTGGTTGTGATACTTGATTGACATTTCATGAAGAAAATATACTGCTGAGTGCAGGGAACAAAATAACCGGGTTCGCATCGCAGTTTGCGAACCACTTTGGACTCAACTGCAAATCCAACCAAATATTGATTAGCATAAATTTGCTCTTAAATAAATAAAATTGCGATTCAAAATCTCCACCAACTGTTCTTAATAGTCCCGAAAAATAATGTGTTTGAATTTAATCTGGGCTAATGTCTGCTGTTTTAGGCTCTACCTAATAACATTTTTGTTAGTTTTTCTAATTGCTCCTCAAATGATCAAAATTGATCATCAAAACTTTATTTGATTAGCAAAAATTTGTTAAATTGGGTTCAAACCTCTAGTCAATTACCGAAAGTTATTTTGTTCCCCGACTGAGTGCTGGTCCCTAAGGGTCTATTGGATTCCTGCACTACTGGATCCACAGTCATGATTCGCGGACCTCGTTTAAGGACACATTGTGTGTGATTAGATTAATACCAAGATTAACACACTGTATTTTATTTATTTATTTTATTCTCTGATTGTGTAGTTGTTGTATTTTTGACATTTTGCATTTTAAAAACATTTTAATAAATGACATTACGTGGACCTTCATTTAGTGTGTCATATTTACCCACTTATGGCCTCTCCCACCTCTTTTTGAGGCTACTAGAACTCAGAGAAACTCCTTAAGGGCTGTCTATAAAAGACGTCCACAAAAAATATGGAAAATTTTACACCTCCTACCCCCTTGTCCACATAAAATCCACCCCCATGGACAGCCCCTTACTGGCACTGCTGTGACCGAGAGACCAGGGCCAGGTATGTGTTCTTAACTCATAATACATGAAAGTAACCTCAATATTGTTCACCACAGGCTTCCCCTCCGTAAGCACAAGTTCATTAATTACTCTTGTCGCTTGGTCTTTAGCAACCTTCCTGATCATTGTTCTCACCACATCATAGCTTGTGTCATATTATAGAGCTTATATACCTGTATTTGCCTCTTATCGAAAAGGAATTAGAAGATAAACACTTCATGTTTCGTATTTAGAGGGGGTTTAATGTATATTTAACCAGGCTTGGATCATTAGAACACGAGACGCGTCAGCGTCGGGTTGTTCTAATGGAAAATTCAAGCCTGGTTAAATATACAATAAACCCCGATAAATACGAAACATGAACGTGTTTATCGATATTGTAGCATAAATACTTTTAGTTTTTCTTTTGAACTCCTTCTCAAATGCTTACAGCGGCATTTTACATGGTGTTAGAAGGCCATAAGCGAACATTCTTTACGTCATTACGTCATTTAAATAAATATAAAGCTATTTGGTGCCTTCTGGCATTGATTTTTACCATTATATATTATTTTTTGTTTATATTGACGAGATAAGGGCACAGTAGGACTTGCATATTATAAGAAGGAATTATTCCCTCTTTGTATTCCCACCTTAAAACAAAATTCAAGACTTCACAGTCACCCCCCCCCCCATGAAATGAATCTATCCGTGTCGACTCTTGTTACCGAAGAACTGGTTTAATAATGAGTAAATTGAATAAGTAGGCCTTATGCCTATTACAGGGTTCATTATAGACTTTAATTGATCAGAATACAGTGTCTCATAAACTATAGACCAAGACCCACTATAAACAAGGCTTACTTATAGTCCTAGAGGGCCGGAGCTGAAATTGACACCATGTGGACAATTACCAATTTACTTATTAAATTAAGTTTAAGCCTACAAACTTTTGGCGACCCCGATCCCCCCCACCCGGGAATTACGGCCCTGTGACGGCTGTGATTTGTGAACGTCATGAATAAAAATAAATAACCGTCGGGTGGTGCATAGATTATAGTATAAACTATAAGAATAGGGCCATATTTTATCATAATGGGACTTCTGCATGTCCACAGTGGGAAAGTGTCACGTAAAAATAAGCACCTGGCTATTTTTACGGACGGATTCACGTAAAAATAAGCACCTGACTATTTTTACGGCACTAAAATTACCCAAGTCGGAAAATTTTCGCGCTGCGCATGCGCGACCGGAACTCACGTAAAAATAGCCTTTATGAAATGTTTTACGGACCCGTAAAAATAGCCACTGCGTTAGTATTATTATTATTCAGTAGAATATTAATTACTCGTCTAGATCTAATACGAATATTAATAGTTTGAAATCTATATAAACCCATAAACTGCCCTTTTTGTAGGTTGTTCAGAATGTTGAAAAGTCAATTTTGTTTATAAAATTTCACAGAACTCTTAGAACTTCTAATAGAAGTTTTTTTGTTTTTTTTTTTAAATTGGTTTTGATCACCAGGTAGGGCCTACCAATTAATACCAATTTCAATTTGTAGGCTAGGCCAATATCATGACCCAGCCCTCGAGTCGGAACCATATCCAAATCAGTTCTCAATAAATTGTTAATTTTACTTGCGATGATTTGCTTGACAAGATGACAATCAATACTACTACTATTAGTAGTACATGTATTACTACATAATACATATTGTACAGCTAAAAAAAGTGTTGTCTGTGACCACATTGCGGACTTAACTGGTCGCGACGAAAATAGTAGGCTAAAATCGTAAGTGCAGCTCTGTGACCACATTACGAACGTGACTAGCTTTGGAAATGAAATGAAATGGAGTTTAATGTCCTACTGTTCTTGACCCTGTTTCACAAAAACTTGAAATATTCTTTAAATCGTCTTAAACTAAAATTTCATCTTGACTTATAATTAAGATAGATGAGTTTCAGAAAACGATTTTAAGCATTTTAGTTAAAATACACTAAATAATTTAAAGCTCCAATAGCATTTTTTAAACATAGTGGCTATTGTTACGACGAGTAGTCCTTGGCCGATTGTTAAAACGATGCTTTCCGGGCCATCCATCGGCTATATTTGGGTTAGGGTTAGGGTAAGGTATAGATTGAGAGTTCCGTGTGTACAAATTTGCATTGCCACTTGATTCCTAAAGCTGGTGTTGGGGAGATTCGCTTCCTGAAGCTGGTGTTGGGGAGATTGGCAGCCATTTTGGAATTCCTTCTATTTAGCCAATGGAGTGGCTAAATTGGAACTTTAAAGGGACAGTCCCGATTTGAACAGAGTCTCAAAAATAAAAGTCGAGTAGGCTACATATGAAATTTAAACGCCAAAATATAGGAGAATGGTGTATTGACCTTGTCTCAAAATTTCAGCTCAAAATATTGAGTCGTTTGGATGTGAACGCCAAAAATGCTTATCCAGGAAACAAAACCCATTTAAGATTTCGGGTCACTTTTTTCGTTAGTGACCTGATAATCGATTCTCGTTCCTTGAGAGGTCTATATAGTGAATGGCCCAACTGCTGTACTTGATAGCGAACGGCAAATTTCAACTACACATTATTTTTATTTAAAACTAAGCCTGCATGGTTTTACGTAGACACCGCAATAATACAGTTTGGGACACCGGTACGACACAGATGGTTAATTCCATGCTACATCGCTGCACAGCATGCACAAGAGCCAGTGGAGGACACAAGCGCTACTGACATCTGTCGTACTTTTGGTTTTGACCCCTCTGACTTTGTACCGTTGATTACAGATTAAACGAGGGTTGGGATGGCCTAGTGGTCTAGAGAGCCGCGCTTCGACCTCTAGCTGGCCGGTCAACCTCTGGCTTGCTGCTGTGGTTTCGAGCCCTGGTGTGAGTGTATGTGGCATGGAGATGGGGCTTGTGCCTTCTCAACCTCGTGGGTTTCCTCCGGGCACTCCGGTTTCCTCCCACTGCTAAAGACCCCTACGCGCAAGCGAATTATAGAAATAAAATTAAACCATATGTTAGTCCCGAAATGACCTAGTTTGTGTTGAGTGGACGTTAAACCCCATTTCTCTCTCTCTCTCTACAGATTAAACATCCATAAGTGTACAAATGTGTTGTTATTGATGTGTTCCCATTTCAAAATTGTTAATAAGAAGCAAAATAAATAAGATATGTTTACAGAATCATTTTGTTATATGAAAAAATAAGTGATGTGTTTTTTATGGCACTCAGTAGGCCTATCCAATGTCGTGAAAAGAGAGTGAGAGTAATGGGGTTTAACGTCCACTCGACACAAACTAGGTCATTTCGGGATTAACATATTGTTTAATTTTATTTCAATAATTTGCTTGCATGTAGGGGTCTTTAGCAGTGGGAAGAAACTGAAGGACCCGGAGAAAACCCACGAGGTTGGACAGGTGACTTGTGATGCAACATGTACGTGCTAACCATCAGCATCCAACCCAAACCCCCCATGGAAAGAAGCTCAGAGCACTCTCATCTATAAAGAAAATATCTTCGTGTACAATGGTTTAATGGCTTTTTTCTTGATTTTAGAAGGCCTAAAGGCCTATAATACTAGACATACCATGTAGTATATTTATTCATGCTTTCGGGGGTTATGATTTGCAAAAAGAAAAATCAATAATCACAAATGTGGTTATTGAAAAATGTTATAGCTATTTGAAATTAAATTTTAATATCATAAATTTGTTATTATTTCTCAATGAAGTCTAACGTTAATAAAACAACATTAATAAGGTAAATTTTAGGAAGCATTGTCGTGCTCGTAAAAGATCCCTTGGCAGTTGGAATTCGATATAAGAGTAGGCTGTAGCGCTGCTGCCCAGGCAAAATTTCCCTCATAGCACACTGTATTGTGTGACGCCCGTCTTCATTAGCCCAGGTTAGAAGCAGAAAGTAGGACGTTAACCCCCATTTCATTTCATTTATTTTATCTTGGGGGAAAAAATCATTTGATTGAGTAAGATAAGTAGGCACTTTGGCATTTTCAAACTATCATTGAAAGGGTCTATTAGAATGACATTTCAACAAATCAAGGCATCGGAACATTGGCTATTGCCTATTTGTTTGTGACAATACTCAATAGTTTATCTTGTCCAAAATACCATAAAACTATAAATTCAAGCAATTTAGTTTATTGATACACATTATTTCCATTGAGGCCTGCAAGTAAATCAATTGCTAGTGTCACACATCAAATGTCAAGTTCAAGGCCAACCCACCAACACTTTTCGAATCATTTTTACGCATTAAACTTTTTTATTTGACCTCTCTACGACTGTCTGACCATGTGCAGGGGGGTGGGGTGGATGACCAAATGGTTAGCGTGCGGTTTTTCGGTTTAACCGTACGGTATTGGTTTTTACAAATAAACCGAATAACGAACCGTTAAAAAAAAAATAACCGTGCGTTTCGGTTTTTTTCCAAATTCCTAATTTTTATGTAGCCGTATTTCGTTTACTTAATAATTCCAAAATTTTAATGTAGCCACCACTTACGTTTTTATTTTCGATCAACCAGAGCCCGTATGTATAGAATGATAGAGTGTTTAATCAGTCTGGTTGGCCTAGACTATTTATTTTCTCAATTCGGTTCGGTTTACAATCCAAAATTTTATGCAACCCGAAGCCGGTTGTCAATATCGAACGATGGCTTCCTCTAAAAAGTAAAATGCCTCCATACTCCATGGCTTGCTCAATAACTATGAAAGATTAGATGACACAAAATGTAGATATAATCTTTGTAAAAAACATATTTCTGCTGCATAAATTATAAGAATAAGAATATAATTTAACAATTTTGAGTCAGGTTTAGAACAACATTTGAACAACACCCGAAAACGGCAATTGCGTAAGTTTTGTTTTTAAGTTTATAAACGAGAAATGAAAGACCACATGTTTCGATTTGTTGGATTGGTATTATTTTGTTATGCAAATTTATTTTGGTATTTTTTTTTTTTTACAGTAGAATCTAACTTTATTGTTACTGATATTATGTCGTTATATTAATTTATTATTATGCCTATGGCGTTGTGTGTGTCAGATCTTTTTTTACAGTAACTTACTACCAGTTATAATTAAAGTCATATAACAGTAAAAAAAAACAACCTTGTTGTTTACTATTTACATCAATATTTTTGATATTTTTTCTGGCTTTCAAGTATTCCTATAATATAACCATAAATCAGTACATACATTACACAGTGTTTAAATGAATAAAAAAACCAAAAACCAAAACCGAGGTTTTTTGCCTCAGAAAAACTAAAACCGAAAGAAAATTTAAAAACTGCACATCACTAGCGTGCACACACTGTATCATACGGCCTGCTATTGAGTACTGGTGTGGTTTTGAATCCCTGGTTGTACATGGCAAGGAGTTGGGTCGCCTGCCCAACCTCATGGATTTTCTCTGGGTATTCCGGTTTCCTCCCACTGCTAAAGACCCCTACGTGCAAGCGAAATTTTTGAAATAAAGTTGAACCATGTGTTAGTCCAAAAATGACCTAGTTTTTGTTGTTTGGATGTTAAACCCCATTTCTCTCGCTCTCTCTCTGACCGTGTGCAAACATTGCCACAAGGTATGAAACTCTCCCCATTGATATTGCAACCGTTAATTCAACCTGTCAACAATTTTCAGTTTTGAAGCGTATTTGCTTTCAAGGTACACATGTAAGTACCCACAGCGGAAATGTGCGTGGGCGCAAGTGATTTTAACTAAAATCTATTAAAATTGCATTTTGATTTTAGTTAATTGAAATCTATTTTAGTGATTTTGGCTTAAATGTTTGTGAAACAGGGCCCAGCTCCTAAACTGGGCTACTGAAGACGGGCATACGCCATACAGTGTGCTATGAGGGAAATTTAATATGCCCGGGCAGCGGCACTACGGCCTACCCTTATAGTTATATTATGTGCATGTCAATGTCAAACGACTTGACACCTGTCATTATCAGGCCCTCGTCCTACATCACTGACTTGGGGAAACCACGTCGGGAAATCTGGATGAACTTTCTCTGCCAATGCAGGGGTCAAACACCCGACCTTCAGGCTAGCGAGCCAGCATCTTAGCCACGTGATCCCGGGACGAGCTAGCTACAGGCTTGTAGATTGTTGTGTTGGTCTATTGTAATTTGGGGTGGTTTGTTTTAGAACCCACATTAATAATGCTAAAGTTAAAGGTTCACCAATATTAAGGGGGTCATGGTGGGTAAGACGCTGGCTTGCTAGCCAGGAGGTTAGTTGTTCGATCCCTACATTGGCCGAGAAAGTTCATCCTGATTCTATTAGTAAGGTACATGCCAAAAAGAGATTCTATTATATAATCACTCCAGTAACAAACTATATTTTTACTCCAAAAACACTGGTCATTATTTACCTTCAAATGAGATTTTGTGAATTGTGTTTGATGTCCACAACAAGTTTTAAAATTTAACAATTCGGATATAAAAAGTAAATATTTACTTCAGTTATACATTCAATTCCTTCGGACGTCATACATGTAGACTTCAATGATCCAGTCTAGTCATTGGAATTCGATATAATAAGAGTAAGCCATAGTGCTGCTGTCCGAGCAAAATTTCCATCATAGCACACTGTATGGCATATGCCCGTCTTCATAAGTCCAGTTTGGATCAGAACAGTATGACGTTAAACTCTGTTTCATTTCATTGTGTCTAATGGCCCCTCCAAATTTGATTTCCAAATTCGCAAGTAATTTGTGAAGTTTTTACCAAATCCACTATTATTTCAACTTGTATCACAATTATTTACATGTAATAAAATATTGGATAATATATAAGCTTACTGTTTTTATATGCACACATTTTGGAAGTTTCTCAACCTGTGGGCGCTCGGCGGGTCACAATTTTTATCTGAAATTTTCAAATGATCTCGATTCCTTTCGAAATTGGCATGTGACGTACAACTTTGAAATATTGTTTATGGCCACTGATTGCACTGAAAATCACGTTTTAATTTGGTGGACGGTCACAATTTTTATGCGCCCACATTTACATGTGGACGTATATTGTTGTCGCTTGTCTGTCTGTCCACAATTGTTTGTGAACACTCTACAGATCACAATTTTTATCCGATTTCAATGAAACTTGATGGTTTTATCACCCTAAGATATCGGTTCCTTTCGACATTGGCACTATCGAACTGTAACTTCGTGGATTATGGCCCCTGATTGTACGAAAAATCAAGTTTTAAGCTTGTGAACACTGTCTAGCTCACAATTTTGAACCAATTATAACCCAAAGATCCTGGTTCCTTTTGATATTTGTGCATATCGGCTCGTAACTTCCTGAATTTTAACCCCCGATTGTACGAGAATGGCCTTTTTTAGCTTGTGTTACCTCTAAGAGGTCACAATTATTAGTCGATTTAGAAAAGCGTTTGAATATATCACTGTTACACCTTGATTGTCCGTAATGATAGTTGAGTTCGAATTTCAGGAAAATCAACCAAAACTGCGAAACAAAAAAGGCTGCTCTGTCTACACCAATTGTGTAAAAGTATGTAATACCAAGATTGTGGACTCTCCAGAAGTCGCAATTTTTAACCAATTTTGATAAATCTTGAACTGTTCCTTTTGACCTTCGCAGCGAATGATTCGCTCATACATGTATCAGACCGTAACTTCCTGTATTATGGTATGGCCCCTGACTGAACAGAAAGTTGCATTTTCAGCTTGTGGTGCCTGTGGGGGTTATAATTTTTATACGCCCACATTGAAATGTGGTCGTATATTGTCGTCGCCCCCGTCCGTCCGTCGGTCCGGCGTCCACAATTGCTTGTGGACGCTCTACAGGCTAAAGTTAATATCCGATTGACTTTAAATTTATACACAGTGTTTAAGGTCATGAGACGAAGAAGCCTATTGATTTTCAGCGATTTCCGATAATTAGTGCCAGAGTTATGGCCCTTGATCACTTCAAAAAATCTTGTGGACGCTCTAGAGGCCAAAGTTAATATCCGATTTACTTTAAATTTATACACAGTGTTTAAGGTCATGAGACGAAGAATCCTATTGATTTTCAGCGATTTCCGATAATAACTACCAGAGTTATGGCCCTTGATCACTTCAAAATATCTTGTGGACGCTCTAGAGGCCAAAGTTAATATCCGATTGACTTTAAATTTATACACAGTGTTTAAGGTCATGAGACGAAGAAGCCTATTGTTTTTCAGCGATTTTCGATAATAACTACCAGAGTTATGGCCCTTGATCACTTCAAAATATCTTGTGGACGCTCTAGAGGCCAAAGTTAATATCCGATTGACTTTAAATTTATACACAGTGTTTAAGGTCATGAGACGAAGAAGCCTATTGATTTTCAGCGATTTCCGATAATTAGTGCCAGAGTTATGGCCCTTGAACACTTGAAAATATCTTGTGGACGCTCTAGAGGCCAAAGTTAATATCCAATTGACTTTAAATTTATACACAGTGTTTAAGGTCATGAGACGAAGAAGTCTATTGTTTTTCAGCGATTTTCGATAATAACTACCAGAGTTATGGCCCTTGATCACTTCAAAATATCTTGTGGACGCTCTAGAGGCCAAAGTTAATATCCGATTGACTTTAAATTTATACACAGTGTTTAAGGTCATGAGACGAAGAAGCCTATTGATTTTCAGCGATTTCCGATAATTAGTGCCAGAGTTATGGCCCTTGATCACTTCAAAATATCTTGTGGACGCTCTAGAGACCAAAGTTAATATCCGATTGACTTTAAATTTATACACAGTGTTTAAGGTCATGAGACGAAGAAGCCTATTGATTTTCAGCGATTTCCGATAATTAGTGCCAGAGTTATGGCCCTTGAACACTTGAAAATATCTTGTGGACGCTCTAGAGGCCAAAGTTAATATCCAATTGACTTTAAATTTATACAGAGTGTTTAAGGTCATGAGACGAAGAAGTCTATTGATTTTCAGCGATTTCCGATAATTAGTGCCAGAGTTATAGCCCTTGTTTTTCAGCGATTTTCGATAATAACTACCAGAGTTATGGCCCTTGATCACTTCAAAAATCTTGTGGACGCTCTAGAGGCCAAAGTTAATATCCGATTTACTTTAAATTTATACACAGTGTTTAAGGTCATGAGACAAAGAATCCTATTGATTTTCAGCAATTCCCGATAATTAGTGCCAGAGTTATGTCCCTTGATCACTTCAAAAAATCCTGCGGACGCTCTAGAGGCCAAAGTTAATATCCGATTGACTTTAAATTATACACAGTGGATGCTCTAGAGGTCAAAGTTAATATCAGATTGACTTCAAATTTATACATAGTGTTTACAGTCATGAGACTAAGTCGTCTATCGATTTTCAGTGATTTTCAATAATTGCTACAAGAGTTATGGCCCTTGATCACTTCGAAAAAATCCTGTGGAAGCTCTAGAGGCCAAAGTTAATATCCGATCGACTTTAAATTAACACAGTGTTTAGGGTCATGAGACGAAGAAGCCTATTGATTTTCAGAGATTTAAAATAATTATTGCCACAGTTATCTCCCTTGATAACTTCAAAAAATTTTGTTACGCTATAGAGGCTAAACTTATCATCCGATTGACTTTAGATTGATACACAGAGTTTAAGGTGTTGAAACGAACAAGTATTTTGATTTTCAATGAATTTTAATAACTGAACAGCTAAATCCATGATATTAAATGTTTCATGTATATACTAATTGTTAGTGTGAGGTAACACTTTATAAAAAGCAATCAAATTCTAATGATTTTCTGATAATTACATAATGAGCCCTTACTCTTAATCAGTTTTTAGTGTATTACAAATGTTTCATTAGCAAAAAAAGTAAAAATATGCGACAACCCTTGTTGACTGCCCGAACGATTTAGCTGCTGTGGGCGTATGTTTCGTTGCCTGGCAACCTATCTTTATCCAATTGAGAAAAAACAGATTGAATATATCATGGTTACACACAAATGATGGCAGAGTTCAAATTTTGTGAAAATCGTTCTGAAAGTAGGCCTACCCTACAAAATGGCTGTTCCTTGTACTCAAATAGTGTAAGTGGACCCTCTAAAAGTTGTAAATTTTATCAGGTTTTGATCAAACTTATTGAAATTATTTGTTTATATCCAAATGATCTTGGTTCCTTTCGATATTGGTGCATATCGAAACGTCACTTGCTGGTTAATGGTCCCAGATTGTACAAAAAATCACTTTTATTTTTTAGCTTGTTCTCTGTCCATCTCTTGCAAAATGTGTCTTGCATGGCAACCACTTGTTATGCTGAATTATCATTTTAAGGGAGTTGTGTAGGCCTATTCTACGATACGCTCTAAATTTTCAACAACAAACTTATTGAGACTTTTCAGTTTGCGCACTTGTTCCTTGTATAAAATAAACCACAGGACACATAACAGTCCGACGGTTTGTATTGAGGTAGGCTACAAGCGGAGAGAAATCAGAAGGAATTTGCTGTGAGATGTGATTATCCAGGTTTGCCATCTATCGTGATTGGAACATGGGTGAATTTCATATTGATGATCGAAGATTACTATTTTTGAATGTATAAAATGATTTTTAAAGCGGCAGAGTAGTGCACTGAAGGAAATATTTACTTTTACGTCTGAATTGTTGTATTTTAGAACTTGTTGTGGAGGTACATGTATTCAATGAATTGACTGAAAATGTTCAAACTTGGTGTAGGTGTAAGCAGAGATAAGCAATTTGATTGGTGGATGCTTTGGGACATGACAAATTTAGTTCTAATTAAAGTGAAAGTGATGAAATTTGGTGCATAATTTTATTACATCAATACCTTGACTAAGTTCGATACTGAATATTTTCTGCTCCGGGTAAGCAGAGAGACAATATAAGGAATTTGATTGGTCGAGACTTTGGAACACAATAACTCTCATTCTGACTTAGCTAGAATGTTCAAACTTGGCGTAGATGTTTATTGGGATAATGCAATGATGGAGTTTGACGATGAGAATATTTTCTGCTTAGGTTATGCAAAGATAAGATATCTTTAGTTCTAATGAAATGAGAGTGAGGAAACTTAGTGTATAATTTTATCAAATCAATACCTTGACTTAGTTTGATTATGAACATTTTCTGTTTTTGGGTAAGCAAAGCATTAAGCAATTTGATTGGTCGAGAATTTGGAACACAATACTCTCCTTCTTATTCTTATTGAGGTAGAATGTTCAAACTTGGTGTAGGCTTTCATGAATGCCTTGATGGAGTTCAATTTTAAACATTGTCTGCTTACGTTAAGCAGAAATAAGCAATCTGATTGGTTGATGCTTTGGGGCATGTTAACGTTGATTAAAATTAAGATGAAACTCTGAATATAGAATTCATCATATCATTACCTTGACTAAGATTGATGATGAAATATGTTTTTAATTTGTTAACCCTTTGATTGTACAAAACGTTCAAATATATCACTGTTAAACCCTAATGACATTGGATTTTGTGAAAATGGTACCAAAACTGCCAGGCAAAATGGCTGCTTCTTGCACATCAATACTGTACAATTATGTAACCCGATAAAACTTCAAATGTATGATTATATCGTGAAACTTGTGGTTCCTTTTTGGTATTGTCACATGTCGTACCATATCCTGGATTATCGTCCCTGATTGTATGAAAAATCAGTTTTTGTCCCCCACCTTTCTACTATTAGAATGGGTTTGTTTGTCTGTCTTACTTTTTAGGACACAATGACTCTCTTTCTAATTGAGCAAGAATATTCAAATTTGGTGTAGGTAGGTCCAAATGCACCCTAACACAAACACATGTTTAACTAATCTTAAATTTGATTTCAGAAGCCTGTAGAAAATTACATGTAAACAGTACTATTAAAGACATCAATGATTACAGTGGAGATATCCTCAAATATGCTCAGGTAATCAACTTTATCATATTTTCAATTTGAAAGAATATTGTTGCCATTAGTCTGTGTGAAACTTCATCAGGCCAAAGAAAATCATAAGTTCAAAATTTCAGTGTGACTGTAGTCCAAAGATTTGTTTTATCTACAGAAGATCTTAACAGACTTGCGAAAATCTTAGCTGTGAAGTATTTAAAACTTTTACTTCACATACATTTATCAGGAATCATAACACATATTCAAATGTTATTGCTGCCATACTTCTGAAGATTTTTTCAGACATGATTTGCAAAACTGCTAATCAAATGAGGTAAATTTAGGCAATTGATTATCAATTTCTGGTTTTGATTAGCAATATTTTGGGAAAATTGTGATTAAATAATGTCTACCTGTTGAATTTACAATATAATGCAAAGCTTTATTGAAGTATAAATATTTCAAAAATTATTATTATTATAAGTAAAGATTTCAAAATTTGCCCACTGCTGTCTAGTGTCTATACTTGCATATCTTACTAATACTTTCTTCAAAGCGTGCCAGTTGAGACACTTGTTGTAAGCATATCGAAATAGTTTTGATAAATTTCGGTGTTGATTGGTACAGTTTGGAAATGACATGAAATGAAATGGGGTTAATGTCACAATAAGCACAACCATATTATGTGCTGTCATTCACTGTTTACTGGATATTTATTGTATAGACATTTCATGCCAAAGCTAATAACTTGCCTCATTTTGTTTTATTACAGAAAAGTTACCTTACAAGATACAAGTGATAGTGATGAGTCATAATTATATATTGATTCTTTGATACTGCATGATTATATGCTGATTCTGTGATACTGTATGACAACATATAAACTGATTCTGTAATAGTGTAGTATGACAATATTTATACTGATTCTGTAATACTGGTTTTGTGGTTCTGATTCTGTGATATATGATTGTATACATATTTTGTGATTCTGATTACTTTGATAATGCATGATTATATACTGATTCTGTGAAACTATGATTATATACACATATACATATACTGATTCTTACTATATGATTATATACAATGTACCGGTACTGATTCTGTGATACTATGAGTATATACATGTACTGATTCTGTGATACTATAATATGAGTATATACATGTACTGATTCTGTGGTTCTGATTACTGTGATACTGTATGATTATATACTGATTCTGTGATTCCAATTTCTGTGATACTGTATGATAAGATAGTGATTAGAGAGATACTATGATTATATAGTGATACTTTGTGATTATATACTGATGCTCTATAATATACTAATTCTGTGATACTTTGTGATTATATACTGATACTGTATGATATATACTGATTCTGTGATACTTTGTGATTATACATGTATACTGATACTGTATGATAATATACTGATTCTGTAATACTTTATGATTATATACTGATACTGCATGATAATATATTGATTCTGTGAAACTTTGTGATTAAATACTGATACAGCATGATAATATTTTGATTCTGTGATACTTTGTGATTATTATATACTGATACTGTATGATAATATTCTGATTTTGTGATTCTGTGATATTTTATGATTATATACTGATACTTTATAATAATGTACTGATTCTGTGATACTTTGTGATAATGTACTGATTCTGTGATACTTTGTAATTATATACTGATACAGCATGATAATATTTTGATTCTGTGATACTTTGTGATTATTATATACTGATACTGTATGATAATATACTGATTTTGTGATTCTGTGATATTTTATGATTATATACTGATACTTTATAATAATGTACTGATTCTGTGATACTTTGTGATAATGTACTGATTCTGTGATACTTTGTAATTATATACTGTATGATAATAACTGATTCTGTAATACTTTATGATTATATACTGATACTGCATGATAATATATTGATTCTGTGATAATATACTGATTCTGTGATATTTTATGATTATATACTGATACTTTATGATAATGTACTGATTCCATGATACTTTATGATAATATACTGATTCTTTGAGACTAATACTACATGTATATCATTATAATACTGATACTGCATCATTATACATGCATACTGAATCTGTGATACTTTAGGATTATGCTGTGATGCAATGATACTGTAGGATTATTTACCGTTTTTGTGATATTGATGTATGATGTCTGTGATATTGATTTATATTTTTTAATTTATTGTTATCATTACTTATTAAATTTATTTTTTAAAAATATTCTGGTTAATGTTCATATTTTTTGATGATAGAATTAAGCTGACATTTGAAGAAATGATATTACAGGTTATGCTTGAATTGCACTTTATGTGTAGCGTTTAGGGGGAAGAATGTAGTGCATGCTATAGACGTTATAGAGAACGTTTCGGGGGGGGGGGGGATTGAAAACCTGCTATAGACGTTATAGAGAACGTTTCAGGGAGAGAATTGAAAATCTGCTATAGACGTTATAGAGAACGTTTCAGGGGGAGAATTGAACACCTGCTATAGACGTTATAGGTAACGTTTAGGGTTGGAATTAAAGACGTACTACTGACGTTATCGGTAACGTTGGGACCGGGGGTTATGGAGAACGTTAACGGAGGGGGTTTCACGCCTGCTACAGACGTTATTGGGAACGTTTACGGAGGGGGGTGTCATGCATGCTGAAGACGTTATAGGCAACGTTTACCGGAAGGGTTGTAACACCTGCACTAGACGTTTTCTGTAACGTTAAAGGAGGGGAAAAACGCACGTGCTATAGACGTTATCAGAAACCGTACAGGGGAGGATTTTAACATTCTCCATAGGTTATCTGTAACGTTTAGGCTAGGAGAAATTAACACATCCTATTGACGTTATCCGGAACGTTAAGGGGGTGAATTTTAAGACATGCTATAGACGTTACCAGTAACTTCCCTGGCTTACGTCAAATGAACATTCAAAACTAACGTAAAATAACAGAATAACTAATGTTGTCAAAACGTTTACATTAATGTTCAGTTAACTTATCATGTAACGTTTGTAAATAACGTTTGCCATACGACAACAAAACTTTCCTGGCTTACGTCGGATGAACATTCAACACTAACGTGAAATAACAGAATAATTGATGTTTTCAAAACGTTAACATTAATGTTTTCAAAACGTTATCATTATTGTTCAGTAAACGTATCCTGTAACGTTTGTAAAAACGTTAACGTTACGACAACAAAACTTTCCTGGCTTACGTCAGATGAACATTCAAAACTAACGTGAAATAATAGAATAATTGATGTTTTCAAAACGTTAACATTAATGTTCTCAAAACGTTAACATTAATGTTCAGTAAACATATCCTGTAACGTTTGTAAAAACGTTAACGTTACGACAACAAAACTTTCCTGGCTTACGTCAGATGAACATTCAGAACTAACGTGAAATAACAGAATAACGAATGTTTTCCTAACGTTAACATTAATGTTTTGAAGTCGTTAACTATAATGTTCATTAAACGTATCCTGTAACATTTGTAAAAACGTTAACGTTACGACAACAAAACTTTCCTGGCTTACGTCAGATGAACATTCAAAACTAACGTGAAATAACAGAATAACGAATGTTTTCCTAACGTTAACTATAATATTCAGTAAACGTATCCTGTAACGTTTGTAAAAACGTATCCTGTAACGTTTGTAAAAACGTCAACGCAACAACCACAAAACTTTCCTGGGTCACGTGCCACAAACATTCAAAGGGAACGTGAAATAACAGAACTATTGATGTTTTCAAAACGTTAACATCAATGTTTTCAAAACGTTAAAATTAACGTCCAGTAAACGTATCCTGTAACGTTTGTAAAAACGTCAACGCAACAACTACAAAACTTTCCTGGGTCACGTGCCACAAACATTCAAAGGGAACGTTAAATAACGAAAAAATAATGTTTTAAAAACGTTCGGAAAACTAAATTTTGTTAGCTGGGTACTATGTCTGAAATATTTAAACTTGCTCCTCGGGCATGTGTTACATCTGTTCAACCCACAAACGGGGCATTTGTGCTCTTTGTCAAGAACATGGTTACTCGTCTCTGGTCACTAATTGATCTGCCTGTCAAGAAATGAAGAAGTTGCCCATACATATAAACATATTCCAACTAGCACTGAGAACTGCAAAGGAGTAACTTTGTTCACAGACCCGATAGTTTTCTTCATAATCCTCGTTATTTCTACGTGTGTCGGAAGATAATTAATTTTCGGACTATTTTACTCGATATTACCGGTTTAAAACTGTAAAAAGGTGTGTTAATTAACGAGGGTGAAAAACTGTCTGAGAGGTGGGTTAATTAACGCTAGGTGCGTTTTCTGTAGAGGTGTGTTTATTAACCGACCGGTAAAAAATGAATGTCAATGTTGTGTATTGTTTAATTGGCGTGTTTTCTTGCTAGTTGCGATAACTGCACCAAAAAGGAGTATAATCAAGGACCAACATGCTTTATCTGACGCGTACGTGTTAAATCAAAATTTGAGAAGTAAAACCATTTTACCGTGCGATTCGGCTGTGTGTTTTACGCAGGTCTTTGTAAATTAAAGAGGTCTTTAGATAGGCGTGTGTGCTTGCTATTATCTATGTTTCTCTTATGTCTATTGTAGGCCTATTACGTACCATATATAAAAAGTTGCATTTCATGAAATATGGATTACTCTATCGTATACGGAAAGGCGAATGTAATGTCGTCATTCATAAATACCAAGCAGTCAGCGCCCAAATTGAATATCAACGTGAAATAGAGAGTAAATCCAGCAAAAACGTAAATTATTCATCTTACCTTCATTGGCAATAGATTTTAGGCTTGGTAAATATATTAGTATTGTGGTGTAATTGTCGAGATATTTCGAGATATTCATTTGGGGTGGGGCATCCTAATCATGGATTACAATCTGACAGCTGTTCAAGTTAGTATGCTCAAGAGAAATGGCATTTATTTACCAGATCGGACATTTGCCGTTCTATCTAAAACATAAAACCAATAACGGCTTTTGAGAGGAATCCTAATTTAAAAGACACCCTGATGAAAGCGAGACTTATTTACCCACCACGGAATCTCCAAACCAGCGAAGCCATGGTTCAAAACCTATTCGAAACATGTATCAAGAAAGACTGTGACATCTCCAATAAATTAGACCAAAATAAATACTTTATTAATGGCAAAACTGTTAAGAAATACTCTCGTCGTCAAAGTTACAACTATCTAAGTAGAAATATAGTCTACTTATTAACATGCTCCCTTTGCAAAAACAGTATGTAGGGAAAAGTAAACGTGTCTTTTCAAAACGAATAAAGGAACATTATGCAGATATTAGACACAACAGACATGTGTTTTATTGTATAAGAGCGAATTTTAGCTAATTAACAGCGGTAGCAGAGTATAAACAATAAACTATATAGTGTAATATTGAAATATTGAGTGAACAATCAAAATGGCCACAAAAATTAATCCACCAGATCTAATAGGTAAAAGCTATGAATGCTACAAGCAGGAACTTTTAGCATGGTCAGAAGTGACGAATTTAACTAACACAAAGAAAGGTGTAGCAGTGGCACTGCTTTTGCCAGAATTAAAGGACCAAGTAGGCGATATAATGAGACAGGAAAGACCAGAAGTGTTTAGAATTAGAGGACAAGTTTTTGATCAGATTCAAATTGCTGATTTGAAAAAAGAAGATAGGCTGGCACTGCCACGCAGGATACGCACACATTTTTGAGAGATGGATAGAGAACAAGCAATACCGAAAGTGATTTTTCCTACATCAGTCCTGTATTTCATACTGTATTGGGAGCAGCTATTTTGTTGGTCAGTTCCAGTCTGATATTCATGAAATTCGAAGCTGACAATGATTATGGTGTGACGGTACACAACCTAGAAATGTTACTTTTCGTCAAAATCGGATAAGAATTGTGACCTGTAGAGAGTCCACAACCATGATATACCATCTTTTTACACTATTCGCGTACAAACGGTGACCATTTCGTCCGGCAATTTTGGTACGATTTTCACAAAATTCGAACTCAACCTTCCTTACGGTGCAACAGTAATATAATCAGATTTTTTTTTTTTAATCAGATAATAATTGTTCGAGAGATAGACAGAGAACAAGCAATACCGAAAGTGATTTTTCCTACAATCAAATGCCATAATTCAGTAAGTTACAATTTGATATGCGCAAATATCGAAAAGAATAAAGATCTTTAGGTTATAAACAAGCATTTCAGGTTTCATCAAAATCGAATTAAAATTGTCACCTCTACAGGGTCCACAACTTTGACATACCATATTTTTACACTGTTCGCGTACAAACGGCGGCCATTTTTTCTGGCAATTATGGTCCAATTTTCTCGAAAATCGAACTCAACCTTCCGTAGGGTGTAACGGTGATAGAGTCAAACGTTTTTTCAAATCAGATAATAATTGTGACCTCCAGAGGGACCGTAGGCGATTTCTCGGACAATCAGGGGCCATAATTCAGGAAGTTACGATCTGATATGCGCAAAAAACGAAAGGAACCAAGATCTTTGGGTTATAACCACGCATTTCAAGTTTCATCAAAATCGAATTAAAATTGTGACCTCTACAGGGTCCACAACCATGATATACAATTTTTTAACAGTATTCGCGTACAAACGGCGGCCATTTTGTATGGCAATTTTGGTCCGATTTTCCCGAAATAATAACTCAACCTTCTTTACAGTGTAACGGTAATATAATCAAACGTTTTATTAAATCGGATATTAATTGTGACCACCAGAGGGACCACAAGCTAAAATAAGGCGATTTTGCGTATAATCAGGGGCCATAATTCAGGAAGTTACGTTCCGATATGCGCAAATATCGAAAGGAAACAAGATCTTTGGGTTATAACCATGAATTTCAAGTTTCCTCAAAATCGAATAAAAAATGTGACTTCTACAGGGTCCACAACCTTGATATACCATTTTTTAACAGTATTCGCGTACAAACGGCGGCCATTTTGTATGGCAATTTTCGTCCGATTTTCCCAAAATTCGAACGCAACCTTCCTTAGGGTGTAACGGTGATACAATCAAACGGTTTTTTAAACAGATAATAATTGTGACCTCCAGATGGACCACAAGCTAAAAAGGGTGATTTTTCGGACAATCAGGGGCCATAATTCAGGAAATTACATTCCGATAGGCGCAAATATCGAAAGGAGCCAAGATCTTTGGGTTATAAACATGCATGTCAAGTTTCATCAAAATCGGTTCAAAATTGTGACCTCTATAGGGTCCACAAGCTAAAAAAAACGTGATTTTGCGTACAATGAGGGGCCATAATCCATGAAGTTTTCATCCGATACATGCCAATATCGAAAGCAGCCGAGATCTTTTGGGGATAAACCTATATTTCAAGTTTCGTCAAAATCGGATAAGAATTGTGACCTGTAGAGAGTCCACAAACAATGTGGGCGTATAAAAATGGGTTAGAAATTCTCATAGCTTTCATGGATACACATTTGGGTAAAGATGACCTTGTTGATAGCTTGGAAAAATATGAACAGTTCGATAATTTTACTAGAGGAGAAAAAGAATCCATAGAATGTTATATTGCTGAGTTTGATATATTATATAGAAGAGTGGAAAAGAAAAATATGTTACTTCCCTCAGAAGTACTTGCCTTTCAATTGTTAAAGAGGGCAAAATTGGCTGAAGATGAGAAGCTACTAGTCAGGGATGGATTATTCCAAACGAGGAAGGTAATACAGTCGTGGGACTAGGTGAAAATCATCCAGTTTTCTTCAAAATTTGGAATGTGACCCCCACAGAAATTAAAGTAAGTTTTTAATAAATAAAAATTACATTTGGTTCAAATATTACATAAAGTTATACTACTAAGTTTATGATACATGTATTTTAAATAAGATAATAGAAGAAGCTTGTAAGGTCATGTGCATATACAAATAGAAATAAAAGAAAGATACACGCAATAAGCAAAGATAAATATGTTTACATCTACATAATTATACAAAGATACACAATTTTACAAAGACATGAACAAATTGTATACAAAAGATCCTAAACATTCCAAAATTTCTATTCATCATCAGTATCTTAAATTGATGAGAACCACAGTAGTAAGACACTGGCTCGCTAGCCTGGCTGGAGGCCGCATGTTCTATCCCTACATTGGACAAGAAAGTTCATCGGGATATTTCTGTCTGGCTTCACCTTGTCAGTGGTTCGGATGGTACAAAAACCCGAGGCCCAGGGTATACATTGCGTGCATGTAAAAGATCCCTTGGCAGTTGGAATTCGATATAAGGGTAGGCCATGATGCAACTGTCTGGGCAAAACATTCCAAAATTTCTATTCATCATCAGTATCTTAAATTGTTGAGAACCACAGTATTAAGACACTGGCTCCCTACATTGGACAAGAAAGTTCATCGGGATATTTCTGTCTGGCTTCACCTTGTCAGTGGTTCGGATGGTACGAAGAACCCAGGCCCAGGGTATACATTGCGTGCATGTAAAAGATCCCTTGACTGTTGGAATTCGATATAAGGGTAGGCCATGATGCAACTGCCTTGGCAAAATTCCCGTCATAACACATTGTTTTGCGAATGTCCGTCTTTATTTGATGGACAGAACAAGATTACAAAAGGCGTTTTTTGTACAATCAGGGGTCATAATCTAGCAAGTTATGGTCTGAAGTATCAAGATTAGTAACCCAGATCTTTGGGATATAAATATGTAACTGGATGAAAATTGTGACCACTATAGGATTTAGAAGCTAAAACGAGATCTGGCTCGATTCATGCCAATATCGAGAGAAACCAAAATCTTTGGGAGAAATGCCCATATTTCAAGTTCAGTCAAAATGGGATAAAAATTGTGACCTATAGAGTGTCCACAAATAAATTATGGACAGATAAATGGACAGGGTCGACAGCAGTATACACCCACAACAAAATGTAGTCGTATAAAAATAAGGACTGGACGAAATGAGCTTCCTCAAATTAAAATAACAGCTCTGGTTTCGGGCAATTTTTTTTCACAAGGGACTCAAAGAACGAGGCTAGACATATTCCACAAGTCCTGTCAAACGGTGACCTAGTTGTATTCTTATCTGTAGAGCATGCACAATAAATACTATGGAGATAGATTGGAATAACCAGATGCTTTAGATTGCTATTCGATTGAGACTTCTGGCGTATTTCGCCGGACATAAATAATTTGAAATTATAGTAAAAACGGAAACAACTGAATGTATATCAATTTATGTACATTCATATTACATTAGCATATGCGTTGCGACCCATTTGTGTCAATTTCTAGGTCCCAAATATTATCAATTTAGCACCTTTAATCTTAAAATATTTGTAAATTCTGTACAAAAATACACACTACTTTGTCTTGGGTCTAACCCTGCAAATCCTTGTCCAATTAAACTACATATCTTCTGTTTTCAGAAAAGATAGGTTGCCAGGCAACGAAACATACGCCCACGGCAGCTAAATCGTCCGGGCAGTAAACAAGTGTTGTCGCATATTTTTACTTTTTTTGGTAATGAAACATTTGTAATACACTAAAATCTGATTAAGAGTAACAACTCATTATGTAATTATCTGAAAATCATTAGAATTTGTTTGCTTTTTATAAAAGTTTTGCCCCACGCTAACAATTAGTAAAGGAAACATTTAATATCATGGATTAAGCATTTCAGTTATGAAAATTCATTGAAAATCAAAATACTTGTTCTAGGGAAAATGTGCTTAAAAATCGATTTTTGTTGCACCCCCCCTGGGTCTAAAAAATGTTGCCATTTTCTTATAATACAAGGTTTATAGTGACGGAAAATCCATATTCCCACCTTCAGATATTGCCAGTTTTTAAAATATTACCCATTTACCCAGGGTCTCGGTCACTTTATCATGCTTGTCTAACATGACTTTGACGTCGTGATTTTGGATGATAAAATTACTGCAGGTGAATAATTTTTTTCGTGTGTACTGCCAAAGTGCACAGCAACATTTGAAAATTTTTTTTTTGGAAATATCTCAATTTGTATATGCACAGGACCAATTATAAGCGCCCACAAAGCAGTAATGTTGCACATCGTAGCATGTTTTTGTCTATTTATGAAAATACAGCATCATTGTATTGATATTGAATTTAATTTATTATCAAAAATCATACATAAATTTGATAATTGCATAGACATATTTGATTTCAACCAAAAAACAATACATAAATGTGATATTTCAAAGAGGGGTCCCAGGTAAAAAGGTATAAGGGGAGATAACTCGTATCATAAATGACCTATAAATATTGAACAAAGACTAAATTTCTCCTTGGCAACCCACCCTATCACCAAACAAACAATGAAAACAAATTTAAAACATTAATCTTTTATGTAATGACTAGTATTAAAGGTTTAAATAGATATAAATTAAGCCTTTGTATTGCAATTTACAACAACATTTCAATATCAATATTTTTTTAAAATACAGAAAACATTTTTTTCATTTTTAATAACTGTTATATCAATAATTTTTTTAAATGTTGCTGTAACAGTTGTGCAATAATTAATGCTTAAATAGTTAAAATATAAAATATAAAAAAATATAAAAACAATTAAACAAAGTACTAAAATCAACAAATGGAAAAGTATTTACACATTTATTTATCTTTAGATATATTGTTTGGTTATCTTTTAAAGATATGAATCATGCCTGTGTATTATAATTAAAAACAACATTTCAAAACTAGTTTAAAATACAGAAAACCCTTTGTTTTGTTAAAATAATAATTCAATTAAATCTGGACATAAAGTAGTTGAATATTATACATGTAGTTAGTATGTAAAATACAGGTAAAACAAAATACTAAAATCAAAAGATGGAAAAGTATGTACATATTTATTCATCTTTATCTAGTGATATATTTTTTTTAAAGGTTAAAATAGATATAAATCATGTCTGTGTATTGTAATTTAAAACATTTCAAAACTAGTAAAAGTGCCAGTAAAAAATGTTGACACATTCTTAGACCGGATGTTTTAGTGCATTTGGACACCACAATCTAGTCATTTTGTGCCAATTCACTTGCCATCAAATATACCAGCACTACTTATACTATAGAGTATAGAATAAATCGGCTACTCCCACACCTTGTCATTGAGGTCGCTGATAATGGGATTCAAACTCAAGTCCATTGATGACAGACCTTTTTGTAACCACTTGGCTATATAAATCCCTTCCCACCCACTAGTTGCCTATGTAGGCGTATGATATAAAATAGATATAACAACAAGCCACAAGGACACAACAACTACTACAAGTATTAAATAAATTTACCCTGAAGACTGAACTGTGGGTTTTCTTGTTAGGAATCGAACATAATCCTTGTAGCATCGTAGATGGTACCTAACTTCAACAGCAACACAGTCTTTATCTCTGATGTGCCTGAGAATGGTTTCATCTTCTTTCTTAATTGCTGCTTCTCTAAGTCGCCCTAAAAAGATATGGAAAATTGTAAATATCATGGATATCATAAACCAACTAGCAGTAGAATGCATATTCGTTTTCTGGTTACATATGCATAAATAAAAAAACCCATAAAATTCTTTATGCAACTGTATTATGTGTATAATAGGCTTTGTAACAATGAACTAGACAACTTTTGGCAGACATGGTAAATACATGTACATACCCCTGCGTGTTTGGATAGGGTACTCCCACACGTTTTCACTGAGATCGCAGAGAATGAGACTCGTATCCTCGACTATTCATGACAGACTGATAGATAACACCTATCGGCCACCCGACCACTCTCCCCAATAAACGCCTTTTACGACACGCTGAGGAGGGTCGATGGGCCTATTCCACTAGGTAACATTGGGCATAGCCAGGAAAGGGAAAGGAGGGCGGGGGGGGGGGGGGACAATATTAAATCACAACGGTTGAACAAATAATAGAAACTTACCCCCATCTTTAATTTCTGCTAAAACCAGCTTATCAGAGACAGTCTTATTCTGACACCTGTAGAACAAAGGTACTTTTTTGCAAATAATGCCCAGAGGAGTAAAGACATGTCCTCGCAGGTGGACAGCTTGGGTGGTTGATGATTTAGTGGAGGCTGATCGCAAACCTTGTCTAGAGGTGGATTGACTCTCATCACTCGTTTGCTTCTCACCAGACTGTAGCCTAATGCAACTCTTTTAGTAGCTCGTTCAATCTTTGTTCTGTCTGTGAATCTCGAATAACACTTGGAAAGATAGCCATAAACCCATAGTCACATAGTGCATCATCTTTATTCCCTATAAATACAAACATACTGACTCCCAATTTTATTGCACACATAAACAAAATAAGCAAATTAGACCCTGAGAGAAGAATTTAGGTGGCAACAAATATCCATAATAAAAATTACTTTTCTTTTATGAAAAACAATAAGACACTGCCACCTGTTTGCACTTGATTTGTGAAAAGACACTTAGACAATCTGGGGTTAATAAAATAAAACCAAAGGCTAGCGTGAATGCTATCGATTTTAAAACAGTTACAAACCTATCTCTATGAACTATATAACGAGACTATGATACAATGTGAATGTCAACAAACATTATTATTATTTATCGTAACTTCAACTTGCACACAGCAATGACAACAAACAAGAAATATTTTATACGGACGTAAGCTCTCGTTGCGTTGTACAGTCCCGATCATTTGTGATGAGTACAGGTGTCTATAAAATTTAATCCGCCTATCATTTTGTGTTTCGCTGAAAAATAAAATGGCGACTCTACTTTCAATTTTAGTTTGATTTAGTTGATAAACTTACCATCAAATACATCTTTATATTGTTGGCACACTTTTAGCTCGTTTCCATCAAGATTTGTCCATTCTTTAAAACTTAAAACAACCTTATTCCAACTGGTATCTGTAAATTTAATCAGCTTTCCACAATCTTTTTCTACTAGGTGGATGAGGCACTTCATCGTCTTAAAGTAAACACGCTAACTCAGACTCACCTTTTGACCTGTGAACTTGAGGTCAAAATGGCTCTAGAGTGTTTTTGATTGGTTGTTTGTTTTAATGATATGCATCAGGTGTAAATAGTGGTTGATAAACTTCATGGCGCGAACAGAAACTTGCGACGACTCGTTTATAAAAACTGGGACATTCTAGAAGCGGGAAGGCGGCTTTTTATCCATAAAAATTCACATTTTACTAATGTGTGACTTTACAACTAAACCCATTTTATAGAATTTTTTTGAAACGATAGCTCTGACAGACGACGGTCTATTCGTTTCAACACCTTAAACTCTGTGTATCAATCTGAAGTCAATCGGATGATAAGTTTGGCCTCTATAGCATCACAAGCTTTTTCGAAGTGATCAAGGGAGACAACTCTGGAAGTAATTATTTGAAATCGCTTAAAATCAAAAGGCTTCTTCGCCTCATGACCTTAAACCGTGTGTGTGTATTTAAAGTCAATCGGGTATTAACTTTGGCCTCTAGAGCGTCCACGGGATTTTTTGATGTGATCAAGGGTCATAACTCTGGCAGTAATTAATCAAGGGCCACAACTCTGACACTAATTATTAGAAATCGCTGAAAATCAATAGGATTCTTCATCTCATGACCTTAAACACTGTGTATAAATTTAAAGTCAATCGGATATTAACTTTGGTCTCTAGAGCGTCCACAAGATTTTTTTTTAAAGTGATCAAGGGGCATAACTCTGGCACTAATTATCTGAAATCGCTGAAAATCAATAGGCTTCTTTGTCTTATGACCTTAAACACTGTGTAGAAATTTAAAGTCAATCGGATATTAACTTTAGCCGCTAAAGCATCCACAACATTTTTTGAAGTGATCAATGGCCATAACTCTGGCACTAATTATCGGAAATCGTCTCATGACCTTAAACACTGTGTATAAATTTAAAGCCAATCGGATATTAACTTTGGCCTCTAGAGCGTCCACACGATTTTTTGAAGTGATCAAGGGCCATAACTCTGGTAGTTATTATCGGAAATCGCTGAAAAACAATAGGCTTCTTCGTCTCGTGACCTTAAACACTGTGTATAAATTTAAAGTCAATCGGATATTAACTTTAGCCGCTAAAGCATCCACAACATTTTTTGAAGTGATCAATGGCCATAACTCTGGCACTAATTATCGGAAATCGCTGGAAATCACTAGGGTCCTTCGTCTCATGACCTCAAACACTGTGTATAAATTTAAAGTCAATCAGATATTAACATTGGCCTTTAGAGCGTCCAAAAGATTTTTTGAAGTTATCAAGTGATCTCGGACGGTACGTTTTCTGTACTGGGTGTGTTAATTATCCGACCGGTTAAAAACAAATGCCACGGTGTGTTTTGTTTAATTGGTGTGTTTCTCGATAGTTGTTATCATAACTGTGCCAAAAAGGCATAATCGTTTCTGTCATCTCGTCTTTTGTATTCGTATAAAACCTGTACGCGTTTTATACTTTCACGCTATTTATATATAAATTTGCACTTAACACTGAGAAGTAGTAATGGTATAACTTGTACGTTTTGGGCGTAAAACGTACAACTTTTATGAATATCGTAAAATTCTAATTATGGCAATAAATCTAATACGAAGAGCTTAAACTCTGTAGATACGGTGTGTTAATTAACAGGGGTGAGAAATTGACAAATGGTTTTTTAATTATCCCAGGAGTGTGTTTTCTGTACTGGGTGTGTTAATTAACGGACGGGTAAAAACTACTGGCACGGTGTTTATTCTACGTTTGGTGAGTTTTCTCGAAAGCGTGTTATAACTGCACCAAAAGCGTCTTATCAAGGACTAGCAGGCTAAATCTGACGCATAGGTGACAAATCTAATTGCCGTGCGATTTCTTAATCGACCGAGTGTTTTACGCAGATCGGTCTTTGTTAATGGTAGGTCTTTATACATAGATTTATACGTGCTGTAGTTACATGCGTGCCCTCTTCAATCTATGCGTATTTCATTTGCTGATGAATACTAAGTTTCTTATACTGCATACCATTGGGTTGCTACAGTTATTTATATTTCTTGTCTTTTTGTGTGTTTCATTTGTTAACATTATCGTGGTACTACTGAACTATAAATGCACGTGTCTTAAAATATCCGGTCCAACCTCAATTTGATTATCCGATGTATTCTAATCTCTATTGATATCAGATGCTCTAATTTATTCCACATATAAAACAAACGATAATTCACATATCAAATAACACTAATGCAAATAGCCCTTAGCAAAAAGTCCTATAGAATACCAGTATAGTTTTCTAAAGAATTCTATAGAAAAACTATAGACTTTTGTTGGGGGCGTGTCCCATTTTCTGTAGGATAAAATTCTATAGTATTCTACAGAATTTTGGGCGCCTATCGGCAATAAAGGCCCAAAATATTCTACAGTTTCTGCAGTGAAAATACTATAGTTTTTCCTACAGATTTATGGGATAATTTCTATAGGTTTTTTTTATTGCACTTTCTGTGGGATTTCTACAGTTATGTATAGGAATGAATACTATAGTATTTTGTAGTTTGGAAATTCGGTCACTACAGATTTCTGAAAACAACAGCACCATTCTCTTCAGTTTCTTGTTAATACTAACATATTAATGTAAGTGGTTATACATTGAATTTTAGAACTCAAAATTCAGCCAATGACCAAACAGACTTCAAGAGTGTAAATTGCCTGATAATTATACTTTGTTGACAGGTATGCACGGTTAGGTCTACAAATGATATAATTTTGAGTACAGAATCTGTTAAAGTCATTAAAATCTAACAAGCAGGTCACCAAACAGTCAGGCCGTTCAAATAAACTTTGTCTTTACTTTATTGATCTATCTTAAAGGGACAATGACACTCTTGCTGGCTTGGCAGCCCTAGAAAATAAATAATAGTCTTATTCTAAGTACTAGATGTTTATGTGTCCTACCTGTTGCGTAAATTATCCATTACATCATATTTTACTTGTCCAGAGGGTTCGAAAATATTTCAAAATCCAAGTCACATTTGAAAAGGTTTACGTTAACCTTTTCAAATCATGTAGTTGAATTTTTCCAATTTTATAAATTAGGTGTGTTAAGATGAAATTTCTATCATCAATTAATTTGAATATTGTAAAATAATACAATTTGTTGACCAGAATAAAGATTGGGACATATTATTCAATTACAACAAGAGTGTTATTGGGGCTTTAAATATTATCTGTTATTTTTTGCTGTGAAGATCTACCTTTATTGCCATTTTTGGGAGGATGGGGTGGAAAATTTCTTAGAGTGTCAACATGTATCACTATTTCATTCATACTCAACACTAAAATAATATTACTTAAAGACTTCATTTCTTTTTTCATGGTAAGCTTATTTTAGTTTGTCATTTGGTATCACAGTAAATTAGGGACAACTGCATCCAGGAGAATCATACTTTTATTCACACATGCGCATCTCGAAATTCTATATTAAACTATAGTATGAATAAGACATCGTAAAATTTTGAAATCTGTAGTATGGAACATTGTTACTACATTATATATAGGAAACTATAGTAGGCTATTTGTTAAAATGGTTTAAGTACTGTATAAATATAAATTCTCCACAAAATCTATAGAATAAAATATTTTTTCCATAGTTTTCTACAGAATGTTATAGAAAACTATAGGATTACACGACTGACTTGAGACTTGGTTCTATAGAAAACTATAGTTTTTACCAGCAAATCTATAGGAACCAGGACTGATTTGAGAATACAGGTTAGTTCTATAGCCAACTATAGTTTTTACTACACAGGCTAAAAAAACTAAAGGATTACTCAACTGGCTCGAGGATACAAATTAGTTGTACAGAAAACTGTAGTTTTTGCCACCAAATCTATAGCAGCACCCATGATCTATAGGTTTATTTTTTTTTTCCAATAGTTTCTTACAGTATTCTATAGGATTCTATAGGGAATTACACCTAGAAAAAAACTCATCTACCGATCCTACACAAACTATAGTAAATCTGTTTGAATCTATAGTCATGTGAAAAAAAAATACAGTATGAATTTGTTTTCCTGTAGTATTCTATAGCATTCTATAGATTCCCTCAAACTTCTATAGGAACCTATAAACTTTCTATAGGACTTTTTCATAAGGGGGACATGGACCTGTGATGATATTGCATTGTCGAACTCTGTGTAATCAGCTTGTAATTGCATGAAAATACTACGCTATTTATGACCTTGTATCTTTGACACGTGCCCATATAGCCGCTTGTGATTCAATCAAACGTTGTGTCACAAAGTCGTGTTTGCGTGCAAAAAAGAGACCTCTAACTTAATATGGAAATAAGGGCTTAATTTAATAAGAACAACTAAATTTAAACACGTGTTAATATTTCTATTGCTTACGATTGTATGATATAGCGTTATTATTTTTCTCCCGGTACTAATAAACTACTAGGCGAGTGGATCCAATTGTTATTATGTAATTTAGCGTGTATAGAAATATGTGACAGATCGAAAGCACGGGCTGCATTTGTCGCCAACTTGTTCTATTTATAAAAGCATGCAATCACCTTTGGAAATCAGTTAGTTTCCATTCTAAAACAACTTTATAATTTCTTTTGTTATTTCGGTCGCTTTATTTGAAAATATTTTCATAATGTGCCGTAGTAATTTGTGATTTTGCTTTCATGGTTAATTCTGTTTAATTGTGAACATTTCGAAATCTAAATATTGGACGAAAATTATTAATTATGGATACGCATTCAGAATAGTGTTATAGCATGATTTATTTGTTAAAGGTCTGTTAGTACCGTATAATATGAACATCTGACATGCACAATTGTGTTAAAGAATTAGACTACTGTCTCTAGGAACCGAATTCTGCAACAACTATTTATTGCTGTCAGCGCTCGAAATTAACCACGGCAAACGGCAAAGCCGTGGTAAAAGCCGACGCAACTCCCATCTGCCACGGCATAATTCTTTTTTTTTTTTGCCGTGGTAGATCTTACGATCCTTAAAATTATAGTGACAAAATATACCGGTTATAGAATAGTACCAGGATGATGTCGATTGACCGTGTAATAACGTCATGTAAATTTATAATTTTGTATACGAAAATCTGGCAAATATATTGCAATTACCGAATACCGGTACACATTTAACCCATGTGCTGAAGGCATATTCATGCTGTACCGTTTACTACAGTGTTTTTTTTTTCAACGATTATAATAAACTAAAATAGACATAGATGTACACGGACTGTTGCCAATAGTCTGGCTAATGCATGAACAATGTTACCATTCTCGTCATTTGTATTTTTAACAGACAACTGTATCATTTGTCACATTCGATGGACCTGTACCGATTTACATCCTATGTAACGGAGCGTAATAGCCTCAATGTACCGACTGATTGACAAAATAAATAGTATTTATTAACCTCGACACTCTACAAACCAAACCAAGTTTCAAAAGGAAACAGAATAATTTGATGTGATGAAATAATATTAAAATAGACATGACAGTAATATCGTTTACATTGGCAGGCAAGCGATGCCATGTGGGGGTCAAAGTAGACGACCTACATACGGGCCATTGTACCACCGGCACCGTACAGCATGGCTATATAAGTGAAAGGAACACGTGTAGTAAATTATTTGGAAATATAGATGACATGTTTAAATATTTATGGCACTACTATCATTTAAAGAATTAAGGCTTGGGGCATTTTTAAATCAACCTGCTTACAACTGGTCAATACCTGATGTCAAAAATAGGTCATCTGTCAAAGTGAAAGTACCAGTAAGACTGATGGAGAAATGAAATGGCAAGAATGAAGAATGAATGAATTGAGTTTATGGTATAATCTAATTATTTAGACCAGTGTCACAAAGTCATCTTGTATAAATATTGATCAAATGCGAATAAATTTGTTAATGTAACTGATATTTCAATCTGTAACCAGGAGATCGTTCGCATGTTTTTGAGTTCGCACGACCACACCTAACCGATTTGCGTCAAATTTTGTGACGTGAATGAATAAAATTTTATCCATCTTGAAAAGTTAAGAAAAGCATTGATCTTGAAATAAAAAAAAAATGCCGTGGTGCCGTAGCAGTACCATTCTGCCACGGCATTTTTCATTTTTTTGTGCCGTGGTAGAAAATTCTTAATTTCGAGGACTGGCTGTAGTGATCAATTGCAACTTTTTCACTATACGTGTATATTAAAGTCATAGTTTTAAACTAATATAGCTTCATTTGCGATATTTAGAACCGTGCATAGAACACATTATGTCCAGAATTTATAACTTTTTCACTATACGTGTATATTAAAGTCATAGTTTTAAACTAATATAGCTTCATTTGCGATATTTAGAACCGTGCATAGAACACATTATGTCCAGAATTTGACGGTAACAGTTTAATTAATAAATTTAACTTTTTCAGAACAAAGATAATTTCTAATACACCTTTAAACCGGAAGCCCAGAGAGTCGAACCTAGACGAACGAGGTACCAATATCTGACCAAATAGGCATCTACATACTAACCTGGGATGCACTGAAGTGGGTGTCTGCCGGGGCCCAGGCCATGGGCGTGACCCCTATAATGACCCCCCAAAAATGGGTTAAACTCATACATTCGAGGTACCGGTCAAAACCAACTTTAAATGAAAGAATACACTCTACTGTGCACGAAAATGCCCATAACAGACGATTTTGGCCATGGGATGGCCCAAACTGACACCCCAAATATAGATCCCAGAGTTGCTGAGATTTATTCAAATTGGAATCTGAATAATAATAATAATAATAACTAGACCTGCAAGCAGCACTGAACCGGCTTTCAGGAATCATACAGGAAGTTTATTATACCATAGCCCATCCATTGAGCTACCGAACTATACTTTAGTTGTTTTGCTACAGTGAAACCTTCTATCATATGTAAAAGTAATAATTGCTGGCGAAAAGACGGGTCAAAATTGTAAATTATCGCAAAATTACGTCACTTCCGGCGCCGAAAGAAATTTTTATAGGGGAAAAATAAGTCGAAAATTCGCAACATACAAAATACAAACTTTGTTTTATACATATCGGGCAATAAATAACTAACCTGTAACCCATCAACTGAAATTAAGAAGGTAACAAAATTAAAAATTGGCTATTATTCGACAAGGGAACATGCTAGAAGCCTTTTCTTGATATCAATATGATGGTATTGATTCAATCTTACTGCCCATTAGAGTCAGACGTTATAAAGTTAAACGAATAATGAATATAAATCCCTTCAAAAGAATGTTTGTTTTGAAGGCTGAAAATACATTTTTTGTAAAAATTACATCACTTCCGGTGATATTGAAAATGTTAATTTAGTTCATAGAAGTCATAAATGGCACAAGGCATCAAATGGTAAAAAATTATAAAAATCGAATTATAATTGACACTTTTATAGACCAAAAACCTTAAAAAGTGTCTTATAGAAGATCGCCTATTTCTCTGTAACCGTACAAGTTAGAAACCATTTTGTGGTATCTGTATGGTCGTATGGCCTCATTCTATTCGTTGATGACTATCAAATATCATAATTTTAAAAATATTATAAGGCAGACTCATTTGAATAAAATATTTGTTTTTTAGGTTAGAAATACAGTTTTTGCCCAAATGACGTCATTTCCAGTCACAGTGAAAATGTAAAATTGGCTCATATTACAAACTAATTTTCGCATACATTCTCTTCGTCTGGATTATTGCTACGAGTTTATGAAAATTACAAATAAATATTTCAAAATATGAAGACGTTGAATGAATTGTAAATAACTGAATTTTACACTTTATTTTACATTTTATTCGAAATTGCCCGAAAATGAAATTGAAATTAAAAAATCTGAGCTAAAGATTTTATATAACCTTGCAGGGTGCACCCTTTTAGTTATATCAGTTTTGAAAAAAAGAATATTTGCTTTCCAAAAGTGGTACCGAACTGTCAAAATTGTAGTTTTTTGTTAATATTACGTCACTTCCGTTGCCGACAGAAAAATTTCACCGTAACAAAAAAAAATTACAAATGGGACCACAGAGCATATGAACTTTGTTTTATATAAATCGAACAATAAATATAAAAACTAAATTAGCCGATGGCGGCTAACACAAATTACCGAGACAATTTTTTTTCTCATTTCTGCTCAAGAAGGATGATATTTTAACAGTGTGTAAAATACCATAAAAAATATTCATAAATAAAAAAAGTTTTCGTAAAAAAAAATTTTTTTTCCAAAATATCTGACATTTTTTCGACTACTTCCGGTTTTACGATCATTGTCGTGACAGCTTTACGAAGTTCTTTGGATACTTAACTTTCTGTACTAGAAGTGTCAGAAACATCCATTGAGTAGTTATGGAAAAGAAGATAAATTAAAGAGCGTTTACAAAAATTTAACGATTTTTCATTTTTTTTCAAAGTTTGATGCCATTTTTGGACCAGCTATATCATTTCAATGCTTTTCATTTTGGATTCACTATATAGACAACCGATAGGAATTTAGGTAAGAAAAGTTTGAGAAAAATCTGCGGCGTCGTTTTTGAGAAAAGGGCGTCTCAGAATGTTAAAAAATCGGAAAATACTTGATTTTTGGCATACAATAATTTATTTCCTTACCATCGATATCGTATTATTTAGATACCATATGATGGTACATTAATAGTTCTATCCAACAACACTTTAGTTCTTTTGGTCCGCTATTACCTAAGGGAGACATCAAGTTTTTCGTAAGTGCGACAATGTTTTTAACCTTTTTTTTTTTCATTTTTTGAATACTTCTGGTATGGTTATTATTGTCGGAATAGTTTTAATAGCCGGTTTGGGCACTAAAATAGCCACAGGGCTCTGTAATGATATATTACATTATCTGATCAGATAAAATCCCGATGAGAAATCCTATGTTCAAAAGTGCCAAAAATGCAAAAAAATTAAAATATCGAAAATTAAATTTCAATAACTACATACATAGTATACATCGTTAGAATCGTAATTAGGTCAGCTATCTGAATATGCAATCTTTTTTTGAAAATCTCTTAAAATAAAAAAAAACAGCAGAGCATTTTCCAAAATTTCACGATTTTTCGACTTTTTTCGATTTTCAGTCTGTTATTTCACCTATTCCAGATATTTCAAAGTCTTACTGGATGGTATCATGCAAAATAACTCCGAAGGGACTCTCGATAGAAAAAAATATAAAAAAAGTTGCGGTTAAGTTTTCGAGATATAGGCGTCCAAAAACGCACCAAATCAGAAAATACTTGCCAAATTTTGCTGCCTGCTCATCGTATCCGTACGAATTGGGTACCATACGATAGCACAGTCCCAGTGCAGTCCAATGGTACCCTAATTTCTTTAATCCTTTGATATCGGGCGGAGAAATCGCGTTTTCCCCCAAAATATCCATTTTTTGTATTTTTTTCAAAATATTGCGCATTATTTCGACCACTTCCGGTTTAAGGATTCTTGTCGAAATTGCTTTATACATTGGTACTGGACTATAACTTCATGTTCCAGAAGTTTCAGAAACGTCAATTCTGCCATAAAACGAAACCCGAGCTCACAAAATGGGAAGAAAATTCGAAAAAAATCGAAAAATAAAGGGCGATAATTCTGAATGAAACTTATATTACTGGAATCGGATTCACTTCAGGTATCCAAAAATGTAGGTCATATTTGAAAATTTTGAAAAATAACAAAAATCGTCTCGTGAACAACATGTTTTCAATTTTCGAACGATAAAAGTCATAGACGAATGTTCGAAATTGAAAAATGTGAGATAGCCATTGTCTCAGAAAAGATTCAGGGATTCCAAAAATGTAATTTGTTTGAAAATGGATAAAGAATTGACGAAGCTATAGCCGATTTTCAATTTTTAGACAACGTACAAAGTTCGGTCACTTCCGGTATGCGCAGAAATTTCAAAAATATTTCATCAAGTAGCCACCACATGGTTTCCTAATAGAAAATATACTTCCAGATCGATATCTGTTTTCGACCATGGAGATCTAGAACCTCGCGGTAAATAATAATAATAATAATAACTAGATCTGCTACTGTCCCATGCAGATATGAAAGCTTTCATATTCATCGTCACGTGTCATAGATTATATCAAGTATCTCAAATAAAAGGATAAGAATAACAAACTATCAAAATTGGTCAAAAACTCGCGAAGTTACAAGTCTAAATATAGTATGAAACATTGCATAATCTGAAAACTAAAGGGAAATAACTGATACTTGTGTTGCTGTAATCGGGATGACTTCCCACTTCAAAACTTTCAGAAAAATGAAATGAAAATGGTAAGAAAACATCGAAAAATTAAATGAGAAAACTTTGAACTAAACTAAAAACTTTTGAATCATGTTGATTCCAATTGTTTGAATATTTACGTTAAATATGTAAATTTGGAAAATTATAAAGACATAATTATCAAAATCGGTCAAAACTCACAAAGTTACAAATTTAAATGTAGTGAGAAACATTGCACCCTCGGCAAAAAAATAATCTTTAAACTAAAGGGAAATAACCCAAACTTGTATAGCTGTAATCGGGCTTCCAAAATTAGAGATATGTTATATAATTATGGTTTCCAATATGTTTGGTTATAAGTGGGAAATCGTGACAACTTCTTAAGCATGTTTTAAACAAAGGGTCATAGACTGCAATATACAAGAATGGCACTTTGCAATAAAAAAAAACTGTTCAAAGCAAGATTTCTATGCAGAAATGAAATAATTAATAGAACCAGAAAAACATTTATCCACTATAATAAATAAGCAACATAGAGAAAATGAAATCAAATTGAACGGTTGTTTAACGTCCTACTGTTTTGCTCCTAAAATGGGCTAATGAAGACGGGCATACGCCATAAAGTGTGCAATGAGGGAAATTTTACCGGGCAGCGGCGTTACGGCCTACGAGGTTGGACAGGCGACCATACTCCTTGTCACGTACAACCAAGAAATCGAAACAACGCCAGTTGACTCAATGACAGACGTTATGATACAGAGCGCACGTGCTAACCATTCAGTCACGCAACCTCCCTAAAATCTGCAAATTGCTGACCTACAGATAGAAACATTTCAACCGGGCGAAATCTTCTATTTTATTAGTTTAATTTGCACGGTACCTTTAGTTATCAACCGAATATTACAAAACTTTTAAAAATAAGCTCCCCCTGACCAGCTAAATCGTTTGCAATAAACGTTTTCCCCTTAAAATCGGCAAATTGCTGACTTTAAAGTGAGAAACATTACAACCGGGTGAATTTTTCTGTTTTATCACTTTTACAGTATCTTTGATTACCAACCGATTATTACAAAACTTTAAAAATAAAAAAAAGAGAGAAATACGGCTTAACGTCCATTCGACACAAACTAGGTCATTTCGGGACTAACATATGTTTTTTAATTTTATTTAAAAACTTCCCTTGCGCGTACTGGTCTTTAGCTGTTGGGGGGAAACTGAATGGCACGGAGAAAACCCACGAGGTTGGACACCATACTCCATGTCACGTGCAATCACGAAATCGAAACTACGCCCGTTGACTCAATGACAGACGTTACGATACAGCGTGCACATGCTAACCATTCAGCCATTCAGCCTCCCTTAAAAATAAGCTCCCCCTGACCAGCTTAATTGTTCGGAATAAACATTTGCCCTCTAAAATGGGCAAATTGCTGACTTTAAAGTGAGAAACATTATAACCGGGCGAAATTTTATGTTTTAACAGTTTAATTCGCACGGTATTTTAATTACCAACCGATTACTACAAAACTTTTGAAAATAAGCTCCAACTGACCAGCTTAATCGTATGCAATAAACGTTTGGCCTGAATTGAAAGTTCTGCAACGAGGAAGATCATCTCGATTTTCCGGCGTGGTCCCCCCTTGTCAGTGAGGCAGAACGGAGGGCCTGACAAGGACAGCTGTCTAGTCGTTCGGGTGGGACGAAAAACCAAGGTCGCGTGTACACATTGGAGTGCACGTAAAATATCCCTAAGCAGTTGGAATTCGATACTGTTGAATAAGCTCTATACAATGACTAAATGTGCAGACTGTAGTCACACACACTGCATGTTTCGCTTAACAATGAAAGGGTGCCGTTTTCAATGTTCGATCCTTTTATTCTTCTACTCCAGATATTTTGGACTGTTGATCGAAGTTTTCATATAAAAGACTACCGATAAGACTCTTTGTAGAAGAAGTTCCCAAAAAGTATTATGTTGACTTTAAGAGAAAAGAACCTTTAAAGATGCTCCAAATCGTAAACATACGACTTTTTGGATTTTCGATCTCTTTTTTTCAGCTATCCCTGATATTTAAAAAAAAGATACAACGATTTCACACAACAGGCCAGCTATTACACTCTCTATTAACAAGAGTTTCACCGCCCTCCCTTCATTATAACCGAAGTTATCTTGCCCTAAAGAATCAACAAATCAGCATGCTTATTTCTGCTTACCCTAGGCAGAAAATGCTCATCTTTGAACTCAATCGTGACATTGACATAGTGAACGTCTACACCAAGATTGAACATTCTAGCTCAATTAGAAGGAGAGTTATTGTGTTTCAAAATTTCGGCCCTTCAAATTGCTACTACTTTTCATATTCACTTCAAAATGGCAACCATCAATTGACCTAAATCAAAATTCTTCTTTGAACAATTTTTAGACCATCTTTCAAGGATTCAGAAAACATAACTCCCGTGTCTGTAAGTAAAATAGCTAAAAAGCCTTAGGGATTTTTCACGTTTCAAGATGGTGGCACTTCCGGTTCGATCAACAAACTTTATATTTTGTGTACAAATCAGTAATTACTTGTCTAGTATCAAAAAAAAAATCAGGTCATTCTGACCTATATTTCGATGATTTTTTTGAAAATTTTGATCTTTAATTTCGTCAAGGGGAGATAATTTAGAAAATTTCTAATTATATTTTTGAAGTCACATCGGTAAGGTCTACATATATACTAAATTTCATGACAATCGTACAACTATTAAAGAAGTTGTCAAATTGGTCTAAACTTCCGGTTCGAAATTACAGCGACGAATTTTCGAAATTCGAAAATGTGAAACTGCAGATGAAAATGATTTTTTTCAAGGTATTCAAAGAAAAACGAATTAGTAAAATCGGTCAAAAAATAACAAAGTTACGACTATGCTTTGTCCATTTCGTCGTTCGTAAATTTCGGTGATTTCGGATTCGTAAAACGTTTTGAAAATATATTTAATCAAGGTTCGCACCCCATTTTTGGGGGGGGTAGGTCAAAATTTCAGAAAGATCCTACGGATAGATTCTGAGAAATCCGATTTGCAGAAAACACACACACAAAAAAAAATAATAATAATAATCTTAACAGAAATAATAAGCTTTCAAATGTAATATGAAAGCTTAACTAGACCTGCAAGCAGCACTGAACCGGCTTTCAGGAATCATACAGGAATTTTATTCTACCATTGCCGATCAATTGAGCTACCAAACTATACCTTAGGTTGTTTTGCTTCAGTGAAACCCTCTATCAAATGTAAAAGTAATATTTGCTGGCGAAAAGACCAGTCAAAATTGTAAATTATGGCAAAATTAGGTCACTAAGGTAAAAAACTTAAAAGTGACCCTGGGAAAATTGGTTATTATTCGACAAGGGAACATGCTAGAAGCCTTTTCTTGATATCAATATGATGGTATTGATTCAATCTTACTGCCCATTAGAGTCAGACGTTATAAAGTTAAAAGAATAATGAATATAAATCACTTCAAAAAAATGTTTCTTTTGAAGGCTTAAAATATGTTTTTTGCAAAAATTACATTACTTCCGGTGATATTGAAAATATTAACTTGGTTCATAGAAGTCATAAATGGCATAAGGCATCAAATGGTAAAAAAATTATAAAAATCGAATAATAATTGACACTTTTATAGACCAAAAACCTTGAAAAGTGACTTATAGAAGATCGCCTATTTCTCTGTAACCGTACAAGTTAAAAACCATTTTGTGGTATCTGTATGGTCGTATGGCTTCATTCTATTCGTTGATAGCAATCAAATATCATAATTTTAAAAAAATTATAAGGGAGACTGATTTGAATAAAATTTTAGTTTTTTAGGTTAAAAATACAGTTTTTGCCCAAATGACGTCATTTCCGGTCACAGTGAAAATGTAAAATTGGCTTGACCTAGTCCAAATTTGCATTAGGCATCAAATGGAAAAAAAATATTGCAAATCGAATAATAATTCACTCTTGTATAGGCAAAATAACGTGAAAAGTGATGCATGCAAAATTGCATATTTCTCGGCAACTGCTCATATTACAAACTAATTTTTGCATACATTCTCTTCGTCTGGATTATTGCTACGAGTTTATGGAACTTACAAATAAATATTTCAAAATATGAAGACGCTGAAAGAATTGTAAATAACTGAATTTTACACTTTATTTTACATTTTATTCGAAATTGCACGAAAATGGAATTGAAATTTAAAAATATGAGCTAAGGATTTTGTGCACCTTTGCAGGGTGCATCCTTTTAGTTATATATCAGTTTTGAAAAAAAATAATAAATAATATTTGCTTTCAAAAAGTGGTACCGAACTGTCAAAATTGTAGTTTTTGTTAATATTACGTCACTGCCGTTGCCGACAGAAAAATTTCACCGTAACAAAAAAAATTACAATTGGGACCACGGAGCATATGAACTTTGTTTTATACAAATCGAACCATAAATAATTTTTCTGGGTACGAAAAACTAAATTAGCCGATGGCGGCTAACGCAAATTACCCAGGCAATCAGATTTTTTTTCTCATCTCTGCTCAAGTAGGATGATATTTTAACCCTGTGTAAAATATCATCAAAAAATATTCATAAATAAAAAAGATTTTCGTAAAAAAATTAATTTTTTTCAAAATATCGGACATTTTTTCGACTACTTGACGGTTTTACGATCGTTGTTGTGATAGCTTTACGAAGTTCTTTGGATACTTAACTTTCTGTACCAGAATTGTCAGAAACATCCATTGAGCAGTTTTGGAAAAAAAGATAAATTAAAGAGCGTTTACAAAAATTTAACGATTTTTCAATTTTTTCAAAGTTTGATGCCATTTTTGGACCACCTATATTATTTCAATCCTTTTCATTTTGGATTCACTATATAGATAACCGATAGGACTTTAAGTAAGAAAAGTTTAAGAAAAATCTGCGGCGTCGTTTTCGAGAAAAGGGCGTCTCAGAATGTTAAAAAATCGGAAAATACTAGATTTTTGGCATACAATAATTTATTTCCTTACCATCGATATCGTATTATTTAGATACCATATGATGGTCCATTAATAGGGCTATCCAAAGACACTTTAGTTCTTTTGGTCCGCGCTATTACCTAAGGGAGAAATCAATTTTTTTGCAAGTGCGACAATGTTTTTAACCTTTTTTTTTCATTTTTTGAATACTTCCGTTATGGTTATTATTGTCGATATAGTATTGATAACCGGTTTGGGCACTAAAATAGCCACAGGGCTCTGTAATGATATATTACATTATCTGATCAGATAAAATGCCCCTGAGAAATCCTAGGTTCAAAAGTGCCAAAAATGCCAAAAATTTAAAATATTGAAAATTAAATTTCAATAACTACATACATATGATACATCGTTAGAATCGTAATTAGGTCAGCTATCTGAATATACAATCTTTTTTTTTGAAAATTTCCTAAAATAAAAAAATAGCAGAGCATTTTCCAAAATTTCACGATTTTTCGACTTTTTTCGATTTTCAGTCCGTTATTTCACCTATTCCAGATATTTCAAAGTCTTATTGGATGGCTTCATGCAAAATAACTCCGAAAGGACTCTCGATAGAAAAAATTTAAAAAAAAGTTGCGGTTAAGTTTTCGAGATACAGGCGTCCAAAAACGCTCCAAATCAGAAAATACTTGATTTTCAGCGTGCCATATTTTGCTGCCTGCTCATCGTATCCGTACGAGTTGGGTAGCATACGATAGCACAATCTTAGTGCAGTCCAATGGTACCCTAATTTCTTTAATCCATTGATATCGGGCGGAGAAATCGCGTTTTTCCCAAAAATATCCATTTTTTGCTTTTTTTTCAAAATATTGCACATTATTTCGACCACTTCCGGTTTAAGGATTCTTGTCGAAATTGCTTTATACGTTGGTATTGGACTATAACTATGTTCCAGAAGTTTCAGAAACGTCAATTCTACCATAAAACGAAACCCGAGCTCACAAAATGGGAAGAAAATTCGAAAAAAATCGAAAAATAAAGGGCGATAACTCGGAATGAAACTTATATTACTGGAATCGGATGGACTTCAGGAATCCAAAAATGTAGGTCAAATTTGACAATTTTGAAAAATGACAAAAATTGTCTTGTAAACAACATGTTTTCAATTTTCGAACGATAAAAGTCATAGACGAATGTTCGAAATTGAAAAATGTGACATAGCCATTGTCTCGGAAAAGATTCAGGGATTCCAAAAATGTAATTTGTTTGAAAATGGATAAAGAATTGACGAAACTATGGCTGATTTTCAATTTTTAGACAACGTGCAAAGTTCGGTCACTTCCGGTATGCGCAGAAATTTCAAAAATATTTTATCAAGTAGCCACCACATGGTTTCCCAATAGAAAATCTAATTCCAGATCGATATCTGTTTTCGATCATGGAGATCTAGACCCTCGCGGTAAATAATAATAATAATAATAATAACTAGATCTGCTACTGTCCCATGCAGATATGAAAGCTTTCATATTCATCGTCACGTGTCATTGATTGTATCAAGTATCCTAAATAAAGGGATAAGAAGAAAAAATTATTAAAATTGGTCAAAAACTCGCGAAGTTACAAGTCTAAATATAGTATGAAACATTGCACCCAGGCATAACAATAATCTGAAAACTAAAGGGAAATAAGTGAAACTTGTATTACTGTAATGAGACGGATGAGAAAATGGTATGAAAATGGCGGGGAAAAAAAATTAAAAATGGCAGGTTGGACAGGCGACCTTACTCCTTGTCACGTACAACCGGACATTCGAAAACACGGTAGTTAACTCAATGACAGGCGCGCGTGCTAACCATTCAGCCACCCAACCCCCCTTTGAAATCAGACACGTGCAATATGTCATATAGGAAGAATAAGAAGTCGCTCACAACAAAATGGTAAATTAATGAGTTTAGGTCAAAAGGTTGAGCTACTGTTTTTGAGTACTTAATAGTTTTAGAGAGACACGTTAAGGGTTGTTCATAGTTAAATGAAAGTTTAATTTTAAATAAGACCAATAAAATTAGGATTTAATAATGCCAGACTAATATTTCCAATATGTTTGGTTATAAGTAGGAAATCGTGACGACTTCTTAAGCTTGTTTTAAACAAATGATCATGTTTGTTTAAACAAGAATGGCACTCTGCAATAAAACAACTGGCCAAAGCAAGATTTCTATGCAGAAATTAAATAATTGCTAGAACCAGAAAAATATTTATCCACTATAATAAATAAGCAACATAGAGAAAATAAAATGAAATTGAATGGGGTTTAACGTCTGACTGTTCTGCTCCTAAAATGGGCTAATGAAGACGGGCATATGCCATAAAGTGTGCAATGAGGGAAATTTTACCCGGGCAGCGGCGGTTACGGCCTACGAGGTTGGACAGGCGACCATACTCCTTGTCACGTACAACCAAGAAATCGAAACAACGCCAGTTGACTCAATGACAGACGTTATGATACAGAGCGCACGTGCTAACCATTCAGCCACGCAACCTCCCTAATATCGGCAAATTGCTGACCTACAGCGAGAAACATTTCAACCGGGCCAAATTTTCTATTGTAACAGTTTAATTTGCACGGTACCTTTAGTTATCAACCGAATATTACAAAACTTTTAAAAATAAGCTCCCCCTGACCAGCTTAAGCGTTCGCAATAAACGTTTGCCCTTAAAATCGGCAAATTGCTGACTTTAAAGTGAGAAACATTACAACCGGGCGAAATTTTCTGTTTTATCACTTTTACAGTACCTTTGATTACCAACCGATTATTACAAAACTTTAAAAATAAAAGAGAAAAAGAGAAATGCGGCCTAACGTCCATTCGACACAAACTAGGTCATTTCGGGACTAACATATGGTTTTAAATTTTATTTAAAACCCCTGGTCTTTAGCCGTTGTGAGGAAACCGAAGAACACGGAGAAAACCCACGAGGTTGGACATCATACACCATGTCACGTGCAACCTGGAGATCGAAACGACGCCCGTTGACTCAATGACAGACGTTACGATACAGTGCGCACATGCTAACCATTCAGCCATTCAGCCTCCCTGAATTCAGAAAATTGCTGACTTATAGCAAGAAACATTTCAACCGGGCGAAATTTTCTGTTTTAACAGTTTAATGTGCACGGTACTTTAATTACCAACCGATTATTACAAAACCTTTGAAAATAAGCTCCAACTGACCAGGTTAATCGTATGCAATAAACGTTTTCGCCTGAATTGAAAGTTCTGCACGGAGAAAGTTCATCTCGATTTCCCGGCGTGGTTCCCCTTGTCAGTGAGGCAGAACGGAGGGCCTGACAAGCACAGCTGTCTAGTCATTCCGATGGGACGAAAAACCAAGGTCCCGTGTACACATTGGAGTGCACGTAAAATATCCCTAAGCAGTTGGAATTCGATACTGTTGAATAAGCTCTATACGATGACTAAATGTGTAGATTGTAGTCACCCACACTGCATGTTTCGCTTAACAATGAAAGGGTGCCGTTTTCAATGTTCGATCCTTTTGTTCTTCTACTCCTGATATGTTGGACTGTTGATCGATGGTTTCATATAAAAGACTACCAATAAGACTCTTTGTAGACGAAGTTCCCAAAAAATATTATGTTGACTTTACGAGAAAGACCTCTAAACATGCTCCAAATTGTAAAAATACGACTTTTTGGATTTTCAATCTCTTTTTTTCGGCTATCCCTGATATTTAGAAAAAATAATACAATGATTTCACACAACAGGCTAGCTATTAGACTCTCTATTGACAAAAATTTCACCGCCCTCCCTTCATTATAACCGAAGTTATCGTGCCCTAAAGAATCAACAAATTAGCATGCTTATCTCAGCTTACCCTAAGCAGAAAATGCTCATCTTTAAACTCAATCATAACATTGACCTAGTGAACGTCTACACCAAGTTTGAACATTCTAGCTTAATTAGAAGGAGAGTAATTGTGTTCCAAAGTCCCGACCCTTCAAATTGCTTCTATTTTTCATTTTCAATTCAAAATGGTGACCATCACGTGACCGAAATCAAAATTCTATTCGCGACATTTTTTAGGCCTTCCTACAAGGATTCAGAAAATATAACTCCCGAGTCTGTAAGTAAAATAGCAAAAAAGCCTTATTGATTTTTCACTTTTAAATATGGCGGCACTTCCGGTTCGATCGACAAACTCCATATTTTGTGTACAAATCAGTAATTACTTATCTAGTATCCAAAAAAATATTAGGTCATTCTGACCTATATTTCGATGATTTTTTTGAAAATTTTGATCCTTAATTTCGTCAAGGGGAGATCATTTAGAAAATTTCTAATTATATTTTTGAAGTCACATCGGTAAGATCTACTTAGATACTAAATTTCATGAAAATCGTACAACTATTAAAGAAGTTGTCAAATTGGTCTAAACTTCCGGTTCGAAATCACAGCGACGAATTTTCGAAATTCGAAAATGTGAAACTGCAGATGAAAATGATTTTTTAAAGGTATTCAACTAAAAAAGAATTAGTAAAATCGGTCAAAAAATAACAAAGTTACGACTATGCATTGTCATTTTTTTCGTTCGTAAAATTCGGTGATTTCGGATTCGTAAAACGTTTCGAAAATATATTTAATCAAGGTTCGCACCCCATTTTTGGGGGGGTAGGTGAAAATTTCAGAAAGATCCTATGGATAGATTCTGAGAAATCCGATTTGCAGAAAACACACACACAAAAAAAATAATAATAACTAGATCTGCTACTGTCCCATGCAGATATGAAAGCTTTCATATTCATCGTCACGTGTCATCGATTATATCAAGTATCTCAAATAAAAGGATAAGAATAACAAACTATCAAAATTGGTCAAAAACTCGCGAAGTTACAAGTCTAAATATAGTATGAAACATTGAGTAATCTGAAAACTAAAGGGAAATAACTGATACGTGTGTTGCTGTAATCGGGATGAATGAGATAACTTTGAACAAAACTAAAACTTTTTGAATCAGGTTGAACTCAACTGTTTGAATATGTACGTTAAATATGTAGATTTGGAAAATTATAAAGACATAATATCAAAATCGTTCAAAAACTCACAAAGTTACAAATTTAAATGTAGTGAGAAACATTGCACCCGGGCAAAAAAATAATCTTTAAAGTAAAGGGAAATAACCTAAACTTGTATAGCTGTAATCGGGCTTCCAAAATTAGAGATATGTTATATAATTATGGTTTCCAATATGTTTGGTTATAAGTAGGAAATCGTGACAACTTCTTAAGCATGTTTCAAACAAAGGGTCATAGACTGCAATATACAAGAATGGCACTCTGCAATAAAAAAAAACTGGCCAGAGATTTCTATGCAGAAATTAAATAATTGCTAGAACCAGAAAAATATTTATCCACTATAATAAATAAGCAACATAGAGAAAATGAAATGAAATTGAATGGGGTTTAACGTCCTACTGTTCTGCTCCTACAATGGGCTAATGAAGACGGGCATACGCCATAAAGTGTGCAATGAGGGAAATTTTACCCGGGCAGCGCCGTTACGGCCTACGAGGTTGGTAAGGCGACCATACTCCTTATCACGTACAACCAAGAAATCGAAACAAGGACAGTTGACTCAATGACAGACGTTATGATACAGAGCGCACGTGCTAACCATTCAGCCACGCAACCTCCCTAAAATCGGCAAATTGCTGACCTACAGCGAGAAACATTTCAACCGGGCCAAATTTTCTATTTTAACAGTTTAATTTGCACGGTACCTTTAGTTATCAACCGAATATTACGAAACTTTTAAAAATAAGCTCCCCCTGACCAGCTTAATCGTTCGCAATAAACGTTTGCCCCTTAAAATCGAAAAATTGCTGAATTTAAAGTGAGAAACATTACAACCGGGACAAATTTTCTGTTTTATCACTTTTACAGTACCTTTGATTACCAACCGATTATTACAAAACTTTAAAAAGAGAAAGAGAGAAATGCGGCCTAACGTCCATTCGACACAAACTAGGTCATTTCGGGACTAACATGTTTTTTAATTTTATTTAAAAACTCCCCTTGCACGTACTGGTCTTTAGCCGTTGGGAGGAAACCGAAGAACACGGAGAAAACCCACGAGGTTGGACATCATACACCATGTCACGTGCAACCTGGAGATCGAAACGACGCCCGTTGACTCAATGACAATACAGCGAGCACATGCTAACCATTCAGCCATCCAGCCTCCCTGAATTCGGAAAATTGCTGACTTATAGCAAGAAACATTTCAACCGGGCTAAATTTTCTGTTTTAACAGTTTAATGTGCACGGTACTTTAATTACCAACCGATTATTACAAAACTTTTGAAAAAAAGCTCCAACTGACCAGCTTAATCGTATGCAATAAATGTTTTGCCTGAATTGAAAGTTCTGCACAGAGAAAGTTCATCTCGATTTCCCGGCGTGGTTCCCTTGTCAGTAAGGCAGAACGGAGGGCCAGACAAGCACAGCTGTCTAGCTAGTCCTTCGGATGGTACGAAAAACCAAAGTCCCGTGTACACATTGGAGTGCACGTAAAATATCCCTAAGCAGTTGGAATTCGATACTGTTGAATAAGCTCTATACGATGACTAAATGCGTAGATTGTAGTCACCCACACTTCATGTTTCGCTCAACAATGAAAGGGTGCCGTTTTCAATGTTCGATCCTTTTGTTCTTCTACGCCTGATATGTTGGACTGTTGATCGATGGATTCATATAAAAGACTTCCAATAAGACTCTTTGTAGAAGAAGTTCCAAAAAAATAGTATGTTGACTTAACGAGAAAAACCTCTAAACATGCTCCAAATTGTAAAAATACGACTTTTTGGATTTTCAATCTCTTTTTTTCGGCTATCCCTGATATTTAAAAAAAATGATACAATCATTTCACACAACAGGCTACCTATTAGACTCTCTATTGACAAAAGTTTCACCGCCCTCCCTTCATTATAACCGAAGTTATCGTGCCCTAAAGAATCAACAAATCAGCATGCTTATCTCTGCTTACCCTAAGCAGAAAATGCTCATCTTTGAACTCAATCAAGATAGTGACATAGTGAACGTCTACACCAAGTTTGAACATTCTAGCTCAATTAGAAGGAGAGTTATTGTGTTCCGAAGTCCGGGCCTTTCAAATTGCTTCTATTTTTCATTTTCAATTCAAAATTGTGACCATCACATGACCGAAATCAAAATTCTGATCCGATAGATTTTTAGGCATTCCTTCAAGGATTCCGAAAATATAACTCCCGAGTCTGTAAGTAAAATAGCAAAAAAGCCTTTTTGATTTTTCACGTTTAAAGATGGTGGCACTTCCGGTTCGATCGACAAACTCCATATTTTGTTTACGAATCATTAATTCCTTGTCTAGTATCGAAAAAAAAAATTAGGTCATTCTGACCTATATTTCGACGATTTTTTTGAAAACTTTGATCCTTAATTTCACCAAGGGGAGATAATTTAGAAAATTTCTAATTATATTTTAGAAGTCACATCGGTAAGATCTACTTGTATACTAAATTTCATGAAAATCGTACAACTATTAAAGAAGTTGTCAAATTGGTCTAAACTTCCGGTTCGAAATCACAGCGACGAATTTTCGAAATTCGAAAATGTGAAACTGCAGATGAAAATGATTTTTTTCAAGGTATTCAAAGAAAAAAGAATTAGTAAAATCGGTCAAAAAATAACAAAGTTACGACTATGCATTGTCAGTTTTTTCGTTCGTAAAATTCGGTGATTTCGGATTCGTAAAACGTTTTGAAAATATATTTAAACAACGTTCGCACCCCATTTTTGGGGGGGTAGGTCAAGGTTTTAGAAAGATCCCATGGTTAGATTCTGAGAAATCCGATTTGCAGAAAATACACCAAAAAAAAATAATAATAATCTTAACAGAAACAATAAGCTTTCATATGTAATATGAAAGCTTAATAATCTTAACAGAAACAATAAGCTTTCATATGTAATATGAAAGCTTAACTAGATCTGCTACTGTCCCATGCAGATATGAAAGCTTTCATATTCATCGTCACGTGTCATTGATTGTATCAAGTATCCTAAATAAAAGGATAAGAAGAAAAAATTATTAAAATTGGTCAAAAACTCGCGAAGTTACAAGTCTAAATATAGTATGAAACATTGCACCCAGGCATAACAATAATCTGAAAACTAAAGGGAAATAACTGAAACTTGTACTACTGTAATGAGACGGATGAGAAAATGAAATGAAAATGGCGGGAAAAAAATAAATAAAAATGGCAGGTTGGACAGGCGACCTTACTCCTTGTCACGTACAACCGGGCATTCGAAAACACACTAGTTAACTCAATGACAGGCGCGCGTGCTAACCATTCAGCCACCCACCCCCACTTTGAAATCAGACACGTGCAATATGTCATATAGGAAGAATAAGAAGTCGCTCACAACAAAATGGTAAATTAATGAGTTTAGGTCAAAAGGTTGAGCTACTGTTTTAGAGTACTTAATAGTTTTAAAGAGACACGTTAAGGGTTGTTCATAGCAGGGAATATTTTACTTTTTTACATTTGATTAGCAGTTTCCAGAAAAATTGTGTAAGAATGCTAATCAATTGTATAATTGAGTAGCAAAATTTACCAATTGATTAGCAGTTTTTTAGTATGTAATAGAATTCTTATTTCACATAATTAGGCCTATATGTGACAATAACAATACCCACATTATTTGTATTACCAAACGGTTGTTTATATTTATATATAAAATAAAAATAAAAGTATGTGACCACATGTTATTCTTTGTACGAAACCTGGACATTCTTTATTTACTTCATACTCTAGTCAGATCTTTTCTGCGTCATATTTCCTCACCCAATCTTGAACTGTTGCTAATTTTAATGTCGAATTTGAAGATAGAACATAATATCATGTGTTTGAATTTCGCGACGTACCCTCGATCATCCGGTAATTTTATCTTGTAGTGTTTTGAATGTCTGTCTTGACGAATGTGACTACAACAGATATAGAAATAAAGTATGTAGCGTTGTCATCTCTGTCATCAAAACTTTTTACGTCTATAAATAGCAGACGTCAACATGTACTGCTCTCGTTCCACTGGACCGTTGCAGAGGCACGTAAAGAGTCTTCATGATATAGACAATAAAATTGCGAGATTTCAGATTTGTTTTGATGTGTTTTACGATACTGAATGGTTTTAAAGTTAAAATTAATTTTCAAAACTTTGATTCGCGCTGAAGCAGGGTTTTAAGCTAATAATGCTAATCAAATATGAATTTGATTCGCAAAATCGGACGTTTGAGTCTCAAATTGCGATACGAACCCGGTTAAAATATTCCCTGGTTCATAGTTAAATGAAAGTTTAATTTTAAATAAGACCAATAAAATTAGGATTTAATAATGCCAGACTTATATTTCCAATATGTTTGGTTATAAGTAGGAAATCGTGACGACTTCTTAAGCATGTTTTAAACAAAGGATCATTTTTGTTTAAACAAGAATGGCACTCTGCAATAAAAAAACTGGCCAAAGCAAGATTTCTATGCAGAAATTAAATAATTGCTAGAACCAGAAAAATATTTATCCACTATAATAAATAAGCAACATAGAGAAAATGAAATGAAATTGAATGGGGTTTAACGTCCACTTGTTCTGCTCCTAAAATGGGCTAATGAAGACGGGAATATGCCATAAAGTGTGCAATGAGGGAAATTTTACCCGGGCAGCGGCGGTTACGGATTACGAGGTTGGACAGGCGACCATACTCCTTGTCACGTACAACCAAGAAATCGAAAAAACGCCAGTTGACTCAATGACAGACGTTATGATACAGAGCGCACGTGCTAACCATTCAGCCACGCAACCTCCCTAAAATCGGCAAATTGCTGACCTACAGCGAGAAACATTTCAACCGGGCCAAATTTTCTATTGTAACAGTTTAATTTGCACGGTACCTTTAGTTATCAACCGAATATTACAAAACTTTTAGAAATAAGCTTCCCCTGACCAGCTTAAGCGTTCGCAATAAACGTTTGCCCCTTAAAATCGGCAAATTGCTGACTTTAAAGTGAGAAACATTACAACCGGGCGAAATTTTCTGTTTTATCACTTTTACAGTACCTTTGATTACCAACCGATTATTACAAAACTTTAAAAATAAAAGAGAAAGAGAGAAATGCGGCCTAATGTCCATTCGACACAAACTAGGTCATTTCGGGACTAACATATGTTTTTCAATTTTATTTAAAAACTCCCCTTGCGCTTACAGGTCTTTAGCCGTTGGGAGGAAACCGAAGGACACGGAGAAAACCCACGAGGTTGGACATCATACTTCATGTCACGTGCAACCTGGAGATCGAAACGACGCCCGTTGACTCAATGACAGACGTTACGATACAGTGCGCACATGCTAACCATTCAGCCATTCAGCCTCCCTGAATTCAGAAAATTGCTGACTTATAGCAAGAAACATTTCAACCGGGCGAAATTTTCTGTTTTAACAGTTTAATGTGCACGGTACTTTAATTACCAACCGATTATTACAAAACTTTTGAAAATAAGCTCCAACTGACCAGCTTAATCGTATGCAATAAACGTTTTCGCCTGAATTGAAAGTTCTGCACAGAGAAAATTCATCTCGATTTCCCGGCGTGGTTCCCCTTGTCAGTGAGGCAGAACGGAGGGCCTGACAAGCACAGCTGTCTAGTCATTCGGATGGGACGAAAAACCAAGGTCCCGTGTACACATTGGAGTGCACGTAAAATATCCCTAAGCAGTTGGAAATCGATACTGTTGAATAAGCTCTATACGATGACTAAATGTGTAGATTGTAGTCACCCACACTGCATGTTTCGCTTAACAATGAAAGGGTGCCGTTTTCAATGTTCGATCCTTTTGTTCTTCTACTCCTGATATGTTGGACTGTTGATCGATGGTTTCATATAAAAGACTACCAATAAGACTCTTTGTAGAAGAAGTTCCCAAAAAATATTATGTTGACTTTACGAGAAAGACCTCTAAACATGCTCCAAATTGTAAAAATACGACTTTTTGGATTTTCAATCTCTTTTTTTCGGCTATCCCTGATATTTAGAAAAAATAATACAATGATTTCACACAACAGGCTAGCTATTAGACTCTCTATTGACAAAAGTTTCACCGCCCTCCCATCATTATAACCGAAGTTATCGTGCCCTAAAGAATCAACAAATTAGCATGCTTATCTCTGCTTACCCTAAGCAGAAAATGCTCATCTTTAAACTCAATCATAACATTGACCTGGTGAACGTCTACACCAAGTTTGAACATTCTAGCTTAATTAGAAGGAGAGTAATTGTGTTCCAAAGTCCCGACCCTTCAAATTGCTTCTATTTTTCATTTTCAATTCAAAATGGTGACCATCACGTGACCGAAATCAAAATTCTATTCGCGACATTTTTTATGCCTTCCTACAAGGATTCAGAAAATATAACTTCCGAGTCTGTAAGTAAAATAGCAAAAAAGCCTTATTGATTTTTCACTTTTAAATATGGCGGCACTTCCGGTTCGATCGACAAACTCCATATTTTGTGTACAAATCAGTAATTACTTATCTAGTATCCAAAAAAAAAAATCAGGTCATTCTGACCTATATTTCGATGATTTTTTTTGAAAATTTTGATCCTTAATTTCGTCAAGGGGAGATAATTTAGAAAATTTCTAATTATATTTTTGAAGTCACATCGGTAAGATCTACTTAGATACTAAATTTCATGAAAATCGTAAAACTATTAAAGAAGTTGTCAAATTGGTCTAAACTTCCGGTTCGAAATCACAGCGACGAATTTTCGAAATTCGAAAATGTGAAACTGCAGATGAAAATGATTTTTTTCAAGGTATTCAAAGAAAAAAGAATTAGTAAAATCGGTCAAAAAATAACAAAGTTACGACTATGCATTGTCCATTTTGTCGTTCGTAAATTTCGGTGATTTCGGATTCGTAAAACGTTTTGAAAATATATTTAATCAAGGTTCGCACCCCATTTTTGGGGGGGTAGGTTAAAATTTCAGAAAGATCCTACGGATAGATTCTGAGAAATCCGATTTGCAGAAAACACACAAAAAAAAAAAATAATAATAATAATCTTAACAGAAACAATAAGCTTTCATATGTAATATGAAAGCTTAACTAGATCTGCTACTGTCCCATGCAGATATGAAAGCTTTCATATTCATCGTCACGTGTCATCGATTATATCAAGTATCTCAAATAAAAGGATAAGAATAACAAACTATCAAAATTGGTCAAAAACTCGCGAAGTTACAAGTCTAAATATAGTATGAAACATTGCATAATCTGAAAACTAAAGGGAAATAACTGATACTTGTGTTGAAATAATTAATAGAACCAGAAAAACATTTATCCACTATAATAAATAAGCAACATAGAGAAAATGAAATGAAATTGAATGGGGTTTAACGTCCTACTGTTCTGCTCCTAAAATGGGCTAATGAAGACGGGCATACGCCATAAAGTGTGCAATGAGGGAAATTTTACCCGGGCAGCGGCGTTACGGCCTACGAGGTTGGACAGGCGACCATACTCCTTGTCACGTACAACCAAGAAATCGAAACAACGCCAGTTGACTCAATGACAGACGTTATGATACAGAGCGCACGTGCTAACCATTCAGTCACGCAACCACCCTAAAATCGGCAAATTGTTGACCTACAGATAGAAACATTTCAACCAGGCGAAATCTTCTATTTTATTAGTTTAATTTGCACGGTACTTTTAGTTATCAACCGAATATTACAAAAGTTTTAAAAATAAGCTCCCCCTGACCAGCTAAATCGTTCGGAATAAACGTTTTCCCCTTAAAATCGGCAATGTGAGAAACATTACAACCGGGCGAAATTTTCTGTTTTATCACTTTTACAGTATCTTTGATTAACAACCGATTATTACAAAACTTTAAAAATAAAAAAGAAAGAAAGAAATGCGGCTTAACGTCCATTCGACACAAACTAGGTCATTTCGGGACTAACATATGTTTTTAAATTTTATTTAAAAACTCCCCTTGCGCGTACTGGTCTTTAGCTGTTGGGAGGAAACCGAAGGACACGGAGAAAACACACGAGGTTGGACACCATACTCCATGTCACGTGCAATCTCGAAATCGAAACGACGCCCGTTGACTCAATGACAGACGTTACGATACAGCGCACATGCTAACCATTCAGCTATTCAGCCTTCCTTAAAAATAAGCTCCCCCTGACCAGCTTAATTGTTCGCAATAAACGTTTGCCCTCTAAAATCGGAAAATTGCTGACTTTAAAGTGAGAAACATTACAACCGGGCGAAATTTTATGTTTTATCACTTTTACAGTACCTTTGATTACCAACCGATTATTACAAAACTTTAAAAATAAAAGAGAAAGAGAGAAATGCGGCTCAACGTCCATTCGACACAAACTAGGTCATTTCGGGACTAACATATGTTTTTTAATTTTATTTATAAACTTACCTTGCGCGTACGGGTCTTTAGCCATGAGAGGAAACCGAAGGACACGGAGAAAACCCACGAGGTTGGACACCATACTCCATGTCACGTGCAACTTGGAAATCGAAACGACGCCGGTTGACTCAATGACAGACGTTACGATACAGCGCGCGTATGCTAACCATTCAGCCTCCCTAAAATCGGGAAATTGCTGACTTATAGCAAGAAACATTTCAACCGGGCGAAATTTTCTGTTTTAACAGTTTAATTCACACGGTATTTTAATTACCAACCGATCATTACAAAACTTTTGAAAATAAGCTCCAACTGACCAGCTTAATCGTATGCAATAAACGTTTGGCCTGAATTGAAAGTTCTGCAACGAGAAAGTTCATCTCGATTTTCCGGCGTGGTTCCCCCTTGTCAGTGAGGCAGAGCAGAGGGCCTGACAAGGACAGCTGTCTAGTCGTTCGGATGGGACTAAAAACCAAGGTCGCGTGTACACATTGGAGTGCACGTAAAATATCCCTAAGCAGTTGGAATTCGATACTGTTGAATAAGCTCTATACGATGACTAAATGTGCAGATTGTAGTCACCCACACTGCATGTTTCGCTTAACAATGAAAGGGTGCCGTTTTCAATGTTTGATCCTTTTATTCTTCTACTCCAGATATTTTGGACTGTTGATCGAAGTTTTCATATAAAAGACTACCGATAAGTCTCTTCGTAGAAGAAGTTCCCAAAAAATATTATGTTGACTTTAAGAGAAAAGAACCTTTAAAGATGCTCCAAATCGTAAACATACGACTTTTTGGATTTTCGATCTCTTTTTTCTGCTATCCCTGATATTTAAAAAAAAAGATACAACGATTCCACACAACAGGCCAGCTATTACACTCTCGATTAACAAGAGTTCCACCGCCCTCCCTTCATTATAACCGAAGTTATCTTGTCCTAAAGAATCAACAAATCAGCATGCTTATCTCTGCTTACCCTAGGCAGAAAATGCTCATCTTTAAACTCAATCCTGACATTGACATAGTGAACGTCTACACCAAGATTGAACATTCTAGCTCAATTAGAAGGAGAGTTATTTCAGCCTCCCTGAATTCGGAAAATTGCTGACTTATAGCAAGAAACATTTCAACCGGGCGAAATTTTCTGTTTTAACAGTTTAATGTGCACGGTACTTTAATTACCAACCGATTACTATAAAACTTTTGAAAATAAGCTCCAACTGACTAGCTTAATCGTATGCAATAAAAGTTTGGCTTGAATTGAAAGTTCTGCACGTAGGAAGTTCATCTCGATTTCCCGGCGTGGTTCCCCCTTGTCAGTGTGGCAGAACAGAGGGCCTGACAAGCACAGATGTCTAGTTCGGATGGGACGAAAAGCACGGTCCCGTGTACACATTGGAGTGCACGTAAAATATCCCTAAGCAGTTGGAATTCGATACTGTTGAATAAGCTCTATACGATGACTAAATGTGTAGATTGTAGTCACCCACACTGCATGTTTCGCTTAACAATGAAAGGGTGCCGTTTTCAATGTTCGATCCTTTTGTTCTTCTACTCCTCATATGTTGGACTGTTCATCGATGGTTTCATATAAAAGACTACCAATAAGACTCTTTGTAGAAGAAGTTCCCAACCAATATTATGTTGACTTTACGAGAAAGACCTCTAAACATGCTCCAAATTGTAAAAATACGACTTTTTGGATTTTCAATCTCTTTTTTTCGGCTATCCCTGATATTTAAAAAAAAATGATACAATGATTTCACACAACAGGCTAGCTATTAGACTCTCTATTGACAAAAGTTTCACCGCTCTCCCTTCATTATAACCGAAGTTATCGTGCCCTAAAGAATCAACAAATCAACATGCTTATCTCTGCTTACCCTAAGCAGAAAATGCTCATCTTTGAACTCCATCATAACATTGACCTAGTAAAAGTTTACACCAAGTTTGAACATTCTAGCTTAATTAGAATGAGAGTTATTGTGCTCCAAAGTCTCGGCCCTTCAAATTGCTTCTATTTTTCATTTTCAATTCAAAATGGTGTCTCCCGGTTGACCTAAATCAAAATTCTATTCGCGACATTTTTTAGGCCTTCCTACAAGGATTCAGAAAATATAACTCCCGAGTCTGTAAGTAAAATAGCAAAAAAGCCTTAGTGATTTTTCACGTTTAAAGATGGTGGCACTTCCGGTTCGATCGACAAACTCCATATTTTGTGTACGAATCAGTAATTCCTTGTCTAGTATCAAAATAAAAAATTAGGTCATTCTGACCTATATTTCGGCGATTTTTTTGAAAATTTTGATCCTTAATTTCACCAAGGGGAGATAATTTAGAAAATTTCTAATTATATTTTTGAAGTCACATCGGTAGGATCTACTTATATACTAAATTGAATGAAAATCGCACAACTATTAAAGAAGTTGTCAAATTGGTCTAAACTTCCGGTTCGAAATCACAGCGACGAATTTTCGAAATTCGAAAATGTAAAACTGCTGATGAAAATGATTTTTTTCAAGGTATTCAAAGAAAAAAGATTTAGTAAAATCGGTCAAAAAACAATAAAGTTACGACTATGCAATGTCCATTTTGTCGTTCGTAAATTTCGGTGATTTCGGATTCGTAAAACGTTTTGAAAATATACTTAATCAACAGCTACCACCCATTTTTGGGGGAGTAGGTAAAAGTTTCATAAAGATACTGTGGTTAGATTCTGAGAAATCCGATTTGTGGATAAAACACACAAAAAAAATAATAACTAGATCTGCTACTGTCCCATGCAGATATGAAAGCTTTCATATTCATCGCCACGTGTCATTGATTGTATCAAGTATCCTAAATAAAAGGATAAGAACAAAAAATTATCAAAATTGGTCAAAAACTCTCGAAGTTACAAGTCTAAATATAGTATGAAACATTGCACCCAGGCATAACAATAATCTGAAAACTAAAGGGAAATAACTGAAACTTGTATTACTGTAATGAGACGGATGAGAAAATGAAATGAAAATGGCGGGAAAAACAAATTAAAAATGGCAGGTTGGACAGGCGACCTTACTCCTTGTCACGCACAACCGGGCATTTGAAAACACGCTAGTTAACTCAATGACAGGCGCGCGTGCTAACCATTCAGCCACCCAACCCCCCTTTGAAATCAGACACGTGCAATATGTCATATAGGAAGAATAAGAAGTCGCTCACAAGAAAATGGTAAATTAATGAGTTTAGGTCAAAAGGTTGAGCTACTGTTTTAGAGTATTTAATAGTTTTAAAGAGACACGTTAAGGGTTGTTCATAGTTAAATGAAAGTTTAATTTTAAATAAGACCAATAAAATTTGGATTTAATAATGCCAGACTAATATTTCCAATATGTTTGGTTATAAGTAGGAAATCGTGACGACTTCTTAAGCATGTTTTAAACAAAGGATCATAGACTGAATTATACAAGAATGGCACTCTGCAATAAAAAAACTGGCCAAAGCAAGATTTCTATGCAGAAATTAAATAATTGCTAGAACCAGAAAAATATTTATCCACTATAATAAATAAGCAACATAGAGAAAATGAAATGAAATTGAATGGGGTTTAACGTCCTACTGTTCTGCTCCTAAAATGGGCTAATGAAGACGGTCATATGCCATAAAGTGTGCAATGAGGGAAATTTTACCTTGGCAGCGGCGTTACGGCCTACGAAGTTGGACAGGGGAACATACTCCTTGTCACGTACAACCAAGAAATCGAAACAACGCCATTTGACTCAAAGACAGAGGTTATTCAGCCACGCAACCTCCCTAAAATCGGCAAATTGCTGACCTGCAGCGAGAAACAGTTCAACCGGGCCAAATTTTCTATTTTAACAGTTTAATTTGCACGGTACCTTTAGTTATCAACCGAATATTACAAAACTTTTAAAAATAAGCTCCCCTTGACCAGCTTAATCGTTCGCAATAAACGTTTGCCCCTTAAAATCGGCAAATTGCTGACTTTAAAGTGAGAAACATTACAACCGGGCGAAATTTTCTGTTTTATCACTTTTACAGTACCTATGATTACCAACAGTTCATTACAAAACTTTAAAAATAAAAGAGAAAGAGAGAAATGCGGCCTAATGTCCATTAGACACAAACTAGGTCATTTCGTGACTAACATATGTTTTTTAATTTTATTTAAAAACTCCCCCTGCGCTTACTGGTCTTTAGCCGTTGGGAGGAAACCGAAGGACACGGAGAAAACCCACGAGATTGGATATCATACTCCATGTCACGTGCAACGTGGAGATCGAAACGACGCCCGTTGACTCAATGACAGACGTTACGATACAGCGCGCACATGCTAACCATTCAGCCATTCAGCCTCCCTGAATTCGGAAAATTGCTGACTTATAGCAAGAAACATTTCAACCGGGCGAAATTTTCTGTTTTAACAGTTTAATGTGCACGGTACTTTAATTACCAACCGATTATTACTAAACTTTTGAAAATATGCTCCAACTGACCAGCTTAATCGTATGCAATAAACGTTTGGCCTGAATTGAAAGTTCTGCACGGAAAAAGTTCATCTTGATTTCCCGGCGTGGTTCCCCGTTGTCATTGAGGCAGAACGGAGGGCCTGACAAGCACAGCTGTCTAGTCGTTCGGATGGTACGAAAAAAAATATCCTTAAGCAGTTGGAATTCGATACTGTTGAATAAGCTGTATACGATGACTAAATGTGTAGATTGTAGTCACCCACACTGCATGTTTCGCTTAACAATGAAAGGATGCCGTTTTCAATGTTCGATCCTTTTGTTCTTCTACTCCTGATATGTTGGATTGTTGATCGATGGTTTTATATAAAAGACTACCAATAAGACTCTTTGTAGAAGAAGTTCCCAAAAAAAATTAAGTTGACTTTACGAGAAAGACCTCTAAACATGCTCCAAATTGTAAAAATACGACTTTTTGGATTTTCAATCTCTTTTTTTCGCCTATCCCTGATATTTAAAATAAATGATACAATGATTTCACACAACAGGCTAGCTATTGGACTCTCTATTGACAAAAGTTTCACAGCCCTCCCTTCATTATAACCGAAGTTATCGTGCCCTAAAGAATCAACAAATCAGCATGCCTATCTCTGCTTACCCTAGACAGAAAATGCTCATCTTTGAACTCAATCATGACATTGACCTAGTGAACGTCTACACCAAGTTTGAACATTCTAGCTCAATTAGAAGGAGAGTTATTGTGTTTCAAAGTCTCGGTCCTTCAAATTGCTACTACTTTTCATTTTCAATTCAAAATGGTGACCATCACGTGACCGAAATCAAAATTCTGCTCCCTACGATTTTTGGGCCATCCTTCAAGGATTCAGAAAATATAACTCCCGTGTCTGTAAGTAAAATAGCAAAAAAAGCCTTAGGGATTTTTCATGTTTCAAGATGGTGGCACTTCGGGTTCGATCGACAAACTCCATATTTTGTGTAGGAATCAGTAATTACTTGTCGAGTATCGAAAATTTTTTTTAGGTCATTCTGACCTATATTTCGACGATTTTTTTGAAAACTTTGATCCTTAATTTCACCAAGGGGAGATAATTTAGAAAATTTCTAATTATATTTTTGAAGTCACATTGGTAAGATCTACTTGTATGCTAAATTTCATGAAAATCGTACAACTATTAAAGAAGTTGTCAAATTGGTCTAAACTTCCGGTTCGAAATCACAGCGACGAATTTTCGAAATTCGAAAATGTGAAACTGCAGATGAAAACGATTTTTTTCAAGGTATTCAAAGAAAAAAGAATTAGTAAAATCGGTCAAAAAATAACAAAGTTACGACTATGCATTGTCAGTTTTTACGTTCGTAAAATTCGGTGATTTCGGATTCGTAAAACGTTTTGAAAATATATTTAAACAACGTTCGCACCCCATTTTTGGGGGGGTAGGTCAAAGTTTCAGAAAGATCCCATGGTTAGATTCTGAGAAATCCGATTTGCAGAAAATACACAAAAAAAAAAAATAATAACTAGATCTGCTACTGTCCCATGCAGATATGAAAGCTTTCATATTCATCGTCACGTGTCATTGATTGTATCAAGTAACCTAAATAAAAGGATACGAAGAAAAAATTATTAAAATTGGTCAAAAACTCGCGAAGTTACAAGTCTAAATATAGTATGAAACATTGCACCCAGGCATAACAATAATCTGAAAACTAAAGGGAAATAACTGAAACTTGTATTACTGTAATGAGACGGATGAGAAAATGAAATGAAAATGGCGGGAAAAAAAAATTAAAAATGGCAGGTTGGACAGGCGACCTTACTCCTTGTCACGTACAACCGGGCATTCGAAAACACGCTAGTTTACTCAATGACAGGCGCGCGTGCTTACCATTCAGCCACTCAACCCCCCTTTGAAATCAGACACGTGCAATATGTCATATAGGAAGAATAAGAAGTCGCTCACAACAAAATGGTAAATTAATGAGTTTAGGTCAAAAGGTTGAGCTACTGTTTTAGAGTACTTAATAGTTTTAAAGAGACACGTTAAGGGTTGTTCATAGTTAAATGAAAGTTTAATTTTAAATAAGACCAATAAAATTAGGATTTAATAATGCCAGACTAATATTTCCAATATGTTTGGTTATAAGTAGGAAATCGTGACGACTTCTTAAGCATGTTTTAAACAAAGGATCATGTTTGTTTAAACAAGAATGGCACTCTGCAATAAAAAAAACTGGCCAAAGCAAGATTTCTATGCAGAAATTAAATAATTGCTAGAACCAGAAAAATATTTATCCACTATAATAAATAAGCAACATAGAGAAAATGAAATGAAATTGAATGGGGTTTAACGTCCGACTGTTCTGCTCCTAAAATGGGCTAATGAAGACGGGCATATGCCATAATGTGTGCAATGAGGGAAATTTTACCCGGGCAGCGGCGGTTACGGCCTACGAGGTTGGACAGGCAACCATACTCCTTGTCACGTACAACCAAAAAATCGAAACAACGGCAGTTGACTCAATGACAGACGTTATGATACAGAGCGCACGTGCTAACCATTCAGCCACGCAACCTCCCTAAAATCGGCAAATTGCTGACCTACAGCGAGAAACATTTCAACCGGGCCAAATTTTCTATTGTAACAGTTTAATTTGCACGGTACCTTTAGTTATCAACCGAATATTACAAAACTTTTAAAAATAAGCTCCCCCCTGACCAGCTTAAGCGTTCGCAATAAACGTTTGCCACTTAAAATCGGGAAATTGCTGACTTTAAAGTGAGAAACATTACAACCGGGCGAAATTTTCTGTTTTATGACTTTTACAGTACCTTTGATTACCAACCGATTATTTTCTGTTTTATCACTTTTACAGTACCTTTGATTACCAACCGATTATTACAAAACTTTAAAAATAAAAGAGAAAGAGAGAAATGCGGCCTAATGTCCATTCGACACAAACTAGGTCATTTCGGGACTAACATATGTTTTTTAATTTTATTTAAAAACTCCCCCTGCGCTTACAGGTCTTTAGCCGTTGGGAGGAAACCGAAGAACACGGAGAAAACCCACAAGGTTGGACATCATACTTCATGTCACGTGCAACCTGGAGATCGAAACGACGCCCGTTGACTCAATGACAGACGTTACGATACAGTGCGCACATGCTAACCATTCAGCCATTCAGCCTCCCTGAATTCAGAAAATTGCTGACTTATAGCAAGAAACATTTCAACCGGGCGAAATTTTCTGTTTTAACAGTTTAATGTGCACGGTACTTTAATTACCAACCGATTATTACAAAACTTTTGAAAATAAGCTCCAACTGACCAGCTTAATCGTATGCAATAAACGTTTTCGCCTGAATTGAAAGTTCTGCACGGAGAAAGTTCATCTCGATTTCCCGGCGTGGTTCCCCTTGTCAGTGAGGCAGAACGGAGGGCCTGACAAGCACAGCTGTCTAGTCATTCGGATGGGACGAAAAACCAAGGTCCCGTGTACACATTGGAGTGCACGTAAAATATCCCTAAGCAGTTGGAATTCGATACTGTTGAATAAGCTCTATACGATGACTAAATGTGTAGATTGTAGTCACCCACACTGCATGTTTCGCTTAACAATGAAAGGGTGCCGTTTTCAATGTTCGATCCTTTTGTTCTTCTACTCCTGATATGTTGGACTGTTGATCGATGGTTTCATATAAAAGACTACCAATAAGACTCTTTGTAGACGAAGTTCCCAAAAAATATTATGTTGACTTTACGAGAAAGACCTCTAAACATGCTCCAAATTGTAAAAATACGACTTTTTGGATTTTCAATCTCTTTTTTTCGGCTATCCCTGATATTTAGAAAAAATAATACAATGATTTCACACAACAGGCTAGCTATTAGACTCTCTATTGACAAAAATTTCACCGCCCTCCCTTCATTATAACCGAAGTTATCGTGCCCTAAAGAATCAACAAATTAGCATGCTTATCTCTGCTTACCCTAAGCAGAAAATGCTCATCTTTGAACTCAATCATAACATTGACCTAGTGAACGTCTACACCAAGTTTGAACATTCTAGCTTAATTAGAAGGAGAGTAATTGTGTTCCAAAGTCCCGACCCTTCAAATTGCTTCTATTTTTCATTTTCAATTCAAAATGGTGACCATCACGTGACCGAAATCAAAATTCTATTCGCGACATTTTTTAGGCCTTCCTACAAGGATTCAGAAAATATAACTCCCGAGTCTGTAAGTAAAATAGCAAAAAAGCCTTATTGATTTTTCACTTTTAAATATGGCGGCACTTCCGGTTCGATCGACAAACTCCATATTTTGTGTACAAATCAGTAATTACTTATCTAGTATCCAAAAAAAAAATCAGGTCATTCTGACCTATATTTCGATGATTTTTTTGAAAATTTTGATCCTTAATTTCGTCAAGGGGAGATAATTTAGAAAATTTCTAATTATATTTTTGAAGTCACATCGGTAGGATCTACTTAGATACTAAATTTCATGAAAATCGTACAACTATTAAAGAAGTTGTCAAATTGGTCTAATCTTCCGGTTCGAAATCACAGCGACGAATTTTCGAAATTCGAAAATGTGAAACTGCAGATGAAAATGGTTTTTTTAAAGGTATTCAAAGAAAAAAGAATTAGTAAAATCGGTCAAAAAATAACAAAGTTACGACTATGCATTGTCATTTTTTTCGTTCGTAAAATTCGGTGATTTCGGATTCGTAAAACGTTTCGAAAATATATTTAATCAAGGTTCGCACCCCATTTTTGGGGGGGTAGGTCAAAATTTCAGAAAGATCCTATGGATAGATTCTGAGAAATCCGATTTGCAGAAAACACACAAAAAAAAAAATAATAATAATAATAACTTTAACAGAAACAATAAGCTTTCATATGTAATATGAAAGCTTAATAATCTTAACAGAAACAATAAGCTTTCATATGTAATATGAAAGCTTAATAATCTTAACAGAAACAATAAGCTTTCATATGTAATATGAAAGCTTAATAACTTTAACAGAAACAATAAGCTTTCATATGTAATATGAAAGCTTAATAATAATTTTAATAATCTCAATAGGCTTTCAGACGAAAGTCTGAAAGCCTAATAACTAGATCTGCAAATCAGATATTAAAGCTTTCATATTAACAGTCACTTCCTGTCACATGTCATGGGTCATGTAAATAATCTCATCAACAAAAAAAAAAAATGATTAAAATCGGTCAAAATATGGCGAAGTTTTTATGATTTTTCAATCGTAAACAACTATATCGGCACGAAAAACATCAAAGACAAAATTCGAAAATGTGACATTTTCAAATAACAATATTTCGACCCTGATCCCGGCTATCCAGAAATGTATTCATTTTGGAACTACGGCCTATTGCTTTCATTCACGTGCTCGTTATTGTCGATTTTTCACCTTTTCTCATATTCAGTTCGAAATGGTGACCATCACGTGACCGAAATCAAAATTCTGATCCTGTAGATTTTTAGGCATTCCTTCAAGGATTCCGAAAATGTAACTCCCATGTCTGTAAGTAAAATATCGTAAAAGCCTTTGTGATTTTTCACGTTTCAAGATGGCGGCACTTCCGGTTCGATCCACAAACTCAATATTTTATGTACGAATCAGTATTTACTTATCTAGTATCAAAAAAGAAAAAAATCAGGTCATTCTGACCTATATTTCTTTGATCCCTAATTTCACCAAAGGGAGATAATTTAGAAAATTTCTAAGGACATCTTTAAAGTTGCATCGGTAATATCTACATACATACTAAATTCCATGAAAATTGTACAACTATTAAAGAAGTTGTCAAGTTGGTCTCAACTTCCGGCTCGAAATCACAGCGACGAATTTTCGAAATTCGAAAATCTGAAACTGCAGTTGAAAATGATTTTTGTCAAGGTACTCAAAGAAAAAAGAATTAGTAAAATAGGTCAAATAGTCACAGAGTTACAGTAATGCAGGTCAAATTCACTTGTTCGTAAAATTCGGTGATTTCGAATTCGTAAAACGTTTTCGTAAATTCGAAAATCTGAAACAGCAGTTGAAAATGATTTTTGTCAGGGTACTCAAAGAAAAAAGAATTAGTTAAATAGGTCAAATAGTCACAGAGTTACAGTAATGCAGGTCAAATTCACTCGTTCGTAAAATTTGGTGATTTCGAATGCTTAAAACGTTTTGAAAATATATTTAATCAATACTCACCACCCATTTTCTGGGGGGTAGGTCAAAGTTTCAGAAACATCCTATGGTTAGATTCTGAGAAATCCGATTTGCAGGAAACACATGTTGACTTTACGAGAAACACCTTTAAACATGCTCCAAATTGTAAAAATACGACGTTTAGGGTTGTCAATCTCTTTTTTGCGGCTACCCCGGACATTTAAGAAAAAATGATACAATGATTTCACACAACAGGTTAGCTATTAGACTCTCGATTGACAAGAGTTTCATCGACCTCCATTTATTATAACCAAAGTTATCGTGCCCTAAAGAATCAACAAATCAGCTTGCTTATCTTTGCTTACCCTAGGCAGAAAATGTTCATCTTTGAACTCAATCAAGACAGTGACATAGTGAACGTCTACACCAAGTTTGAACATTCTAGCTCAATTAGAAGGAGAGTTATTGTGTTTCAAATTTTCGGCCCTTCAAATTGCCTCTATTTTTCACTTTCACTTTAAAATGGCGACCATCAATTGACCTAAATCAAAATTCTACTCCGAACGTTTTTTAGGCCATCCTTGAAGGATTCAGAAAATAGAACTTCCGTGTCTAAGTAAAATAGCAAAAAAGACTTGGTGATTTTTCACGTTTCAAGATGGCGGCACTTCCGGTTCAATCCACAAACTCAATATTTTGTGTACGAATCAGTATTTACTTATCTAGTATCCAAAAAAACATCAGGTCATTCTGACCTATATTTCTCCGAATTTTTTGAAAATTTTGATCCTAAATTTAACCAAGGGGAGATAATTTAGAAAATTTCTATTTATATTTTTGAAGTCACATGGGTAAGATCTACTTACATACTAAATTTCATGAAAATCGTAGAACTATTAAAGAAGTTGTCAAGTTGGTCTCAACTTCCGGTTCGAAATCACAGCGACGAATTTTCGAAATTCGAAAATCTGAAACTGCAGTTGAAATTGATTTTTGTCAAGGTACTCAAAGAAAAAAGAATTAGTAAAATAGGTCAAATAGTCACAGAGTTACAGTAATGCAGGTCAAATTCACTTGTTCGTAAAATTCGGTGATTTCGAATTCGTAAAACGTTTTGAAAATATATTTAATCAAAAACTGCCACCCAGTTTTGGGGGGGGGGGGGGTAGGTCAAAGTTTCAGAAAGATCCCATGGTTAGAGTCTGAGAAATCCGATTTGCAGAAAGTATACAAAAAAAAATAATAATAATAACTAGATCTGCAATGCAGATATTAAAGCTTTCATATTAACAGTCACTTCCTGTCACATGTCATGGGTCATGTAAATAATCTCATCAGCAAAAAAAAATAATTAAAATCGGTCAAAATGTAGCGAAGTTTTTATGATTTTTTCAATCGTAAACAACTTTATCGGCACGAAAAACATCAAAGACAAAATTCGAAAATGTGACATTTTCAAATAACAATATTTCGACCCTGATCCCGGCTATCCAGAAATGTATTCATTTTGGAAATAGGAGACATATTCTCCAAACTACGGCCTATTGCTTTCTTTCACGTGCTCGTTAATGTCGATTTTTCACTTTTTCTCATATTCAGTTCGAAATGGTGACCATCACGTGACCGAAATCAAAATTCTGATCTGATAGATTTTTAGGCATTCCTTCAAGGATTCCGAAAATGTAACTCCCAGGTCTGTAAGTAAAATATCGTAAAAGCCTTTGTGATTTTTCACGTTTCAAGATGGCGGCACTTCCGGATCGATCCACAAACTCAATATTTTGTGTACGAATCAGTATTTACGTATCTAGTATCCCCCAAAAAAATCAGGTCATTCTGACCTATATTTCTTCGATTTTTTTGAAAACTTTGATCCCTGATTTCACCAAGGGGAGATAATTAAGGACATCTTTAAAGTTGCATCGGTAAGATCTACTTACATACTAAATTTCATGAAAATCGTACAACTATGTTGTCAAGTTGGTCTCAACTTCCGGTTCGAAATCACAGCGACGAATTTTCGAAATTCGAAAATCTGAAACTGCAGTTGAAAAAGATTTTTGTCAGGGCACTCAAGGCAAAAATAATCAGTAAAATAGGTCAAATAGTCACAGAGTTACAGTAATGCAGATCAAATTCACTAGTTCGTAAAATTCGGTGATTTCGAATGCTTATAACGTTTTGAAAATATATTTAATCAATACTCACCACCCATTTTTGGGTGGGTAGGTCAAAGTTTCAGAAACATCATATGATTCTGAGAAATCCGATTTGCAGGAAACACATATTGACTTTACGAGAAAGACCTTTAAACATGCTCCAAATTGTAAAAAATACGACTCTTTGGATTTTCAATCTCTTTTTTTCGGCTACCCCGGACATTTAAGAAAAAATGATACAATGATTTCACACAACAGGTTAGCTATTAGACTCTCGATTGACACGAGTTCCATCGCCCTCCCTTCATTATAACCAAAGTTATCGTGCCCTAAAGAATCAACAAACCAGCTTGCTTATCTCTGCTTACCCTAGGCAGAAAATGCTCATCTTTGAACTCAATCAAGACAGTGACCTAGTGAACGTCTACACCAAGTTTGAACATTCTAGCTCAATTAGAAGGAGAGTTATTGTGTTCCAAATTCTCGGCCCTTCAATTTGCTTCTATTTTTCACTTTCACTTCAAAATGGCGACCATCAATTGACCTAAATCAAAATTCTACTCCGAACGTTTTTTAGGCCATCCTTGAAGGATTCAGAAAATATAACTCCCGTGTCTGTAAGTAAAATAGCATAAAAGCCTTTGTGATTTTTCACGTTTCAAGATGGCGGCACTTCCGGTTCAATCCACAAACTCAATATTTTGTGTACGAATCAGTATTTACTTATCTAGTATCCAAAAAAAAATCAGGTCATTCTGACCTATATTTCTTCGATTTTTTTGAAAACTTTGATCCTTAATTTCACCAAGGGGAGATAATTTAGAAAATTTCTATTTATATTTTTGAAGTCACATGGGTAAGATCTACTTACATACTAAATTTCATGAAAATCGTAGAACTATTAAAGAAGTTGTCAAGTTGGTCTCAACTTCCGGTTCGAAATCACAGCGACGAATTTTCGAAATTCGAAAATCTGAAACTGCAGTTGAAAATGATTTTTGACAAGGTACTCAAAGAAAAAGGAATTAGTAAAATAGGTCAAATAGTCACAGAGTTACAGTAATGCAGGTCATATTCACTCGTTCGTAAAATTTTGTTATTTCGAATTCGTAAAACGTTTTGAAAATATATTTAATCAAAAACTGCCACCCAGTTTTGGGGGGATAGGTCAAAGTTTCAGAAAGATCCCATGGTTAGATTCTGAGAAATCCGATTTGCAGAAATGACACACAAAAAAAAATTAATAATAATAATAATCTTAACAAAAACAATAAGCTTTCATATGTAATATGAAAGCTTAATAATCTTAACAAAAACAATAATAATCTTAACAGAAACAATAAGCTTTCATGTGTAATATGAAAGATTAATAATTTTAGCAAAAACAATAGTTTTTCAGACGAAAGTCTGAAAGCCTAATTATTGTCAAACACTAAATGTAAATTTTCGAGAATGGCACAAGAAATAGTTGATTCAACTTACCAAACTAATTCTCTGATCTCATATGAACCAAATCTAGGTTCCGAGTCTTGAATTCATCTTCCACCATTAAATTACCGACGTTTCCGGGGCTATTCTCTTAATTCGAATATGCACCCAGGTGATACATAGGAGTGAGCTAGGATTGGGGGTATATATAGCTCATTACTGGAGAAGTATTCTGGTGAAGGCGGTCACTGTGTATCATAAGTCCAAATCCATTTCAATATTACTTTATATACAGTTTAAAAATACATTATTTACAAATTATATACAAGGCATTCGATCTCCTTGTCTCTCTCTCTGTCATCTGTCTCTTGTCTGTCTCTCTGTGGGTGTGTGTGTACATCTTCCTGTGTAGGTGTCTTTTAAAAGAGACTTATTATTAAATCAATATATAAATTTCATTGGTTGAAATTTCATAATAAAAGTTAATAAAACTAGACCTGCATGCAGGAATGACGGGTTTCACTGGTGCCACGTTACTCTTAAACATGTCACTTCCGGTGCCAAGTTACCCTTGAACATATGTCGCTTCTGGTACCAACGAAACCACTAAACAGGTTTCCAAATTAACATTGCACACAAATAAAATGGACGCAGAATCAACCAAATCCAGCAATATAAATTCATTTTATACATTTGTTACTTGTAAATGATCTTGACAAAATTAAATTACTCCCGGTGTTAATGAAAATGTTCAATTATTCTTATGAAATCAGAAATGGCATACGATATCATATAGTGAAAATTTTATGTAAATCGAATAATAATTGCCACTTTTAAAGACCAAAAAACTTGAAAAGTGACTTGTAGAAAAGCTGCTATTTCTCTGCAACCGTACAAGTTAGAAACCATTTTGTGGTATCTGTATGATCGATTGGCTTCATTCTATTTGTTGATTGACATTAAATACCATAATTTGAAAAAGATTTCAAAACAGACTCATTTGAATAAAATATCTGTTTTGAAGGCTAAAAATACAGTTTTTGCTTAAATGACATTACTTCTGGTGATAATGAAAATCTTAAATTACTTGTATGAAATCCCAAATGGCATTAGGTAAAACATGGTGTAACGTTTATGAAAATCGAATAATAATTGACTCTTTTATGGCCCCAGATCCTTCAAATGTGACCTGTAGAAAACCGTCTATTTCTCGGCAACCGAACAAGTTAGAAACAAATTTATGATATCTATATGACCATATGAGTTGTGTTTATATGTGAATTTAAACCAAAAGTTAAAATTATTAATACATATTAAGTAATTCTTGGTTGAATAAATCATTGATTTAAAAAGTTTAAAATGCAGTTTTTGACAAAATGACGTCACTTCCGGTGTCAATTTTAAATTGTAATCAACTTGATGTGACGCTACATGCTTTTTGAATCAAATGATGTCACTTTTATAAAAATCCAATAATAATTGACTTTATTACACGCAAAATAAAGAAAACAGTGATTTATGCGGAACTGCCCATTTCTTGGCCACTGCTTATATTACAAACTAATTTTCACAAACATTCTCTTCGTATTGATTATAGCTACAAGTCTATAAGAGTTATGTAAAAATATTTTAAAATCTGAAAAGCCTGAATGGGTTGTAAATAGGTCAATTTTACGCCTTTTTTCACCTCTTAATCCAATTTGCTAGAAAATGAAATAGAAATTAAAAAAACTGCTTCCGCCATTTTTTGCGCCTTGAAAGGACACACTCTTTGAGTCATATAATTTTTCAAAAAAATAATATTTTCGAAGAAGGAAAATAACCGTCAAAATTGTAGTTTTTGGTAAAAATATGCCATTTCCGGTGCTGACAGATAACACTATCGGTAACAAAAAAAATGACAATTGAGACAACGAAGCATATGAACTTTGTTTTATACAAATCGAACAATAAAAAAATAATATAGGACTGAAAAACTGAATTAGCCAATGGCGGCCAAGGAAAATTACTGAGACAAAAAATTTTAACATTTTTGCACAAGTCAGATGACTCTTTAATTCTGTGTACAACACGACTAAAAAATATTCATAAATAAAAAAGTTTTTTGTAAAGTTTTAAATTTTCAAAATTTGGCGCCTAATATCTTCGAAGATTTGCCGAAAATCAAAAATCGAAAGTAGCGTAGCTATGTGCCATGTCTCCGGCTATGCCAAAATGTATCGAAAGTTAAAATCCCATGATTATTGTTAAAATTACTGCAATATTTTAAAAAACGATAACTTCGGTGATTTCGGACATTTCGCATTGTCGCAGAACGTTCACAATAGCTTTATCATCTAAGTCACACCCACTTTCCCAGTAAAACTGAAGAAATCGTAACGATGCGACAAGCAGTTGCTGAGATCTACTCAAAACAAAAGAATAATAATAATAAGAATAATAATTTTAACAAAAACAATAGTGTTTCACACAAGCTTTGCAGTGTGAAACCCTAATAATTTTAGTAATCTCAATAGGCTTTCAGACGCGGTGTGAAACCCTAATTAGTTTAATAAGTTTTAAGCTATAAAGAAAGGAAAGGTGTTTACACTCGATCTGACTGCATTGTTATCTGTATAAATCTTTGCTCAAGGTTTCTCTTAATAAGCCTACTGGCATTCAAAGAATATAAAACTGTCAACACCAATCATGCTTTTAGGCAATTACTTTAAATCAAAATATCGACAATAAAAGTAAGGAAAGACCAACTGATAACCTTAATATTAGCTATATTGTTTAATATACTTTAAGAAATAAATTTTGTATATTCTTAAAATAAAATTTAAAAAAGAAGTAGAATTTAGTATCACTATTCGGTGATAAATGGACCGGATATCGGTAAATAACGATATTGCATGCGACCGATTTTAAGACACAGGCATTTATAGTTCAGTAGTACCACGATAATGCTAACAAATGAAACACACAAAAAGACAGGAAATATAAATAACTGTAGCAAGACAATGTTATGCAGCATAAGAAACGTAGTATTCATCAACAAATGAAATACGCATAGATTAAAGAGAGGACACATGTAACTACAGCACGTACAAATCTATGTATAAAGACCTACCTTTTACAAAGACTGATCTTTGTAAAACCCACGGTCGATTAAGAAATCGCACGGTAAATTAGATTTGACACCTACGCGTCAGATTTAGCCTGCTAGTCCTTGATAAGACACTTTTGGTGCAGTTATAACACGCTTTCGAGAAAAACTCACCAAACGTAGAATACACACTGTGTCAGTCGTTTTTAACCCTTCCGTTAATTAACAACCCAGTACAGAAAACACTGTCGGAGATTTTCACTCCTAGCCATAATTAAATCATCCTTAGTCAATTTCTCACCCCTGCTAATTAACACACCCTATCTACAGTGTTCAACCTCTTCGTATTAGATTTATTGCCGTAATTAGAATTTTACCGATATTCATACAAATTTACCATGATGGGATTTCAAAATTGTTCTTGTCTGACATTTTTACCGAAAATAAAGGGAAATAACTCGTTTTTTAAGAAGGCAGTTTTTAGACCAAACAATAAAATCACGTGTCAACAAAATATTAAATTCGTACGTAATAAAAACAATAGGTGCACTTCGTTATTTTTCATACCCGGTATCTAATTCCCGTACGGTATTCAAATTTATGCCAGTAATAATATTTCTAAAAGATTATGTGATGTCGTAATACAATAGAATGAAAGCCGACTGCATCGGAAGTTCGTCTTATGATCTGTTTCGGCTTATATACGGAGGATAAAAAATGTTATACCCATATTCGTTTGGCAGTAAACGACGCTCGTTGTGGTAGGAAGAGCGAATGACACCATCTGCTAAATAATCACACTCACACACACTGTAATCAAGCACGCTCTTTCGTCTAAAACAATTAAGTTTTTACACTATTCCATTCGACATATTCGTCAACATTGTCTACCTTACTTATTTCTTTATTTAAAAACATTAACCTCATTGAAAATATGATCATAAATCCCGACAATATGCCATCAAAATAGAATCTTTTCTTCGACATTAGACGCGTGAAATTAGTCACGTTTTCATTCGGAATCTGTCGAAGTTTACCGAGTGGTATTCATTTCATAGATATCTACTTCTGTTTAAAACAAGGACAACTTTGCTCTGAAAATTCTAAATACGCTTCGAACGACGCAATTTTGGTAACTTCTTTTTAAAATCGGCAAGTTTACCCAATATGTAAACCCGTACCGCATCGCAATTTTATAGGCGTGGGTACATTACATTTACCGTCATACAGCCGCGGCTAGATGTAGAGTAACGGAATTCGCCGAGGTTTGCCGAGTGCTATGACCACGTGCGATCAAAAACTATAACCGTGCGATCAGAAACAGAGTTAGCAAGGTCTGTTTTTTTCAGATATATATGTTTGTGTGAAATAGGTTTTTTTAACGCTCGCTTCCACCATTGATATCGCAGATTAGGATATGTGAAATATACGACTAATTTCTACATGCTGTCGCCCGACATCAAGGAGATTTTAATAGTAATACATCCGACAATGGGTCAATCACGTAGATTAAGTTTATAATCACTGTTGTTGTATTGATACATATCCCGCCAAAGGAGAAGCAGTGACATCTGTTCAGGATTGGATTAATGAATTGTACGATAAAGGATTAAGGCAGATTAACTAGTTAATCAAGGTAGGTGTAAGGTTAAATATAAATATGGGCATATTTCCGGTCGGACAATTTTGTGCGTTTGGAAATTGGCGTCGGACAAGTCCGGAATATATGGGCAAAATCCCATCCCTGATCTACACCCAAAACGTACAAGTTATACCATTACTACTTCTCAATGTAATGAAATAAAAATGTACGGAAAGGTGAATATAATCTCGTCATAATTATAGATATCCCACTCAGAAACCAAAATTTGAATATCCCCGGGTACATAGCGAGTAAGCTAAATTTTCCGTATGTGTATATTTACTTATTCATTTGTTCCTTCATTTTTCTTTTCTGCAGGTAGTGGTTTCCTCTTTCAATCGAATATTAACTTTGGCCTCAAGAGCGTCAACAAGATATTTTGAAAAGATCAAGGGTCATAATAGCTGAAAGTTGTTAGGTTTCTTCGTCTTGTGACCTTAAACACTGTTATTAATTTAAAGTCAATCGGTTATTAATTATAGCTTCAAGAGCGTCAACAAGATTTTCCAAAGTGATCAAGGGTCATAACCCTGGCAGTAATTATCAGAAATTGCTGAAATCAATAGGCTTCTTTGTCTTACGACCACAAGCAATTTTGGACGGACGGGCAGAGGCAATGACAATATACCATCACATTTACTAACTTTTTCTGTATTAATCGTTTTCACTCATCTAATGAGTAAATTATCTTTTTGAATTATAAGATATCCCCTCTTGTATCCGTTATCGCTCTTTACTTTAGGAAGTTATACTAGTTATATAGAAGGATAACTCATGCTTTTTTTTTGTTTTTGTCACTTCCATTTCTTCAAATCTTCGTTACGCATCTATCGTAGTAATGATCTCTGTGTTAAACTTTCATTTGGAATGTGTTTAACTAGTACTATCACATATGTGATAATGACTGACAATAATAATGTCCTTTAAGAACCCTGTAATATGCCCACACTAAAATGAAATATTTTCAATTAAAAATTTAAACTCTTTTTACTAACCTTCTCAAATTTGCAAATTGTTCCCCGTGACCTAAATCAACTGTTTTAATAGAACATGCAGGGAGATCAAGCTCTCTCACATCACTAAAACTAGAATGTAATAATTTCTCGGCTACAAAATCAGGTGTTAATCTTCCACCAAACATTTCTTTAGCTAAATTCCCTTCAAAAGATTCCTGTAATATTTACAATGTATATTTTATTCCATCAATAGCAATTACATAACAGATACCTACTAAAAAATAAAAACATTCACTGTTTAGATTTCACATCGATCGTCTACTTTACGACCATTAGGTTTCTCAGGTTGTTTTTGAAAATGAAGACTACCATTTAGATTTGAAAATAAAAACAAGGGAGGTAATTGTTATTATTTCCGGTGTTAGGGATTTATAAGAGTGGGAAATTATGCTGATGATGGTATAATAGTGAGTTGACAACCTAATGAACAATTTAAGACAAAGAAATAACAAGCCAACAGTGAGTCTGGTGTCCCCTGCCGAAATCCCAAAATAAATAGATGACACATATTAATTAATCGCACATTTATTTTTTTCAAACGTATCGAGCAATTAAACTGTACACGAAGTGTCATCCAAAAGGGTTTTATAAAGAAAAATGCTAAAACCGACGAGAAAAATGAAAATGTACCCTAGTTAGGGGAACCCTAAAGGCAGACAAAAGGGCCCCACGCTTGACAAAAGGGCCCCTCTGGACAAGGGAAAGGGCCCTCGTGTCCGAGTCAATCGTTTTTATACACTGTTACTTAGTCAAGGTATTACTGTAATGAAACTATACATCAAGTTTCATCACTCTCACTTAATTAGAACTAAAGTTATCGTGTCCCAAAGCATCAACCAATCAAATTGCTTATCTCTGGTTACCCTAAGCGGAAAATGCTCATCTTCGAACTCCATCAAAGCATTGACCTAATAAGCATACACACTAATTTTGTGTGAGAGAGAGAGAGAGAGAGAGAGAGAGAGAGAGAGAGAGAAATATGGTTTAACGTCCACTCAACACAAACTAGGTTATTTCGGGACTAACATATGGTTTACTTTTACTTCAATAATTCGCTTGGGCGTAGGGGTCTTTAGCAGTGGGAGGAAACTGGAGTGCCCGGAGGAAACCCACGAGGTTGAGAAGGCGCCCCTATCTCCATGCAACATACGCTCACACCACGGCTCGAAACCACAGCCGCAAGCTAGAGGTGACCGACCAGCACGCTAGACAACTAGGCCACCTAATCCCCCACCAATTTTGAACATTTTAACTCAATTGGAAGGAGAGTTATTGTGTTCCAAAGTCTCAGCAAATCAAATTGCTTATAGCTCTGCTTACCCTGAGCAGAAAATGCTCATTATCGATCTTAGTCAAGGCATTACTGCAATGAAACTATACACCAAGTTTCATCACTCTCACTTAATTAGAACTAAGTTATCGTGTCCCAAAGCATCAACCAATCAAATTGCTTATCTCTGCTTACCCTAAGCGGAAAATGCTCATCTTCGAACTCCAGCAAGGCATTGACCTAATAAGCATATACACCAAGTTTGAACATTTTAACTCAATTAGAAGGAGAGTTATTGTGTTCCAAAGTCTCGACAAATCAAATTGCGTATCGCTCTGCTTCTATACACTTAAAATGCTCATTATCGAACTTAGTCAAGGTATTACTGTAATGAAAGTATACACAAGTTTCATCACTCTCACTTAATTAGAACTAAAGTTATCGTGTCCCAAAGCATCAACCAATCAAATTGCTTATCTCTGGTTACCCTAAGCGGAAAATGCTCATCTTCGAACTCCATCAAGGCATTTACCTAATAAGCATATACACCAAGTTTGAACATTTTAACTCAATTAGAAGGAGAGTTATTGTGTTCCAAAGTCTCGACAAATCAAATTGCGTATCGCTCTGCTTCTCTACACAGAAAATGCTCATTACCGAACTTAGTCAAGGTATTACTGTAATTAAACTATACACAAGTTTCATCACTTTCACTTAATTAGAACTAAAGATATCGTGTCCCAAAGCATCAACCAATCAAATTGCTTATCTCTGCTTACCCTAAGCGGAAAATGATCATCTTCGAACTCCATCAAGGCATTGACCTAATAAGCATATACACAAAGTTTGAACATTTCAACTCAATTAGAAGGAGAGTTATTGTGTTCCAAAATCTCGACAAATCAAATTGCGCATCGCTCTGCTTCTATACATTGAAAATGCTCATTATCGAACTTAGTCAAGGTATTACTGTAATGAAACTATACACAAGTTTCATCACTCTCACTTAATTAGAACTAAAGTTATCGTGTCCCAAAGCATCAACCAATCAAATTGCTTATCTCTGCTTACCCTAAGCGGAAAATGCTCATCTTCGAACTCCATCAAGGCATTGACTTAGTAAGCATATACACCAAGTTTGAACATTTTATCTCAATTAGAAGGAGAGTTATTGTGTTCCAAAGTCTCGACCAATCAAATTGCGTATTGCTCTGCTTACCCTGAGCAGAAAATGTTCATTATCGAACTTAGTCAAGGTATTACTGTAATGAAACTATACACCACGTTTCATCACTCTCACTTAATTAGAACTAAATTTATCCTGTCCCAAAGCATCAACCATTCAAATTGCTTATCTCTGCTTACTACGGAAGCCCATAAGGGTCAATCAAATGAAAACAAGCCAACAGTGAGGCTGATGTCCCCCGCCGAAAAAATTATTTTTTTCAAACGTATCGACCAATCAAACTGAACACGAAGTGTCATCCAAAAATTGCTTATCTCTGCCTACCGTAAGAAGAAAATGCTCATCTTCGAACTCCACCAAGGCATTGACCTAATAAGCATACACACCAATTTTGAACAGTTTAACTCAATTCGAAGGAGAGTTATTGTGTTCCAAAGTCTCGGCAAATCAAATTGCTTACCGCTCTGCTTACCCTGAGCAGAAAATGCTCATTATCGATCTTAGTCAAGGTATTACTGTAATGAAACTATACACCAAGTTTCATCACTCTCACTTAATTAGAACTAAAGTTATCGTGTCTCAAAGCATCAACCAATCAAATTGCTTATCTCTGCCTACCCTAAGCGGAAAATGCTCATCTTCGAACTCCATCAAGGCATTGACCTAATAAACACATACACAAAGTTTGAACATTCTAGCTCAATTAGGAAGAGAGTTATTGTGTCCCAAAAAGTGTGACGGACAGACAGACGGACAGTCAGACGGACAGACAGACAGGCGGACGAACCCATTTTAATAATCTCCCAACTTTCTTCGAAAGGCGGTGGACAAAAAAATATTCTGACTATCTTGTAATTACAAGATAGCCAAATTAGTTTCCTTGTATTACAAGATACGGAGAAGCCCGTTAGGGTCAATCAGATAAAAAAAACCCTAATTTTATAAGTCCCACACTGATTTATCGGATAGTTATAGGCCAAAGATGTGTGTGTGTGTGAGAGAGAGAGAGAGAGAGAATGAGAGAGAGAGAGAGAATGAGAGAGAGATAGAGGGGGGAGTGGGAATGGGGATTAACGTCTACTCGACACAAACTAGGTCCTTTCGGGACTTACATATGGTTTAATTTAATTTCAATAATTCGTTTGTGCGTAGGGGTCTTTAGTAGTGGGGTGGGGGTTGGATGGCGAATGGTTAGCACGTGCGCGATGGATCATAAAGTCTGTCATTGAGTTAACTGGCGCGGTTTCGAATCCCCCGTTGTACGTGACAAGGAGTAGGGTCGCCTGTCCAACATCGTGGCTTTTCTCCGTGTCCTCCTCTTTCCTCTCACTGCTAAAGACCCCTACGCGCAAGTGCATTATTGAAATAAAATTAAACCATATGTTAGTCCCGAAATGACCTAGTTTGTGTCGAGTGGACGTTAAACCACACCCCCCTCTCTGTTTAGCAGTTGGAGGAAACCGGAGGACTGACAACCTGATGATGCCGATCCCGTAACATACAATAATACTTCGTTGAGCTGGAGGGTTAGCAGGTCGATTTGTTAGCACGTGCGCACTGTATCGTAAAGCCTGTCATTGAGTCAACTGGCCTTATTATGAATCCCCCGTTGTACGCGACAAGGAGTAGTGTCGCCTGTCCAACATCGATGGTTTTCTCAGGGTCCTCCGCTTTCCTCCCACTGCTAAAGATCCATACGCACCATATGTTAGTCCCGAAATGACCTAGTTTGTGTCGAGTGGACGTTACCTCCCCCCCCCTCTCTTTAGCAGTTGGAGGAAACCGGAGGACAGGTGAGGTTGGACAGGCGATCCTATTCCTTGTCACGTACAAACGGGGATTCGAAACCACGCCAGTTGACTCAATGACAGGCTTTTAAGATAAAGCACGCACGTGCTAACAAATCGACCATCCAACCCTCCAGCCCAACGAAGTACTTTTGTATGTCACGGGATCAGCATCACCAGGTTGTGCCCTCATTAAATACTATTCATACTCTCATTAACTTCATTCCCTCATTAATATCATTTATGATACATTGATTTCATGTTCTCCTTAAAGTTACCTTCCCCGCGTACAGACTGTGTGATTTGATGATATATTTGGGCTAAAAACATATTCAAACTAATTAATCTATCAAACGTTTGCTTCAAATCCTTCTCAAAACATTGTATTCGTCAGGAGATACCGCAAGCTATAAATAAACTGCTTTTAGACGCTATGTCAGTCAGATCATTTCATTGAGGGAGGGTCCATTTTTCAGAATATCCTTTACCTTACTTACTTTCCAAAAATCAAAATTTAAAGAAGTTTCCGAAAAATAGAAATAGCATTCTGTGGCTTCAAAGAGCGCATTAAAATTGATGAGTCATGATATAAATATGTAGTTGGTGGGTGTATGAAGTCAATGGTATTTATGGGAGCATGAAATCGGTGAGGGTCCATTTTTCAGAATATCCTTTTCCTTACTTACTTTCCAAAAATCAAAATTTAAAGAAGTTTCCGAAAAATAGAAATAGCATTCTGTGGCTTCAAAGAGCGCATTAAAATTGATGAGTCATGATATAAATATGTAGTTGATGGGTGTATGAAGTTAATGGTATTTATGGGAGCATGAAATCGGTGTATGGTGACCTTTAAATTGTCACTCATGGGCATCTCGGTATCTTGTAATTACAAGATAGCTATCTTGTAATAACAAGATAGCTATCTTGTAATAACAAGATAGTCTACCTTGTAATTACAAGATAGGTGATCTTAGGCTATCTTGTAATAACAAGATAGTCAGAATTTTTTTTTTCATTTGATTGACCCTTATGGGCTTTCGTAGCTAACAGACGGACAGACGGACGAACCCATTTTAATAGGCGGGGGACAATTATGTTTTGACTTTCTTAATAGGAAATTATCGCTTTAAGTATTGATTACGATATAATTCTTTACAGTCATCAGCACGGACGACACCTGTATGTTATACGTGCATTAGTTCATGCGATAATGAAATGATGCATCAAAGCGATAGCTTCCTGACCTGTCTGTCAACAGTGGCTATTATGTGACATTCTCCTGCCATTTCTTGAACTATTGTTAAAGGACAATATTGGTGCCAGTCATTATCACATATGTGATAGAATTGATTAAACACTCTCCAAATATAATATTAACACAGAGATCATCGCTACCATAGGGGAGTAATAAATGATTCATGAATCGGAAGTGACGAACGCCAAAGGAAAACACGAGTTATCTCTCTATGTGAATGACTGAAGTGACGAGTGATGACAGATAAACGGCCGAATTTTTGCTCACTAATAATTCCTTCGAAGACAAAAAGTTGTTATATGGGGCCGCAAGAGATTATCTGATGATACAATCAAGTAATTAAGTGTCATAAGATAAGAGAACACGGGAAAAAATGAAATACTCCGCACAGTCCCTTGTTTTAATTCATTCTATAGGGGAGACCGGGGCACATTGAACCACTTTGTTCACATACATGTTTGTCCCCATTTCATATCAAATGTTTTTATTAGAAGATCTCTTTATTTCATGATCAAAATTTTTTTAAAAAATCAATATGCCCTCTTATATGGATCAAACCCCGGTTTATCTGGATTGTATAGATTAGACATATATGAACTTAAGTACAAGAATTTCCTAGGCTAAGAAGTTAACATGTATGGAAAAATTTTCTCTTTTAAGCGTTTTTTTTTAAAAAAAAATCCACTGCCTAAGAAAATAATTGACAGCATATGGATTATTGATGGAGAAATGGGTCTATTATTTATAATGGATATATCCATGGTGGTTCAATGTGCCCCGGTCTCCCCTACCTTATAAAAACATGGTAATGCACGGACTTTTAATCTGTTTTTCTTTCCTGTTCTCTTATCTAGTGGCAGTCAATTCTTTTTATGAATTGTAAGATATTCTCTCACAGTGTCACACAGCAACTTTAGGTCTTCGAGGGAATTATTAGTGAGCAGTTATTCGCCCATGTATCTGTTATCACTAGTCACTTCAGCTAGTTATATAGAGGCATAACTCGTGTTTTCCTTTGGCGTTCGTTACTTCCGATTCATGAATCCTTTATTACTCCTATATGGTAGCGATGATCCCCGTGTTAATATTATATTTGGAAAGTGTTTAATCAGTTCTATCACATATGTGATAATGACTGGCACCAATATTGTCCTTTAAGAATAAAATATCTAATGGGAACCTATTTGTTGATAATATTAATAATTAATAAAGTATGATCTTTATGCCCGACGGGTATCGTCCAGATCTTACGAAAAAAGGAAAGAAACTACGCTTACCGTCTATAATCTAATACACGTAACCAGTCAATAGATTGTCGTCTAGAATGTGTTAAATGCCGTCAAGATTCATTAAAAACCGCCCAGTTAGTGCTACCGTGTAGATTTAGAAACGCTGTTATGTTTTGACCTTGATTGTCTACTTTACGATCGTCCAGTTTCTCGCGATGTTTTTAAAAATGAACACTACCATTTAGATTTGAAAGGGGTTTAGTTTCTAGACATTGTCGAGAAATGAACCGCGAGTGTTTGATAACACAAGGCATTTAGATTTTACGCCAAATTACTGAGAGCCGTCCAGGTTGGTTACAATTAATGTGGTTACGATTTATGTGGTTACAATTAATAGAAAGAAAGATTTTGAAAATATTCACTTATTCAACTTGGTCATCGTTTTTTTCATTATAAAAATGGCTGCTGTATTACTCAACGCGTGCAACACACAACGATAACGATCATTGGTTAGAGCCGTATAAATGCGGGAAAATTTACAATTGCAATTGGCTAACAACACGCATAAACAAACTTATTTGCTATTGCATACAATTTATAGTTTTATAATAAGCTGGAATTATTTTCAAGACCAAGTCTACAGCCTCAAGGTCCAACATACCGTGTTTTGCGTAGAGTCGTCGAGTAGGGCAGCACAGAATTGTAATAATACATAGTATGCAAGTCTTAAATAATTATATTCGTGAAAAATTGTCCTACATTAGCGGTGCATTGAGAAATAGGTAAAAGTTAAACTGTACATTTGCCTCATTAAAACGATCCCAAAGGGTCAATACCAACGTTTGCCTCATAAAAAAAAATAAAATTCGGATTATAACTCCTCATTATGTCTTAAAATCACTAGATAAGGTGTGTTAATTAACAAGGGTGAATATAATCTCGTCATAATTATATAGATATCCCACACAGAAACCAAAAATTTGAATATCCCCGGGTACATAGCGAGTAAGCTAAATTTTCGTTATGTGTATATTTACTAATTCATTTATTCCTTCATTTTTCTTTTCTGAAGAAGTTAGTGGTTTCTCCTTTCAAATCAATACCGATTCTAGGCAAAGTTGTGGGACAATGTCCACCCCCCCCCCCACAATTCTATCCTGGACGGAGGTTAAAATACTCAAATTGTCAACGAATTCTAAACGTCAATGAAATTGCTGCCTAAATTGTCTCAGATTCACTGAAATTAATCCTAATTTTAAAAAAAATCCCGGGGGAAAACATCCCAGGCACTCAAAGCAAGGGGGCGGAGTACACACTAGAACAATCCACGGTCGTTACGAACAATTTAAACAAACAACAACGGGGTCCTAGCACAGTTGGTATGTCCCGGGCCCCATCTTACCTTCAATAGCAATATCCATACACGCGTATATATAATTATAGTGTGCTCTTCATAACTTGTGTAGGGACGCTTTACAAATAAAATAAAACCAAGTACGAACAATCCAAACCATTAGACAGAATTCGAAGTCCTAAAAACGTTATTAGCCAAAATAGTGTAATCAGGAAATGGACTGCTCCCCGTGTAGAAAATTCACGACAAACAGTGGTAACAGGTGTCCGGAAGAGTAAGCTTACCCTGGATGGTGCCACACCCGCCATAGCTGCATCCAAACTATTGGCCGAAATCTCAATAAAATAGCATGTTTGGCCAATGAACTATCGGTATGCAAAATGCACGTGATGAAGTGTGTTAACGATGTAGTAGACATAATTAGGGAGATAGTAATAGTAAACGTGTCAATTAAATATATCTAGAATAATAGCTGAGAGAGACACATTATATTTACCAATCAAGTCAATGTGACGGTCATAAAACTTTTTAAAGGTTTTTATAAGTTTAGTGCGCACGTATCCCTGTAGTTGAAGTTTAAACGACAAATGCCGCGATCTAATTAAAAAATCAGAATAAAAGGAACAAGCTCCCGCGTAACGAATTAGCTGAGACACAAACACAAGCTGGTGATATTGGAATGTTACTACTAATAAATGGAAAGTTGACAATCGGAAAGTCAAAGACATCACGTTTATCATACAATTTAACACTCAGTTCATGGCAATTGTCAAAATCGAGACGCAGATCCAAGTAGGAAGCGTAATTGTCACTGTCAATGGTCTTTTTAATTTAATCATATAAAAAAATATTGAAAGCCAATTTAAATGACTTTGTTTTAAATATCCATTTTTTTTTAGAGAGAGAATTAGTTATGTGCAACATCTTAAACTAAATGGTAGATTATTCCATAAAACAGATATGCCAGTGTCAAGAAAGAGTTAGTTACTATTCACGCTTCTATGTCATGTATTCTATTTTACATGCCATGAAAGTTTTATACATAAATTACCTTATTTTTCATTTTGCACGATTCTTTAAGTTATCGAAAACATTTAATTAATAAATCTATAAACAAAATTAACAACGGTAATTCAGACAGCAAATTGTAATACACATTTTAGTTGAAATAAATAATCCATGTAGCTTGTTAATTAGCTTATTACTTTATGGCACCAATCAAGTGTCTATAAACTCTTTAAACGTATCTGTTACGCAACACCTATATAGGTCAACGTTTTCAAACATTCTGATCAATCAACCAAAACAAAAAGATAGAAATACTTTCCCCCAGTTTGACTGAATATACAAGATAACAGTGCTCTAAAATTGTATTTTAGAAAATGGTAAGAAATATAGACGGTGTTATTGATGACTATTTAAATGTTCGCAACACATCCCAAGTATAAATATCATCTAATTCTATCGGGAGCAGATATTTCGTTCAGTATCATAAGTTTTATCATTTTTGCTGGATCCACGGGACAGATACAATACCATGCTGATTTCTATTTTTCATTTTGGCCCCAATGGCTCGGCCTTCACTGCATACTATCAATCATACGTCAATATGTGAACTTACGGGAACAAGTTGTTTCGACATAGAGTTGTTTCTACACCATCTATTTGGGTCAGTTTGACTAGGATTTGATTCGATTGATTATATAAGATTTGTGCGTGGTTGATTTAAATAATAAAGATTTTATAATTTTAGCGGCTGTCTCTTCTTTCGTAAACATCAAACATCTGTTCTACGCAGATCAGTCTTTGTTAAGTGTAACTGGATTTATACCTGGTGTAGGCCTACATGTAGCTTTTCACACGAAATTACTCCTTGATGTTGTCAGGCGACACACAGTTAGCTCTGCTCTTTGATGTTGACAGGCGACGCACAGTTAGTTAACTCGTGCACTTACGGACAAGCTGAGATAGTTGGTTGGAATTTGGCAATCGTCACAGTTTATTCCAATAAGTCAGGCGTTGAAATGTTTGTAAACTTTTAGAATTATTTTATTACTTGTCACTTGGTCATTTCAAGTTGTCACCTTTGATTTTCGTTTTTAACTTTAATAATAAATTTTTTTTAATAAACTCAGCGTTCACCTTCCTTAGCACATTTTGGCGGAAGTAATGAAACAAATGACCAACGTTTTCTCACTCGAGAATCGTCGCTATTCCGACTCGTTCGTTGTACACACGTTTCCGACCCATTCCATGGTCAGATAGATAGATTTTATTATATAAAACACCCATTTCGGGCAGCCTGTAAATAATACATATTATGTATGAAAACAAAAATACATAAAAAGTGAATGTAAAATAGTAAAAACAATGAAAAACATATAAAAAGTGGATAAAAATTACATAAAGATGAGATGTACATTTATATAGCTTGAACTTAAAGTAATGATCATTGTTGATTATTGTCTGCACCCTTCTACAAGCATTCCGTTTTTTATTGCCCCAAATAATCGCACTACCCTTCAACCCAAAATGATTCCTATAGATCCTATATCATATAATATATGATTGGTGCAATACCTAAGGTGCCGCTAGTCTTAATTGCGAAGACATTTAAACAATAGGAATTTAATCAGGACAGGTCGTCGACGTGTACACGCACGTAAAACATGAGTGGGATTAATCATTCGTGGATGTGTTAGGTCAGTTTGGGAAATAAAAACAGGTTGCCAGGCAACGAAACATACGCCCACACAGCAGCTAAATCGTCCGGGCAGTCAGCAAGAGTTGTCGCATATTAAGTAATTATCACGAAATAATTAGAATTTGTTTGGTTTTTATAAAGTTCTGCCCCATGCTAACGTTAAATATACGAATCATTTAATATTAGGGAATTAGCTGTCACCTACACTGGATAAGAAACATTTAATATTATGGCGATTTTTCGTACAATCAGGGGCCATAATTCAGGAAGTTACGATCTGATATGCACAAATATCGAAAGGAACCAAGATCTTTATGTTATAAACATGTATTTCAAGTTTCATCAAAATCGGTTCAAAATTGTGACCTCTATAGGGTCCACAACCTTACTCATCCTTTATTACCATGTAACGGTGATCCCAGCAAACACAAAACGTTTTGGTAACATTCGTAATTGTTTCTAATATGGTTGCGTTCAGAATGTTTGTTTAAGCACGTTCTCCAAACGTCCAGAGATAGACTGTACTTTTTATAAACGTTCCAGAAACATCACCAGAATGTTGTCTTTTGACGTTTTAGTTTTACTTTCATTCAACAATGACCGAACGTTATTTTGAATGTTTTTATAATGTTTCATCGGCAAACGTTGCATTAAAACATTAGATTAATGTTTCAACTCTGTTTTTTATTACGTTATATCGTTGGTACTGTGAGACGTTACTAAACATTAGTTAATATTGTTCTATTGACGTGTACTTTAGAAACGTTTGGATTAGTTGTTCCAAGAACGTCAACTGAACCACCTGATTCAACGTTATTTGTCAAGCCTGGTCAGACAAACTATAGACGCCAGTAAATTATGTTTTTCTAACGTAACTTTTGTAATGTTTTAAATTATGATTCTTTGAACGTTGGTAACACTTTTGTTTGGGACGTTATATTTATTATATTGAATTTCAGTTTTTAAAATGTTCTATTTGCCTAATCTAAAAACGTTGAAATTAAACGAAAAAAATAAAACCTTCCAATAAAGTTCGTAAAACGTTGCATTTCTATTTTACATTCTTTACATCTTACTTCATTAGCAAACGTTCTTCTAACGTAACTATTGTAGCGTTTTAACTTATGATTCCTTGAACGTTAGTAATACATGAGACTAATGTTTCAACTCTGTTTTTTTTTATGACGTTATATCGTTGATACCGTGAGACGTTACTAAACATTAGTTAATATCGTTCGACTGATGTTTACTTTAGAAACGTTCAGATAAGATGTTCCAAGAACGTCAACTGAATCACCTGATTCAAAGTTATTTGTCACGCCTGGTAAGACAAACTGTAGACGTCAGTAAATTATGTTCTTCTAACGTAACTTTTGTAACGTTTTAAATTATGATTCTTTGAACGTTGGTAATATATTTGTTTGTGACGTTCTATTGATTATATTGAATTTCAGTTTTTAAAAAGTTCTGTTTTCCTAATTTAAAAACGTTGAAATTAAACGAAAAAATAAAACCTTCCAATAAATTTCGTAAAACGTTGTATTTCTATTTTAAATTCTTTACACCTTACATCATTAGCAAACGTTGCATTAAAACATTAGATTAATGTTCCAACCCCGTTTTTTTATGACGTTATATCGTCTATACTGTGAAACGTTACTAAACATTAATTAATATTGTTCTACTGACGTTTACGTTAGAAACATTCAGATCAGTTGTTTCAAGAACGTCAGCTGAACCACCTGAATCAACGTTATTTCCCAAGGCTGGGCAGACAACCTCGAAACGTCATTAAATTATGTTTTTCTAAGTAACTATTGTACCGCTTTAACTTATGATTCTTTGAACGTTAGTAATACATTAGACTAATGTTACAACTCTGTTTTTTATGACGTTATATCGTTGATACCGTGAGGCGTTACTTAACATAGGTTAATATCGTTCTACTGACGTTTACTTTAGAAACGTTTAGATTAGTTGTTCCAAGAACGTCAACTGAATCACCTGATTCTATTAGTCAAGCCTGGTAAGACAAACTGTAGACGTCAGTAAATTATGTTCTTCTAACGTAACCTTTTTAACGTTTTAAATTATGATTCTTTGAACGTTGGTAATACTTTTGTTTGGGACGTTATATTTATTATATTGAATTTCATATTTTAAAACGTTCTGTTTTCCTAATCTAACAACGTTGAAATTAAACGAAAAAATAAAGCCTTCCAATAAAGTTCGTAAAACGTTGCATTTCTATTTTACATTCTTTACATCTTACATCATTAGCAAACGTTGCATTAAAACATTAGATTAATGTTTCAACCCCGTTTTTTATGACGTTATATCGTCGAGCCTGTGAAACGTTACTTAAAATTAATTAATATTGTTCTACTGACGTCTACTTTAGAAACCTTCAGATCAGTTGTTCCAAGAACGTCAGCTGGACCACCTGAATCAGCCTGGTCAGACAACCTGGAAACATCAGTAAATTATGTTCTTTTAAAGTAACTTTTGTAGCGTTTCAACTTATGATTCTTTGAACGTTCGTAATACATTAGACTAATGTTTCAACTCTGTTTTTATGATATATCGTTGATACTGTGAAACGTTACAAAACATGAATTGGTATCTTTCTAGTGACGTTTACATTAGGAACGTTCAGATTAGTTGTTCCAATAACGTCAACTGAACAATCCGATTCAACGTTATTTCCCAAGCCTAATCAGACAACCTGTAAACGTCAGTAAATTATCTTCTTCTAACGTAAATTTCGTGGCGTTTTAGTTTATGATTCTTAGAACGTTAGTAATACATTAGACTAATGTTTCAACTCTGTTTTTATGACGTTATATCGTTGATACTGTGAGACGTTAATAAACATTAGTTAAAATCGTTCTACTGACGTTTACTTTAGAAACGATCAGATTAGTTGTTCCAAGAACGTCAAATGAATCACATTCATTTCATCATTAGTAGACGTTGCATTAAAAATGTGCGATGTAAGGTCAAGTTCAAGGTCATTTATGAAAGGTCATTATATACCATAGGTAAAAACCAAGGGTTCGAACATTTACCTTGAAAAAGAAATTTTAATTCGGAGTCATTTTTCATTCAATGATTTGATGGTCATTTCATGTTCATTTGACTCATGAACTTAAACCAGACCAAAAGTACCATTTTAAACTGAATATTAGGCCAAACACAAGTTCAAGGTCACTTCTTGGTAGGTACATTAAAGGTCAATTTACCTGACTTTACCACAGGTGTCACAGTAAATTCGAGTAAGTTTCATTTTATTTTCCATCTTTGAACAATTTTCAAGTTTGATATGACTTTGACCTCTGAGGTAAAATACAAGGCGATGTTCTGGTTCACCGTGGATGATTTAGTTGGGATAGCCGGAGTCTTAAAGGTGTAAGTTGTCAAATTAAAGATTTTTCCCCAAAGAGCAAATGTTCAAGCTAAATTATTTTAGTCCTAAATTTAACTTTGACCCAAGTTCGTACAGATGCCGGATCTTTGGAACCATAATGAGTATCAATCCGAAATTCATTCAGAACCCTAGTCGACCTTACTCCGATAGTAACATTGGTGTACCAATATTTGTCAACTTCCTTTACCTGGGGTGGAGGGGGGGATTTCACACCCCGGGAGATGGTTATGGTATATGGTCGGACTTTGATACCGAAGGTCGGCTTCTCTGACATAATTTTCAAAAGTAGCCTGGATAGATGCGCCGTAAAATAGTTTGGGCCTTAATTAGGGCTACCATCTTTTTTCTTCAAAATGGTTGCTCTTTGGGTGGTGCATATTTTATAAAGGGCATTTGTAATAGGTATCTTGGGCTCTTATACCTCGGTGTTGCATCTGTGGTCATTATTTTTTGGTGTGTTGAAAGACTGACAAGACAAGACTCGAAAAGGAAGCGCGACGAATAAGAAATTATTTGTTCAACAATTAAAAAATTTTTTGTTGTAAAAAAAAGCAAAATTACCAGCCCAAAAACCCCATCAAACCAAAAGGTGTAGAAGTGTTCGCACTAACAGAGGGAATTGTACGGGATTACACCTCAAATAGAAAATAGCATTCTTATTCAACTTGTTGTATTCTTTTTTATTAAAAAAAAAACTAACCGTAAAATAGTGGGGCTGTAACAAGGAATCATTAAGCATTTGGTCGGCGGTAACAAATATTTGGTCGGCGGCAGTGCCCGATTAACCTTGTGTGGGGTGGGGACAATTTAGGCAGCGATTTCATTTACGTTTAGAATTCGTTGACAATTTGAGTATTTAAAACAGACTTTTTCTGTTGTGATGTTTTCATTTACTTTTATTTTAGTGAAATCCGGGATAAAATATGGGGGCCCAGAACATTTGTCCCACTATGCCCCCCTTACCTCCGGTACTGGTCGGTGGTAATTATATTTAAAAAGCATTTGGTCGGCGGTAAAAAGTACCACCGGTGTTGAAACACCATCCGGGACATGCATCGACAATGGCCTTTGCTTTTTTAGATATAGCTAAAAAAAAATATGGGACGTAAAGCTAAGTTCAAGAACATTTATGGGCGGTTATTTACAGGTCAAGGACAAGGGGTGGAAAATTGACCTTTAAAAAAAGAAGTTTTATTCTAAAGCCAGTTTCACCTATTTGACTTTGGCCTAGGACCTTGAGACAGATCAGATGGGTTGAAAGTTATTTGATGTTCTTTTGAACCAAGACCGTGAACTTGGCCAAACATCCAATCTTTAAGGTCACAAATAAATGATCTATTTTTGGTTTTTTTTTGGTTTGTTTTTTTAAGCAAATATTATCAAATTTTATCTCTAAATTATTTTACGTTTTTTATTCTTGTACCCAACTTTGTTCAAGAAAAATAATGTTCATGGTCATGGAGTTATACCCACAAATGGGCTCTTTGTGGGTATAGAGATTAATATCACCGAAATATTAAAACAAAATGTTATCGGCCCTAGAAATGTGACTGTTAGTGTTAGGTCATATTCATTGCAGAAAAAAAAACCGAAGTATACCGACTGTCGATTAAGTTCAAAATTGGCGCTATTTTTGTCATAGTCAGTCATTGAGTTACCGGTAAATGTATGTCGAAGACACTGACAACACGAAAGGAAAATTTATTACTATTAGACGGTGGGTACAATTTATTTATTGTTAAACTATAAGCATACATTTTGTAGGCACTTGACAGCAACTTTGTGTGACTAGTAGTAAAGTCAGTAGACATAGCCGAAAACACATAATGTGACGAAACCAAGCTGATTGGGACCATGGCTGATTGGGACAAAAGTCAAACCTGATTGCGACCACATTCTTGGCTGATTGGGACCACATTCCAGGCTGATTGGGACCACCACTAGGCTGATTCGGACCACACGATTAAAAAATACTAGAAACTTAGGTTTTGATATTGAATTAAGTTTAATATAAATTAAAAAAGTTTTATATCTATAGCGTGACTATAATTGTGCTTTTTTATGTAGGCCTGCGTTATTTATGTTTATATTTCATTTTTTTATGCCACAGTTACACTATATTATATTAACAGAGATTATCTTATTTATCTTATGTAAATTATTATACGTTTTATGCAATTTAATCAGACCATTTTTTATCTTATAAACTTAATAGCTTGTTTTGGAATCCATTATAGCCTATACATTGTGTGTAATCATACGTTAGAAATACTGTTTAAACCAATTTATGCTAATTGCAATTAAGTCATACAAATTTGACAACTAATACCGGTACTAGCCCCTAACAATACAGTAGCATAACGAAAATCCGAAACCATTATACATGTTCATATATTGTGTGTAATTATGTTATAGAAATAATGTTTAAACCATACAAATTTGAAAACTAATACCAGCAATACAGTAGCAACGGAAATTGGTTATTTCAAATATGATGTACATAAAGGCAGTCAAAATGTATATCTTACCTTGTACAGAAAATAAACATAATAGATCTATAGACTCAATTTTAACAAAAGTAAACAGGTAGGTGATATCTAGGAAAGTGTACTATATTACGACATGAAAATTATTCAGATCTTACAGCCACAACAGGGAATTTGTGTGATTGGATCTGATTGTTTATTGGATTGTTTAAAGGTGTGATTAGGGTCTTGTATATTGCTGAGTTTTATACTATAAATAAAGTGTGATTTAATTAACTTTGTTTAATGTGTATAAATCATAATAGCTTGTAAATAATTTTTATACGCCCACATTTTTATGTGGACGTATATTGTCGTCGCCCCTGTCCGTCCGTCCACAATTGTTTGTGAACAGTCTACAGGTCACAATTTTATTTCAATGAAACTTAAAATATAGGTTTATCACCCTAAGATCTCGGTTCCTTTCAATATTGGCATCTATCGGACTGTAACTTCATGGGTTATGGCCCCTGATTGTGAGAAAAATCACGTTTTTAGCTTGTGAACAGTGTAGAGGTCACAATTTTGATCCGATTTCGATGAAACTTGAAATGCATGTTTATAATCCAAAGATCTTGGTTCCTTTCGATATTTGCGCATATCGGATCGTAACTTCCTGAATTATGGCCCCTGATTGTCCGAAAAATCACCCTTTTCAGCTTGTGTCCCTTCTAGAGGTCAAAATTGTTATCCGATTTAAAAAACCGTTTGATTATATCACCGTTACATAGTTATGGGGGTGAGTTCGAATTTCGTGAAAATCGGACCAAAATTAACGGACAAATCGGCCGCCGTTTGTACGCGAATAGTGTGAAAATATGTTATATCAAGGTTGTGGACCCTATAGAGGTCACAATTTTGAACCGATTTTCATGAAACTTGACATGTATGTTTATAACCCAAAGGTCTTGGTTCCTTTCAATATTTGCGCCCATCGGATCGTAACTTCCTGAATTATTGCCCCTGATTGTCCAAAAAATCACCCTTTTTAGCTTGTGGTCCCTCTGGAGGTCAAAATTGTTATCCGATTTAAAAAAACGTTTGATTATACCACCATTACATGGTTATGGAGGTGGAGTTCGAATTTCGTGAAAATCGGACCAAAATAGTGTGAAAAAATATTATATCAAGCTATAGAGGTCACAATTTTGAACCGATTTTGATGAAACTTGACATGTATGTTTATAACCCAAAGATCTTGGGTCTTTTCTATATTTGCGACCATCTGATCGTAACTTCCTGAATTATGTCCTGATTGACCGAAAAATTGCCTTTTTTAGCTTGTGGCCCCTCTGTAGGTCAAAATTATTATCCGATTTAAAAAAAAAAACGTTTGATTATATCACCGTTACATTGTTACAAAATATGATGTTGAATTTCGTGAAAATTGGGTCCAAAATTGACGGACAAAATGGCCGCTGTTTGAACGCGAATAGTGTGAAAATATGTTATATCAAGGTTGTGGACCCTATAGAGGTCACAATTTTGAACCAATTTTGATGAAACTTGAAATCGCCTTTATCATCTTATGGTCCCTCTGGAGGTAACAATTATTACCTGATTTAAAAAAACGTTTGATTATATCACCGTTACAGGGTAATCTAGGTTGAGTTTGAATTTCATGAAAATCGGACTAAAATTGACAAACAAAATGACAGCCGTTTGTACGCGAATGGTGTAAAAATATGGTATATCAAGGTTGTGGACCCTAGGGGTCACAATTATAATTCGTTTTTAATGAAACTTGAAATACATTTTTATAACCTAAAGATTTTGGAACCTTGCGATATTTGCGCATATCAGATTATAATTTCCGGAATTATGGCCTCTGATTATACGGAAAATTGCCTTTATTATCTTGTGATCGGTCTGGGGTTTAAAAACATTTGATTATATCACCGTTATACTGTAATGAATTTTCAGTTTGAATTTTGTGAACATTGGAACAAAATTGATGAACAAAATGGCCGCCATTTTTACGCGAATAGTGTAAAAATATGGTATATCAAGGTTGTGTACCCTAGTAGTGGTAGCGTGGGTACAGGGACGTTGATGCGCATGCGCAGACGCCCCTATCAACGGGTTAGCGCATGCGCATGTCACTTCCGGTCCTCCTCAGCAACGGTCACTTCCGGTGATGACGTCATCAATGACGTCACTTCCTTGATGACGTCACTTTCGGTGATGACGTCCTTAGCAACGGTCACTTCCGGTGATGACGTCATAGGTGGCGACGTGACGTCATAGGTTTTTCCGGGATTCCCTAGTGACGTCATCTTTGCTAGTGACGTCATGTGGGATTTCTTGAGGATTTCTTGAGGTTCTCTCGAGGTTTTCTTGTGGGAACCCCCCTCCCCGGTGCTCATTTACTCTCGGGGATTCCCTCCCTTTGCTCTGAGGATTCCCTTCCTTTCTTTTTTGGGCGACATTTTCTAGGGATTCCCTTCCTTTGCTCTGGGGATTCCCTTTCTCGAGGGCTTCCCCAGGACACAGAGTTAATAACAATAAATTTTTAATCACATTTTTAATCACATATGTAATAACAATTTTTAATCATATTTTTAATCATATTTTTAATAGCAATTTTTAATCATATTTTTAATAACAGCAAAACAATTTTATAACGTATTTACATGTTTGAAAAAGAACAACACGTTTGTCCACCCAAACGATTTAAGGATGGAAAATGATTTTCGGCCCATTGATTCACCAGCACATCATTTTGTCGAGTATCGGTGCCAAACAATTGCAGGCACCGCTTTGAGTGGCAGATAAAAAATAAACAATAATGTCCACACACAAAACTTGTTAAACTCTGTAACCATTGGGGTTGATGGGTAGTGGGTCCGTGACGTTGACTGAAATCGGCAAAGGCTTGTCCATAGGTTTCGGGTGGGCATCCGTAAGAATCGAAGAAATACAAGTGTCCAGGTCCTTCACACATAAACACGGTCCAGTGGGTGCCGGGGTCCTGTTCGTCGTCGGTATTGACGATGTAGGCTAGAGGATAGGTATGGGGTTGCAACCGGTACAGGTGATTCCGTGACCAAACACCGCCAAAGACGTCAGAATGATACCGCAGGGCCTCTTCTAATTGTAACGTGGATAAAGGACTACCAATCCAGGATGACTTGTCGGTTACGATCGATTTCCAAGACATTGTCGTATTCGGCAAACAGCATAAGATTGAGAGCGTTGGCGGGGGCGGCCGAGAAGCGTAGCTCTCGAGACAGGTTACCGGTGGTTCTGGGGCGTGAATAGGCCCCGTTAGCTCCTCGGTCGTTGGTCAAATCAAAACAAAAGAGTGTGTAACCCTTGATATAATCGTGGAAACTGAGATCCAAATCTTCTCGGGTGTTGAGAACGCCCACACGATTCATTAAATCCATGTACGGTGTGATAGCCAATTTATCGGCAAAGTTGAGATCGGCATAATCATCCACGACTTCTCCATTCATGGTCAGGGGAATGTGCTTGAGGTTATGATGATGAAATCGGAACGGGTTCCTGGTATTATATCCATCGTAAGCTCGGTTACTGACCAACCCCACAAATAGACGCGCGGGTAAGGTTTCGTTAATGAACAGATTGTCCAGGACGTGACTGGTGCGGTTACTGGGTACGACCACATCTTTGACGACCATGCGTTTCAAGGGGTACTTGGCATTGGTGGTTTGGAGTTGGTTGGTAATTCGCGTGTACGTGGTGGGAGAAAGGGTGACGAACGGAATTTCCAAATAAGCTTTGATGAAATCAATTTTGTAGGGTCCTTTGTTGTCGGCATACATCAGGAAAAATTTTGAGGCTTGTTTTTCCAAACTCAGGCGTAGATCGACCCCGTCCAATAAGTATCTCTCCTGTAAAAACATATCTAAATGCAACCGCGCTTGTAATTCTACCACCTGACTTTCAGAGATGCGTTTGTAGCGTTCCACCAATCCAGCATTCGCAGGCTCGGGGGAATCTGCATTGACTTTGACGGGTGAGGCTTGATCAAATTCGCCAGCTGTATCCTTGTGCCACATGACTTGTCGGTCTAAATGGTTCGTCTTGGCTTGTTTTCCATAACTCAGTAAATTCTCTAGGTAAGCTCGATAGGCGTAATTAGGTAGAGGAGACGTCACCAGCGTATCAGAATCTTTTCCCAGCCGCAATTTCACATCTTTAAACAAAGAGTGCATCCAATTATTCACGGGACCCACGGCTTCGTCTGCTGGTAGATTGGTACCATCCTCTTTTACCACTTTGAGTCGCAGGTACAGGGTCGTATTGGCCAAATCGATGAAATCCATACTGGCATTGTTCACCAGAAATTCAATCGGTCCATCGTGATTCAGATCGGGTGTGATGGAATATTTACGTATTTTGGTCACTCTGGTAATGGCCGTGTGCGTGTCGGGCACTTGGAACAATTCTTGCAGTTCATCTCGAGCACAAGGACAGGAATCGTTACGCATTGCTGAAGCCATGATCGAAGATGTCTGGCCGAGGACGTTTGGCTCGTGAAATGACGCCAGGGGATTTTCTTTTACTTTTTATAGAAGTTTTGGGTTTGGGTGGTCTGGTGTGTGTTGGTCGGCGTTGGGTTTTGGGTGGTCTGGAGGACATGACGTCGGCTAGTGTTTGTCGGAGACGCGGTTTTATGGTGCGCTGGAACACATTCTTCAAACTTTGGCCCACACTTTGTTTTCCCGACACTACACAGAGGGCCGCTTTTCCCAACTCTCCAAACGTCTCTTTGTTCAAGAAATTGGCTTTTAAGGCGTTCTTTCCAGCCTCCAGAAAGGGTTTCGCCATGTTCAGTAGTCCCTGTAAACGTCCCGCGCCCTTTTGCCGCAAGACACCGCCCCGGTAGACATTGATGGGCGTGCGGGTCTTCATGTTGGCGCCCTTTTGGCGTAACACACCGCGATAAAACTGCATATTACGCTTTTCGTCGGAAATGTAGTTTGACGACGACTTTTCCTTTGGTGAATGACACTTTGTGGCCCAGACCGTTTCTTATATAGAGGCCAATGGTGGTGATGCTGTCGTACTTGAAGGGTTGATAATGGATGACCGTCGGGCGATGATAACCGTGAGAACTGGGAAAGACATCCAATAAAGGCGCCACCATATTCCCCACACGTTGAGGTTCCAAGAGATCCGCATACAGATAAAACATGGTGTGTCCCACATTGATGTCAAAGGTGTCCGGGGCCACGATGACATCCCTCTGTTTGAAAGACGTTAAATGGTCAAATCCACCCCAACGAGGATACCACGGGGCCCGTCAACTTCAATTTGAGAAAGGGTATAAGTTTGAGATATTTAAAACCGTCTTCCGTATTGATCTGCAACTTGACTTTTTTCGTGACGGCGTCCAGCACAAAGGATATGATCGGTTCTTCTTTGATCGCTTTGCTGTAGGCATTTATTTTGGCTTGATAATTCTTCTCGTGTTCTTTTTCGAGTTCCGTGAGTTCGGGATTGTCCGGGTGTTTTCGTCTGGGTTTGGCATGCAGTGTTTCCAGCGTCACGTGATCTTTAAACAGAGCTCGTATAAGCGAATTTATCTCAGCCAACAATTGTTGGATACCATTGTACGTTCCTCCCGGAATAGGGTATTTTTTGATCCCAACCTTGGCAGGCTCTTCGACTACCTTCCATTTGTCATTCTTTGGTATGTTGTCTGGCCTGTGTACGTCTGGATTAAAGGGTGCAACCATCACCATCATGAGACTAACCTCACTACTTCCTTCCGGGAGATTGTTCTACGTCGTGGGAAACGACACGGGGGCCAATCCCACTTCCCACTCTCGGTGGTCCAACTCGATGGGAGAATTCAGCAACGTACGATAACTGGACATTGTGTTGTCGGGATACACTTTCATGGAACTGTCACTAGGCAACGTGAGATAAAACTGGCGGGGATTTGTCATTTTTAGGGGTGGGATTGAGAGCTGGCGCCGGAAGCAGGTAACCAATACTACTGGACAGGAGGGCCGTCCACAGGGTGGTTTGTGGACCGTCTGGGCGTGTGGCCAACTGAGCTAAAGCGACACCGGCCACCACGTACACTAAAATCACTTGACAGAAAAAGACAATTTCCGCTTGAGGGATGCGACTGCCAAAACAAGACCAGTGACGTCGATGTTCAGAGAGAGACGTAGAAATCGTTGACGTGGCTTCGTCTTGTGACATTGTGACATTCCCTCGAACACATCGGGACTATTTATAGACAACGGCACTCTTGGGTATCCAGGAATTGAAGCTGGCGGGGTATCCCAACCATTTGACCAACATGTCGCCGCGGCGACGGTCCAACACCCGTTCAATGGGAAATTCTTCGTTCGGATCCGTTCTCACACTTTGTAATTCTTGGGGATAAAATGATCCTGCGATAGGTTCGCCACGTTCATCCAATAATTTGTACGTCGACCCACTCTGTCGATCCACACGAAACGTTTCCAGGGTCCAATTGGGCCAGTAGCCTTTGTCGAAAGCCCCGTGTTTGGGTAAGGCCAAACGAACGGACGTACGTGGAGGCAATCGGGTTGGAACGACCTTGGTTTTCTTGGAAGTAATTTGCCATTCTTTGTCCGGGGTCATGTCCTTGGGTGCCATGCCAATAGTACGATGTCGGGCCGCGTTGTAGCCAGTACATCGATGTAACGTTGTGTGTTCCGATGCGTAAAATAACGCCACATGCGTTGTTTGAGCGTGCGCTGAAATCGTTCTACCACACTGGCTTTGGTTTCGACATTGTGCGTGACGAAAAAATGAATCTTTTTCTTCTTCAGGAAAGCTTGAACATGTCGATTGAGAAATTCGGTTCCTTTGTCTGTTTGCAGCCGCAGAGGAATGCGTTTTTGTGATAAAACACTCTGTAAAGCCTTCAATAACGTGGGACCCGTTTCATTCTTGAGTGGCACTACCCAGGCGTATTTGGAGAACACGTCAATGATACACAGTAAGAATTTGTACCCATCGTTAAAGGACGCCAAGGACGAGAGATCGGATAAATCGGCCTGCCATTGATGATCTACACCAGCCACGACGGTGGATAAACGAGAGAAACGTTTTCGTATGGGCTTATGCAAGGTGTACGTGCGTTGTCCACGTAACCAGGCCCGGACACGTTTCAATGGAAACCCGGTAGCTTTCTGTATACGGGTCGCTCCCCCGAAACCCGCAGGGTGTTTGGGGTCGTAGTACACACGAGCCAGCTTCTTGTCCATTTTAAGAGTATTTTAAAAGTATTTGCACTGCTTAACAGTATTTATACTATTTGCAAAGTTTACCCGTATTTATATTATGTCCAAAGTTTTATTTTCAATAAATTATTAATTTTATTTTAATAATAACAATTTTAACATTTTAATAATAAACAGTTTACAAGCACTTTATTATTAATATTTTAATAATAAACATTTTACGAGCACTTTAATAATAAGAATTTTAATATTTTAATATTTTACAAGTCTCTGAAGGGGATCCAACGTGGCGTGGCTCTTCGGCTAGTTTGAAGACGTTTCCCTTTTCGTTCTCGAGGTCTTGTCCAGCGTACCTCCAGGGGTGTACGTGAGGTCTGTGGGGCCTGTGGAGGTGGTTGGGCCGTGTTTCGGCCTTTCACCGGTGGTCTACGAGTGGGTGTCTTCCATCGGTCTGCATTCCCTACCCATTCTCGCGAAGCATGTGTCTTCTTTAACGTGGACACAACATCGCTCCACCCCGGAGCTGGCGTCACGGTTTTACGGCTTCGCATTAAATCGTTGACGATATCGTAGGCATTCGTTCCTTTAATCACTTGACCATCACGTACCAATTCATAATTGTCGTTCCATTCCAAAGGTGTTTTTTCTTTGATGTGTTTTAACAACAGTTTGGCTTTAGGGCGATACTTGATAGGAACCGATTCTAGGATCGATTGCGAGATATCGGGTTGTTGCGGTGGTTAGGATGGCAGGGTTGGTGCTGGTGGCGGTGATGTTTGGGGTGTTTGGGATGATGATGGTGGTGGTGGTGGTGGTGGTAATTGCGATGGCAGGGGGGTCTCGAGTTTCTTTTGTATCGTTTGAAATCTTTCAAACAATTGCCCATACTACTGCATTTTATCGGCATCTGACGGGATTTCAAGACGGTATCCATTTCGGTTGACACTTCTTCCATGATACGGCGAATGGGGTCCCGTTCCCACACGGGTTCGTACGGTTTCATGACCGTGACACTGGGTTCGTCCACCGGAACCAATTTCATTTTCTTTGCAAATTTCATCGTCGTCGTTCCAGCTGCCGTTGGATACAGGGGAAGACGTTTTTCCAAAGAGCTGAAGAATCCAATAAGCGTCTTCGTCGATACCACGAGGTGTTGGGGGTTCCCAAAGAACGCAACACACGTTTTAGACGTTGTAAACGTTGTTTTTCGCTGGGGCTCAGAGGTATGGTGCCTTGCAGTAAATTACCAATACACTCGGATAAACAATTCACCACGTCTCGGGGCGCTTGTTGAATCAGACGTTTTCGCCAAGCTGGAGACACGTTCAATAACACATTCAAGAGAGGTAATGACTGCATGGTGACGTCTTGGTTTTTATACTGGAGAGCTTTTTTATAGAGCTTTTATAGGGGTCTGGATACTACTCTGGATACTACTCTAGATACTACTCTGGATACTACTCTACATGGGTAGACCTACCGCACGACCCACCGCCTGTTTTCAGAACTGGAAGCACGAATTTGACAATTTCACCCCAAAAACCACCGCGTTGAACGATTCGTTCTCATCGGGGTTTTACGATTTGCCAACAGAGTTAAAGATGGGGGTAGCGGTCTAGAGACTTGGCGGCAACATTCGGAAAGAGTCTGAATAAAAGTATCAGGAGCATGTTTCAGAACTTGTTTCTGCCAAGGTTTGGGCAGGGCCCGTAGCGACCGGATAATGTTGAGATCACGGGATTTCATGGTGTTATGAAGAGATGCATTGGCTTTTGGTATTTATAGCCTTTTTGGTATCTATCGCTGTCTTCGTCGTTTTTGACTGGCCTTTTCCACGACTTTGTCATTGTCACCAAAAAATCCACCGCGTTGAACGTCCCGTCGTCTCACGGGTCTCTGTTTTTCTCTGGCCTTTTGCAAACGTTCTTTCCAACGAATCAAGATTCGAATCAGGATACCTCCGAAAAATCCCTGTCCACCAGGTTTCATGATCATGTTCAATTTATCGTTGACAGATAAACGATCTCGGGTCAGTTGTTGCAATCTCTCTCGATTTCGCTCTACCCAGCGTTCGTGTTGTTTGTGCAAGGGTCGTATATTTCCTTTCAGCAAATGGTCGGCAGCCAGCTTGAACCATTTCAGCAAACCAATTTGAGCCATCCCTGTATTCTTGGCCAACTGTCCATAAGCCATTTCGGGGGACAGTCGTTTCAAACGGTTAATAAAGCTCCGCATTCCTTTCAGTTCCTGACGTGGTGGTTGGCGGGGGGCTGGACGGCGTCTGACGACACCGTCATCATCCAGACGTAGAGGGCGGCGTGGTGCGGGACGGCGCTTCGTGGGTCGGCGGGCGTCGTCGTCTGTGACTGGAATCTGATGATGGCGTGGCACACGTACAACCACGGGGGATAAACGTAAATCTGGAGCTAGGTTGGTACCCCTATTGGTACCCACATTGATGCCCACATTGCGGCGTCGGTTGGGTCCTGCGGCCTCGGTTGGTGTGGCACCAAATGAATTTTGTCCTTTCCACGCGGGCGGTGGAAATCTAGCACGAGGTAGTCCTGGAGGTGGATGTCGACGAACGGTGTTCTTCACACGAGCCATAACTGACATTAAATGAAGGTGGTCATCCCTGGGGCCTTTTTATACCTTTTTCACGTAGACATGAGACGGTTCTTCCTCTGGTAAGATACGTGTACGAAGACGTAGTTCATCAGGGGTATCGGGTTTTAGATCGATCAGTAAATAGCTGCGAGGGGTACTGGTGGCATCGGCAAAGGCTTCTTGCATAAATTGACCTTGTCCGGGATACATTTGTCGGGCCAAGACTCCCATCTGCGAGGCATCGCGGGGATTTTTGAAGAGAACCACATAGTGAGCATTTAAACTGATGGTCCTCTGTTGTTTATCAAACAGATTTTGCACAATGTAAATCACGCTCACATTCCTATGATGACTTTCCTTGGTGAACCAACGTTCTAACGTGTCGGTGTCTTCTCCCATCAAATCATCCACGACTAAACATTGGGGTCCTGGGACTTGTTCCATCACCTCGTCCAAATTGCCCAAACCACGAGTATAAGTATAAGGAAACTGTTTGTAACTGTCTTGCCATTCGCCATAAGCCCCGACAATGCGATCAGGGGGAGTATCAAACAGCGACGCTTGGAGAAATTTCTGCACAAAGACAGTTTTCCCCACACCCGTTGGCCCACTTACTAACATGGTAAAGGGGTGTTTGAATGACACGTCCGTGGTGAAATAACTTTTCCTTTATTGGACAGTCCCCCTTTTATACTTTCCCTGGCAAAATGTAAACAAAAATAAAACAGACAAGATGTGTATAATAACAAAAATAACATTGATTAACAATATAATATATTTACAATTTATTTACAATCACAACGGTGTTCTCCAAAAAGTTCACACATGTTATCCAAAATGTTCACAAATTAATGTTATCCAAAAAGTTCACAAATGTTATCCAAAAAGTTCACAAATGTTATCCAAAAAGTTCACAAATGTTATCCAAAAAGTTCACAACGGCAAAGGGTATTCCATGCGCACCATATGCGCATACAGCCACGGAGATCGCGTCAACACACGGGGTACCCAATATACGGAACCGATCATTTGTTGTAGAACGTCGTCGTCGACCCATTCTTGGGCATCTAGTAGTGTCAACACCAGGGGTGCCCATTCCTTGTCCATCCAAGGCAGTGGTGGTGGTGGAGGATGCTCTGTCATGCCACGATAGCCACCTGGAATGATGAGTGTGTGGGCTAATCGTTGAGCCTCGTCGGCCGTCAAGGTAATACGAAACGGTGGCACATCAAGTTGAATTGGGCAATGAATCAAATCTTGTTCCAAATCTTGTTTCAAATCTTGTTTCAAATCTTGTTCCAGTCTAGTTGCTGTCGCACTACAGGGCTCGGACGTAGGCCGATGTAAGGTCTTCTTTTTCTTTTTCGTCTTGTCTGAACCGGCGATAGAGTTCGCTGACTTCTTCGCCCCAGTACCAGTTACGTGGTTCGGTGTGAAACAGTTTGTTGGTAAGGGTGTTAAAGTCGTCGATTCTTTCTTGGGGCTGTCTACAGGCAAACAATCCATGGCCAAATTCATTACAGTTGAGGCATCGGTGTACTGTTTCCTTTTCTTTCGGTAACTGGTAACGGGTCGACGGGTAAGGTTGGTAGCGTTGGGGACAGGCGGGAGCCCAGTGTCCGACTTGTTTGCATCGATAACAGGTGTCGTAGCGTTTACTGACTTCTTTGGCTTCTCCTTGCGCTTCTTTTCCGTTAAATATTTCTCCTTGAGCTTCGCTCTGGGTGTTGACTTCTCCTTGAGTTTTTTTTCCGTGAAATATTTCTCCTTGTGTGTAGACTTCTTGCCGAGTTTCTTGCTGAGTTTCTCGCTGAGTTTTTTTTCCGTTAAATATTTCTCCTTGTGTGTAGACTTCTTGCTGAGCTTCTGTTTGCGAGGTTGAGGCTCTTTGTGGACAGTCTCTGTACCAATGTTCATTGCTTCCACACCCAAAGCAACTGTTGGACTGTTGTTTGGTTTCTGTTGCTCCTTGAGGGGCTCGTTGAGTGGCTCGTTGAGTGGCTCGTTGAGTGGCTCGTTGAGTAACTCTTTGTGGACAGTCTCTGTACCAATGTCCATGGCTTCCACACCCAAAACAGTTGTTGGACTGTTGTTTGGTTTCTGTTTCTCGTAGAGTAGTTCGTTGAGTGGCTCGTTGATTGGCTCGTTGTGGACAGTCTCTGTACCAATGTTCATTGCTTCCACACCCAAAGCAGCTGTTGGACTGTTGTTGTTGAGTTTCTGTTCGTTGAGTGGTTCGTTGAGGAGTTCGCTGAAGATCGTACTGTTGTTGTCCATCACCAGAAGTTTCCATACTACGTCCGAGTACTTGAGTTGATGTCTCCAGAATGAAGTATCGATGTTGTTGTCGGTGTTATATCCCCCTAAATCACGTGATGTATGACGTGTCATTCGCTCATTGGTCATATTGGTCATAATAGACAACATCCAGAGCGTTGAGCTGGTTGCGCATGACCAACGCAGCGTAAACAATACGTCATGGTCACGTGATAGTCCGGTAGTAAACGGGGGGCGAACCAGTGATTCATTGCTTCCTGTGTCATTTGCACTCCATACGTCTTGACTAAACGATCCAATACCGCTGACTCGGGTGATTGTAGGAACATCCAATGCAAAACGTATATTGGTGGTGATCTATAATAGGTAAATAACGATGACTGACGCTTTGCGCCAACCACCTCTGTCTCAGTTTCTCCGTGAGGGTCTCCATAAAGTAAAGTGGTCTCTGCCTCAATTTCTTCGTGATGGTATCCGTAAGGTAGGGTGTTGCTCGGCTGTCCGTCTTGGTCCAATAACACAAACCGTTTGTTGTATACTATCTTATAGATTTTCTCCTCCACACGTGACCATAACCGTCTATCACGTGATCGCTCAATCTTGAGCGGATTGGTAACTGTTATTTTGTCTTGGGCGAGACCAAGGACCATCTGTTTCACGGTGTCGAAATTCAACAGTTGACTGTTACGGTAGTTGAGCGTAAATCCCCTGATTTTACACACCGTTTCGCCGTTACTCAGTTGATAGGCGTAATTTTTAGGTCCACCAGATACAAACTGACGTATCGACAATGTGTCGGGTAATTCGTTCTTCCATTCGCCTAACGAGTTTCCTTCCGGAGGGTTCCACAGATTCCGATCGTATTTGAAAATGACACTGTCCGTATCAAAGTAGCACACACGTTCTCCAAGCGGTTCCAATACCGAATACAGTTTCAACCGGGCTTGGGCTGTCACAAAAGCAGCCACCACGACGTTGGTAATGGGACATGGTCTCACGTGTTCTTCTTTTTTGAGCTTTTCTACCATAACCATGTTTTCGTTCACGACTCGAACATCTTTGATGGTTTCGGTGACATCCATCATGAGTGGAAAATAATCGGCAGGGTCTGTCATGTACACGGTTTGGGTAAAATTATCGCGTTGTCCGAATTTGCCCCACAATGTGTTCAATTGAAGCTTGCTAAAACTTCTCAGGCCTTTGTTGGGTATTACGGCTTCGTGATCGAGTTGAATGCCTTCCTTGTCATACACGTCTTGGATGAAACGCCGTTTATCGTCGTCCGTGGGACAATCGTCGGGATATCCACTAGCTTCCATCTTCTTTTTCAAGTAATGATCAATGTATCCAGCAAATAATCCTCCAGACTTGGATTGATTGTCGTACTGACTCCATTCGCTCCAATGCCATACTTCGTACACGACGAGGACTTGATAACCCATCGCCACGGCCTTCTTTAATTCCAACGACACAAAAGTTCCTACCCAGGCGCGTTCTTTCTGTTGGTGTGTACAATCGACGTAGTGGGTGATCTCACTTTTCTGCATGTACTGTTCCACGCAGCTCCGGCATAGTGGAAAAGTGAGTTTGCCGTTGTATCGAAACGGGAGTACGGGGTGATAGAGTTGGCGGGGTGGAAGCACAGAACACTGAATCAGACCTTCGTACTGTTCCCAGGCTTGGCTAGGTCGAGTGATGATCTTCGGTTCTTTCAGAGGGAATTTACCGTATTTACACACCCAAGGGTAAAGGGATACCACGTCCACGTATCGGATCTCTTCGTCGGGATGTTCGGCCTTGGCCATCAATTGACAGGCATTGGTTCTTCCTCCAAAAAAGCCAGCTCTAGGCGACGGGGGATCCGGACAAGGCCACCCCTGAGCTTCTAAACTGGCAAAGAATTCTTCCATCTCAGGATTACGACGACGTTCTTCGCTCAGTTCACATTCCCACATAACTTTGATCTCGGAAAGACAATTCACGTGACGTAATTTGTGAAGACGATCTTGGGTGTGTTGATACAAATCACGCATCATTCTAGACGGATCATAGGGGTGATGATGTTTCACGTCTTGTATGGGTCCGGGGTAGCAGCGCGGACATCCGTGATAGGCACACCCCATGAACTCGTAGCCCGTGTTATCGTCGTAACCGTCTAAATGATACTCGCCAATTCTCACTTCACCCTGGTTACGGGCATGTCGAATCTGTGGAACGCGCCTTCCCTCTCGCAACGCTTTTAGCGTCTGACAGTGTTGTTCCCATTCCAACCATCTCAAGGCTATGTTAGATTGCTGTCGCGGTCGAAATTGTTTCCAATCTTTTCCGGCTTCGGGTTCCTGCATCAACGCTCGAACAATGATGGCCATAGTGTCAGGTTCCAAATAATGCGTACGAAATACTTTATTACAGGCCGAAGCCAGCGTGAGACTTTCGACAAAAGGATCGAGACCCGTGTCCATCAAAAACATGTCTCTGAATGCAGCACAGCCCCGTCTGAGGACGTCCACATCGCTCTTGCAATACGTCATCAGCTATTGTTGAAAATCAAACGATTCGTGTTTGTGTTGTTGGTACCAGGCGTAAAAAGTTTGACGTTCAGACACACTCATGCCATCCGGATCGTATTCTTCGGCTGGTGGATATGGACCCACGTACGCATAATGGTCTGGCTTGTTAAAAAAGTGTGGAAAATAACCTTTCTTCAGTTCCATGAGGCCAAACGTCTTGGGTACATCTCGTAAGGGCATCGGTAAAAAGTTCAGCGAATCGACAAATTTAACGGTGCCCAAGGTCACTGTCATCACTTTCCCACTACTCATGATAACTTGAGGAGCGGCTATCGCATGGTCGTGTATCGCCTGTAACATTAGTAAACCATCGTATCCCTTGAAATTATGTGCAACGGCTATGATTTGTGTAGACTTGATTTGTGTGGACTTTCCTCCCGGAACTGTACCGTGTGCCGATAAATGGATGAACCATTTTCCCACGTCGTCCAGTGTACGAAATATCCATTCGCGTTGACCATTCCAGAAAGGATCACAGTAATCACAAGGGTCCGATGACGCCATACAGAAATGACAACAGCACTGCAGCACACACAAGTTGACTAAATGTTCTCCCGTATCTTGGCTGCACTCAAAATCATAAAATACAAAACGCGTCAAGTCTTTTCCTTGGAGTTTCGCTAACTGTTGTGGCCGGTCCGGCTGGGTCAGATCGATGGGTGATTTGAGTTTTTGAATAAAACACCAACGGTCTCCGCGCTGATGCCATTTCTTACAGATAGAGCACTCGTATTCCCCACACACGTGTTCGGCTAATGTCCTGTGTCTTTTTAGAATATCCCATTCTTTACCACACTGTAAACATTTCGTCCATCGTTGGCAGATCGTTGGTGTTCCTGATTGTCGAGGTTGTAGGTGTCGGTCATAACACATCTGATTCGGAAAACGTCGATGGCACGTGTCACAGTCTCGATGGGTGGCGTCTTCCAAACACGGGGGTCCTGACTGCTGACACCTTTGACATATGGCATGACACTCGTGTTGATCTGCATGATCGTAACCTTTCTGACAGGCTTCGCAAAAATAGTGTCGTTCAAAAAAAGCAGGCATGGACGTGATGACGTCATAGTGATTGGCGTGATGGTATAGATGCAATACTTTAGGCTGGCCACCTACGACGAACTTGGTGCCTTTGAACATGAGTTTTCCAAAAAGTTGTCGGGAATAAACATTGATCTGATACCCCTGGGGACCCAGCACACGTTGATATTGTTCCCAGGTCTCGGGGCCACGCACGACAGGCTTCGTAATCACCTCCAACCTCCTCAATCAAACGACGGGTCTTTCGTGTCTGCCAACTGTAGGGTCCACAATGTTTGACAAGTCTTGTTCTTTCTGCTTCCCATTCTGGGGTGGCGTTTTTGTTGGCATAGTGTTTGGCCACCACCAAAGCACGTTGAAAACAGAGCTGGTCCCGATTTTTTATGACCACGATGGCTCTCTTCCATTTCAAATAATCTTCGAATGAACTCATGTCCTTCTTTTTGATGATAGGTTGTCCCCTGCCGGATCCATTAGGCGGGGCTACGTGACACACATGTAGTCGCAGGCGTTCATCCATTTTAAATTCTTCGTTGGATTGTAATATTCGGGCCAACGGATCCAATATATGATGTGGTCTGACATCTTGCCATGGTTGAAACGGTATCCACGCCGGCGTCTTGAGTCCCGGGTGCGATACACTAAATCGTACAAAGTCGTTGGGTTGACAGCCAACCAAGTTTCCAAGATCATTCAATATGTTATCAAATGTATCGTACAACACTTCTGGAACGTCCGCTGGGGAAATCTGGTCCCAATTCTGATGAAAATCAATGTTGACATACAAACTTTCCGTATGAAAACGTCTGGAACGACGCTGGTGTCCTAAACGTAGAGTGTAGCCTGGTGTGTTCGCCATTGTAGAATGCTTTAGCCAACTGGAACTGGAACTGGAATGGTATGTTTAACGTCCGCTTCCACTAATGTGATATCGCATACTAGAAATAGGAGAGCCGAAGCTGCTACCTGTTGTTAGAATATGATTTTGCAATCTTTCCATTTTCGGCCATCGGCCATGGATTAGGTTTAGTGGGAAGGTCTTCCCTTTATTTACTAATAAAAACTTATTATCTGGATTGGTAGATGTCTTCTTTCTGGGTATAGTCTTTAGGTGCCAGACCCGTCTTACTCAACTAACCCGATCTGTATACACTGTATGGAATTTTGTGTTTAGGTGCCAAGCCCGTCTTATCGTGACTTCCCCTTACTCCACAATCCCATTATGTATATATAGTGGAGTAGTGTTTAGATGCCGAGTCCGTCTGATCGTGACCCTCCCTTACTCCACTATCCTGCTAGTTTGGTAAATCTCCCATATGTAGTTTAGTGTTTAGATACCGAGCCCGTCTGACCGTGACTCCCTCTTACTTCACTATTCTACTTAATCCAACTGTGTTCATTAAATCGTTGATTAGTTCAAAGATTTGCAGCTTGACTTCTGGTCTCGGAAAGAGTAGGTTCTTAGTGTTGAGTGGTATGTTGTTGGCCTCCAGCAGTTCCACTAATTCCCTTCGCTCCTCCTTGTATACTTCGAAGTTTACCAGGACATGGTTGGTGGTACATTCTTCTCCGCACTCACAGACGATGACTTGGTGTTTGTGGTCTCGCAGCCGCTCTTTCACCCTTAGTTTCGATATAAGTTTGCATATATCTCTTCTAGGGTGATTGAACGCTGTCTTTGTGTAGATCTTGTCATCCAGTCGGAATCTGTATGTGTCAAGTTCAACGAGTTTTAATTCCCAGTTTGAATTGACCTGTCTTCTGATCATACTGTAGATTTCCGAAGTGCTGTAGTCTATGGTGCGGAATGGTGCTGTGTCCTTGAGACCTTCGTTGGCGAGTCGATCTGCCTCTTCGTTTCCTCTAATGTTCACATGTGATGGAATCCACACGAGCTCTAGTTTACTTCCCTTATCTAGGACCCTCTGGTACAGCTGTCTGATTTCCAGTATGACTTCTGGTCTTGAGTCCGAGTTGTCATTCTGGATTGAAATCAGACTGCTCAGAGAGTCGCTTGGAATGACGAACTTGCCCGTCTTTTGATGGGAAATCCATACCCAGAACGAAGACATCTACCAATCCAGATAATAAGTTTTTATTAGTAAATAAAGGGAAGACCTTCCCACTAAACCAAATCCATGGCTTATGGCCGACAATGGAAAGATTGCAAAATCATATTCTAACAACATGTAGCAGCTTCGGCTCTCCTCTTCTAGTCTGCGATATCACATTAGTGGAAGCGGACGTTAAACATACCATTCCAGTTCCAGCTTTCTTGTCATTCAACATGGGGTCTTACATCATGCTTGACGGCGATGACTGGTTCGAGGTGCTGGAAGAGGTGCTCGTCATACCAGAGAGTGCTCCAGAAACTGTACCAGAAACTGTACCAGAAGCTGTGTCAGATACCACCCTTGAGCCGGAAATTATAGTCGTGAGTGATAGTGACGACGACGATGAGTGGTTAGTGACAAGTGACCCATTCTGGTATACACCGGTCACTCCACCGACACCATCACCACCAAGCACCGGGGACGACGACGCCGAGTTTATTCAACGCGTCCGTCTTGGTTATGCGGTCAACCAACCAACGGCCCTTTTCAGGTCCACCCAAACGGCCCTTTTCAGGGCCACCAAATCATTCAGAAAGAATGTTTACATATTCTAATAATAGTTCTAATAATAGTTCTATTTTGATAATGAAATTTTAGAATACTAAAACAAAGCATCTAAGCGTCTTTACTTTCACGTCGTGGGATATGCCGATCCTGTTTCCCAATCCTATATTCCTATTTCGCCCATTCATTTTTAATAGTGTAGTATACATTTTAAATGTATATTAAGTGTATTTTAAATATATGTTAAATCTGTTTAAGAAGGGCGGGTTCAACGCTCTCTATGAAGTCCGCGCTGAGGAGGGTTCGGAAATTTCAACTCCATTTCTCGATCCGATTTCCCAACTCCATTTTTGTGTTTATATATTTAAGTCTTTTATTAAAAAAGGTGCTCTCTATGAAGTCCGCGCTTGCAGGGGCTCGATCCGATTATTTTGCATAAAAGGCCGCTCGGTCGCACTTTTTTTGTCATTTCATCATGGAATTTCACTGCGTGCTCGAAGACTGTTCGATGGAAGAGGTGGTGGTGACAGAAGAGGTAGCCGAGACACTACTAACTGACAACGGGTATGAAGCGGATGTTGATGATGGCTACGACGAAGAAGAAGAATGGATGTTTGGTGACGAGGAGTGGTTGGTCTCAGACCCATTCCTGTGCGAAATGGACCAGGAAGTATACAGTTGGCTGTATGAGGAGGCGTTCAGACCGAATGTCTCGTCTACACCAGTGAGGCCAACCACTCCACCACCAGCATCCATGTTCAAACCCTTTGATGATATTGAAACGTTAAAGAGCTGGTACCAGCCAGGGTCAGCCACGCCACCGCCGACACCAACCCTTAAACGGAAGATGTACGACGACGACGACGATGAAGACATGAGGCATGTCCGCCGACGCCTCGTCTAAACATCGACCCACAAACGGCCTTTTTCAAGGCCACCCAAACGGCCCTTTTCAGGGCCACCCAACTCATTCAGAAAGAACATTTATATTCTATTTTGTTTATATCTTTTATAAGACCATTTATAAGAACCTTTCATAAGAACGTTTATAAGAACATTTATAAGAACCTTTCACAAACACTTTTACAAACACTTTTACAAACGCTTTTATAAGAATGGATGAAATGCCTACACGTAGACTACATCCGTCACCACTTTCTCACCGCTTAATATATCTATGATATATCTATAATCAAAGCCGTACAGGGCTTTGTCTATAATATATCTAGGACGTCATCACCGAAAGTGACGTCATCAAGGAAGTGACGTCATTGATGACGTCATCACCGGAAGTGACCGTTGCTAAGGAGGACCTGAAGTGACATGCGCATGCGCAAACCCGTTGCTAGGGGCGTCTGCGCATGCGCGTCCACGTCCCTGTACCCACTCTACCACTACTACCCTGTAGATGTCACAATTTTAATTCCATTTTGGTCAAACTTGAAATGCATGTTGATAACTGAAAGATCTTGGTTCCTGTCGATATTTGGACATATCTGATCGTAACTTCCTGAATTATGGCCCCTGATTGTACGAAAAGTCGCCATAATATTAAATGTTTCGTATCCAGTGGAGGTGACAGCTAATTCCATAATATTAAATGATTCGTATACTTAACATTAGCATGGGGCAGAACTTTATAAAAACCAAACAAATTCTAATGATTTTCTGATAATTACTTAATATGCGACAACTCTTGTTGACTGTCCGGGCGATTTAGCTGCTGTGTAGGCGTATGTTTCGTTGCCTGGCAACCTATTTTTTGCTATATGAAAGGTTATGAAATATATGTGTTTATTTTTTACAGATCTGTATTTTTATATGAAATATTTTGAAATGTGTATTTTTATATGAAATAATTTTATTTGTATGTTTTAATAAAATATTGGTTTGTAAAGGAATTGAATCACTATATGAAATAAAATGATATTTACTAAGTAAAATATTATACAAAGAACAATATTTGTCTGTCATTATTTCAGCTTCATTCATTACAAAATATCGTATTCATTGCAGTAATTATACTGATATGAGGCTTTTTGATATTTGGTTACAATTTGATAATACTGGGTGGTATTTATTGTCATGCAAACATATTTAAAGCACTCTTATCATTGGTCTGATCATGGTCCAAATCAGCCAAGAATCTGGTCCCAATTAGCCAAGAATGTGAGGCATATTCTCTGTGATTTAGCTCATTTGTATTGAAGCCGTCAATCACTAATTACACTATTATTTGTGACTTATTACACTATTTATTGCCATAGTTATCTTATTATCAAAAATATGCAAACATATTTTAAATACTCGCGGCATTTAAGTAATGGTCCGAATAAGCGTTGTCATGGTCCCAATCAGCCATAAATCTGGTCCCAGTCAGCCAAGATTCTGGTCCCAGTCAATGTTTTACTAGGTGATTAGCCGATTCAAGAATTTTGTAAACAGTATGGATATTTTCTTGGAAAAGTATTCCGGTCACTGATAATATCAACATTTTGTTCTGTTTATTCGAGAGTGCGTTATAAAAATGGACTTTTACATTGATTTGTCGATTAGGGACCAATGAAAATCGTCTGTTATAAACGATTGTCCGTTATATAGTGTCCGCTATAAAAGATGTTGAAAATAAAAAATTTCTATTATAAAGATAGGTTGCCAGGCAACGAAACATACAGCAGCTAAATCGTCCGGGCAGTCAACAAGGGTTGTCGCATATTTTTACTTTTTTCGGTAATGAAACATTTGTAATACACTAAAAACTGATTAAGAGTAACAACTCATTATGTAATTACAAGAAAATCATTAGAATTTGGTTGCTTTTTATAAAGTTTTATCCCACGCTAACAATTAGTATATACACTGTACATGAAACATTTAATATCATGGATTTAGTTGTTCAGTTATCAAAATTCATTGAAAATCAAAAAGATAGGCTGGCACTGCCAGGCAGGATACGCCCACATTTTCGAGAGATGGATAGAGAACAAGCAATACCGAAAGTGATTTTTCGTACATCATTTAGTCCTGTATTTCATACTGTATTGGGAGCAGCCATTTTGTTGGTCAGTTCCAATCTGATATTCATGAAATTCGAAGCCGACAATGATTATGGTGTGACGGTACACAACCTAGAAATGTGACTTTTCGGCAAAATCGGATAAGAATTGTGACCTGTAGAGAGTCCACAACCATGATATACCATATCTTTACACTATTCGCGTACAAACGGCGACCATTTCGTCCGGTAATTTTGGTACGATTTTCACGAAATTCAAATAATTCAGGAAGTTACGATCCGATATGCGCAAATACCGAAAGGAACCAAGATCTTTGGGTTATAATCATGCATTTCAAGTTTCATCAAAATCAAATTAAAATTGTGACCTATACAGGGTCCACAACCATGATATACCATTTTTTTTAACAGTATTCGCGTACAAACGGCGGCCATTTTGTCTGTCAATTTTGGTCCGATTTTTCCGAAATTCGAACTCAAACCTTAAGGTGTAACGGTGATATATTCAAACGTTTTTTTTAAATCGGAAAATAATTGTGACCTCCAGAGGGACCACAAGCCTAAAAAAGGCAATTTTGCGTACAATCAGGGGCCATAATTCAGGAAGTTACGAATCAATGAGCGCAAATATCGAAAGGAACCATGCATGTCAAATTTCATCAAAATCGGTTCAAAAAGGTCCACAACCTTGATATAATATATTTTCACACTATTCGCGTACAAATGGCGGGGATTTTGTCCGTCAATTTTGGTTCGATTTTCACGAAATTTGAAGTCAGCCTTCATTACCATGTAACGGTGATATAAGCAAACGGTTTTTTCGGATAATAATTTTGACCTCCAGAGGGACCACAAGCTAAAAAGGGCAATTTTTCGGACAATCAGGGGCCATAATTCAGGAAGTTACGATCCGATGGGTGCAAATATCGAAAGGAACAAAGATCTTTGGGTTATAAACATACATGTCAAGTTTCATCAAAATCGGTTCAAAATTGTGACCTCTATAGGGTCCACAAACGTGATATAACATATTTTCACACTATTCGCGTACAAATGGCGGCTATTTTGTTTGTCAATTTTGGTCCGATTTTCACGAAATTTGAACTCAACCTTCATTACCATGTAACGGTGATATAATCAAACGGTGTTTTAAATCGGATAATAATTTTAACCTCCAGAGGGACCACAAGCTAAAAAGGGCGATATTTCGGACAATCAGGGGCCATAATTCAGGAAGTTACGATCCGATGGGCGCAAATATCGAAAGGAACCAAGATTTTCGAGTTATAGACATGCATGTCAAGTTTCATCACAATCGGTTCAAAATTGTGACCTCTATAGGGTCCACAAGCTAAAAACATGATATTTCGTACAATCAGGGGCCATAATCCATGAAGTTCCGATCCGATAGATGCCAATATCGAAAGGAACCGAGATCTTATGGGGATAAACCTATATTTCAAGTTTCGTCAAAATCGGATGGGAATTATGACCTGTAGAGAGTCCACAAACAAATTGTGGACGGACGGACGTCCGGACGGACAGGGGCGACGACATAATACGTCCACATGAAATCTGGGCGTATAAAAACTTGTTCGATTCAACACCTTAAACCCTGTGTATCAATCTGAAGTCAATCGGAAGATCAGATAAGTTGTCCTCTATAGCGTCACAAGATTTTTTGAAGTTATCAAGGGAGATAACTCTGGCAGCAATTATTTGAAATCGCTGAAAATCTAAAGGCTTCTTCGTCTCATGACCTTAAAAACTGTGTATGTATACATTTAAAGTCAATCGGATATTAACTTTGGCCTCCACAGGTTTTTTTGAAGTGATCAAAGGCCATAACTCTGGCACTAAAATCGCTGAAAATCAATCGACTTCCTCGTCTCATGACCATAAACACTGTGTATAAATTTAACTTTGACCTCTGGAGCGTCCACAAGATGAAGTGAACAAGGGCCATAACTCTGGCACTAATTATTGGAAATCGCTGAACATCAATAGGCTTCTTTGTCTCATGACCTTAAACACTGTGTATAAATTTAAAGTCAATCGGATATTAACTTTGGCCTCTAGAGCGTCCATAAGATTTTTTGAAGTGATCAAGGGCCATAACTCTAGCACTAATTATCGGAAATCACTGAAAATCAATAGGCTTCCTCGTCTCATGACCTTAAACACTGTGTATACATTTAAAGTCAATCAGATATTAACTTTGAAGTGATCAAGGGCCAGAACTATGGTAGTTATTATCGGAATTTGCTGAAAAACAATAGGCTTCTTTGTTTCATGACCTTAAACACTGTGTATAAATTTAAAGTCAATCGGATATTAAATTTAGCCTCTAGAGCGTCCACAAGCAATTGTGGACGCCGGACCGACGGGGGCGACGACAATATACTACCACATTTCAATGTGGGCGTATAAAAATCGGCCCAAACGGTTGTGCCCGTTATAAGCGATTGTCCGTTGTATGCGGAGTCTACTATATAGATAAACGTTTCATGGTTGGAGATGAAACGTTATGGGGATCTCAATAAAGCTTCGGAACCGTCCCGTCGCCATTAAAAATTCAACATTTGTTTCACCGAATCCTGTCACAAAATATTCTCTCACCTGTCTGGTTATACTTACTATTGCACAGCCATCTAGTGCTTTTAAAGATTTCAGATGGTAGATAATAAACAAGCGGTAATTATCAACTTCACTGGCTATTTGATTAGCAGATGTATCTAATATCACTAAATTCTGTAGAGGCTTTAAAGGTATAAATTTCATTATAAAACATTAAATAAAGAAAACCAAGCAAAGCGTCAATATAGACCCACATAGCAGCTTATAAGAAAAGGGGGGTCACGGTGGCTTAATAGTGGATAAGGCGCTGGTTCGCTAGCCTGGAGTTCGGGTGTTCGATCCCTGCATTGGCCGAGATTTTCCGTCGTGATTTCCAGTTGTCAGTGCTGCAGAAGGAGGGCCTGACAAGGACAGCTGCCTAGTCGTTCGGATGGGACGAAAAATCGAGGTCCCGTGTACACGTGGGAGTACACGTAAAAGATCCCTTGGCAGTTGGAATTCGACATAATAGCACACTGTATGGCATATGCCCGTCTTCCATTAGCCCAGGTTAGGTGCAAAAGAGTAGGACTTTAAACCCCATTTCATTTCATTTATAAGGAAGGAAAACTATGTTGGCCAAAAGTTAGAAATCGATGACTGACAAGTAGTCATCCTAGATTTCTCCATGAAGCCATTAGTTTCGTTCAGTTCGAATTCATGATGCTTAAATGAGATTGCGCGGATGTTCTCTTTATATAGTTGTCGGGCCTTGATGTTTGAAAAAATGATGGAGAGCCATAAACAGTCCTCATGAAAATTCTGACTCTTGGAATTTACACCGAGAAGTAGTAATGGTGTAAGTTGTACGTTTTAGGTATAGATAATTAAAGACCATGGTAAATTTGTATGAATATCGGTAAAATTCTAATTCTGGCAATAAATCTAATAAAGAGGTAAAACTCTGTAGATACGGTGTGTTAACTAACAGGGGTGAGAAATTGACTAAGGATGATTTAATTATCACTAGGAGTGAAAATCTCTGTGGCGGTTTGTTTTCTGTATACTAGGTGTGTTAATTAACGGACGGGTTAAAAACGACTGATGTGGTGTGTATTCTGTTTGTTGAGCTTTCTGGAAAGAGTGTTATAACTGCACCAAAAGTGTTTTATCAAGGACTAGCAGGTTAAATTTGACGCGTCTTAATCGACTGTGTGTTTTACGCAGATCGGTCTTTGTTAAGGGTAGGTCTATATACATGTTAACATTATCGTGGTACTACTGAAATATAAATGCATGTGTCTTTAAATAGGTCGCAAGCAATATCGTTATTTACCGATATCCTGGCCAACCTCAATTTGATTATCCGATGTATTCTAATCTCTATTGATATCAGATGCTCTAATCTATTTTGAAAACAAAATCATAAACAAAAAATCTCGCAACTAATGATAACCTGTAAGTTTCGTCGCTGTTATTTTATAAATGTTTTTCTTTCCTGGGTCGTAAATATGGCTTTCCAAGGAAACAGAATTCCATCACTAATAGATAAATCACATACCTAATAACACTAATAAGGACCCACGTCCGCTGATAGTCGAACAACTTGTGGGATTCTCTGATTCCATCACATTTGTGGAATAGCTAAATTTAAACACATAACTTAATTTTCCTATCGTTTGCGATTGTATGAAATAGTTTTCTTATAATACTCCACGGCACTGATAAACCACGACCACAATGGATCCAGTCTAATCCTTTTTGTATAATTTATACTATCCAGAGAGCACGCTTTTCACACAAAATTGCTCTGTGATCTCCGACCTATTTGCTCTTTGACACCGTTCTAATGGATTAGGAGTGTGAATATTTTTACCTGTGACAGTTAATTTCCTGGATGACAATGTACCACAAAAAGATAATTTTGTTATGTGTGTACATGGATGTCAGCTGTTTCGTAACCTGGATGTAACTAAGTTTATTCGTACCTCACTTCGTACCACAAATTAATTGATTTGTACCTTTTCCTATGTTGTTGAAATCAGTTAAAATAAATTGAAATAAAGGCGAAATGATTTGATCAAGAGAGGGAGGGAAATTGGGTTTAACGTCCCGGAGGAAACCCACGAGGTTGAGAAGGCGTCCCTACCTCCATGCCACATACGCTCACACCAGGGCTCGAAACCACAGCCGCAAGCCAGAGGTGACCGGCAAGCTAGAGGTCGAAGCGTGGTACTCTAGACAACTAGGCCACCGAAACCCCCATGATTTGATCAAATCCAACGGCTACGTTAAATTTATATAAAAACATGTCGAACCCGAATTAGCATATACACACGATTTGTATGATTAGTTTTTTCTGAAATTTGATTGAAAGAAATTGAAAGAACAGTGAAACATAGTTAAACGATTTGATCAAATCCAAAGGCAGCGCTAAATTTCGAAAAATGGCTGCCGAGCGGGAATTAGCTGCGATGATTTAATAACAAAAAGCGAATTATATGCATTGATAATTACGTGAATATGAAACATTTAAATCAGAAAAAGGTCAGAAAAAGGTCTGTTAAAAACTAAAGATAGATTGCCAGGCAACGAAACATACGTCCACAGTAGCTAAATCGTCCGGGCAGTCAACAAGGGTTGTCGCATAACTTTACTTTTTTCGGTAATGAAACATTTGTAATACACTAAAAAATGATTAAGAGTAACAACTCATTGTGTAATTATCAGAAAATCATTAGAATTTGATTGATTTTATAAAGTTTTACCCCACGCTAACAATTAGTTTATGCATGTGTAAATTTAAAGTCAATCGGATATTAACTTTAGCCTCTACAGCGTCCACAAGATTTTTTAAAAAGTGATCAAGGGCCATAACTCTGGCACTAATCATTGGAAATCGCTGAAAATCTATAGGCTTCTTCGTCTCATGACCTTAAAAACTGTGTATAAATTTAAAGTCAATCGGATATTAACTTTGGCCTCCACAAGCTTTTTGGAAGTGATCAAAGGCCATAACTCTGGCACTAATTATCGGAAATCGCTGAAAATCAATAGGATTCTTCGTCTCATAACCTTAAACACTGTGTATAAATTTAAAGTCAATCGGATATTAACTTTGGCCTCTAGAGCGCCCACAAGATTTGTTTAAGTGATCAAGGGCCATACAACTGGCACTAATTATCTGAAATCGCTGAAAAACAATAGGCTTCTTCGTCTCATGACCTTAAACACTGTGTATAAATTTAAAGTCAATCTTTGGCCTCTAGAGCGTTCACAAGATTTTTGAAGTGATCAAGGGCCATAACTCCGGTAGTTATTATCGAAATCGCTGAAAAACAATAGGATTCTTCGTCTTATGACCTTAAACACTGTATGAATTTGAAGTCAATCGGATATTAACTTTGGCCTCTAGAGCGTCCACAAGATTTTTTGAAGTGATCAAGGGCCATAACTCTCGTAGTTATTATCGGAAATCGCTGAAAAACAATGGGCTTCTTCGTTTATGACCTTAAACACTGTGAATAAATTTAAAGTCAATCGGATATTGACTTTAGCCTCTAGAGCGTCCACAAGCAATTGTGAACCCCGGACCGACGGCCGGAGCGACCGACCGACGGACGGACGGGGTCGACGACAATATGCGACCACATTTCAATGTAGGCGTATAAAAAGAATATTTTTTTTTATTAACTGCATTGGCAGCCGAACGAGAATAAGCTATTATGACGACGGCAATTTGCCATAGTCGTCACTTGCCGTTGTACAAATGCGTAATCCACGGCATAACAGAAAATAATAATTTATTGTTTTGTTTCTTTCCTGGGTTTTCTATCGAATTAGATCTCGAACCACACAGCTGTCATAGCTACTAAATATAGATCGAACGGTGTGGAATTGGCTATTTACCTGACGTCACATTAGCGGGCGCACGTACGCAGATACCGATAATACAAGTCGTTCATTCAGATGCCCATGAAACGGATAGCCTATACGGTACACGATCTACGCATATTTTCGTCTGTTTGCCACTAGTTAATAGCATTATGAAGTACATGTATTTATATCAAAATAAATAAAACACTTACCCCCCCCCCCCGGTCATCTGACCTACTTCTACTGGAATGGAAATGGACACGGCTCGTTGTCTGGCGTGTTTAATCATTTAACAAGTACAAATCAATTTACAGAAATAAAGGCTATGAAGAATTTACAGGAAAAATATGACCAAATCAAATATAATTTTTAGCGTAAAGCCGTAAATATAGACGGAATGAAAGAAAAGCATTCCAGGGGGCGTTACATGTCCACCGCATGATGTTCGTGTAATGATGTCATGCACGGGTGTGAAGTTGTCTTTCGATAATCAAATTATGGTACTACGATACGGATATTTTATAATCGGAATTCCACACCTCAACGGCGAAGTATTCATTTAAAACGCAAGTTACGTGCCATGATACTTTACTTATATTTGGTGAAATTCACGTAGATACGGATTATATAGAATTGCACGAATCTTCGTGTCGCTGAGCCAAAGCAGATTCGCGGGCTTGCAATAATTTTATACCTCCTAATTTCGGAGAAATAAAACAGATTTATTACGATATTTATATGGGCTGCGGTTGACGTAAAGTCCTAAACATTTTAGGGTGTTTGTGGTGACATTCTGTTATAATAATATACTAAACACACATTACAAATGAAAAAATATATACTTATAGTTTATTTATCATTTATAATCTTTATTAATCAAATTTATCAGTTTAAAAAAATGCCGTAGTGATGAAAGTCAAATGAAAGTTTTGCCGTAGTGTACACAAAAACTGCCGTAGTGAAGAAGGGATTACTGTGGCATTTTTTGAAAAAACTGCCTCAGTTCCAATATCATGAATTTTGACCCCTGCAAACGTTTTTTTAAATCGGATAATAATTGTGACCTCTAGAGGGACCATAGGCGATTTTTCCGACAATCAGGGGCCATAATTCAGGAAGTTAGAATACGATATGCGCAAATAACGAAAGGAACCAAGATCTTTGGGTTATAACCATGCATTTCAAGTTTCATCAAAATCGAATTAAAATTGTGACCTATACAGGGTCCACAACCATGGTATACCATTTTTTAACAGTATTCGCGTACGAACGACGGCCATTTTTTTATGGGAATTTTAGTCCGATTTTCACGAAATTCCAACTCAACCTTCCTTACGGTGTAACGGTAACATATTAAAACATTTTTTTTAAATCGGATAATAATTGTAACCTCCAGAGGAACCACAACCTAAAAACATAACGCTAACGTTACAATATACGTCCACATTCCTGCTTTGATTGATATGGTACTTTGTCAACAAGGCTAGGCGTTTGGTTTGTTTAGCGTTGAGGGTCGTTCACCAGCATTAATAGTTGCCGTCCTTAGAGTATAAGGAATAACTATACCAAGATAATCCATTCAGAATTGTGCCTTCCTAACGCTAAAGGCAAAAAATGAGCGTGGCTCTGCCCCTGGGGGTCGGGACTTTCATCAAAATCAATAGAGGACGCCATCAGGCTATAAGGAATACATAAGCCAAGTACCAAGCTAATTCATTCAGAATTGCGGCCTGTAAACGACAAACACAAAAATTGGTCGTGTCTTGCCTGTGTGAGTCGGGACATGCAGTTGACGTCCTTAGGCTATATGGAATACATATCCCAAGTTTAAAGACGATCCATTAAGAATCGTGGCCTGTAGACAACACACATAGACACGAAGTAAAAATGGGCATGGCTCTGCCCCTGGGGGTTAGGAAATCACCAAAAACAATAGGGGTCATCTTTAGGGTATAAGGAATAGGTTTGTAAAGTTTTAAAAGGATCTGTTAAGAATTGCATCCTGTAGGCGAACACAAGACACAAAAGCTTTTGGCGTGGCTCTGTCCCATGCACCAAAAATAATAGTGGTCAGCCTTAGGGTATAAGGAATAAGTATAAAAAAAGGTTTCAAGACGATCGATTAAGAATTGTGGGCTGTAGGTGACACACAGACAGACAAAAAGAAAATGGGCGTGGCACTGTCCCTTGGGGTTGGGCATGCACGAAAAACAATAGGGATCTTCCTTAAGGTACCAAGAATAAGTATTCAAAGTTTCAAGATGATACATTAAGAAATGCAGCCTGTAGACGACAGACAAACAAATACAAGAAATGGGTGTTGCTGTCCCACGGGGGTCGGGCATGCACCCAAAACAAAAGGGGTCATCCTTAGGGTATAAGGAATAAGTATTTTAAGTTTCAAGATGACCGATTAAGAATTGTGGCCTGTAGGCGACACACAAAAAGAAAATGGGCGTGACTCTGCCCCTGGGGGTTGAGCATGCACCCCAAATGATGGAAATGTTCCTTAGGGTACAAAGAATAATCATTCAAAGTTTCAAGATGATACGTTAAGAAATGTGGCTTGTAGACGACAAACAAATAAATACTAGAAATGGGCGTGGCTCTGCCCCTGGGGGTCGGGCATGCACCAAAAACAATAGGATCTTCCTTGGGGTATAAGGAATAAGTATACCAAGTTTGAAGAAAATCCATGAAGAATTGCGCCCTGTAGGCGAACCACAGACACACACACACACAGGGACGACGGCATAATACGTTCACATTATGAATGTGGACGTATGAAAAGGCGATTTTGCGTATAATCAGCGGCCATAATTCAGGAAGTTACGATCCGATATGCACAAATATCGAAAGGAAACAAGATCTTTGGGTTATAATTTTTTAACAGTATTCGCGTACAAACGGCAGCCATTTTGTATGGCAATTTTGGTCCGATTTTCCCGAAATTCGAACTCAACCTTCCTTACGGTGTAACGGTAATACTATCAACCGTTTTATTAAATCGGATAATAATTGTGACCACCAGAGGGACCACAAGCTAAAATAAGGCGATTTTGTGTATAATCAGGGGCCATAATTCAGAAGTTACGTTCCGATATGCGCAAATATCGAAAGGAACCAAGATCTTTGGGTTATTACCATGTATTTCAAGTTTCATCAAAATCGAATTAAAAATGTGACTTCTACAGGGTCCACAACCTTGATATACCATTTTTTAACAGTATTTGCGTACAAACGGCGGCCATTTTGTATGGCAATTTTCGTCCGATTTTCCCGAAATTCGAACTCAACTTTCTTAGGGTGTAACGGTGATATAATCAAACGGTTTTTTAAATCGGGTAATAATTGTGACCTCCAGAAGGACCACAGGCTAAAAAGGGTGATTTTTCGGACAATCGGGGGCCATAATTCAGGAAATTACATTCCGATAGGCGCAAATATCGAAAGGAACCAAGATCTTTGGGTTATAAACATGCATGTCAAGTTTCATCAAAATCGGTTCAAAATTGTAATCTCCATAGAGTCCACAAGCTAAAAACGTGATTTTTCGTACAATCAGGGGCCATAATCCATGAAGTTTTCATCCGATACATCCCAATATCGAAAGCAGCCGAGATCTTTTGGGGATAAACCTATATTTCAAGTTTCGTCAAAATCGGATAAGAATTGTGACCTGTAGAGAGTCCACAAACAAATTGTTGACGGACGGACAGGGGCGACGACAATATACGTCCACATAAAAATGTGGGCGTATAAAAGGGTGATTTTTCGGAAAATCAGGGGCCATAATCCATGAAGTTTTGATCCGATACATGCCAATATCGAAAGCAGCCGAGATCATTTGGGGATAAACCTATATTTCAAATTTCGTCAAAATCATAAGAATTGTGACCTGTAGAGAGTCCAAAAACAAATTGTGGACGGATGGACAAGGGCGACGACAATATACGTCCACATAAAAATGTGGGCGTATAAAAAGGTGATTTTTCGGACAATCAGGGTCCATAATTCAGTAAATTACGTTCCGATAGGCGCAAATATCGAAAGGAACCAAGATCTTTGGGTTATAAACATGCATGTCAAATTTCATCAAAATCGGTTCAAAATTATGACCTCTATAGGGTCCACAAGCTAAACACGCGTGTTTCGTACAATCAGGGGCCATAATCCATGAAGTTTTGATCCGATACATGCCAATATCGAAAGCAGTCGAGATCTTTTGGGGATAAACCTATATTTCAAGTTTCGTCAAAATCAGATAAGAATTGTGACCTGTAGAGAGTCCACAAACAATTGTGGATGGACGGACGGACGGACGGACAGGGGCGACGACATAATACGTCCACATGAAAAAGAGATGCAACTGTCTTCGTCAGAGAAAGCAATGTCGTAAGTTCAGAGGTACCCTGAGCAGATTCCCCAATGTCCTCTTCTACCAATGACTCCCTGAGTTCTGGGGGCAGTAAAGTTTCACAAAAGTTCGTAACTTTAAGAAAAAAAACTGCGTAAAGAAAAACTTACGAAAAAGATACGAATTACTTACGTCGGTTTCACAAAGGCCGGCGTAAATTTTTCCTTAACTTTTTCACGTATCTTTTTTCGTAAATACGTCGTGACAATTCATGACGTCATGTTGCATCACTTTATTCAAACTTCTGTGAACATTCCCACGGTCTAAATGTTGACAATGTTGGCATTATAGCCGCTATGTTTGATTTGATCATTACCTTTTGAAACATAAACGACGAAATGATATATATATTTATATATGCTAAGATTTAGCAGTGTATTTATTAATAAACTGAAATTTTCAAGCCTTTTGTTTACTTGTTTTTGTTTGCTACGTCACAGCGTGTGTCACATTAGCATGCGCTTCGTCTGTCAGTCTGCCAAAAGCCGAAATGGGGTCTAAAATTGGACCCCTGCAGCTCTCCGCTTTTTGATTGAAGCAGTTGAGCAGAACTGTGGAATACTAAAAGGAAAATTGAGTAGCAGCCTGACCAAGTCATCGAAATTGAGAGTTTGGGAGAATATTCGTAAGCTTACCTTCAAGGCCCTAGTTAGTTATAGGCCCATAGGGTCTAGTAGTAGTAGTAATACTAGGCATATTTACACTGACAAAAAAACTTGTGTTGGATGTCAACACAAGTACTTGTGTTAAAACTAATCTACACAAGTTTGTGTTGTTTTGCATTGCATTAACACAAACTTGTGTAGATTTGTAAAAATCTTGTGTGTTTTCATCAGTAACACAAGTAATGTTTAGGCATACCGTCAACCAACGATTTTTTTTTTTTTAACAAGTCAGAATTCGGGAGTTCACAAGTTTAAGAAAAGTAATAAAATAAAAGGCTTTATTCAAATCCCGAAAATTACATGCTGTTCTTCACTGGAAGGGTGTGAGCAATAATTAATCAGACAATTGCCAGACAGACTTAAATGTTAATTGGTGTTAAGTTGTCTGTAAAGATGAAATGTCTGGTTGTCCTTTTTTTATTGATCCAATAAACTGATATATCAAAGGAATATATAGTGTACATGTGATTTTCAGCACCCTTGTCTTTGTCAAAATTGATTCAATGTGCATTGGAAAACAATGAGTAAAACTCTTAATGATGTAATTGGTTGATGTAATCGAAATTGGACAGTATATTGGTTAACTAAACAGTAACCAATCAAATTTAATAAATCTTCCAGATGTATCTCATAATTGATTTATTGATACAATGGTTCTCCAAGTTATCTATACTCTATTTGATATTTCATCAGCGACATTCAGTTAGATATTTAACTGTTGGGTGCCACGTTTCGTAGTTAGTGTCAACCGAGAGTGATATTTTTAAAAATATAATTGTCACACAGAATACAAGAGCGCAGGTTTGTAAAAAAAAAATTTAAAAAACAAAAAAACCCGTATATTTAATTTAGCATCGATTTATTGTTTCTATGTATATTACTAATAATTTAAAACATACAAGTCAGACCAATAACAAGTCTTGGTCACCTAGAACCGCGTAATCTTCAACGTACGTTATTCGTAGAATATTTTTCGGGATGTTAGAGACTAACTCAGAACAATTAAACCGGAAGTGTGTGTATGATGGCGGACAAGGAAATTTTTTTGATTGTTTCTAAAGCGTCCCGGTAATTCAGCAGTCTAACGAATTTGTCTTAATTTTTCTGAAAATGTGCTTAATTAATATTATTCGGCGCTACACCGTTGTTCAAATACTTGTAATTGCAAAAAACAACCCCAACTGGGACCAGCAGGTAAGAATCTCTCTTCATTTTATTTTTATACCTGCCCGGCAGCCATCTTTGTTTCGGACAAAATGAGAAATACGTGTATATCAGGCATGGACTATAGCTAGATTAGACTGGTGGGCAGTCTTCTCCACACACCAAAAATTGGCCAGTCCTCTCAAAAAAAAAAAAAAAAAAAACCAAAAAAAAAACCGTAATCTCTAGAGACTGGGAAAATAGAGCTTCATTCTCATCTAGTAGGTCAATCTGCATTATGTAGGTCGTGTGACGTCGTGCACGGGATTACTGCATTTGCACTGGCAAACTGGTGTAGGTGCGAGATGTTTGTTGTGGATAACAGTTATTGTTATTTAGTGATACTTTAACGATCTAAGAATTTTGTTGACGGACAATATCTGTCGAATGAACGGATACAACGTATGGGATGAGGTGAATGAACATAAATAATTACACACGACATCATTATAACAACTTAACGAAGCCAGTTCATGCGTATCGGGACGAAGCCGAATGGCGAATGGAAACAAAAGCGTGACATCAGCCCGCAAACGGTTTCAGCATGACTGCTTTGCACTCCATTCGAGACGCATGATTCATGAAGGTAAATATCGAACTTAATTTATCTTAGACATCACATTTACAAATTCGTGTCACGTGACTCGGGCTTGCTTGACAACTGTCAATCATTCCAAATAAGGAACAACGTAAAACAGGACAAGAAACGCCCATTTTATTGTGAAGCTCGCAAAGTGTCCAGTCTCTGGTGCTGGTTACAGGTTTACTCAATTTTTTTTTTATACAAATGGAAACGAAAGTGTTGGTTTACTAAAAATTACTACTTTTATATAAATCGAAATGTAAAATAAATAGAAGAGACTGGACCAGTCTATAGCTAGATACTAACTTTTGTACTAGTTTAATTGAAATGTAATTTTATCTGTGTAAAAGAAAAAAAAAAAAAAAAAAAAAACCCCAAAAAAACAAGCAAACAAATCAGCCTTTTATTTTTATATCAATCAATGTGTAATATATATATTAGACGTACTGATTCAGAAACTAACACATGTCGTCTGATGTTTCTCTATAATTTCGTTTGGTTTTTTTTTTCAGTCATTGATGTTAGCAAATAGGCCTACTCCACAAAGAAAAATAGGTTGCCAGGCAACGAAACATACGCCCACACAGCAGCCAAATCGTCCGGGCAGTCAACAAGAGTTGTCACATATTAAGGAATTATCAAAAAATCAATAGAATTTGTTTGGTTTTTATAATCAAACGTTTTTTTTTTTAAATCAGATAATAATTGTGACCTCCAGAGGCACAACAAGCTAAAAAGGGTGATTTTTCGTACAATCAGGGGACATAATTCAGGAAGTAATGACCCAATGGGCGCAAATATCGAAAGGAACCAAGATCTGTTATAACCATACATGTCAAGTTTCATCAAAATCGATTCAAAATTGTGACCTCTATAAGGTCCACAACCTTGATATAACATATTTTCACACTATTCGCGTACAAATGGCGGCCATTTTGTCCGTCAATTTTGGTCCGATTTTCACAAAATTCGAATTCATCCTTCATAACCATGTAACGGTGATATAATCAAACGTTTTTTTAAATCGGATAACAATTTTGACCTCCAGAGGGACCACAAGCTAAAAAGGCCGATTTTTTGGACAATCAAGGGCCATAATTCAGGAAGTTACGATCCAATGGGTGCAAATATCGAAAGGAACCAAGATCTTTGGGTTATAAACATACATGTCAAGTTTTATCAAAATTGGTTCAAAATTGTGACCTCTATAAGGTCCACAACCTTGATATAACATATTCTCACACTATTCGCGTACAAACGGCGGCCATTTTGTCCGTCAATTTTGGTCCGATTTTCACGAAATTCGAATTCCACCTTCATAACCATGGAACAGTGATATAATCAAACGTTTTTTTAAATCGGATAACAATTTTGACCTCCAGAGGAACCACAAGCTAAAAAGGGCAATTTTTCGGACAATCAGGGGCCATAATTCAGGAAGTTACGATCCGATGGGCGCAAATATCGAAAGGAACCAAGATCTTTGGGTTATAAACATGCATTTCAAGTTTCATCCAAATCGGTTCAAAATTGTGACCTCTACACTGTTCACAACCTTGATATAACATATTTTCACACTATTCGCGTACAAATGGCGGCCATTTTGTCCGTCAATTTTGGTCCGATTTTCACGAAATTCGAACTCAACCTTCATAACCATGTAACGGTGATATAATCAAACGTTTTTTTTAAATCGGATAACAATTTTGACCTCCATAGGGACCACAAGCTAAAAAGGCCGATTTTTTGGACAATCAGGGGCCATAATTCAGGAAGTTACGATCCAATGGGTGCAAATATCGAAAGGAACCAAGATCTTTGGGTTATAAACATACATGTCAAGTTTCATCAAAATTGGTTCAAAATTGTGACCTCTATAAGGTCCACAACCTTGATATAACATATTCTCACACTATTCGCGTACAAACGGCGGCCATTTTGTCCGTCAATTTTGGTCCGATTTTCACGAAATTCGAACTCAACCTTCATAACCATGTAACGGTGATATAATCAGACGGTTTTTTAAATCGGATAACAATTTTGACCTCCAGAGGGACCACAAGCTAAAAAGGGCGATTTTTCGGACAATCAGGGGCCATAATTCAGGAAGTTACGATCCAATTGGCGCAAATATCGAAAGGAACCAAGATCTTTGGTTTATAAACATGCATTTCAAGTTTCATCCAAATCGGTTCAAAATTGTGACCTCTACACTGTTCACAAGCTAAAAAACGTGATTTTTCGTACAATCAGGGGCCATAACCCATGAAGTTACGGTCCGATACATGCCAATATCGAAAGGAACCGAGATCTTAGGGTGATAAACCTATATTTTAAGTTTCATTGAAATCGGATAAAAATTGTGACCTGTAGACTGTTCACAAACAATTGTGGACGGACGGACGGACGGACGGACGTCCGGACGGACGGACGGACGGACGGACGGACGAACAGGGGCGACGACAATATACGTCCACATGAAAATGTGGGCGTATAAAAAATGGTAACAATTTCATTTTCTTTTAATATATTTTTTTTAATAATATCACTATCAGTAGTTATATCCAGTCAATCGGGTTTTAAGTTCACTTAACAGAACTGTGCGATATACATGTCCTAGTATTAAATTGGTCAAATCAAGTAGGCCAATGCATGATATATATCCTACAATCAAGTAGGACAGGTTTTCCATTTCCGCCATTTTCCTCAGCACTGACCATTGTGTATGTTGTGTTTATATTAATTCGACATAAACTTTGGAGCTGTTGTTAGTGTTTGTTGCATAACAGAATGGTCTATTTCAAATATGATATTTGCATAAGTATAAACGTAAATCGGCAGTGCTGGACACACTAGCTGAAGGATTCATGTAGTGTGTACACTGACATTCGCCCAAATGGCTGAACTATATTTGATTGGTGTGCCCGCTTTGTTGAAGCATTTGTCTGGTTTTAGAATTCATTAGCCAATAAGCACACATTCATATCAAGAAGTCACATGAATTTTTTGAAGACAAATGTTAAATCATGTGACCTAAAAGATAATGTAACTGTCAACTGAGTGGTGAATCTGAGGAGAGAGAAATGGGGTTTAACGTCTAATTACTGTGACAGTCCAGTCAAATGACAAACAAGGGTTATTAAAATAGATTTTCACGACTTATGTAAAATCTTCGGGATTCAAATGGTTTTGGATACCGTAGATATTTTAGTTTCAATTTCATATCACACAGTTTGTATATGGTAAGATATCTTAAAGGACAATATTGGTGCCAGTCATTATCACATATGTGATAGAACTGATTAAACACTTTCCAAATATAATATTAACACAGAGATCATCGCTACCATAGAGGAGTAATAAAGGATTCATGAATCGAAAGTGACGAACGCCAAAGGAAAACACGAGTTATCTCTCTATGTGAATGACTGAAGTGACGAGTGATGACAGATAAACGGCCGAATTTCTCCTTACTAATAATTCCTTCGAAGACAAAAAGTTGTTATATGGGGCCGCAAGAGATTATCTGATGATACAATCAAGTAATTAAGTGTCATAAGATAAGAGAACACGGGAAAAATAGAAATACTCCGTACAACCCCTTGTTTTTATTCTTTCTATAGGGGAGACCGGGGCACATTGAACCACTTTGTTCACATACATGTTTGTCCTCATTTCATATCAAATCTTTTTATTACAAGATCTCTTTATTTCATGATCAAAATTTAAAAAAAATAAATCAATATGCCCTCTTATATGGATCAAACCCCGGTTTATTTGGATTGTATAGATCAGACATATATGAACTTAAGTGCAAGAATTTCCTAGGCTAAGAAGTTAACATGTATGGAAAATGTTTCTCTTTTAAGCGCTTTTTTGAAAAATTCACTGCCTAAGAAAATAATTGACAGCATGTGGCTTATTGATGGAGAAATGGGTCTAAGAAGTTATCTCACTTCTGTATAGTGTTGGGTTGTATAGTATTATTTATAAAGGATATATCCATGGTGGTTCAATGTGCCCCGGTCTCCCCTACCTTATAAAAACATGGTAATGCACGGACTTTTAATCTGTTTTTCTTTCCTGTTCTCTTATCTAGTGGCAGTCAATTCTTTTTATGAATTGTAAGATATTCTCTCACAGTGTCACACAGCAACTTTAGGTCTTCGAGAGAATTATTAGTGAGCAGATATTCGCCCATGTATCTGTTATCACTAGTCACTTCAGTTAGTTATATAGAGGAATAACTCGTGTTTTCCTTTGGCGTTCGTCACTTCCGATTCATGAATCCTTTATTAATCCTATATGGTAGCGATGATCTCTGTGTTAATATTATATTTGGAAAGTGTTTAATCAGTTCTATCACATATGTGATAATGACTGGCACCAATATTGTCCTTTAAACAGTTAATTACATGTCACATATTCATATTTTTCAGTTTCCATATTAGATGCCATAGCAAATAAAACATCATATAATAAAATAAGAAAAAAAACAAATATGGGAGAAGAAAGAGCTGAAAGAATGAGGTTTTTGGAGGGTGAGTGTTCAATTCTAATAGAAAAGATTGTTGATATGGTAATTTGAAATCTCTCCATTAAATGTGTTTGGCACAATGTAGCCCGGTTGGAGCGGAGGTGACATTAGCCTCCATTGCAGTTTATTATTTTGAAATATAAAATTCAATTTAGTATAGTAAAAGTATACACACACATGTATGTGCACATATGACTGTCTCATTTGTGGAGAGTCGAGCTGGGTAAGACGTAATTCAGGATGGAGGGCCTGACATGGACATTCGTCTAGTTGTTCAGATTGAACAACAAAACATGGTCCTGTGTTCACATTGGCATGCATGTAAAAGATCCTCTGGCAATTGTAATTTGATACATGAGTATGCCTTAGGGTCGCGGTACCGTGCAAAATTTCAGTCCAAAAGGCCTTTTTGTGACTTCAAAGGGGGTGGGGTGGATTGCCGGTTGGATGGCCGGATGGTTAGGACATGCGCGCTGTATCATAAAGGTGCGGGTCCTCCGGTTGCTCTCACTCCTAATGACCCCTCAGCGCAAGCGAATTATTGAAATAAAATTAAACCGTATGTTGGTCCCAAAATGACCTAGTTTGTGTCAAGTGGATGTTAAACCCCATTTCTCTCTTTCTCTGACTCTAACCCATTTCATTTGAGCATTATATTCTGTCTGGGCCTGTAACTTGACAAGACAAAAGGAGTGTTACGCAGAGTTGAAACAAAATAGAAACTAAGTCTCGATGTGGCAAAATAAATTGTTTATTTAAACATTATGAACCATATAGAAAGTATTCTTATTTCCCACTTTTTATTTTTTAGGCTGAAGCACTCTTGGAGGAGTGTTACGCAGAGTTGAAACAAAATAGAAACTAAGTCTCGATGTGGCAAAATAAATTGTTTATTTAAACATTATGAACCATATAGAAAGTATTCTTATTTCCCACTTTTTATTTTTTAGGCTGAAGCACTCTTGGAGGAGAATTTAATGAAAGATAAAAACAAGAGAAACCAAGCATCAGTTTATTTTATAATTCTGGAAAAGAATGCATTTGACCCAATTTTTAAATATTTATTTTTTGTTTTTAATGTTAAGTATTCTTCGAAAACACAATTAGATTTTAATCCTCTTATTAATTTCTGTATAATATAGAAATCAAAGTAAAGTGACATATAAATCACGTAAAATTTGGTCGGAAATCATAAAATTATTTGATAGACATTGTCTAGAAACCAAATATAGATCAGTTATACCCAGAATTACAAAAAACCTTGACCTACATTAAGGTGACTTTTCCTTGCTTATGAAACGAAATAATGTTTAATATCCCACTTTTCTGTGTTATTAGGGTGATTCTGCCTTACAGTCTACTCTTATATCAAATATTTCGACTGTCAAGGGTTCATTAAAGGGAACTCAGGGGGTTGAATGGTTAACAGGCACACATTGGATCAGGAGGTCTGGCAATGAGTCAAATATGTCAATTGTCAAGGGTACTTTAAAGACAACACAGTCGAAGTGGCTTTGATCCAGGCTTGTACCCAGTTTGTGTCAAGTGGATGCTTAACCTCATTTCTATCTCTTCTTTAAAATACACGGCAATGTGTACATTAGATCAAGGTTTTTTGTCCTATCCAAACAACTATATATTGTCCCTTCCCACGTCCTACATTACTGACATGGAGGAACTATGCTTGGAACTCCAGTTGAAATTTCTCGGCCAATGCCTTATACTCACCGTGGCTTCCCATTGCTTATGATTTGTAATTGTATATAAATATTTTGTACATATTATTCAATATTTGCCATTGTCTCTGATATTTTTATATTTCAATCCTGCAGTCTTGATGCTTTGCTCCTTATATGTACAAAATATTCATTTTGTTTGGGGGGGTTTTCCTAACGAGGAAAGAGTTCTACACCATTTTATTACTACTGTAAAATAGGTCATTTTTCTTTGGTTAATTTTCTGTGTATGCTAGTTATTTCTAGATTACCCACTAATCACTTGTAATTCGACTTATAACACTTTTCACTGTTTGAAAGTAATTCAAATTAGTGGATAATTTATTTTATTAGTGCTTGGTATATATCTTATTAAATTCTTCGAAGGGCGGGGGACAAAAAAACAACTCAATGCTATCTGCTTCTTTCCCCAAAAAAGATTAATCAATCAAGAAATAGATAAAGAAGTATAGAGATAAAATATAAGTAAGTAGGCCTATACAAAATAATAATAAGAATAGTAACATATACAAACTGAGGAAATAATGGGTATTATCTTGTGTTAGGCAGTAAACATTTTTGTGAAGTAAAAAATAACTAAAAAACGTTCATGACCCCGAAAGTGCTCGCGTACCACAGGTTGGGAACCATTGGCATAAAGTAACAATGCGGACATTTTGTCCAACATACGTAAAAAAAATCCAACTTACGACAGGGTGAGAGTTGCCGTAGACTTTACGACCAAATTTACGAATTTTGTAAGTTAAGAATTTTAGTGAAACGCAATTTTTTTGTAAGTTTACGTTACGATAAATTTTTCATCGTATGATGCTTTGTGAAACTACCCCTGATACGTATAAAGTATAAAGGCGTTCATTTTGTCAAAGATACGAAATTTTCCAACTTACGACAAGGTTAGAGTTGCCGTAGACTTTACGATAAAAGTTACGAATTTCCTAAGTTAAGAAGTTTAGTGAAACGTGATTTTTACGTAAGTTTACGTTACGATAAACTTACGCAAATTTTTCATTGTAAGTTGCTTTGTGAAACTGGCCCCAGGACCATAAATAGGATTTCATACCGCCCTTCCCTCAACTCTCAGCAATCTTTTAACGATAGGTGTTGGTTAAGTTATGATTTATCAGGTCTTCCTTACATCTTTCCTTTTCTGTGAAAAGCTAATATTGATGACATTCCAACATCCATCCAGATGTGACCATCCAATTGTATTCATTGGTGGAGGAAAATTCACACATCTCGAGAGATTATTGAATATCATCCAAAACTAATCTATACAACCTATCGGAGATGCCTTGTCAAAGGTGCACGCCTCCATAATCAGCTTTTCACAAAAAAGGAGGGGTTCAGCCATATGAACAGCTTTTAGAAGACACTTCGGTTCAGAGGGCATTTTCGGCGATGGCTAGAGGGAAGCGAGCAGATGGGGATCAAGAAGCCCTGATATCAGTCACCGAGCAGATTTTGGGGGCTAAGGAACAAACAATCTCCTTACTCAACAGTACATCGTGTTTGGGAAGACATAATGTGTCTAAAGCAAGAGAAAATAAAGAGCGTCGATGATACCATGATTCCTCCCTGCGAATAAGTAGTGTCATTACAAATCAAAAGGGGTATCTTTTGGACGCAAAGATGGTGGGGGGGGGCTAACAAATCAGGAATTAACCAGCACCCATCGCCAGAAGATGGTTGGGAGGTGAGACCAGGACAGTATAAAATCATATGGTTTTAATGGTCGGTCCTGAACTCCGGGGGTCATTGGTTGAAGTGGACATTGAGGAATCTGACCAGGATACCTATCGCACCCATCGCCAGAAGATGGTTGGGAGGTGAGACCAGGACAGTATAAAATCATATGGTTTTAATGGTCGGTCCTGAACTCCGGGGGTCATTGGTTGAAGTGGACATTGAGGAATCTGACCAGGATACCTATGAGCATACCTTCGAATTGCTTCCTCTGATGAAGACAGTTGACTCTCTTAAGTTACTGTTAGTTTTTGGTTGACCAGGAATTAACCATCCATTGCCCGAAGATGGTTGGGAGTTAAGAGAAGGACAGTATCAAATCATATGGTTTTAATGATCGGTCCTCAATCCCGGGAGTCATTGGTTGAAGAGGACATTGAGGAATCTTGGGGCCCACATAGGGGCACACCTTCGACATTGCCTCATCTGATGAAGACAGCTGCCTAGGTTAGTTTTTGGTTGATTGGGTCTTGATTGATGTCTGCAATAACATGACATAGATCACTATTAGTATCAAAGCTCAAGAGGAAACTTAGCATTCCGGTCACATTTTATTGCTGGTCACTGAATTTTGGGGGGCATTGGTCACATCTGATGTTCTTAAGTTTATCTACCACCAAAATATTCATTCTTCAGTTAGTGCTTGCGAATCCTATGATCACTCCTTACATTTTTCATCTTGTTCCAATGTTGTTCCTTTCATGTTAATTAAATTTCTAATTAGGGGTCATGGAGTGCACACCAGCATTATCCTCGTCTTAAGTACATTGGACACCAGAAATTTTTTTCTTAAGTTGATGATAATGATTTCTGGTATCATTCCGTACAGAGAGAGAGAAATGGGGTTTAACGTCCACTCGACACAAACTAGGTCATTTTGAGACTAACATATAGTTTCATTTTATTTCAATAAGTCGCTTGTGCGTGGGGATCTTTAGCAGTGGTAAAAAAACGGAGTGCCCGGAGTAAAATCATTCCGTACAATTTAGGCTTGGATTCACACTCGCACTTTTCATGTTGATTAAAATTTTTATTACCGATGGGGGCCTAGTGATATTTTTGTTATTTTTGAGATTATGTGATACTTAAAGCTATAACTTCTTTAATTTTATGTCAGATTTTTGCCCCTAGTAGAATAAAACATGTCCATGCAGTTTTGTGTTAAATACCTGAAATAGAACACGAGATAACGAAAAAATAGTTCAGAGTAAAATCGAAAAATTGCAAATTGGTGACCTTTGACCTCTTCTTAAGTGACCTTTCCACCAAAAATTCCATTCTTAAGTTATATTTCCTAGTTCAGGGCACAATCCTCTATCAAATTTCATTGAAGTGGAACCCGCACCTTCCATGTTGAATAAACCGATTTTTGGGGGAACTATGGGTGGCTCCTCCTACCACACCCACCACTGGTGCAACTTCAGAATTCGGTTTCTGGGGTCTCTAACCCAGCCAAACACCACTAGCAATCCAAACCCTCTGCACCTTTCATGTTGAATAAATCCCCCTGGCTCTCGGACTACTTGATATAACATATTTTCACACTATTCCCATACAAACGGCGGCCATTTTTCTGTCAATTTTGGTCTGTCAATTTTGGTCCGATTTTCACGAAATTCGAACTCAACCTTCATTACCATGTAACGGTGATATAATAAAACGGTTTTTTAAATCGGATAATAATTTTGACCTCCAGAGGGACCACAAGCTAAAAAGGGCAATTTTTCGGACAATCAGGGGCCATAATTCAGGAAGCTAAGATCCAATGGGCGTAAATATCAAAAGGAACCAAAATCTTTGGGTTATAATCATACATTTTAAGTTTCATCAAAATCGGACCATAATTGTTACCTCTATAGGGCCCACAACCTTTATGTAACATATTTTCACACTATTCGCGTACGATCCGATGGTGTAAATATTGAAAGGAACAAAGATCTTTGGGTTATAAACATACATGTCAAATTTCATCAAAATAAGTTCAAAACTGTGACCTCTAGAAGCATTTTAAATTGAAACTGATGCAATATATATGTCCTCATGCAAATGTGGACGTATAAAAAATACTTTGTCACTTTTGATTACACTGGAACCATTTTAAATTGAAATTGACGCACAATTCAGCACTTTCGTTGAGAGAGAGAAATGGGTTTTACGTCCACTGAACACAAAGTAGGTCATTTCGGGACTAACATGTGGTTTAATTTTATTTCAATAATTTGCTTGCGCGTAAAGGTCTTTAGCAGTGGGAGGAAACCGAAGGACCCATAGAAAACCCACGAGGTTGGACAGGCGACCCTACTCCTTGTCACGCACGTACAGCCAGAGATTTGAAACCACGCAAGTTGACTCAATGACGGGCTCTATTATTCTACCGCCACCTCGTTGCAACAGGAACTGTGACACCCAGCTGAACCAAACTGTTCTCCGGTCTGAACCCAGAGTAAGTCGTATTTGGTGGTATCGGCATATTTCAAAACGGCAGCTCTAACAGAACATCTGGCTGTTGAGATCCATGGTACGGAAATGTGGTACCATGATACTTTGCGGAATTCACATGGATACAGATGATAGAATTGTACGAATCTACGAATCGTTGAGCCAAAGCAGATTTGCCAATTTTCAAGAACTTTTATTCATTCAAATGTCGAGGAAATAAAAAGGTTTCATATTACGATATTTATATGAAGCATTGTACATCAAGACCTGAAAAAACGTGTGTGTGTAAGCTTATGTCTGATATTAGTTTTTGAGTTCGATAATTGAGTGACAGTTTATTTACTGAAGCGACAGGTATGACGTTTGCGAAGCCTGGTATCTATCAGAACGGCGAGAAATGGTACTCGGGGAAACATTCAGCAGCCTTGATATATCTGTCTGGGATTCACCTGCTTTTAAGCGACCAATAGCGATGTTACATACACTTGGTTCGATGAGTGTTTACATGTGCAACTGATTTGGAAACTGAGTAACCCCGGAATTTAAAGACTTTAGATTTAGGTTCCATGTGAATAGCCTGCGGAGATGTTAAACTCTTGTGTCTTTGTATAATCAAGCGAAAACAAATTACGGAAAAAAATGTCACCAGTCACAATAATTCATTAATTGACCCTACCTTTAAAACACATAATGAATTTCTCTTATCCTTACATAATGACATTAAAAACAACAAGTAAGGGGATGCAAAAATGGCTGTGGGTTTCTTTTTTTGAAGAGTATATGTTAACCAAATCTGATAAAGAAACAACCCTTCTAGAACCTGATATCTTTTGTGTTCACAAGCTTGAAACAAATCTGTTGTTAACAAGCAACTGTTCACAAGCTAAAAAAGCTATTTTTCATACAATCAGGGGCCATAATCTAGAATGTTACGGTATGACATGCGTCAATATCAAGATCTTTGGGATATGTATTTTACGTTTCATTAAAATCAGATAACCAGCGGCTGCCAGGCAGGATAAGCCCCATTTTCAAGAGATGGATAGAGAACAAGCTAAACAAAAAGCTATTTTTCGAACAATCAAGGGCCATAATTCAGGAAGTTACTATCCGATATGCACGAATATCTACATGACCAAAATTTTTGGGTTATAAAGATATATTTCAAGTTTCATCAAAATCAGATCAAAATTGTGACTTCTAGATGATCAAGAACCTTGAAATACAAAATGTTTACACTATTTACGTACATGGTGCGACGATTTTGTCTGGCAGTTTTGGTCACATTTTCACAAATTTCAACCTCAAATAGGATAATACTTGTGACCTATAGAGGAACCACAAACTAAAAGATAGGCTGGCACTGCCAGGCAGGATACGCCCACATGTTCGAGAGATGGATAGAAAACAAGCAATACCGAAAGTGATTTTTCCTACATCATTAAGTTAGAATTTGATATGTGCAAATATCGAAATGAATTAAGATCTTTGGTTTATAAAGGTGCATTTAAGTAGGCTTCAAATTTGACTGGGGATCATGTTGCTAAGTGGGTAAGATGCTGGCTCGGTAGCCTTGAGGTTGGGTGTTTGATCCCTGCATTGGGTGACAAAGTTCATCTAGATTTTCTGGCGTGGTTTCCCGTAGTTAGTGATGAAGGATGGATGGCCTCACAAGAACAGCTGTCAATTTTGGTCCGATTTTCACGAAATTCGACCTCGACCTTCAATACGATGTAACGGTGATATAATCGAACGATTTTTTAAATGGGATAATAATTCTGACCCCAGAGGGACCACAAGCTAAAAAAAATGTAATTTTTCGTACAATCAGGGGCCATAATTCAGGAAGTTACAATCCGATATGCACAAATATCAAAAGGAACTACACTGAAAATAAACTTGTGTTGGATCTCAACACAAGTACTTGTGTTAAAACTAATCTACACAAGTTTGTGTTGTTTTGTATTGCATTAACACAATCTTGTGTAGATTTGTAAAAATCTTGTGTGTTTTCGTATCAGTAACACAAGTATTGTGTAGGCCTACCGTCAACCAACGATTTTTTCTTTCTTTTTTTTTTTTGTTTTTTTTTTGTTTACAAATTCAAAATTCGGGAGTTCACAAGTTTAAGAAAATAAAATAAAAGGTTTAATTCAAATCCCGAAATTTACATGGAAAACAACGAGTAAAACTCTTAACCCTTTAGAGCCTAAACCATGAAGGAGGTCTTCAAAAATTCACAAATTGTGTTTTTCATGATGCCTGGGGTGTGAATAAACCTAATCCACACACACAAAAAAAATTCATCAGATATCATTTCCAAAATTTTGGACAGGTATCGATTTTGATACCATAGGCTTTAGACAAAGATGACTAGTGGATAAGGCGCTGGTTCGCTAACCTTGAGGTCGGATGTTCGATCCCTGCATTGGCCGAGAAAGTTCATCTCGATTGTCCGACGTGATTTCCCCTTGTCAGTGATGCAGAAGGAGAGCCTGACAAGGACAGCTGCCTAGTCCTTCGGATGGTACGAAAAACCGAGGTCCTGTGTACACATTGGCGTGCACGTAAAAGATCCCTTGGCAGTTGGAATTCGACATGAGTAGGCCGTAGCGGCGCTGCCCGGGCAAAATTTCCTCATAGCACACTGTATGGCGTATGCCAGTCTTCCATTAGCCCAGGTTAGGTGCAAAAGAGTAGGACGTTAAACCCCATTTCATTTCATTTCTCAACTGAGAAATATATCGGAAAACTCAGGTTTGATATCATAATTATTTGTGATAAACTAAAAAACACAAATTTCTGTCTTGTTCAGACATAAATTTACATTACATTGACAGTTGGGATGGAAATGTTGGAATTTATTTTTGGAGAAGATCAGGTATATTTGACAGATAATATGCCTGCGGTAGCAAATTTAATACCACATGTTTTCACCACACACTGAGCGATTAAGTTTGCAATTGAATATACTGTGAACTGTTATTAAGTTTCTCTGTATTCTTATATACATGAATAATATATTAATTTTGGGTAAACTTAACTATTTTGTTGAATAATACTCCAATTTCCCTGGTCAAAAAATTTAAATTTCTCAATCGTGGGATCTACTGTCTTTGAAAGTACAAGTGAACCCCATGTACTCAATAAAGCAGCACTGTATGGTACTATATTAGATAACATAGGCGTTCTCGCCATGAAAAACCGGGGGGATAGATTATTTGTTCAAAATTTAGTTTATTAATTAGTTAAGCTAATTAGTGGTATTAAATCTGATACCGACGGCGCTAAAGGGTTAATAATGTAATTGGTTGATGTAATCGAAATTGGACAGTATATTGGTTAACTAAACAGTAACCAATCAAATTTAATTAATCTTCCAGATTTGTCTCATAATTGATTTATTGATACAATGGTTCTCCAAGTTATCTATACTCTATTTGATATTTGATCAGCGACATTTAGTTAGACATTTAACTGTAGGACGCCATGTTTCGTAGAAGTGTCAACCGAGAGTGATATTTTTAAAAATATAATTGTCGCACAGAATACAAGACCGCAGATTTGTAAAATTTTATTTACAAAAAAATAAAACTGTATATTTAATTTAGCATCGATTTATTGCTTATATGTATATTACTAATAATCTAAAACAAACAAGTCAGACCAAGACTTGTTCTAGAACCTCGTAATCTTCAACGTACGTTATTCGTAGAATATTTTTCGGGATGTTAGAGACTAACTTAGAACAAATAAACCGGAAGTGTGTATTTGACAATGGCGGACAAGGAAATTTTTTTGATTGTTTCTAAAGCGTCCCGGTAATTCAGCAGTCTTACGAATTTGTCCTAATTTTTCTGAAAATGTGCTTAATTAATATTATTCGGCGCTACAACGTTGTTCAAATACTTGTAATTGCAAAAAAACAACCCCAACTGGGACCAGCAGGTAAGAATTTCTCTTCATTTTATACTTATACTCGCCCGGCAGCCATCTTTGTTTCGGGCAAAATGAGAAATACGTGTATATCAGGCATGGACTATAGCTAGATACTAACTTTTGTACTAGTTTAATTGAAATGTAATCTTATCTGTGTAAAAGAAAAAAAACCCCAAACAAATCAGCCTTTTATTTTTATATCAATCAATGCAATGTGTAATATATTAGACGTACTGATTCAGAAACTAACACCTGCCGTCTGAAGTTCCTCTATAATTTCTTCTTTTTTTTCAGTCATTGATGTTAGCATATAGGCCTACATCACAAAGAAAAACTGGTAACCATTCTATTTTCTTTTAATATATTTTTTTAATAATATCACTATCAGTTAGTAATATCCAGTCAAGAGAGAGGGGAAATCGGGTTTTAAGTTCTTGTATTAAATTGGTCGAATCAAGTAGGCCCATGCATGATATATATCCTAGAATCAAGTAGGACAGGTCTTCCATTTCCGCAGCACTGACCATTGTGTATGTTGTGTTTATATTAATTCGACATAAACTTTGATGTTAGTGTTTGATGCATAAAAGAATGGTCTATTTCAAATACGATATTTGCATAAGTATAAACGTAAATCGGCAGCGCTGGACACACTGAATCAACCAGCGCTAAAATTCATGTATTGTGTACACTGACATTCGCCCAAATCAAACAGGTTTGATATATTTGGCTGAACTATATTTGATTGGTGTGCGCGCTTTGTTTAAGCATTTGTCTGGTTTTAGAATTCATTAGCCAATAAGCACACATTCATATCAAGAAGTCACATGAATTTTTTGAAGACAAATGTTAAATCATGTGACGTAAAAGGTAATGTAACTGAGTGGTGAATCTGACGAGGGACAGAGAGAGAAAAAATGGGGTTTAACGTCCACTCAACACAAACTAGGTCCTTTCGGGACTAACATATGATTTAATTTTATTTCAATAATTCGCTTGCACGTAGGGGCCTTTAGCAGTGGGAGGAAACCGGAGTGCCCGGAGGAAACCCACGAGGTTGAGAAGGCGCCCCTATCTCAATGCCACATGCGCTCACACCAGGGCTCGAAACCACAGCCGCAAGCCAGAGGTGAGTGGCCAGCTAGAGGTCGAAGAGCGGCACTCTAGACCACTAGGCCTGGAGTATCCACTCATTCGGCTGCAATTATGCGCCAATTGAATTGGGCAAATAATTTGAACACATCATTCTGGTGTGTCCACAGCTTTTCTAGAAAAGTCTGTATTTTCTAAAAACCAACAATGGGACATACCCAGAACAAAAATATAAGGCCATACAATGCTATCGTGTTACATGCACGCCAATGGGACTGCGGGTTTTTTGTTCCATCGAACAATCCAAATGCACTTTCTCAGGAAAAACTGAGAGCAAACCTGCCACCTCCAGAATAGCAGAATAGCAACCCGCACCTTACTCACTCAGCCAACTGGCTATCGTCTAATTACTGTGACAGTCCACTCAAATGACAAACAAGGGTTATTAAAATAGATTTTCACAGCTTATGTAAAATCTTCAGGATTCAAATGGTTTTGGATACCGTAGATACTTTAGTTTCAATTTCATATAACACAGTTTGTATATGGCAAGATATCTTAAACAGTTAATTACATGTCACATATTCACATTTTTCAGTTTCCATATTAGATGTCATAGCAAATAAAACACATAATAAAATAAGAAAAAAAAAACAAATATGGGAGAAGAAAGAGCTGAAAGAATGAGGTTTTTGGAGGGTGAGTGTTCAATTCTAATAGAAAAGATTGTTGTTATGGTAATTTGAAATCTCACCATTAAATGTGTTTGGCACAATATAACCTGGTTGGAGCGGAGGTGACATTAGCCTCCATTTCAGTTTATTATTTTGAAATATAAAATTCAATTTAGTATAGTAAAAGTATACACATGTAAGACACTGGCCCGCATATTTTAAGGCTACAGGTTTGCTCCCAATGTTGACATAGAAAATTCAGGATGGAGGGCCTGACAAGGACATTCGTCTAGTTGTTCAGATTGAACAACAAAACATGGTCCTGATACAGCGCGCATGGTCCACATTGGCATGCATGTAAAAGATCCTCTGGCAATTGGAATTTGATACATGAGTATGCCTTAGGGTCGCGGTACCGCGCAAAATTTCAGTCCAAAATCTCAAGGCCTTTTTGTGACTTCAAAGGGGGTGGGGGTGAATTGCCGGTTGGATGGCCGGATGGTTAGGACATGCGCGCTGTATCATAAAGGTGCGGGTCCTCCAGTTGCTCTCACTCCTAATGACCCCACAGCGCAAGCGAATTATTGAAATAAAATTAAACTGTATGTTGGTCCCAAAATGACCTAGTTTGTGTCAAGTGGATGTTAAACCCAATTTCTCTCTTTCTCTGACTCTAACCCATTTCATTTGAGCATTATGTTTTGTCTGGGCCTGTAACTTGACAACACATAAGGAGTGTTACGCAAAGTTGAAACAAATTAGAAACTAAGTCTCGATGTGGCAAAATAAATTGTTTATTTAAACATTATGAACCATATAGAAAGTATTCTTATTTCCCACTGTTTTTTTTAAGGCTGAAGCACTCTTGGAGGAGAATTTAATGAATGATAAAAACAAGAGAAACCAAGCATCAGTTTATTTTATAATTCTGGAAAAGAATGCATTTGACCCAATATTTATTTTTTGTTTTTAATGTTAAGTATTCTTCGAAAACACAATTAGATTTTAATCCTCTTATTAATCTCTGTATAATATAGAAATCAAAGTAAAGGGACATATAAATCACATAAAATTTGGTCGGAAATCATAAAAGTATTTGAGAGACATTGTCTAGAAACCAAATATAGATCAGTTATACCCAGAATTACAAAAAACCTTGACCTACATTAAGGTGACTTTTCCTTGCTTATGAAACGAAATAATGTTTAATATCCCACTTTTCTGTGTTATTAGGGTGATTCTGCCTTACAGTCTACTCTTATATCAAATATTTCAACTGTCAAGGGTTCATTAAAGGGAACTCAGGTGGGTCGAATGGTTAACAGGCACACATTGGATCAGGAGGTCTGGCAATGAGTCAAATATGTCAATTGTCAAGGGTACTTTAAAGACAACACAGTCGAAGTGGCTTTGATCCAGGCTTGTACCCAGTTTGTGTCAAGTGGACGCTTAACCTCATTTCTATCTCTTCTTTAAAATACACGGCAATGTGTACATTAGATCAAGGTTTTTTGTCCTATCCAAACAACTATATATTGTCCCTTCCCACGTCCTACATTACTGACATGGAGGAACTATGCTTGGAACTCCAGTTGAAATTTCTCGGCCAATGCCTTATACTCACCGTGGCTTCCCATTGCTTATGATTTGTAATTGTATATAAATATTTTGTACATATTATTCAATATTTGCCATTGTCTCTGATATTTTTATATTTCAATCCTGCAGTCTTGATGCTTTGCTCCTTATATGTACAAAACATTCATTTTGTTTGGGGGTTTTTTCCTAACGAGGAAAGAGTTCTACACCATTTTATTACTACTGTAAAATAGGTCATTTTTCTTTTGTTAATTTTCTGTGTATGCTAGTTATTTCTAGATTACCCACTAATCACTTGTAATTCGACTTATAACACTTTTCACTGTTTGAAAGTAATTCAAATTAGTGGATAATTTATCTTATTAGTGCTTGGTATGTATATATCTTATCAAATATAAATATATTTGAATTATAAGGGGGCATGGGGTAGGGATACTGTCTTTATATGCTTAGTACTTGTTGATGAGTAAAGAAAAATTTAAATAGCTATTTTATAGTTTGAGATTGGGGGGGGGGTCATTATTTAACACAATTTTATTAATATTATTTTTTGTGTTAACATTCCAAATATCATTTTATGAATAAATAATAATTTAACGAAAAAAAATATTGTTACCTCATTTATCAAACTTTGCAGGTTAAACAGAGCAAAAGGAGGGATGCTGCATGGGAAAGGTTGTTATATTGGATATAAATTGGGGGAAATACAACACAAGTTTTTGTTGATGGTTATACACAAGTTTGTATATGAAACCACACAAGTTTCAGAAATTTCAACACAAGTTTCAACACAAGTTTCAGAAATTTCAACACTAGTTTCAGAACTTTCAAAAGAAGTATTGTGTAGATTTTCACTCAAGTGTGTGTTGTTTGACAAATTTTAACACAAGTCTTGTGTTGTTTCAGCATTTAACACAAGTTTGTGTTGTTAAATAGTAACACCCAAATTGTGTTGAAAACAACACAATTTTTTTTTCAGTGTAAATTTGTAAAGTTGTAAAGATGTGTTTCAAGTTTCATCAAAATTGAATGAAGATTGTGACCTCTACAGGGTGGACAACCGTGATATACCATATTTTTACACTCTTCGCGTACAAGCGGTGGCCATTTGTTCAGTCAATTTTGGTCCGATTTTCACGAAATTTGACCTCAACCTTCATTACGATGTAACGGTGATATAATCAAACGGTTTTTTAAATGGGACCTCCAGAGGGACCACAAGTTAAAAGATAGGCTGGCACTGCCAGGCACGATACGCCCACATTTTTGAGGGATGGATAGAGAACAAGCAATACCGAAAGTGATTTTTCCTACATCATTAAGTCCTATATTTCATACTGTATTGGGAGCAGCCATTTTGTTGGTCAGTTCAAGTCTGATATTCATGAAATTCGAAGCCGACAATGATTATGGGTTGACGGTACACAACCTAGAAATGTGACTTTTCATCAAAATCGGATAAGAATTGTGACCTGTAGAGAGTCCACAACCATGATATACCATATTTTTACACTATGGTCCCATTTTCTCGAAATTTGAACTCAACCTTCCGTAGGGGGTGTAACGGTGATAGAGTCAAACGTTTTTTTAAATCGAATAATAATTTTCTGTGTATGCTAGTTATTTCTAGATTACCCACTAATCACTTGTAATTCGACTTATAACACTTTTCACTGTTTGAAAGTAATTCAAATTAGTGGATAATTTATCTTATTAGTGCTTGGTATGTATATATCTTATCAAATATAAATATATTTGAATTATAAGGGGGCATGGGGTAGGGATACTGTCTTTATATGCTTAGTACTTGTTGATGAGTAAAGAAAAATTTAAATAGCTATTTTATAGTTTGAGATTGGGGGGGGGGTCATTATTTAACACAATTTTATTAATATTATTTTTTGTGTTAACATTCCAAATATCATTTTATGAATAAATAATAATTTAACGAAAAAAAATATTGTTACCTCATTTATCAAACTTTGCAGGTTAAACAGAGCAAAAGGAGGGATGCTGCATGGGAAAGGTTGTTATATTGGATATAAATTGGGGGAAATACAACACAAGTTTTTGTTGATGGTTATACACAAGTTTGTATATGAAACCACACAAGTTTCAGAAATTTCAACACAAGTTTCAACACAAGTTTCAGAAATTTCAACACTAGTTTCAGAACTTTCAAAAGAAGTATTGTGTAGATTTTCACTCAAGTGTGTGTTGTTTGACAAATTTTAACACAAGTCTTGTGTTGTTTCAGCATTTAACACAAGTTTGTGTTGTTAAATAGTAACACCCAAATTGTGTTGAAAACAACACAATTTTTTTTTCAGTGTAAATTTGTAAAGTTGTAAAGATGTGTTTCAAGTTTCATCAAAATTGAATGAAGATTGTGACCTCTACAGGGTGGACAACCGTGATATACCATATTTTTACACTCTTCGCGTACAAGCGGTGGCCATTTGTTCAGTCAATTTTGGTCCGATTTTCACGAAATTTGACCTCAACCTTCATTACGATGTAACGGTGATATAATCAAACGGTTTTTTAAATGGGACCTCCAGAGGGACCACAAGTTAAAAGATAGGCTGGCACTGCCAGGCACGATACGCCCACATTTTTGAGGGATGGATAGAGAACAAGCAATACCGAAAGTGATTTTTCCTACATCATTAAGTCCTATATTTCATACTGTATTGGGAGCAGCCATTTTGTTGGTCAGTTCAAGTCTGATATTCATGAAATTCGAAGCCGACAATGATTATGGGTTGACGGTACACAACCTAGAAATGTGACTTTTCATCAAAATCGGATAAGAATTGTGACCTGTAGAGAGTCCACAACCATGATATACCATATTTTTACACTATGGTCCCATTTTCTCGAAATTTGAACTCAACCTTCCGTAGGGGGTGTAACGGTGATAGAGTCAAACGTTTTTTTAAATCGAATAATAATTGTGACCTCATGAGGGACCATAGGCAATTTTTCGGACAATCAGGGGCCATAATTCAGGAATTTACAATCCGATATGCGCAAATAACGAAAGGAACCAAGATCCTTGGGTTATAACCACGCATTTCATGTTTCATCAAAATCGAATTAAAATTGTGACCTATACAGGGTCCACAACCATGATATACCATTTTTTAACAGTATTTGCGTACAAATGGCGGCCATTTTTTCTGTCAATTTTGTTCCGATTTTCTCCAAATTCGAACTCAAACCTTTCTTAAGGTGTAACGGTGTTATAATCAAACGTTTTTTAAATCGGAAAATAATTGTGACCTCCAGAGGGACCACAAGCTAAAACAAGCAATACCGAAAGTAATTTTTCCTACAATCAAAGGCCATGATTCATTAAGTTACAATTTGATATGCGCAAATATCGAAAGGAATACAGATCCTTAAGTTATAAACAAGCATTTCAGGTTTCATCAAAATTGAATTAAAATTGTGACCTCAACAGGGTCCACAACTTTGATATACCATATTTTTACACTGTTCGCGTACAAACGGCGGCCATTTTTTCTGGCAGTTATGGTCCGATTTTCTCGAAATTCGAACTCAACCTTCCGTAGGGTGTAACGGTGATCTTCATGAAATATTCATGAAATTCGAAGCCGACAATGATTATGGGTTGACGGTACACAACCTAGAAATGTGACTTTTCATCAAAATCGGATAAGAATTGTGACCTGTAGAGAGTCCACAACCATGATATACCATATTTTTACACTATGGTCCCATTTTCTCGAAATTTGAACTCAACCTTCCGTAGGGTGTAACGGTGATAGAGTCAAAGGTTTTTTTTTTTAAATCGGATAATAATTGTGACCTCCAGAGGGACCATAGGCGATTTTTCGGACAATCAGGGGCCATAATTCAGGAAGTTACGATCCGAAAGGAACCAAGATCTTTGGGTTATAACCATGCATTTCAAGTTTCATCAAAATCGAATTAAAATTGTGAGCTCTACAGGGTCCACAACCATGATATACAATTTTTTAACAGTATTTGCGTACAAACGGCGGCCATTTTGTATGACAATTTTGGTCCGATTTTCCCGAAATAATAACTCAACCTTCTTTACGGTGTAACGGTAATAAAATCAAACGGTTTTTTCCAATCGGATAATAATTGTGACCTCCAGAGGAAGCTAAAAAAAAGGCGATTTTGCGTATAATCAGGGGCCATAATTCAGGAAGTTACGGTCCGATATGCGCAAATATCGAAAGGGACCAAGATCTTTGGGTTATAACCATGAATTTCAAGTTTCATCAAAATCGGATTAAAATTGTGACCTCTACAGGGTCCACAACCTTGATATACCATTTTTTAACAGTATTTGCGTACAAACGGCGGCCATTTTGTATGGCAATTTTGGTCCGATTTTCCCGAAATTCGATCTCAACCTTCCTTAGGGTGTAACTGTGATATAATCAAACGGTTTTTTTTTTAAATCGGATAATAATTGTGACCTGCAGAGGGACCACAAGCTAAAAAGGGTGATTTTTCGGACATCCAGGGGCCATAATTCAGGAAATTACGTTCCGATAGGCGCAAATATCGAAAGGAACCAAGATCTTTTGGGGATAAACCTATATTTCAAGTTTCGTCAAAATCAGATAAGAATTGTGACCTGTAGAGAGTCCACAAACAAATTGTGGACGGACGGACAGGGGCGACGACAGGTCATTTTTCGGACAATCAGGGGCCATAATTCAGGAAGTTACGATCCAATGGGCGCAAATATCGACAGAACCAAGATCTTTGGGTTATAAACACGCATGTCAAGTTTCATCAAAATTGGTTCAAAATTGTGACCTCAATAGGGTCCACAACCTTGATATAACATATTTTCACACTATTCACGTACAAACGGCGGCCATTTTGTCCGTCAATTTTGGTTTGATTTCACGAAATTCAAACTCAGCCTTCATTACCATGTAACGGTGATATGATCAAACGGTTTTTCAAATCGAATAATAATTGTGACCTACAGAGGGACCACGAGCTTAAAAGGGCAATTTTTCGGACAATCAGAGGTCATAATTCGGGAAGTTACGATCCAATGGGTGCAAATATCGAAAGGAACCAAGATCTTTGGGTTATAAACATACATGTCAAGTTTCATCAAAATCGGTTCAAAGTTGTGACCTCTATTGGGTCCACAACCTTGATACAACATGTTTTCACACTATTCGCGTACAAACGGCGGCCATTTTATTTGTCAATTTTGGTCCGAATTTCATGAAATTTGAATTCAACCTTCATTACCATGTAACGGTGATATAATAAAACGTTTTTTTTTTTTTAAATCGGATAATAAATTTGACCTCCAGAGGGACCACAAGCTAAAAAGGGCGATTTTTCTGACAATCAGGGGCCATAATTCAGGAAGTTACGATCCGATTGGCGCAAATATCGAAAGGAACCAAGATTTTGGGGTTATAAACATGCATGTCAAGTTTCATCACAATGGGTTCAAAATTGTGACCTCTATAGGGTCCACAAGCTAAAAACATGATATTTCGTACAATCAGGGGCCATAATCCATGAAGTTCGGATCCGATACATGCCAATATCGAAAGGAACCGAGATCTTATGGGGATAAACCTATATTTCAAGTTTCGTCAAAATCGGGTAAGAATTGTGACCTGTAGAGAGTCCACAAACAAATTGTGGACGGACGGGCGGACAGGGACGACGACATAATACGTCCACATGAAAATGTGGGCGTATAAAAACGCAATTTTTCGTACAATCTGGGGCTATAATTCAGGAAGTTTCGATCCAATATAATAATTATAACCTCATAGTTGACAAATATATCAAAGTAAAAATGTTAAGCAACGCCATAGCCTCTTTACATTATTTACTTATGTTAATTTAAATACATGTATTTGATAATGAAAAAAACCTTGTGAGATTTAGTACATATTATTTTTTACTGATATCTTACCTTTAAGCCGAAGAGCTCCCTGATATTGTGAAGATTATTATTGCCAAGATATAATTCATATAGATTTAATAGACGTTGTACACCAACAAGGGAGTTAATTCGATTTTGTTCTAATGAGAGGAACGTCAGCTGTGTTAATCCATTAAAAATACTTGCATCTATATTTAGTATATGGTTATTGGCAAGGTGGAGTTGTTTCAAATTTACTAGTTTAGTCAAGCCATCTAATTTAGCTATACAGTTGTTTTCCAATGATAGTTCTTCTATTTTCGTACAGTTGTCTAAACCCTTCATTAATAGAAAAAAAAAATAAAATAACTCTTTTCTTCATTTTAAACGACAGAAATGCTCAAATTTAACAGGGCAACAAAGCTAGATAAAAAGCTAAAACAATACAACTTGGTTTCCGAAGCAAAATAAGCTGGAAAAAAGCAAAATAAGCTGGAAAAAAGCAAATTAGGCAATCAAAATTTCTAAAATGGCTGCCATAATTTTACATTTGATTAGTTTGTCGAGCATTGATAGCTAATATTAAGGTTATCATTTGGTCTTTCTTTACTTTTAATGTCAATATTTTGATTCAAAGTCTGGAAAGCAATTGCTTAAAAGCATGATTGGTTTTGACTGTTTTATAATTTTTAGATACCAGTAGGCTTATTAAGAGAAGCCTTGAACAAAGATTTATACAGTTAACAATGCATTCAGATCAAGTGTGAACGCCTTTACTGTCTTTATGGCCTAAAGCTTATTAAATAATTCTTTTAACTTTATTATGAAATTTCAACAAATGAAATTTATATGTTGATTTAATTTCTTTCATTTGATTTGTTCCTTTGTGTGTATGCAAATTAGTGTCTTTAAAAGAATCCCACTAGATGAAAACACAGGCAGTGAGATCAGATGCCTTTGATATGATCAATAAAATTATGGACATAAAAACATTTGTGTGATTCAGCCAATCAGAATCTTCATAATCAGTGGGCTCAGTCAAATGACGCCATTAATTAGGTCACAAGATTGTACACTTGGTTGTTTGGGGAAGGAATTGTGCTTGTACTAGTGTTGTCTGCATGGTGCTTATTTTCAACTTATTTGTTTTGCTTACTTCAGAGGTAACTTTATTATAACGCGTTCGGTGCAAACTTTTGTTTTACATAATTAATTCCGTGACTTTTCCCTTCGCCTTTCACGGCAATAGCACAATTCCTTTGTTTCTGTTCATAATGCCGATTCTATGATATAGCAGCGGCATAGACCGCAGTCACGTGTCTACTCCAGAGGTAACTTGGATAAAGTGTCAGTTGCATAACTTTGTTTACGCAATTAATTCTGTGATGTTCCGTGTCGGTTAAAAAGCTTTCGCTTGCATATCATTTGCCCAATTTCTTTGTTTCGTTTTCAAAATGGCCGCTCTGTGAGATGGCAGTGGGTTCTTCGTATAGCCTGACTTTTGCATTAGATTTGGGCACAGACACATTACCTGTGGTTCTGATCAAGGTAACTTTGTTTGGTTTGTCGTATATCAAAGGTTTAATCCCATAATTACGTGGTTGCATTTTAATTTACATTTACCACTGAATTTGTGCACTATTTCGTGTTTCGGATACGGTGGGTTGTGCGTTTTGAACGATAGATTCCAGCGACTGTACAAGGGCTTTGACCGTTTTTAGGCACGGGTATCATATTTCTTCATTTGGGTTCTAACGATTTATGTGATTCGACAGTGTCGCTGGATATCTTAGCGTTTAGAATCTAATACACGTTTCCAGTTAATAGATTGCCGTCTAGAATCTGTTAAATGCCACCAAGATTCATCAAAAACCGCCCAGTTTGTGCTACCATGTAGATTTCGAAACGCCGTTTAGTTTTGAGCTAGATCGTCTACTTTACGCCCGTCATTTTCACGGGGCGTTTTTAGAAACGAACACTGTCATTTAGATTTGAAAGGGGTTTAGTTTTTAGACACGGCATTTATTTTCCCGAACGTTGTCCAGAAATGAACCGAGTGTTTGATAGCACAAGGCGTTCAGATTTTACGCCAAATTACCACTTTACCGAGAGCCGTCGGTGTGGTTACAATTTATAGAATAAAAATTTTGAAAATATTCACTGATTCAACATGGTCATCGTTTTATTCTTTCTATTATTCATATTCCATCAAGAGGTAATTTTATAAAAATGGCTGAAGTATTACTACGTGCACAAAAAAACGATAATTTTTCATTGGTTAGGACCGTCTAAACGCTGGTAAATTTACTGTGTTTGCTTTAATATGACAACTGGAACCAATTCGGATTAATTAGTTATTTAGTATGTAGAATTTGATAATACAAATTGTTGTAAAGAACAACATTTTGATTGTTTAATTCGAAATAAAAAAGATTTTTGAGTGGGAAAACGCTGATTTTTTTTATAGATGTATATATATATATTTATTTTTTTTTAAAATCAATGGTGACAATTTGAAATGAACAAATGACAAGTAAAAAATATTTCTGAAATTTTACAAACATTTCGACCCCTGACTTATTGGAATAAACCGTAACAATTGGCATTGCCAAATTCCAACCAACTATATCAGCTAATACATTAGAGCCCGCACGAGCTAACAGTGTCGCGCCTGTCAACATCAAAGAGTAGAGCTAACTGTGTGTACCCTTCTCAACATCAAAGAACAATTCCGTGTGAAAAGCGTGCATGAATCGACAGTATAAATTGTAAGGCTGGATTCACAATCACAGGGTTTATCAATTTTAAAATACGCCACATGCATTTATAGTTCAGTGGTATGCACAATAAATGTAAAGATATTTCACCGAGAAAAACGACAAATATATGTATAAATAACTGCAGTCCGCCTATGGTATAAAGTATGAAAAAAGTAGGCCTAGTAATCATCTAGAAATGAAATACGTATAAGAACTGTAAAATTTCCTGCATTTATGTAAGCCAATTTTTATGTACGTGTAAGGTTTACCGACTGATGGCAGAAATAGATATTTACAAAAACTTTGATGTAGTATAGTATCATATAAGAAAGATATGGCAAGTTTATTATGAGACCCGTATTGACCGTATGCAATTGAGGAAAACATGTGAATGAGTGATCCATGCTCTTGGCCCGGACAAGAATTTGATTTTAGTCAAGTTTATTACGTATTTCATTGCCAAACGGATGTTATATATTAATTACAGCGTAGTACGTGCGAGGTTATTGACTTCTTTAGCGCTGCATGCCAATAGCTGGAAATGGTTCCACTACTGATGCCTTTCGTCATACTTCAGGCACAGTAGTGGCTTTTCCTACAGAGTTCCTTTGCGCAAGTTTTGTAGTCAAATGACTACAAAAAGTTTACTGGCCTATAGCTCCCTTAATTTACACAGACACTTACCCAAAACTGTACTGCACATAGCTTAACATATAATAAATCAATTCCCCATTGAAATAAAGGTGAAGCCTTACCGCATAATTAAATGATTTGATAAAATCAAATCCCTTCATGAAAATTCTCAAGTTCTGAAATTATAATGGCCGCCCAGTCAAATAGAGCATGCGCAATCCAACTCACGTGATCATACGCCCCTTCCATACATGGCATATGACCGTAATTATATGCTAATGACTTTAGCGTGGGAAAATATGTCAGAAACAATAATAGACTGCGTGTTGGGGAGGCTGGGCATAAATTTGTCGCTCAAACCTGGACAAAAACTGATAATAGATTTTATTGTTCAAAAAAAGGATGTAATTGGCGTCTTTGACATTTCAGCCGAGATTCTCTTATAGTATCTGTGCTGGGTCAGCGTATCGTAGGCATTGCCTTATATGGAAAAAGATGGGCGGAGTTAAGGCGTCGCGGTATTTGGCGAGATTTCAACTGGCCTGTGTCATGGCTGCCTGCACATTACAAGAACACCGCTAAGAAAATGTAAAACGTATAACCACAAAGAAAAACTGTTCGGTAACTCTTTTAGTTGGTAAGACTTCATTATGTATCATAGGATTACTTATTTTAATACAAACTGTAATGACAATTGTGCGTTTTAACCTATTTGAACTTGCCTCAACGGTCTTAGACTGTACCACTTGTAACGATAACCAGCTATAGTTATCGTTACATTATAGTAACTAGCCAATAGCTACTGTAAACTGGATACGTGAATTAGATTCTAAACGGTCAGGGTAGTTTCTTTCATTTTTTTCGTAAAATCTAGACGATACCCGGTCCCTAGTGTATATAGGTTAACGTTTTCAAACATTCTGATCAATCAACCAAAACAAAAAGATGCCAATACTTTCTCCCAGTTTGACTGTATATTGTAGCCGCCCTCGGTATGACCGTGAGAAGACCTTGAGGTTAAATAAAAGACTGTAAGAGGATTTAAATAATAATTGGATTTATTATCGTTGTTCAATATTTACAATAATAATACAATAATGGTTGGGTGGTTTAGATTCTTCCTCGACTCCTATCGGGGAATAATTCGGCTTTTATATTTTTAAGGAACGTTTAACCATAATCATTTTCTCGTCGTATGGCGCCTGTTAGTTGACGAAATGGCAATTAGGCTTTACAAATAATCTTAATCGAATATTTATATTTAGGCGGCGCGGGGTAGTTAAAAGGAATACGATATTTTTTTACTAAGTTAAAAATTACATTTAAAAAAAGACAAATTGATATAATTGATATAAGAGCAGTGGGGGGGGGGGGGAAGTTATGTACTCTTACGGTACTTACCCTAAGAGCGTCAAAGACAGAATGCCATTACTGACGAGTTCAGCACTTTATTTTGACTTCGCCAAAGTGTCACGTGGGGCCTTTCGACCAATGACATAATGGTATTCCCGCAATCCTATGCAACCCATGCATAGGAAGGATCTACTTTCACACTTACAAATGTACAATTTAATAAAACAAAAGCAACATTCAAAAGGCAGTTTGGTTTATAACCGCCTAAAAGCGTATTATTTATCATTCAAGGCCAATATCTAACAACGGGCCTCCGTCGTTAATTAATTATAGCCATCCCACCCAATGCAACCGTTCACAACCCGTTGCTAACCCTTTGCCGTCGCCAGTGCAACCTAGCAAGGTGCTTGTTCCGCTTGAAATATTCGACTACAATTATAAAGGGGAGGAATAACATAAGGGCACAACAAACCATAAGGAGTTCAATCCCACAGGCATAATGTACAAAAATTACTCAGTATGGACATAAAAGCACGCTTAATAGTCCGCACTAAGCGTTTATTTATTAGCGAAACCACCGTCAACACGGCGTAGTAATCTAGGCGTCATCTCGCCACTCCATGTATCGTTGTCGCTCTTCAAAGCATTATAGGTAGTTGTGTATCAAAGCTGCATCTTCAATTGTGTTTTTATGTGCGGAACAATGAAGTACGACCCCCATTAGTAGTTGTGGTGTTTATTTCCATGTTCGTCAAAAATAGGACTAGGACAAAGTGCTAGTGGCAGGACCGAAGGAAGTGACTATTACGATCAAACAACAGGTTTCTGGTCTAACTACGGACTGTAGTGTACTAACGAACATGGCCGCTCGTTAGCGGGTATGAAACAAGGGCATTACGAAGTAATTCTTGGATTATTATAAAGGGGTGGCGATAACCTGACGGGTTAAATTCATGTAAGGTTTTATAATCTTATATGGTTATACGCTGATTCGATTATTATACTTCTTCTAACGGTAAAGTTAGAAGGAAAGATGTCACTCGCGTTGGTCCTACCAGTCAATGAAACTTTGTACTAGGCCTATCTCGTTAAACGCATTTGCGTCGTCGTTTCACTCTACACCCACATCACGTTCGTGAGATCGACTAGTTGTTTGGACATGATAACATAAGGCACTTCGTTTCATTCTTAGTAATCACAGATAAAGGTGTGTGATTCCATCACAGGAACGTATCGGGTCTGACACTTGTAGAAAGAGGTCAGTAGTCTAAAAATAGAATAACAACACAAAACAGGCTTCACTGGAAGGATATGATGTGTACTATGGTATAAAAATAATTAATAGAGATAAATAACGTTATGGCTATTACAATATACAAGATACCAGTGCTCTAATATTGTATTTTAGAAAATGATAAGAAATATAGATGTTATTGATGAACTGTTTAAATGTTCGCAACACATCCGAAGTATTAGTATCGTCTAGTTCTATCGGGAGCAGATCTATCGTTCAGTATCATAAGTTTTATAATTTTTGCTGGATCCACGGGACAGATACAATACCATGCTGATTTCTAGTTTTCATTTTGGCCCCAACGACTCGGCCTTCAATACACACTAAGACATTAAGATGGTGTTATTGAAGAACTATTTAAATGTAGGCTGGGACTATCCTGTTTGGTCTCTTTTCTTGACTGTGTATGTTGTATCTGCATGAACGTTTATATTGCAATTTTATGGTTATGTTGGTTAAGGCCCTTCCCAGTACCCATTGTCAGATTTCCCTGTGTTGGGTAGGTCATTCCTTACTGTGTTCCTGTGGGAATGCATTTGGCAGAACTGGGGGCTCCAATTTAGCCCAACATGAGTATTGTGTGGGGGTCAGGGAATATAATTATTGTGCTTCTTATTATGTGTATTCTTACATAATTATTGTGTTTCTTATTATGTGTACTTTTATATAATTATTGTGATTATGTGTTTTTTTATATATTTAATATTTTAATTACAATGTTTGGGTGAGGGACACAAATATATATTACGAAGTAATAGCTTTTGTGATCGGGCTGTTCTTTCTACCATGGCTACCATTTGCATGCACTTCCGTTTCCTTTCTCCCTTTCCGCCAATTGTACAGCACTTCCGTTTCCTTCCTCTTTGTCTCGCCAATTCGCTCCGTGCGGTAATGTGGAATGTACATTTCAGTCGCCATTTTATGCGGCGGCCTGTCGTTTTTATCGTACGCTGTTATGCAGTCATCTATCTCACCAAGAATGGGAGACTAGATCGGCAGAGTCTACGAAATTGTTTCTCGTGAACATAAGGCGGGATTAAAACCCAGCAACCTATAGGTACGTTGTTTATCGTAGGGCACTCACCTACCCCCGTTTAGCACTGTTCAATTCTATTATTATTATTATCCATGTTTGGATTTTTGTTAATTGTCAACGCTTATTTATTTTCCTCCCATGTTTGGATATTTATTATGACAGTTCTTATAATGGCACAATCCTTATAATCATCCATGTTGGATATTATTTGTTAGCTTCCATGTTTGGTTTTTTAAAAATTTTCATCCATGTTTGGATAGTTATTATGTCGGTAATTATAACCATTATGTTTGACATTATTTGTTAGCTTCCATGTTTGGTTTTAATAAAATTTTCATCCATGTTTTGATACTAGTAGTTATATGTTGATATTTAATTTCATCCACGCTTGGATATTTATTATTCATCCGTGCTTGGATATTTATTTTTCATCCATGTTTTGATATTTACATGCATTATGTTGGTTATCCATGTTTGGATTTTTATTATGGGATTTGGGGCTAATTCAATCCATGTTTGGATCTAATTCAAACCATGTTTGGATAGCTAGTTATCCTTTTTCAGATAAATTGTATATCACCCCCGCTTTTTACAAGCTCCAGTGAAGAGGATGTATCTCCTACTTCTAACATCCGCCCGACTTCGTCAGCAGAAGACAGATTGTCGGAAATCATCCTGCAGAAAATGCTCAGCAGAGGCTTGGTTCACGAAGCCACTTCGCTTACGTGTAATCAACCAGCAGTTCCAAGTGTTGAACCCTTGTTGCAGACATTGTCTCCTTTGCCGCTGTCCCCTGCAGTCCCGTACAGGGCAGCCAATACCTAGGAACTGACCTCGACCGCTACTACCACAACAAGTACAAGTACTTCAGCCAATGCAGTAACCACTAATGGGTTCAACGTGTTTTCGGTGAATGCTGCCAATTTGTTTTGAACTTAGCCTGCCATGGACACAGGTAGACATCCTGTCAGTCACACAAGTATTTCTCAACACGTTTCGGACAAACTAAGGCCATGATTTGGTCTAATACTTATGTTGAATTCTGTGAATTGCTACCAGATTCTTTGCCAGACTCCACTTCTGTATCATTAACATATTTGTCCTTGATGACCGAGCTGGCACAGACTTATGGCCCTAAAGCCTTTAATTTCTACGATACCCAATTTAGACGTCTTCGCCAATCAATTCCCTGTGCTTGGGGTCAAATCAACGGTGACCTTTGGCTTAAAGCAATTACCCTGCATGGACCACAAGTTCCAACAACAAATGCATGCAGTGTGCAGCTGCCCATCCCCAGATGCGGTGTTATGCAGGGTTATCACAACCTTGACCCCGTGCCAACAAAAAATCTTTCTCGGGGTTCATTTGTTGCAACACCCGCTTTGGGTCAAAACTTATTACCATCTCGTTCCTCCTCAGCAACTGTGACATCGACCCAAATTCATAATGGAGGTAAGCCCCTTTCACACCTTCCTGCTCAACCAGATAGCTCCCATCCTCAATCCTTTGGGCATGCGTCCAAAACATCCATCCATCCAGTCCAGGCAAAATTCTTTACCCGCCAGCAAAGGTCACAACCCCAGTGATGTTCTTTTTACAAAGGTAAATGAAGAATTAACAGCAGGGAGAGTTATGGGTCCTTTCCATTCAACACCATTAACAAATTTCAGATGCTCACCTTTGGGCGTTATCCCCAAGCGTGAGGTGGGGTCTTATCGTTTGATTCATGATTTATCATGTCCTGAAGGTAATTCAATTAATTCCGGTATTGATCCCTTTTTTCACACAGGTTTCGTATGATTCTATAGATAATATGTAGTTTCTTTGGTTAAGAAAATGGGTAGGGGCGCATTAATGACAAAGGCCGACATCACAAATGCATATCGCCTGCTTCCAATCCATCCAGATGATTATAATCTTCTAGGTTTCACTATTTCCTACGAGGGAACATTACATTACTTTGTCGATATGTGTTTACCGATGGGGCTTAGTATGAGCTGTCAAACCTTTGGGCGTTTTAGCTCCGCCTTACGATGGATTATGGAAAATAATTTTTTTTAAGTGTTAGTCACATGATAGACGATTTCTTTTTCATTGGACCTACCGTTGGGTTATATGCTGCAGTATTCGGATCTAATTGGTTTTCTGGGTCTGGGCCCCAAGGCATGTGTAGCCATCTCTAATATTTTATTAGGGGTATTATTTAAGACCCTACAAAAAATTATCAATGTCTACTAATTTACATGTAATTATTGAATCCAGAAACTGTATTGATATTCCAACTGTAATGATTCCTACAACGCCGTGTTTTAGACAAACCTAATTAATGTCAAGGTGACTCGAGATCCAAGTCCTTGTTTTACGCTTCATTAATTGCATTGTGGGAAATTCATCACTCAGTTATCTTGAGTAGTTTTAGTTACAGTTTCGATTAATATCAATAAATAATAAAATACATCAATTTTGTATTTGTCTTTATAGGTAAGATATTATTTAAGTATTCTGGATCATATTTATTATAGTTTGAGACATTGTTAAAGTAGGAAATTTGTGTAAATTGTCTTTTATGCATGGTAACCTCAGACCATGCTTTCGCAACTTATTCCAGTTTGGTTCCTAACCATTTTCGGTTGGAACGGAAGTTGCGCGAGTCGCGCGATGAAAAGTTTGTTTACATTTTTCAATTGTCTTTTGTCATCCTGTTTTGTTCAATTAATTGTTTGCAAATATTTACTCTTGTATGACATTGCATTGTCAATTATTCGTGTTATGTTAGGATATGATAGAATAAGAAAAGTTCAGTTTGACAGTACTAGTTAGTTAGTTAAGGCTTATCATGTTTACTTTTGATAGCAACTGCTTAGTTAATATATGTAGAATTAGTTTGTTACAGCAGTTTCCGGTTTTCCCAGGTAAAGACTACAAATTACTTGGGCAGATGATCAAGGATGAGATTTCGGTGTATTAAACTACACAGATGGAGCCCGAAATAGTAACAATTGAAAGAGGGATTCAACTTCAAGGTGAACGGGGTGATTCAGCTACCACCACGTCCACAACCGGAAATGATAAATTATTTGAACTAAACACTGAACAAGTTAAAGAAAAAATACTAAACACTGAACAAATTAAAGAAAAAGTAAATGTACAAGTAGAGCATATTGTTAAGAGTGACAATTCATATATTAAAATAAAACCGTTTTCTGGGAATGAAAGTGACGTGAGTCAATGGTTAAGGCAGGCCGAACTCGTCTTAGAAGATGAAAGTCTAAACGACAAAAACAAACGTCAAAAACTTCTTAGTAGCCTACTTCCACCGGCATCTGACTTGATTCGTTCTCTTGGGGATGCATGTACTTCCCCTAGGAACATTTGGAGAGAAATCAAAGAATTATATGGATCAACTTCTACAGGTGTAGAACTCTTACAAAAGTTTTTTATGACCAGAAGGGAGACCACTGAAGATAGTTCGAGATACCTACAGCCCCTTGCTGTAAAATTGAATCAAGTCCACGAACATAATGGCATAACAGCTGATTTGATGAAAGAAACTATACTGAATCACTTTAAGCAAACGTGCAAATGCTTCATATCAAGTATTCTTCGGGAAATGCCCCAGAGGTTCACTCTTTAATAAAGGAAGTCCGACAGGCAGAGCAAGCACTAAGTGGCAATATGAACTCAGCAAAACGAGAAACTAAGGCTACGTGCAAGTCTCAAGTCAATCCCAGCACTGATAACGATGAGATAAGGTGCATGTTACAGAGCATGCAGCGACAGATATACTATTAAAAAAAGTAGGGGATATTTGATTTTTAAGTGTTATTAAAGTCACCTAATGAAACTGACGATGAAACAAACGACAAAGTGAAATGAAGTTCACATTCATCGATTTATTCCAAATGATCGTTAGACTAAATAAGGCACAGACTGGCCATTATAAGGGTAAAATGATACCCGGGGTCAAACAGCAACGTTACCACAGCATCACAACAAAGTCAGTAACGGGTAAATCCTCCTCTGTTTGCCAAACAAGCATTGATCCGACGTGGCATACTCCTAATGGGACGTCTAAGGTCATTTTGGTCCAGATTGTCCCATTCCTGTTGCAACGCAGCAGCAAGTTCTTGGACATTGGCAGGACGTTGTTGACGTTGACGTAACCTCTGTCATGCTCGATGAGGGAGAGGTCGGGACTCAGTGCTGGCCAAGGTAATGTGGTGATGTTCTGTTGTTGGAGGTAACCTGTAACGATCCTGGCCCTGTGACATCTTGCGTTGTCATCCTTGAAAATGAAACGGCGGCCATGACGTCGTGCGAACGGCACAACATGGACTGCCAAGATGTTGTCCCGGTAGTACTGGCCTGTAACACGCCCTGCAACAACATGTAAAGCCGTTCTTCCAGCAACGGTGATGCCTCCCCACACCATAACAGAACCACCCCCAAATCGATCATGTCTGATGACGTTAACGTCTTGGAAGCGCTCGTTTCGACGACGCCACACCCTCCTACGTCTGTCCAAAAAATCAACAGTGAATCTTGACTCATCTGAAAACATCACATTGCTCCAGCGTCGATTATCCCAGTGTTGACGATCCCTACACCAACGACGTCTTGCCTGAATGTGATGATCTCTCAAACAAGGGATCACGCGAGGACGTCGGGCGCGAAGGTTACCCCTATGCAGTCGACACTCACTCTCACACCAGTGTCTGTTTGAAGACGAGCGCTGATCTGATTTGCTGTGATGACACGATTTCTCAAGGCCAAGGTACGGATAAATCGATCCTGGGCTTGAGTTGTCGCCCTTGGTCGACCTGAGCGTGGTCTGTCCTGTACAGATTGTGTATCACGGTATCTGGACTATAGCCTGCTTATGACAGACTGAGAAACATTCATCGTCCGCGCTACAACCGCCTGTGTTGTGCCGATCTGTAGCATGCCAAGGGCACGTAACCTTTCATTTTGGGTAAGCCGACGCATATCAAAATTTGTTTTCTGGTCACTAAAACAATTAAACTGATGTTTCCACCCTGGAATTCAATGCCACAATGACTGTAACATTCAAAGTCAGAGTCGTGCAAACCCCAATGATAATCCCAAGCATCACCTGCATTCCATTCGGTAGCTATTGATGCGTTTGGGTGTCACATGTAACTGGAAATGTTTCTTCTGTTAGGTTCTATAGTGACTTTTTTCGTAGTCATTTTCATATTTTAGTATTATGCCCCCAAAATCAAATATCCCCTACTTTTTTTGAATAGTATAGATGAAATATCAAAAACACAGCTCAGTTCTACACACACTCCTAAGAAATCAAGAGGTCTAGAAGCCGCCAAGCCTCGGTCAACTAGTGGTGAGTTTAAACCTCGTCAAACTCAAAAGCGTAAATTTTGTCACAATTGTGGACAAAACGGACATTTCCGGTACAACTGCAAAGAACCTGCTAATCCTGACTTGGTATTCAAAAAACTCAATGGTCTGTCGTTAAACAAAACAGAGTTTCTACTGAGGACCGAGCCGAAACTCGGTTAAATAAGGGTCCTGATATAAACCTTACCATGTTAAAACAGAATCCGGTTAAACTTTTGAATAATCACTGTGTAGAGCTGACCCCAGGCGTGAAGGTGAACCTCCGTTGTACAGTTAATTCAAATTTAGAAAATTTATCGATTAGACCGAGGCACATTTTACCTAACGGTGTAGTCGTCGAAAATGCAAGCATATAAGATGATGGCAACTCCAGATTTATCAAGCTTTTGATACACAATTCTTCTAAAAATGTAAAAACTATTCGCTCTAGGGATGTATTGGCCTATATTCAACATGAATCGGAAGGATTGAACAATAATTCTGTGTTTGAAAGTTTAGTAGGACCTGCTTGTGAGACAGAAGGGTATGTCAATGGTATTAAGTGTACCTCCCTTTTAGATAGTGGCTCACAGGTCACCACTGTTAGCAGAACCTTCTATGACAAGAATCTATCTGACTTTGTTCCATTAGAGCCAATTACAGAAAGTCTTCACGTTGAAGGTGCTGGAGGACAAAGGATTAATTATGATGGTTATATCAGAATCAACATTGAACTTCCAGAGGATGTTGTGGGAATAAGTACACCAACATCAACACTAGCCTTGGTCTGTCCAGACACACAGTACACAAAGGTCGTTCCAGTGATCATCGGAACAAACACTTTTCGGTCGCTCAGAGAATTCTGCAAGGAGAAATTTGGTCGACATTTTATAAACTCACTGAAATTAAAATCTGAAGTTAAGTACGCTTATGAGGAGGTGAATTTTGATAATAGTGATGGTAAAATCGGACCCATCAAAATTACAAACAGAATGAACATATCAATCCCAAAAGACAATTTCTATGAACTGAAAGGCTTTTGTCGCTCAAGAGCTCTATTAAGTAGAGACGTTTTAATGATTCAAGAGGATCCTTGTTTTGATCTCCCTGAAGGAATCAAAGTAGTAAACTCCGTTAGTTCAAGTAATGCCCATATGGTCAAACGGGTCAAGATCTTAGTACAAAATGTTAGTGATCAGACAATAAAACTGAGGCCTCGCCAAGTTAAAACAGCTTTATATCAAGAATCTTCAATAGAGGGTGTTCAACAAAATCTCATCAGTTATTTGCAGCAAACTGGCCCTACACAAAAGGCATCAAATAATATTGATAGTAATGCTGTAAGTGAGAAAATTGAATTCAACTTTTGTCCTTTACCAAAAGAAGACAGGGAAAGATTAATGCAATATTCAGATGTTTTCTGTCAACATGAATTCGATGTGGGAAAAACTGATGCAGTTGAACATGAGATCAAATTATTGCCAGGTCCCACTATCAAGGAAAGGCCTCGACCTAAACCAACTAGGGACTTCGAAGGAGCAAGGAAACACATCCAGTCATTGTGGGATGCAAACATAATTAAACCTTCGCATTCACCTTACGCTAGTCCAATTGTATTGTGTCGCAACAAAAACTCTAAACTCAGATTGTGTGTGGACTATCGCAAAATCAATTTAAGAACTATACGAGATGCCTACCCTATACCTAAGATATCAGACATTTTTTCTGCCCTGCATGGTTCTCGTTATTTTGTAACCATGGACTTGAAAATGGGATTTCATCAGATTCCTATGGCTGAGAACTCTAAAGATTTCACGGCATTTGTTTCTCCATTTGGCTTATTTCAATTGAACGTATGAGCCATGGCCTTACTAACAGTCCCATGACATTTCAAAGACTCATGGAAATGTGTGTTGGAGATATGAACTTAAGAACTCCTTGTGCATTTAGATGACATAATTGTGCATGGATCAATCTTCAGACAACAGAAGAACGTGTGTTTAAAACTTTAGATAGACTTCGTGCCTTTGGGCTTAAACTCGACCCGAAAAAGTGCACATTCTTCTATAAATCGGTAAAACATTTGGGTCACATAGTATCTGAAGAAGGGGTTTTGCCAGATCCAGACAAAATCTCTGCCCTTACAACTTGGCCGTATCCAAAGACACTTAGAGATCTTAAGAGCTTCCTTGGTTTTACTGGGTATTTTAGACAATTTGTAGACAATTATTCTAATATTGTTAAACCTTTGAATAAATAAACCAGTGGTTATCTTCCCCCCAAGACTCGAAGAAAAAAAGGTTGCCAGGCAACGAAACATACGCCCACACAGCAGCCAAATCGTCCGGGCAGTCAACAAGAGTTGTTGCATTTTAAGTAATCATCAGAAAATCATAATTCAAACTCTAATAACTACGGTGTAACTGTGATATAATCAAATATTTTTTTAAATCAGATAATAATTGTGACCTCCAGAGGGACCACAAGCTAAAAAGGGTGATTTTTCGTACAATCAGGGGACATAATTCAGGAAGTAATGATCCGATGGGTGCAATTATCGAAAGGAACCAAGATCTTTGGGTTGTAAACATACATGTCAAGTTTCATCAAAATCGATTCAAAATTGTGACGTCTACAGGGTCCACAACCTTGATATAACATATTTTCACACTATTCGAGTACAAATGGCGGCCATTTTGTCCGTCAATTCTAGTCCGATTTTCACGAAATTCAAACTCTCTCTTCACTACCATATAACGGTGATATAATCAAACGTTTTTTTAAATCAGATAATAATTTTGACCTCCAGAGGGACCAAAAGCTAACAAAAGCGATTTTTCGGACAATCAGGGGACATAATTCAGGAAGCTATGATCCAATGGGCGCAAATATCGAAAGGAACCAAGATCTTTGGGTTATAAACATACATGTCAAGTTTCATCAAAATCGGTTCAAAATTGTGACCTCTATAAGGTCAACAACCGTTATATAACATATTTTCACACTATTCGCGTACAAACGGCGGCCATTTTGTCAGCCAATTTTGGTCCGATTTTCACAAAATTCCAACTCAACCTTTATAACCATGGAATGGTGATATAATCAAACGGGTTTTTAAATCGGATAACAATTTTGACCTCCAGAGGGACCACAAGCTAAATAGGGCGCTTTTTCGGACAATCAGGGGCCATAATTCAGGAAGTTACGATCCGATGGGCGCAAATATCGAAAGGAACCAAGATCGTTGGGTTATAAACATACATGTCAAGTTTCATCAAAATCAGTTCAAAATTGTGACCTCTATAAGGTTCACAACCATGATATAACATATTTTCACACTATACGCGTACAAACGGCGGCCACTTTGTCTGTCAATTTTGGTCCGATTTTCACGAAATTCGAACGATCCGATGGGCGCAAATATCGAAAGGAACCAAGATCTTTGGGTTATAAACATACATGTCAAGTTTCATCAAAATCAGTTCAAAATTGTAACCTCTATAAGGTTCACAACCATGATATAACATTTTTTCACACTATACGCGTACAAACGGCGGCCATTTTGTCTGTCAATTTTGGTCCGATTTTCACGAAATTCGAACTCAACCTTCATAACAACGGAACGGTGACATAATAAAACGTTTTTTTTAAATCCGATAACTATTTTGACCACCAGAGGGACCACAAGCTAAAAAGGGCGATTTTTAGGACAATCAGGGGCCATAATTCAGGAAGTTACGATCCGATTGGCGCAAATATCGAAAGGAACCAAGATCTTTGGGTTATAAATATACATGTAAAGTTTCATCACAATCGGTTCAAAATTGTGACCTCTATAGGGTCCACAACCTTGAACCAGATGCCACAGGTATCAAGGATGTACTAGTTGTCACAGACCATTTCACGAAATATGCCTTGGCTATACCAACAAAAAATCAGACTGCCAAAACTGTAGCTGGTGCACTGTGGGAAAATTTGATCCTTCATTATGGTTGGCCGGAGAGAATTCACAGTGACCAGGGAAAGACTTTGAATCTAAAGTAATTGCTGAGTTATGTAAATTAGGTAATGTGAAAAAATCCAGGACCACGTCATATCATCCCCAGGGTAATCCTGTGGAACGCTTTAACAGGACTTTATTAGGAATGCTAGGGACTCTGCATGAAAGTCAAAAACGTAAATGGAGGAATTATGTGAAGCCCTTAACACACGCATATAACTGTACAGTTAACGAAACTACGGGTTATTCCCCTTATTTTTTGATGTTCGGTCGTCATGCCAGACTTCCGATAGATTTGGTATTTGGAACTGACCCTGGTATTTTACAATCTAATAAAAGTATTAGCCAGTATGTTACAGATTTGAAAGAGAGACTCAGATATGCATATGATACAGCATCAACACATGCTGTTAAGATTTCTGAGAAGAATAAGAAGTATGATAGAAGCGCTTTTGCTGTAGCATTAGATATTGGTGATAGAGTACTGGTAAAAAATGTCAACATCAGAGGAAAACATAAATTAGCCGATCGTTGGTAACCGGACGTCTATATCGTGAAGTCTAAATCTACCGATGTTCCCGTTTACACAATGCGCAGAGAGAATAATCATGGTAGTGATAGAACATTACATAGAAATCTTTTATTGCCTTGTGGTGATTTGCCATTGAACATGGAACCTTGTGAATCAAGTAAACCAAGTAAAGTCAAAACACGGTCTCGGTCAAAACAAGATTTGATTAAAAGTGATAATTCTGATATGTCTGAATCAAACTCTGAAGATGAATATGGAGTAACTGTACATGTAAGTCTGCCTCCAATTGTGAATGCTCATGCTGATAATAATAAGTCACCCCTTGTCGGTGATTCTAACTTATCTGCGGATGCCGAAGAGTTTGTGCCAAAGACACCTGTTTTTGGAGAACAGGAAATTTCCCATCCTAATCTTCATGTGGAGAATATACCAATAAATGATTCTCAAAATCAGTGATGTGTATGATAATTCAGATTTGGATGAAAATATAAGTGATAAGTCAGAAAGTATTCTTATAGATAAAACACCCCGTGTCTCGATTAGGTGTGATAGCGACGACAATGAAACAGAGTCTCAACAGGAAGTTGCTCATATTCGTAAATCTAGTCGTGCTCGTAAAATACCTCATCGCCTAACTTTCGATATACTTGGAGAACCGTCCTCACACATTATTGACACTGGTGTAACAGAAACTACCCAGAGTAATAATAATAATATCGCCACAGATATGTTTATGTAGGTTTCTTCTCTATTTCGGAATACTGGTACTAGTGATAATCATAGTGGCCAGATTTGTGTTGTTTAATAATCTGTATCCAAATAGTGCATATGTGTAGTTCGTGTTCGAATCTTTATTCGCAAGATCTGGACTTTGAGGTGAACAGGTAAGCGAACACTAGAAGAAAAAAAAACTGCCATTTTAACTCTTACCTGACCTATTATATTATTATATGTTATTATTAGTATGTTATTTGTTTTACTATTACTGTGCTTTATATTCCTTTTGTATTAGCTCATATAATCGCAACTTTTAATTTAAAAAAAAAAGTTAAAACCTTTTTCCTAGGAGGGGTGTGTGTAGCCATCTCTAATATTTTATTAGGAGTATTATTCAAGACCCTACAAAAAATTATCAATGTCTACTAATTTACATGTAATGATTGAATTCAGAAACTGTATTGACATTCCAACTATAATGATTCCTACAACGCCATGTTTTAGACAAACCTAATTAATGTCAAGGTGACTCGAGATTCAAGTCCTTGTTTTACGCTTCATTAATTGCATTGTGGGAAATTCATCACTCAGTTCATCTTGAGTAGTTTTAGTTACAGTTTCGATTAATATCAATAAATAATAAAATACATCAATTTTGTATTTGTCTTTATAGGTAAGATATTATTTAAGTATTCTGGATCATATTTATTATAGTTAGAGACATTGTCAAAGTAGGAAATTTGTGTAAATTGTCTTTTATGCATGGTAACCTCAGACCATGCTTTCGCAATTTATTCCAGTTTGGTTCCTAACCATTTTCGGTTGGAACGGAAGTTGCGCGAGTCGCGCGATGAAAAGTTTGTTTACATTTTTCAATTGTCTTTTGTCATCCTGTTTTGTTCAATTAATTGTTTGCAAATATTTACTCTTGTATTAATTATAATATTTCGTTTCAAATAATATGACAATGCATTGTCAACAAGCCAACAGTGAGGCTGATGTCCCCCCGCCGAAATCCCAAAATAAATAGAAGACACATATTAATTAATCGCACATTTATTTTTTTCAAATGTAAAAAACAAATATTTACTCTTGTATTAATTATAATATTTCGTTTCAAATAATATGACATTGCATTGTCAACAAGCCAACAGTGAGGCTGATGTCCCCCGCCGAAATCCCAAAATAAATAGAAGACACATATTAATTAATCGCACATTTATTTTTTTCAAATGTATCGAGCAATCAAACTGTACACAAAGTGTCATCCAAAAGTGTTTTATAAAGAAAAATGCTAAAACCGACGAAAAAAATGAAAATGTACCCTAGTTAGGGGGACCCTAAAGGCGGACAAAAGGGCCCCTCTGGCCAAGGGAAAGTGTCCTTGTGTCCAAGTCAATCGTTTCTATACACTGTTACTATCGAATCCATTACTAAATGAGAATGCAGTCATTGTATTGGCATAAAAATCATTTATCAAGATGAACCTAAGATATCTTGTCCCAAAGTATCAACCAATCAAATTGCTTATCTCTGCTTACTTACCCTAAGCGGAAAATGCTCATCTTCGAACTCCATCAAGGCATTGACCTAATAAGCATATACACCAAGTTTGAACATTCTAACTCAATTAGAAGGAGAGTTATTGTGTTCCAAAGTCTCAACTACTCTCGACCAATCAAATTGCGTATCGCTCTGCTTACCTTGAGCAGAAAATGCTCATTATCGAACTTAGTCAAGGTATTACTGTAATGCAACTATACACTAAGTTTCATCACTCTCACTTAATTAGAACTAAAGTTATCGTGTCCCAAAGCATCAACCAATCAAATTGCTTTTCTCCGCTTACCCTAAGTGGAAAATGCTCATATTCGAACTCCATCAACGCATTGACCTTATAAGCATATACACCAAGTTTGAACATTCTAATTGAATTAGAAGAAAAGTTATTGTGTTCCAAAGTCTCGGCCAATCAAATTGCGTATCGCTCTGCTTACCCTGAGCAGAAAATGCTCATTATCGAACTTAGTCAAGGTATTACTGTAATGAAACTATACACCAAGTTTCATCACTCTCACTTAATTAGAACTAAAGTTATCGTGTCCCAAAGCATCAACCAATCAAATTGCTTATCTCTGCTTACCCTAAGCGGAAAATGCTCATCTTCGAACTCCATCAAGGCATTGACCTAATAAGCATATACACCAAGTTTGAACATCTTAGCTCAATTAGGAGGAGAGTTATTGTGTTCCAAAGTCTCGGCCAATCAAATTGCGTATCGCTCTGCTTACCCTGAGCAGAAAATGCTCATTATCGAACTTAGTCAAGGTATTACTGTAATGAAACTATACACCAAGTGTCATCACTCTCACTTAATTAGAACTAAAGCTATCGTGTCCCAAAGCATCAACCAATCAAATTGCTTCTCTCTGCTTACCCTAAGCGGAAAATGCTCATCTTTGAACTCCATCAAGGCATTGACCTAATAAGCATATACACCAAGACCAAGTTTGAACATTTTAACTCAATTTGAAGGAGAGTTATTGTGTTCCAAAGTCTCGACCAATCAAATTGCTCTGCTTACCCTGAGCAGAAAATGCTCATTATCGAACTTAGTCAAGGTATTACTGTAATGAAACTATACACCAAGTTTCATCACTCTCACTTAATTAGAACTAAAGTTATCGTGTCCCAAAGCATCAACCAATCAAATTGCTTATCTCTGCTTGCCCTAAGCGGAAAATGCTCATCTTCGAACTCCATCAAGGCATTGACCTAATAAACACATACACCAAGTTTGAACATTCTAGCTCAATTAGGAAGAGAGTTATTGTGTCCCAAAAAGTGTGACGGACAGACAGACAGACAGAAGGACGAACCCATTTTAATAGTCCCCCAACTTTCTCCGAAAGACGGGGGACAATTATTCGTGTTATGTAAGGATATGATAGAATAAGAAAAGTTCAGTTTGACAGTTGTGACCTAGTTTCAAGATGCGTTTCTTCTGAGAGTTAGTTAGGCTTATCATGTTTACTTTTGATAGCAACTGCTTAGTTAAAATGAAGCAATTCTAGAGCTGACTATGTAGATAAACCTACACCCTTGTGTCACATTATTGCTTTTGCCAACTGCTTGTACCTGTGTTATTAATTTATGTTTATGTTAAATATAAACATTATGGGCGCATTAATGAATACAAACATGTTGTGAATATAGAAATCCATGGTAAACTTTAGAGTATTATTATCATTGTTAACTAATAGTTTGTGAGTTAGCATTTTGATATAGTATGATATTTCCTATTGTCAAGTTACTGAACTGAGTACTGTGATACTATCTTTTGTCATTTGTTTATGATAATTACTATACAATGCTTCATTAATTGCATTGTGGGAAATTCATCACTCGGTTCATCTTGAGTAGTTTTAGTTACAGTTTCGATTAATATCAATAAATAATAAAATACATCAATTTTGTATTTGTCTTTATAGGTAAAGGTCCTGAATCCTTAAAAACAAAGACCCTAACCCTCTGACTTGAGGGAAGAGTTACACATGCAACTTTTTTCCATTGTTTTAGCATTGGAGCACTGGGATCATTTATTGACTAATCACAAAGTGTTATTGCTTACTGATAACGAGGCCATTGTTTATGTTATCAACAAGTCCACGGTCCAAATGCCCTATTTTGATGTCCTTGGTTCGTCGTTTGATAACAGCTTCCATTAAGTATAGGGTGAAGCACATAGCTGGCAAATCTAACAAGTTTGCTGATTGCCTTTCTCGTTTCAAATTTCAGCAAGCACGAGAATGGGCACAATGGTTGGATTTAACTCCTCAGGTGGTGAACCAAATGTACTTGAGAATCTAACTCCATCAGCTGTGCAGTTGCTCAATGCGTCGTTGACAAATTCATCGAAGGACTTTTATTTCAAGGCCTGGACAAAGTTTATCTCATTCTGTATTAGCAATAATTCGTCCCAAACTTTTCCTCTTCCAAATGTGTTCATTGTTAATTTTCTCGCTCATCTGTTTGAGTCAGGATACTCACCCAGTTCCGTTGCTTCTCATGCTTCGGTCATTCCCTTTGTGCAAAAAAACGTTAGGTTTTTCAGATTCCATAAATACCTTTCTGGTTAAGAATTTAGTGAAAGGTGCCCGTCGTTCCAGATCCTCAGATCCATCCCGCTAGTAGTGATGTGTATGGCCGGGCTTATTATTTTAATTCAGCCCAACTCATTTAGAAAACATGACATCCTGGAAATATTTGGGGAAATTGTAACTTTAAATTTTGATACAGTTCCTTTCATCTCATATTTTCATTGCGTCATTTCGTAAAATAAATGACATGTCACATCAACACATGTGTTTGTTATTATTTTAAATTTGTATGGAGGGGGTTATTCGCTAGGAGCACAAATACACATACATATTTGACAGCTACATATATATGGCGGTATATTAGTGCCAAAATTCTAACATGCTATCGTCTAATTTCTTACTTCTATTCATGTAATTTCTAACCTCCATTCATGTAACTTCTAACTTCCATTCATGTAATTTCTAAATTAAGACAATGTATAATTCAACTTCTTTATTTGTTCAGTGTAAATATCAATTCTATTTCATCTTATTTCTAATATTGGGGCGACAAATGTCTACTTCATTGTGGTATTACATGTTAAGCATGAACGGCGAACAAATTTAGAATTTTGATACTTCTACCTAGCAACCATCATTATGACATCGTTTGGTGTCGCCACCGTGTGCTCAGTTTGGCGATTGAGCACCTGATCGGGACCATTCTATTGATACAAACGACTCGCTCTTCGTCAGATTGAGTGGCTTGCCTGAGTGTTAAAATTGGAAACAACATCGGGAGAGAGAGATGGGGACATGGGGTTTAACATCCACTCGACACAAACCAGGTCATTTCGGTATTAACGCCGTTCAATTGTATTTCAATAATTCGCTTGCGCGTAGGAGTGTTTAGCAGTGGGAGGAAACCGGAGGACCCGGAGAAAACCCACGAGGTTGGAAAGGCGGCCCTGCTCCATGTCACGTAAAAACTGGAAATCGAAACCACGCCAGTTTATTCAATGACAGACCTTATGTTACAGCGTCAACGTGCTAACCATTCGGCCATCCTACCCTCTAAACAACATTGAACGTGATATAAATGTATGGTTGGCAAATACTATTTCGAATACCGTGGCTAAGTGGGTAAGACGCAGGCTCGCTAGGCTGTGGGTCGGGAGTTCCATGTACATGTTGGCGTGCACCTAAAAGATCCCGTGACCGTTAGACTTCGATATAAGTCAAGGTCGTTGATCCGCTCTCCGGGCAATATTTCCCTAAAGCACATTGTATGGTGTATGTCCGTCTTCATTAGCCCGGTTAGGAACAGAACAGTAGGACGTTAAACCCTCTTTCATTTCATTTTCTATTTCAAATATAAGCTAAACGGGATTTGGAGAATTTTATTTTATTTTTTTTTACGGTTGAGCCAATAATTAATATTTATATGCAGTTGGTTTATATTAACACAGGCAGGCGCGGATCCAAAGGGGGGGGGGGTCCAGGGGGTCCGGACCCCCCCCCCCCCCCGCTCAGGCTTGAAAATTTGAAACTTAAATCTATGCGATTTTAGTGGCGATTTTTAGACCTGTAATTTTGGAATTTACCTTCCGGAAATACGTCAGAATGCACCAAATTGAATCTAATTTACCAAATTGTTCTGGGGGAGCGCCCCCAAACCCCCCGTTAATTGTTTGAGCGCAATTAGTTAAGAAATTATCAAACCTAGGCTCACCCCCCCCCCCGCAAAAAATCCTGGATCCGCGCCTGACAGGGTATAAATGTCATAAATAGGCCTACACAGATACTGAGTTTAATACCAAGTGGCCTCTCTCTCTCTCTCTCTCACTCTCTCTCTCTCTCTCTCTCTCTCTCTCAGCACGCTTTCCAACCTTTAACCAAACGAAGAATGGGTCGTTTATACCAAATAATGGTCCCGATAAGGTGCGCAATCACCCAATTGAGCACGCAGTGGCGACACCAAACGATGTCATAATGATGGTTGCTAGGTAGAAGTAACCAAATTCTAAATTTGTTTGCCGATCATGCTTAACATGTAATACCACAATGAAGTAGACATTTTTCGCCCCAATACTAGAAATAAGATGAAATAGAATTGATATTTACACTGAACAAATAAAGAAGTTGAATTATACATTGACTTAAATTAGAAATTACATGAATGGAAGTAAGAAGTTGCATGAATGGAGGTTAGAAATTACATGAACAGAAGTAAGAAATTAGACGATAGCATGTTAGAATTTTGGCACTAATATACCGCCATACATATAAGGATGTAAAAGGTCACTCATATGATACTTGACCTTAAATCCCAGGAAGATAGCCACAACATTGTTTTCTGTACCCCATATTTATGAAAACAAGATTAAATCTACACCATTTCATAACACAGAGAGAGAGAGAAATGGGGTTTAACGTCCACTCAACACAAACTAGGTCATTTCGGGACTAACACGTGGTTTAATTTTATTTCAATAATTCGCTTGCACATAGGGTCTTTAGCTATGGGAGGAAACCGGAGTGCCCGGAGGAAACCCACGAGGTTGAGAAGGTGCCCCTATCTCCATGCCACATACGCTCACACCAGGGCTCGAAACCACAGCCGCAAGCCAGAGGTGACCGGCCAGCTAGAGGTCGAAGCGCGACACTCTAAACCACTAGGCCATCCCCCCCCCCCATTTCATAAGAGTCGATCTGGATGGGTTTTTTTTCAATGAGCTGACTTTAAAGTTACATTATGGGAGATTTTTATAAGGAGTTAGCCATTCTTGCTATAACAGTTCAAAAATAGATGATGAAATAAGAATATATTGAAAATTTCAATCAAATTACTTTATTCTGAACAAAGTTATTACCACTATAATTTTTCACTAGAAATGGTAGTTAAACAGCATCGACACCCTTTTTCGATTATAGTCGATCGTTTATTGACAGGCGTTAACTCCACCTACATAGTCTTGATTATCAAGTAATGTTTACAATGACTGTGATACCGTTAGAGTATTCGGTTTGAGACGTGACTGCAATTCAAATTCGTATTACATTTATTATTTACTACAGATTAGAATAATGATTTTTAATATATAGATAAAAAGAGAAAGTCTGTGACAGGATTTTAAAGTTTGAAAGGAATGAACCAAATCAACGAGGCAGTATTGTAAATAAATTATAATAAATAGCCACTTCTTGCGTTGCCTGCGTGTACTCTTTTGTACTTCAGGCAGGCCTAAGTGACTCCCTAAGCAGACGAATAGAAAACAGTGATCCGATGGGGTTGCAATTCAACTGGGGTGATGTTCGCTGCGATGTTCATCAATTTCCATAATTTTACTGAAACGCAAGTGACAGAAGCGCGTATAATAACGACAGTGCGTATTATAGGGAAGGCAGCGTGATGAGCAAACGTAACTCACGTGACGAAATTTATGACGTAGCTGGCTTTTTTTTTCCGCAGGTAGCGTGTCTCAGATGTTCAGATTGCGTGATGAGCTGATAATTTCCGGAAGTATTATGACGTCAACGTCACGAAGAATCTCCGCCCACTACGCCATTGTAATTAAATCAATCAACGAAATCCTGTTTAAATCCGAGCCCAATCCAAGCCATCCTTGGGTATACCGAGTTGATTTTTGGCTTGTTGTTTAAATAAAGATCTAATTTATAATTTCTATGACATCTGAGGCCCAAAGGAAGGCCGACAGAAGTCAGTTTTTGCTCTCCAATAATGTATCTTTAACATGAATATATAATCTTACCACTATCATTATGACTTTAAACCTCTAGGTCACTTAAAAGAGTTAAGATGTGAGTGCACATGGACCTTAAAAAGCAATGGCAAGACAATTGGATATTACCTCAATCTTAGTTAAATCATTGTTGTTGAATGAAACCCATCGAAGATTTTCAAGTTTTTCTAAGTTTGAAATTTTTGTGATATGCTGTCCTTCTAATACGACTGTGGTGACCTAAAACATAATTTAAATATCAATCTACAAAATAATTCAAACCAGGGGCGGATCCAGGAATTATTGCAGGAGGGTGTTTGCCAGGTTTCTGTTACGGAAATCTGCCATCATCGTCTCTAAATTACATAGGCATACATACAAATTGAGCTTTTTAAACAGAGAAATAATTTTTATGCTGATGTAGGATCACTGTGTGATGTAATTTCTTTGATGTAAGGCATTATTTTTTTTATGTAGCTGAGCAGGGGGGGGGGGGGGCTCTGGATCCGCGCCTGCAAACTGTCTCAATCGACAAAATAATTCAAACTGTCTAAAACTAACCAGATACATGCTGACAACAAGTAATAAGATACGCCCACAAGATACGAGGTGCACATATTTTTTATTTCGTAGGAACTTGAATATTTTGTTGACATATGATTTTTGTGTGTGCCTGCTTAAATAATAACTTATAAGAGTTATCACCACTTATTTTCGGTAAAAATTTTGAAATTCCATCACTTAGAAGATAAACTCTTCCTGTTTCGCATTAAGAGGGGTGCTACTGTCCAATAGACATGTCCTGAGATCATTAGGACCCGAGACGCGTAGCGTCGAGGGTTCTAATGTAAAATCTCAGGACATGTCTATTGGACAATAACACCCCTCTAAATGCGAAACAGGAAGTGTTTATCGACATTGTAACATGCTTTTTTAGGATTTTAAAAGACATTACTAAAACAGAGGGGTGTTATTGTCCAATAGACAGTGTCTAATTGACCAATCAAAACGCAAAGTTTACACTGAAGCATGTTACAATGGTCCACAACCTTGATATTCAGGGCGGATGATTAAGTATCGTAGCCTGTAGGCAGTACAGTGTATTAAATATAACAGCATAGAAATTACGTAAATCCTTAACAAGTAATAAGATACGCCCACAAGATACGAGGTGCACATATTTTTTATTTCGTAGGAACTTGAATATTTTGTTGACATATGATTTTTGTGTGTGCCTGCTTAAATAATAACTTATAAGAGTTATCACCACTTATTTTCGGTAAAAATTTTGAAATTCCATCACTCAGGAGATAAACACTTCCTGTTTCGCATTTAGAGGGGTGTTATTGTCCAATAGACATGTCCTGAGATTTTACATTAGAACCCTCGATGCTACAGGAAGTGTTTATCGACATTGTAACATGCTTTTTTAGGATTTCAAAAGACATTACTAAAACAGAGGGGTGTTATTGTCCAATAGACAGTGTCTAATTGACCAATCAAAACGCAAGGTTTACACTGAAGCATGTTACAATGGTCCACAACCTTGATATTCAGGGCGGATGATGAAGTATCGTAGCCTGTAGGCAGTACAGTGTATTAAATATAACAGCATAGAAATTACGTAAATCCTTAACAACGTACATGTTGGTGGAAAATTGCATTATAATTGCATTATGATATTACGGCCTTGTGGGAATTGTAGAAATAATATCTAGAGATTAGTTAACTTGCTTACTGACAAATTAAGAACATTACGTATTTCAGTGCTATTGCGTAGCAATATTGATAATTCCACGTGTTAAAAAAATTGTCGTGCATAAATATATTGTAAATCCTATACACCACGATATTCTAGGCGGCGCTAGTGTCGCTTGAAGTTAGCAAACATGAATGCCAAGCTATCTGACAGTTACTCATTACAAAGATTTTCGTCAATATTCTGCGGCCCGTAACGCCGTTAGAGATGTTCTAAAGCCAATAAATGGGAAATATATGCCGTGGATAATTATATATTTATCTTCATGTCGAAGTTATTGTATTACAACTTATAATTATTCAGGTGTGTTTTCTATTGAGCACGTGGTAATAACGTGTCAGCCACTGACATGGTTTTTCTTCAGCTATTTCGATTATTTAAGTAGTCAAAAGAGAATATTTAACTTTCAAATAATTATCACAAGCCTTACATTACTTACCATAAATATTTCATTTTTAAGTCTATAATTTTTTGTGTACCGCATGCTGACAAAGTGGTATAGACACGTGAATTAACAATACCCGACCGTGAATAAAAATAAAATAAAACCAAGTACGAACAATCCAAACCATTAGTCAAAATTCGAAGTCCAATAAAAACGGTCGAGGCAAAATAGTGTAATCAGCAGATGGACTGGTCACCGTGTACAAAATACACGACAAACAGTGGTAACAGGTGTCCGGAAGAGTAAGCTTACCCTGCCTGGCGCCACACCCGCCATCGCTGCATCCAAACTATTAGACGAAATCTCAATGAAATAGCATGATTGGCCAATGGACTATCGGTATACAAAATGCACGTGATGAAGAGTGTTAACGATGTAATAGACAGACATAATTAGGAAGATAATATTTTACGAGTCAATAAAAAATATCTTGAATAATAACCGAGAGAGACATGTTATATTTACCAATCAAGTCAATATGACGTCCATAAAACTTTTTAAAGGTTTTAATGAGTATAGGGCGCAAGTATCTCTGTAGTTGAAGCCTAGATGACAAATGCCTCGATCTATTTAAAAAATCAGAACAAAAGGAACAAGCTCTCGTGTATCGTATTAGCTGAGACACAAACACTCCATAAGCTGGTGATATTGGAATGTTACTACTAATAAATGGAAAGTTAACGATCGGAAAGTCAAAGTCATCACGTTTATCGTACAATTTAACACTAAGTTTATGGCAATTGTCAAAATCGAGACGCAGATCCAAGTAGGAAGCGTGATTGTCACTGTCAGTAGTGTTTTCAATTTCGAGCTCATCGGGATATATGAATTCTATGTAATCACTAAATTTTGGATTGTTCAGTGATAGAACATCATCGATATATCGATAAGTGAAATTAAAATGTCTGACTAATCGTTTATTAGTTTTTACGAGTGCCTGTATGTAATCGGCTTCGTACGAATAGAGAAATAAATCATGAAATATGGATTTGTTTTGCAAAGTTTTCGTGCGTTATCAAAAATGACCGGTAGTGAAAATTTTGAAGTGGAAGCCCTGCAGTACACAGATACAAATTTATCTTTACTATCATTACTAACATTCATTGCAATATATTACTATGTGAAATCGTGTGTATTGTCTATGTATATATGTATAGAGAACAAGTTAAACAAAAGGCGATTTTTCGAACAATCAAGGGTCATAATAATCTGTTTCAACATCAGTAATTAACCGATATGTTGCCTATCAAGAGAAATCGGTATCAGTCGATACACAGCCATTTTGCCGATACTTGAGTGGCCGATATCTGTTCAAAACAACTCGGTAATTACCTTTAAAATATTATCCGAGTTGTGAACAAATCATTATTTTGCTTGAACACGGTGCCACTAAAGAGCCAAGTGCATGTGTGCGTTGCTATTTGGACGTACCGGTATTAGATGACTCTCATATTGGCCGTAAAAAGTAAAGAATAAACAGTAAAAAATCCCTACTGGCCTCATTTGTATGAATAGCCAGACAAACGGCAACCAAAATAAAGGTTGTATTTAGACTCACATATGGGCCGTAAATATGAAAGAATAAACCATAAAAAATCCTCATCAGCCTCCATTATATAAATAACCACGCGCACGACAACTGAAAAGCGCACAAAATCCTTCCTGGTCTCCGTTATTTTATAAATCCTTATTCACACACTGTTTGAGAGTTCAGTTCTCTCAATCCGATTTTTGAGAATACCATTCTGCCCATGTGCACACAGACATTAACGTAAAATAATACACCAGATAAAATTTTTATTTTTGATTAAACTGGTGAAAAAGCCTATCTATAGCATGATAATCAAATCATAGAATTGGAGAACACAGTCATTAAGTCGCGGAGACCCCTAAGATCACAAAATAGAACAACACCTAATTAGGCTATTGAATTTTTTTTTTTTTTAAATTGTTTCTGATATTTGTTATTAGTTATTTGTCTGTCACGATTCTCGATAATAAAATCACAGATGTCAACAATGGCTCATCATTGGATATCGAGCTGGTGTGAAGCATTGCAGTCTTGTCGTGGAATAGTTCACAATTTTACTACTTCGCGTCTTTTCGCCGTTAGTTCTATCTAGTTCACTGCTGGTATTGTCTGGACACCATCTTTATGAATAGAAGTATTGGAAAAGGCGGGAAAGTATCGCATGATTTACGTGCCAGTAGAATGAAAGATGAAAGGGAGGATATCCCTTTGATGTCACAAGATTTTATTTTTAACTATAGTTCTAGCAATGGCGGGAGAATGTAACGTGATTGCCACTGTTTACAGACGGGGTCATCGAGCTTTTCGCTTTGATTTTTCATTCATTGCCGCATGAACCAATGACATCAATTAAAGACATACAGGTATTTGTGATTGCGTAGCAAGTGTGACACAATTTTATTACTTCAAAAATGCAGCGTTCGTTTTTGATTTCCGAGGTAAAATAGTACCATAGGTTTCCTGACTAATAAAGACAAATGTCTACGTAGATTATAATGCCATTTGTGACATTTTAATTTACAGTGTAATAGTTTTATATCCACCACTATCGGTAATTTATCTGTATCTGCCGATATATTTCGATGTCAATCTGATATCGGTAAAACCGATAGGTGTCATATCGGACCATCACTAGTCATGTTTCGGGAAATTATGATCCGATCTGAGCGAAATGCATTTTAAATTTCATCAAAATCAAATCAAAATTGTGATTTCTAAAGGGTCCACAACCTTGATATACCATAAATTAAACCTATTTGGGTGCCAGGGCTAGAAACTTTGCCTGACATTTTTGGTCCGATTTTCACAAAATTCGAACACCACCTATAAATGTAATATTGATATATATTCGAACATTTTTTTTAAATCAGATAATAATTGTGACCTCTAGGGGGACCACAAAAACATGATTTTGTGTACAATCAGGGGTCAAAATACAGGAAGGTAAAATCCGATATGCGCAAATATCAAAAGGAACCTTTATCTTTGGGTCATAAACATGCACTTCAAGTTTAATCAAAATCGGGTGACAATTGGGACCTCTTGACATACCACATTTTTACACTATTAGCGTACGAGAGGCAGCTATTCTGTCCGATTTTCACGAAATTAAAAAGGAAATTCAAACTCAACTGTCATTAAGGCGTAGCAGTGATATATTCAAATAGTTTTGTAAATCCGAATAAAATTGTGACCAAACGATTCTATGAAATCTCGGTAAAATAGTATAATTGACCAATGCACTAACCATATGCAAAATGGTGAACAGTGTTAACGATGTAGAAGACATAATTAGGGAGATAGCATATGCATCAATAAAATATCTCGACTAAGCCGAAAGAGACATGTTAATTTACTACTTATCAGAATAACAGGAATAAGCTCTCGCGTAGCAAATTTGCAGAGACACAAAAGCTTCATATAGTCCGGTGGCTGAAGGGGGGAATTGCCACCCGGGCTGGGAATTTATGAGACCAAGTTTTTCTACACCAGTTTTTTGTGTAGATTCCGAATATAGTTGGTGGTGATCAGACGTTTGAGGGGACGTTTTCGAGATATAGGGGGTCAAATGTCTACAATGGGCAGGCGTGTGTGGTGGGGTGGGGAGAATGTAATGTTGACATAATATATTAACAAAACATAAATTTTTAGGACTGCCCATCTTTAAATAAGTTTTTATTGTACCCTGGAAAACCGTTTTGATATTGTGAGTAGGTGGGGTGGGGGTAGCAAGGGTAGGTGTTGGTGTGCGGAGGGGGGGGGGTATATGTTAAAAAATACGTCTCCGTCTTCTAGACAACTTGGCCGATGCCATTGATAGGGTAACAGCGTGTTGTGTCGATCATACTGGTTCTAGCGAGTCACATGTCAATCGTCCTGTGTTCGCCATGGGTGACGGTTCAGACTCATCTGACGAGGAAATAAGCCAGCATCTAGACCAGGAAAGGTTGAACATACCCGATGAGTCTTTTGTGATCAGTACCTCAGGGCAACGGATACCATTTCAGGTTGGTGGAGATTAAGCGTTTCCATTAAAAAAAAACTCATGAAGCCATATGCAGCCAGAACGCTTGACAGAATTAAGCGAATTTAAAATTATAGGCATTGCAGAGCTATACGTCCAGTTGAGTGTACTTTTGGCATAATGGCAAAAAAGTTTGAGATTTTCCAACGCCCTATGCGCCTACAGCCAGACAGAGCAATTACAGTTACTAATGCATGTACCGTTCTGCACAATTTTATCCGTAGAAGAGATAGACATATGATAGATCGGTCATCAGAAATTACATATGACATCAGGCCTAAAAATGAACAAGGATTAATGAATCTGCGCCCCCAGCAAGGTGGCAGAAACTCGGATGAGGCTACAGAAATCCGTGATTTGATTGCATAATTTTTCAACGATCCTCACGGTAGTGCCATGTGGCAAGATCAGAATGTGTTCCGAAATGTTCTTCTTCTCGAGGACTAGAAAGGTCAAAAAATTGAAACTATATGCAAGCCACAACTGTTCCATCCAAGTTCATACATCTGTTTCTTGATTTATGTTTGATTAAATTAAATTAAATACCTTCTACTGGTGGTTGTAGCTTTTCATCAATCTTCTCCCACACCTGTTTTCTTTGGTCTTTGTTTTTATAGTCTTTATTTCTGGGGTCCCACAGGTTGTGCTTATAGTCATTCATGTTTAGGACAAGCGTAAATAACTAGACGATCAAAACACAGGAGTTACCAAAAGGGAAAGTAAAAGCTGTGGAAAACCCAGGGGAAAACCTAGATCGGACAGACGTGAAACACGACTCGGGTAAAAAGAATGAACATATTCATTCTTCAAAAACGTGTCATTTCACGCGTGAAACGTGAAAAGTGACATTGATGGAAACGGTTCCTACCAAAATCATATGTTTCTATTTATTGTCACGTGACACGTGACATGTCACGTGAAACTTGGTTGAAACGCAGTCTAATTAAAGAAACGTGAGATTATCCAAACATATCACTAGCGAAGCATGTGCGGGAGAAATTGTCGAAAGCGTGACTACTTAAAGCTGAACTCCGGTTACAAAAATACCTAAATAATGTAATAAAAAAAAAGTTAACGCCCTCAAGCCGCCATACTTGTTTCCGATTTGTGAAATAAGGATGGTGGACATAGAGGCTTATGACCTGGAAAGGTTAGCCAATCTCACTTCCAGTTTGTTTCTCGACAGCTAGCTATACACATCCGGCTTTATTCTCTTCATACGGTTCACTGATTGCTGTATATTTCCCCCACAGTATACCAAATTATTGAAGACTGCAAAATGTCTGATCAGGTAGGCCTGTAAATAATTATATGAACTGCGTCTACTACAATATAACCTAAGCTTTATTCCAAAACAAAGGATGCAAAAAGATAGCTTACCCTAACCTGTTTTTCAACCAAAACATATCACCTATACAAACTATTAGTATTGTCTTCTTATGTTTTTTTTCTCCATTTTACGAAGAGAATCTATGTGAAAATTAGTTTATAATATAAGCAGTTGCCGAGAAAAGAGCAGTTTTGCATAAGTCACTGCTTTCGTAATTTTGCCTGTAAAATAGTCAATTATTATTGGATTTTTATAAAAGTGACATCATTTGATTCAAAAAGCATGTAGCGTCATATCAAGTTGATTACAATTTAAAATTGACATCGGAAGTGACGTCATTTTGTCAAAAACTGCATTTTAAACTTTTTAAATCAATGTTTTATTCAACCAAGAATTATTTAATATGTATTAATAATTTTAACTTTTGGTTTAAATTCACATATAAACACAACTCATATGGTCATTAGATATCATAAAATTGTTTCTAACTTGTTCAGTTGCCGAGAAATAGACGGTTTTCTACAGATCACTTTTGAAGGTTTTGGGGTCATAAAAGTGTCAATCATTATTCGATTTTCATAAACTTTACACCATGTTATACCTAATGCCATTTAGGAGTTCATACAAGTAATTTAAGATTTTCATTATCACCGTAAGTAACGTCATTTTGGCAAAAACTGTATTTTTAGCCTTCAAAACAGATATTTTATTCAAATTTTTTTCAAATTATGATATTTGATGCCAATCAACAAACAGAATGAACCCATACGATCATACAGATACCACAAAATGGTTTCTAACTTGTACGGTTGCAGAGAAACAGCCAATTTTCTGATTTCATAAAACTAATTGAACATTTTCATTAACACCGGAAGTAATGTAATTTTGTCAAGATCATTTACAAGTAACAAATGTATAAAATGAATTGATATTGCTGGATTTGGTTGATTCTGCGTCCATTTTATTTGATGTGAGCAATGTTTATTTGGAAATCTGTTTAGTGGTTTCGTTGGTACCGGAAGTGACATATGTTCAATGGTAACTTGGCACCGGAAGTGACTTGTTCAAGGGTAACATGTTCAAAATTGGTGGGTATGCTTATTAGGTCAATGCCTTGATGGAGTTCGAAGATGAGTATTTTCTGCTTAGGGTAGGCACCGATAAGCAATTTGGTTGGTTGATACTTTGGGACAAGATAACTTGATGATTTTTATGCCACTACAATGACTGCATTCTCATTCAGTAATGGATTCGACAGTAACAGTGTATAGAAACGATTGACTCGGACACAGGGGCCCTTTCCCTTGGCCAGAGGGGCCCTTTTGTCAAGCGTTGGGTCTGCCTTTAGGGTCCCCCTAACTAGGGTAAATATTCATTTTTCTTGTCAGTTTTAGCATTTTTCTTTATAAAACACTTATAGATGACACTTCGTGTACAGTTTGATTGCTCGATACGTTTGAAAAAATAAATGTGCGATTAATTAATATGTGTCATCTATTTATTTTGGGATTTCGGCGGGAGACATCAGCCTCACTGTTGGCTTGTTTGTCTATAAAATCAAGGTCATTTCTATAGCAGAAACTTACTTGAATGTTGGTCTACTTACTTAATAATTAATCTTTTATTATAAGTTATATAACATGTTTTTGTTTTTTTATAGCTTTTACTATAAAGTAACATAACGCTAACGCTACAATATACGTCCACATTCCTGCTTTGATTGATATGGTACTTTGTCAAGAAGGCTAGGCGTTTGGTTTGTTTAGCGTTGAGGGTCGTGCACCAACATTAATAGTTGTCGTCCTTAGAGTATAAGGAATAACTATACCAAGATAATCCATTCAGAATTGTGCCTTCCTAACACTAAAGGCAAAAAGTGGGCGTGGCTCTGCCCCTGGGGGTCGGGACATTCATCAAAATCAATAGTGGACGCCCTCAGGCTATAAGGAATACATAAACCAAGTACCACGCTGATTTTAAGAAAATCCAGTTAGAATTGCGGCTTCTAGACGACACAGAGACACACAAAAAGAAAATGGCCGTGGCTCTGCCCCTGGGGGTTGGGCATGCACCCCAAACAATAAGGATCATCCTTAGAGTATAAAGAGTAAGTATACAAAGTTTTAAAGAAAATCCAATAAGAATTGCGGCCTGTAGGCGACACAAAGACACACGATAAGAAAATGGGTGTGGCTCTGCCCCAAGGGGTTGGGCATGCATCCCAAATGATGGGGATGTTCCTTAGGGTACAAAGAATGTGTATGCTAAGTTTCAAAATTATAAGTTAAGAAATGTGGCCTGTAGACGACAAACAAATACATACTAGAAATGGGCGTGGCTCTGTCCCTGGGGGTCGGGCATGCACCAAAAACAATAAAGATCTTCCTTAGGGTATAAGGAATACGTATACCAAGTTTGAAGAAAATCCAGTAAGAATTGCGCCCTGTAGGCGACACAAAGACTCATGAAAAGAAAATGGGCGTGGCTCTGCCCCTGGGGGTGGGGCATACACCCCAAACGATAAGGATCATCCTTAGAGTATAAAGAGTAAGTATACAAAGTTTTAAAGAAAATCCAATAAGAATTGCGGCCTGTAGGCGACACAAAGACACACGATAAGAAAATGGGTGTGGCTCTGCCCCAGGGGGTTGGGCATGCACCCCAAATGATAGGGATGTTCCTTAGGGTACAAAGAATGTGTATGCTAAGTTTCAAAATTATAAGTTAAGAAATGTGGCCTGTAGACGACAAACAAATACATACTAGAAATGGGCGTGGCTCTGTCCCTGAGGGTCGGGCATGCACCAAAAACAATAGAGATCTTCCTTAGGGTATAAGGAATACGTATACCAAGTTTGAAGAAAATCCAGTAAGAATTGCGCCCTGTAGGAGACACAAAGACACACGAAAAAAAAATGGGCGTGGCTCTGCCCCTGGAGGTGGGGCATACACCCCAAATGATAGGGATGTTCCTTAGGGTACAAAGAATATGTATGCAAACTTTCAAGATTATAAGTTAAGAAATGTGGCCTGTAGACGACAAACAAACAAATACTAGAAATGGGCGTGGCTCGGCCCCTGGGGGTCGGGCATGCCCCAAAAACAATAGGGATCTTCCTTGGGGTATAAGGAATAAGTATACCAAGTTTGAAGAAAATCCATGAAGAATTGCGCCCTGTAGGCGAACCACAGACACACACACATACATACATACATACACACATACATGTATATGGTGTAAATCGAGGACTTTGACTGAATCCTCCCAATTGAGGTCTTGATAAATACTGCATGTAGCTGAAAAACATCATTATTTCTGAACTCTATTACATCAAAGGATTATGAAAAGGTATAAATTATACCCGAATTCATATATTTTATGCATTTGACTTTTTACGGAAGAAATGCGGACACACGGGTGTTTGCGATTATTTGGGGAAATACGGCCGAACGAGTCCCTATGCTAGATACACCTAATCGAGGACACACATGGTGTGTGTTGGGAACGCCGCCAAACGAGGTCATTTTGCTCTATACTACCATATTGTGGACTTGACATTTATTGTGGTCTTTAACCTGTAAATAACTACATTTTTGTCTCCCCTTTGACCACACATGTGAAAATTTCAATATAACTGTTTAAAATCGAAGTATGGCACAATATCGCGGTAGAACAGTCATGTATTTATCAATGTGATCAACCGAGGACGCACATTATGTTTTAATACCGTCAAATGGGGACTTCGTGTATGGTGAACACCAGCAACCGAGTACATACACACTCACATCCGAGGACGTTACAGGTGTATGCCAATAATATAAATTCAGTTGGTTCAACACTCTATATCCGAGAACAGGCCCCCTTTGACCACATGCGCAGCCCATTGAAAAAAACATTTTTTTATTGATTCAGCCACTTAAAACTTTTAATTTTCTGACTGAGGTCTTACAAAGTGTATGTAACCAATCGAGGACCTCTGGACTTGAAAGTCACTGTGGTCTTAAACCTTTAAATAACTAAATTGTTGTCCCCCCTTTGACCACACATGGGATAAAAAGACAAATTAACCTTTTATAATTGATGTTCGGTGCATGTTCGGTGCATAATACCGCGATATAACAGTTATTTATTAATGTAACCAACCGAGGACGCACATTATGTTTTAATACCGACAAATGGGAACTTTGTGTATGGTGAAAACTAACAACCGAGTACACACACACTCACATCCGAGGACTCTAGAAGTGTATACCAATGCGGTGTTTACAAACTCTCTAATCCTCATTTAATTATCAACAAGCTGTACATAATTACTTTTAAAGACATTAATGTGAATCTTCAAGATATGACCATGAATTTCAAAGACACTAACTTGATTTGTAAGAAACACTTTACGCCTGAGGATCGCCCTTCGATAGAGGGTAAAAAGTTAGATAAAACTAATTTTTATTGAAAAGTCAAGTTGACATTTGAAAAGTCATGTTGACATTTGAAAAGTCAAGTTGACATTTGAAAAGTCAAGTTGACATCTTGAAAAGTCAAGTTGACATCTTGAAATGTCAAGCTTGTATATTGAAATATACCCGATTCTCTCCCGCAGGCAGCGACAAGGTCGGAAGGCGGGGATCGTTTAGCCCGATCTCTCGTCCCGTCTTCGTACGATTCAAAGTTGTAAGGAGACAGGGGGCGAGGTCGACCACCCAGCCGGCGGAGATCGATTTCTCCAGTCCCCCCGACAGACCCGAAACGTTCAGGTGTACGCTTACACAGCGGCACAGGCTGGCTCGTTCGATTGTCAAAACAGCGGGTCTCACCTACTACCCCCGATTATCAGCCCACGACGTGCTCGAGATGGTCTCTTGCCCACCCGGTAGCCCGTCTCGTCTCAACCTAGCTCGATCGAGCGAATCGCCGGACGACTTTGTGGTCTTGTGGTCTCCCTCTTCGCCTGATGTTACTCAGCGAACGAGGCCGGCGATGTTCAGTCCTGGCTACTGTCCTCCCGCTCTTTCGCCTCCCCCATCTCGCCCCCGCTCTTCGGTTGCTCACCTTCCCTTCAGGGAAGTAGGGCAAAGGGAGACGGGTGAATGCGACTGGGGTCTATATGGTTGATCCTGCCAGTGGTCATATGCTTGTCTATAAGCTTAAGCTATGGAAGTCTTCGTTCAGGTTTGTTCCTTTCGGGAAGCGAGCCGAAACTGCACACGGCTCATTTTCGTTTCCCGACGAGGGGAACAGCATTTATTTTCTATACCAGATCGCCCTAGCCTGCGAAGCTACCGTCAAAAGTAGCGACGGGGCGAAGCGACAAGTGTTGAAATCCGAATAACTTTGCCAATCGCGGGGTCTTTCCGGCCTCCCGAAGTTTTTGCCATGAAGTGTCTGTCCCATCAATTGGCGATGTACGGCTACCTGCCTACCACGGTGTTGACGGGTAACGCGGAATCAGGGTTGGAATCTGGAGAGGGAGCCTGCAAACAGCTACCACCTCCAAGGAGGGCAGCAGGCGCGCAACATACGAAAAATAACGTGGTGCGACCATTTCGTCGTCGCCGCAGGAGGAATAAGCGCAATTTAAAAGAGTGTGCGAGGAGCTGTTGGAGAGAACCCGCCGCATTTTCTGTCTACCTTGAAAACATTAAGAGTGCTAAAGGCAGGCTAATACCCCTAGCCTGAATATTTCGTCGTTGGAATAAGTGGGGTGGTCCTGTCGACTTTCTGACTTCGCTTTTGCTTTCGATTTCGCCGGAGAGCTAGGGTTCGGGAGGAATGTAGGGGGCGAGATTACCAGGTGGGGAGAAGAGGAAAGCGCAAGTGACTATGGTCTTGGTTTGGTCAGACGAGGAACCCGCCCCGAGAGGGGAGGTTGGGATTGTTCCTTCGGGGGCAGTCTCGCCTGCAACGGGTTAACCGTGCCAATGGTCTTTAACTCCGTGAACGAAGAATTCCAAGTAGGCGCCCGTCATCAGCTGGTGCCGATTGAGTTCCTGCCTTTTGTACACACCGCCGGTCGCTACCTCCGATAGAATGGCTAAGACTGGGCCTGTCTTCGGACGGGCTCGGAAAGGCGTTCGAGCTTAATCATTTAGATGAAGTAAAAGTCGTTACAAGGTTTCCGAAGGTGAACCTGCTGAAGCATCATTACCGTATCTTCGGTCTCTTTCTCCCCTGTGCGGGAGATGACGGAACCCTCACCATCGAAACTTTACCACCGTTTTACCAGGTCGCTCTTCTTCTACTTCAGACGCTAGGGGGCTTGTCCTGGGCGGATGGGGAGATGCATGGCTTCGGTTGTGGCTTCTCTCTTGTCGGTACGTGTTTCCCGACCCGCCCTCTCCGCTCCTCTCTTTCCCTCCTCTCCTGTGTGGTTCGGAGGAGAGAGAGACACACACAGAGAGTGAGCGAACGAGCGGGCACGTTCAAAGAGTTTCGGTCGTCAGCACCAGAACCGCCGGTGATCTTCTCTTTTTTGTCACACTAGGATGGAACTTTTTTTGACACGAGTCGTTGTCGTGAAACTTCAGCGCAGTATTTCTTTTATCCGAAGCATCCCTGAATGAAATATCCTCAAAGGGCCCCTGATAAGTCATCATGACATCGCCGATGCTTCGGTAATGCCTAGGGGGAGATTGGGGCCGTCGCAAGCCATATGGAATCATCTGGATTACTGCGAAAAATTTCAAAGATTGTATTGAAAATTTGGCCGATACTTCCCCGATTTAAATATCCTCAAAAGTCACCTGACACTTGGGCAAGACATCTCACATGCTTCGCTGATGCCCTGGAGTTTCCTTGTGAGTCTGGAAAGATCCGGGAATGCCCCCTGGTCTGACAATGCAAGCATTGAAACTTTTCGTAGTTCTCCACAAGGCTAGCTATGCCCCGGAAGCTCCCCTGGGACACCCGCAAACCTGTTCCCGACGCTATAACCCTGTTCCCGAAACAAGGCAATCATCCCCGGAGTTTCCTTGTGGATCTGGAAAGCTCCGGTGATGCCTTCCCGATCTGTTTTCCTGGCAGTTCTCCTGTGGTCTCCCGTTGAGTAAGCGGTAAACCTGTTCCCGACGCCTCCCGAGGTTAATCATTTTTTTTCTGTAGTACATCCGCAAGGCAAAATTGTCCAGTTTTATCTAAACATTATATAACAATTGTGACTGTCTTAATACGTCCTAACAGGTGTCACTACTCACTAATATTTCAATTGCTGTAAGTTTTTTTTTTAAATTTACGCTTATTATTTCGGCAATAATCTTATTGTATGTTTACCCAGATAAAAAAATTCGAAATTTCAGACAGAAAAAATGTAATGACAAGATGGCTAGATTTTTTAAATATCGCACGGTTTGAAAATGGTTATAAATTTTAGATATAGCAGAAAACGAATTTCTCCCACGTGACCATATATGATGTGTATGGCTGAAATCGGTTAACCGAGGACTTGATACACTCGCTGTACAATAAACACTAACTGCGGACTTGATACACACAATCATATTTTTGCCTTTTGAGATCACACACACGACAGATACATCCTAACTGCAGAATACCGCCTAACGCGGAACACCTCAGATCGACTTTAAAATCAAATGGGGTATTAAATCAAGGCTTCTGAACATCGTGGCAGTCCTGGTTTCAGTTCAAAAAGTCCTCGATTGAACCGAGGACGTCCTCGGTTGACAGAGGTCCGCGATTAGAAGGTGTGTATTCAGATGTGTGTCCTCGATATACACCATATACAAACGCATACATACATACAGACACACACACACACAGAGACAGGGACGACGGCATAATACGTTCACATTATGAATGTGGACGTATAAAATGGGGTTATTTTGACATGCTTGTTGTTTTAATGTTAATTTGGAAAATTGTCAGTGCCAAGTAGTCATATTATTATGTTTGTTCGGCGTTACCAATATATTTCAATGCTAACAAATAATCAAAATTATTGTGGGGGGGCGTTAAGACGTTTCGTTTTCGTTTATTCGTTTATTCACATTCCGTAGTTGTTTTGCTGAAAGCAAAAGTAAACGTTGATGTACAAGAAATAAATTTAAACACTAACATATGCACTTAATTCGATATAACAAAGGAAATGCGATGTACTGTCCATGTACATATAACGGCCATAATGTGGCTTACGAAAGTTTGTTTACTTGCAGTGTTTCACAAAACATACAGATATTAAAACATACTATTTAAGCATATAAGATCAGTCAAATAAATCTACAGTTACTCACAGCTTATCTTGCATTGCATTTGATCCAAACGCAGGGGTCAAAATTCACGACGGCACCCGCGGCAATTGCCGTAGTATTGAGCGAAATTGCCGTAGAAAATGAATAATAACTACGGCATCGTTTGCCGTGGTATTTTATTTAAGAATATGACTATTATGACGACGGCAATTTGCCGTAGTCGTCACTGAAATTGCCGTTGTACAACTGTGTAATCCACGGCATAACAGAAAACAAGAATTTGTTGTTTTGTTTCTTTCCTGGGTTCTCGTGACTGAATTTTTCTATCGAATTAAATCTCGAACCACAGCTGTCACAGCTACTAAAAATAGATCGAACGGTGTGGAATTTTTATTGGCTATTTACCTGACGTCAAATTAGCGGGCGCACGTACGCAGATACCGATAACACAAGTCGTTCATTTAGTTGACCATGAAACGGATAGCCTATACGGTCGTGATCGTATGATTACTCAGCTAATTTTATAACAACGAATTTCACACCATCTACGCATGTTTTCGTCTGTTTGTCACTAGTTTATAGCATTATGAAGTACATGTATTTATATCAAAATAAATAAAACACATACCCCCCTCCCCCAAGTCCAAGTCATCTGACCTACTTCTACTGGAATGGAAATGCACACGGCTCGTTGTCTGGCGTATTTAATCATTTAAAAAGTTCAAAACAATTTCCAGAAATAAAGGCTCTGAAGAATTTACAGGAAAAATATGACCAAATCAAATATAATTTTTAGCGTCAAGCCGTAAATATAGACGGAATGTAAGAAAGGCATTCCAGGGGGCGTTACATGTCCACCGCATGATGATCGTGTAATGTCATGCACGGGTGTGAAGTTGTCTTTCGATAATCAAATTACGGTACTACTATACGGATATTTTATAATCGGAATTCCACACCTCAACGGCGAAGTATTCATTTAAAACGCAAGTTATGTGCCATAATACTTTACTTATATTTGGTGAAATTCACGTAGATATGGATTATATAGAATTGCACGAATCTTCGTGTCGCGGAGTCAAAGGAGATTCGATGGCTTGCAATAATTTTTATACCTACTAATTTCGGAGAAATAAAACGGATTAATTACGATATTTATATGGACTGCGGTTGACGTAAAGTCCTAAACATTTTTAGGGTGTTTGTGGTCACCTTATCCTGTTATACTAATATACTAAACACATATTACAAATGAAAACATATATACTTATAAATTTATTATTTATAATCTTTATTAATCAAATTTATCAGTTTAAAAAAATGCCGTAGTGATGAAAGTCAAATGAAAGTTTTGCCTTAGTGTACATAAAAACTGCCGTAGTGAAGAAGGGGCTACTGTGGCATTTTTTGAAAAAACTGCCTCAGTTCCAATTTCATGAATTTTGACCCCTGCAAACGTTACAGAAACTATGACGAACGACAAAAATAAACATCACGAAAGGGCACACGAAAAGACTAAAAACATAACGGTTGTTGGAGGGATGCGGACTCACGTGACTACAAATGACATCACTGCACGAGCTAATGTTAAGGTTGGATTCAGCAGGGTAATTCATATTACTGCCGTAACATACCGGCCCCTTTAAACTGACTCTTCAGTTTAAACACAACTAATCTGAAGGCAGTAATAGCACTAGTTTGTCAATTGGACGAAACATAACAGACGACTGCGTTTTTACGGTTGCACTGCGCACTAGGCCTTTAATGTCGGTTTTAACGTTGATTATCAAACCCATTTTCCATTGGTTTCTTGGCATGTTTTCATCTACGATTAGAACGATATCGTTAACAGAGAGGTTACGCCTCTGTTTTGTCCATTTACTCCTTTCTTGAAGGGTGAGCAAGTATTCCTTTCGCCATCTAGTCCAAAAGGTGTCTGCTAAATACTGAACACGTTTCCACGTTTTACGAGCATACAAATCTTCTCTTACGAAGTTACCAGGGGGGAGTGTCCACGTTGATTTCATTGTCAATAACTGATTGGGCGTTAAAGGACACATATCATCGGGATCGTCTGACACAAAAGTAAGGGGTGGACTGTTTACGATAGCTTCAACCTCGCACATCAGTGTCCTGAAAGATTCGTCGTTTAACGTTGAAGACACACCGTCATGTAACAAAGACGTTAATACTTTCCTTACTGTTCTGATTTGGCGCTCCCAAACGCCTCCATGGTGGCTGCCAGTGGGTGGATTAAAAATCCATCTAACGTTACGCTGCAGTAATTCGTCGTTGATTTGCGACTGGTTCCATTTGTTGATTTCCTGCTTAAGTTCTCTTTCGGCACCACAGAAATTCGTCCCGTTGTCACTTCGGATTTCCTTAACTTGGCCACGTCTGGATATAAAGCGACGGAGTGCTTGAATAAAAGAGCTTGTTTCTAATGAACTGGCAATCTCGATATGGATCGCTCGCACGACTAAACAAGTAAAAAGAACACCGTATTTTTTCAGTTCCTTCCTACCCTCTTTAATAAAGAAAGGCCCAAAATAGTCGACACCAACATACGTAAAGGGTGGTGCAGGTGTAACACGATTTCTTGGTAAATCCGACATCTTTTGTTCCATAACAGGAGATCTAAATTTACGACAATTAACACATTTCGACAATATATGTCGAACTACAGAATTAGCGTTTATAATCCAATATTTATCACGTAAGTGTGTCCTCGGCCGGAATGGGCTATTTCACTGTGTGCGTTTCTGATAATTAAGGTCGTAACGTGACCGTTTCTAAGAAGAATGATTGGATACTTCGCTTCTTCTGGTATATCTGCTCTACAAAGGCGTCCTCCAACGCGTACTATTCCGTTTAACATTATAGGATCTGGACGATATAAAGAACTAGCTTTCCCCACGTTCATTTTTGTTACGTTATTATCGGTTTCGTTATTAATCTTCATTACCGTTTCAATTTCTTTTGAGTAAACCTTTGTCTGTACATATTTTAAGATACTATGTTCAGCTGCGTTGAGATCGTCAATGGTGATTAACAGATTGCGAGAATCAAATGCCTTAATTTCTTCCATACGTTTCCGTACATCGTTTTTACGTTTCGTTTCGTTAGTTTCAGTTATTTCACTTTCAACATTCTTTCTGTCCCGTGACCACTTTAAGAGCCCTTTTCGCACTTGTAAGATTAAAGCGACTGCTCGCTTTAAACGATACCAACTTGAATAATGTTCAATTAAAGTCATTATACACTCGGGATTTTCGTTGATTTCAACGGCGTTAGCCATTTCTTTCTTCACCTCAAGGTCGTCACATGAAGTGTCGTTGAAACTTGGTTGTTGTGGCCAACGTTCTTCATTACTCCACAGGAACTCCGGCCCCGTCAACCATCTCTGGTTGTTCAATAATTCACTTGCGGAGAGACCCCGTGACGCGTCGTCACTGGGATTTAATGCGGATGGACAATATTTCCACTGGTTGGGCTCTGATACTTCCCGGATGACAGTCACACGATTCGCAACAAATAAGTGAAATCGTTTCGTTTCGTTGAATAAGTATCTTAACACTGTGGTGCTATCAGTCCAGAAAGTTACGCTATCTGGTAAAATATCTAGTTCGTTTAACAATGTTCTGCAAACACGAGTAGCGGTTGTTGCAGCCATTAGCTCAAGCCTAGGAACGGTTACACTTTTCAGGGGCGTTACACGCGATTTTCCCATGAGGAAGCAGCAATGAATGTCATTATTAACGTTAACGAGTCTGAGGAACGCCACGGCACCATATGCCTTAGTGCTGGCATCAGAAAACACATGCATTTGTCGATAAGTGACAACTCCAAAGTCCTTGGGACATAAACATCTATCAATAGTAAATTTCTCTAAAAGTCGTAACTGTGTCTTCCATTCGATCCAACGTTCTTCACAAACATCTGTAATTGCATCATCCCATCCAATTTGATCCCGGCATAGGTCTTGGAGTATGATCTTTGCAGTAAGCGTAAATGGGGCTGCAAACCCTAATGGATCGTAGACAGATCCAACAACTGAAAGAATTCCGCGTCTGGTAGGCGGTCGTTCGTTTATCACTATTTTAAAACAAAGTAAGTACTTAAAGGTATTCAGAGTTAATAACTCCAATAATGCATTATTAGCATATAAAAATGCCAAAAATAAATTCAAGAATATCTGTAAACTGAAAAAGAAAACGTTTGATCAAAATATTTATAATGAGCTATTAGTTAACATAGAAAACAAAGACCATTTTTGGCAGGTATTAAGACAATTCAGAACAAAGTCACACACTGCTAGTGGTATTAATCCTAGAGAATGGGCAAGCTATTTTGAAGGCCTATTAAATGTGGACACTCCACGCGACAGTAATGACTCTGCAATATGTGACAGTGTTGCTGAATTTAATGAATTAAGTGAAACTTGTGAACATGACTTTATTAATCAACCAATAGCAGAGTCAGAGGTATTAAACTGTCTTAAGAGAATTAAACCTGGTACAGCACCGGGACCTGATGGCATTGGTATTGATTTCTTAAAGTCATGCCCTAAAATATTTGCTGTTATTTTAACTGAATTGTTTAACAAAGTGTTTAACTCTGGTACCTTCCCCGAATCTTGGTCAAGAGCTTTGATTGTCCCCCTTTATCAAAAAGGCTCGAAATCTGACCCAGATAATTATAGAGGTATATCCTTATTAGATTGCATTGGGAAAGTTTACTCGTCTGTGTTAAACGAAAGATTAAAAGAGTGGTCTGAAATGAACGAGCAGTATTCGGAAGCACAGGCGGGTTATCGAACCGGTTATTCAACCGTAGACCATGTATTCACGTTACACGGATTGGCACAAAAATATTTAAGTAAACAAAAAGGTCGATTTTATTGTTTATATGTTGACTTCTCAAAGGCCTTTGACTCGGTAAATAGGTCACAACTCATGTCACTGCTTTGGCAGAAAGGGGTTAAAGGGAATATGTACCAAACCCTAAAAAGTATGTACTCTGCTGTATCATCCTGTGTTAAAATTGGAAATGGCATAACCCCCTACTTCGATTGCATTTCTGGCGTTCGACAGGGCTGTGTTTTAAGCCCTCTCCTATTTGGGTTTTACATAAATCAGCTAATTGAAATGCTAGATGACGCTGATGTGCGAGGTATATTTACAATACAAGAAGTGTCAGACATTCTAGCACTGCTATATGCTGATGATCTATGCTTGATATCAGATAGCGTAGGTGACTTGCAAAAGAAAATGAAAGTACTAGAAACGTTTTGTGTGCTATTTAATCTAAAGGTAAACATGAGTAAAACTAAGGTTATCGTGTTCAGAAATGGTGGCACTTTGAGAAAGAATGAGAAATGGTTCCTGGACGGTAATAAAGTAGAATGTGTAACGTACTACAATTACTTGGGCTTACTTTTTTTTTTTAAATCGGATAATAATTTTGACCTCCATTGGGACCACAAGGTAAAAAGGGCGATTTTTCGGACAATTAGGGGCCATATTTCAGGAAGTTACGATCCGATGGGCGTAAATATCTAGCTAAAAAAGGGCGTTTTTTCGGACCATCAAGGGCCATAATTCAGGAAGTTAGGATCCGATGGGCAAAAATGTTAAAAGGAACCAAGATCTTTGAGTTATTAACATACATGTCAAATTTCATCAAAATCGGTTCAAAATTGTGACCTCTACAGCTGAAAACGTGATTTTCGTACAATCAGGGGCCATAATCCATGAAATTTCGATCCGATACATGCCAACATCGAAAGCAGCTAAGATCTTATGGGGATAAACCCATATTTAAAGTTTCGTCAAAATCGGATAAGAATTGTGACCTGTAGAGTCAAGATCTTTAGGTTACAAACATGATCTTTTGGGGATAAACCTATATTTCAAGTTTCGTCAAAATCGGATAAGAATTGTGACCTGTAGAGTCCACGAACAAATTGTGGACGGACAGACAGGGGCGACGACAATATACGTCCACATGAAAATGTGGGCTTATAAAAACACTATTAACGTTAAACGACCGATGGTGAATGCATTGCTGATTATAACAAACAGTATACTGTAACGGAAATAGCTGACATTTTTTTTCTGCACGATATATCAGAAATACAGGCGATAATTATTGACATTTTAACCATATCTAAAAGGTTACGGACAAATATGGACGCATTTTAAACAATTCTAAAACCATCCACAGTACTCCCAATGCACTCATTCCGTTTTACTCAACTAGACCCTGGGTTAATCTATAGAATTTCGCCATTTCAAATTATCTGCCCTCTATATGTTTGACTTTTGTTATTATTATTACTATGCGTTCTTTGTCTGAAATGTTTCTTTCTGTTATGTTTATTATTATCGAACCTACATAAATGCCAGTCTTCATTAATATAATATTATATAATTTGGTGTTAATAAATATGCTTTAGAATAATTTGGACTTCTCTCATTTAACCTTGTTCGCTGATAGTTACTTCCCTTTGCAATTAAAGATTTATAGGATTGGTCATTAAAAATAGAACAATTATCAAGGGTGGATAACTTGAAAACATGCCCCCCCCCCTCCAATACAGTAACCCAAGGGTTAGAGGAGTAGAGCAGAATGAAACCATTTGCGGATCCGAGGACGGTCTATAACATTATTGAAAAATAGAAATGGACAAGAAAGGGAACAGTATCATATTTAATTTGAATGATAATAAATCATGAACCTGTAGCGTCAGCCGGTCAACGTGTTGATTCTTGAACTCATGACTTCAGTGTCAACGCAAGAAAAGCCTGGATTTGTTTAACATTATGTATTAGGCACACCCCTTCTAGACAATAAAATATTTGGTAAAACAAAGTGGGCCTAATACACCAAAAAATACAATAACACTGTGTATGTTCTACTTTGAAATTGCTTCAAGCATGCTCACTCAGTAGTGAGACCACCTCACTAGTAAGACTAAATCTAGATATTCCCATTGGTGGTTTTAATAGAGGGATTTCACTGTATTTGAAATTGACTAAAAAAAAAACTTTACGGTTTATTAGATAATAATAAGATAGGCTGGCACTTCCAGGCAGGATACGCCCACATTTTCAAGAGATGGATAGAGAACAAGCAATACCGAAAGTGATTTTTCCTACATCATTAAGTTAGAATTTGATATGTGCAAATATCGAAATGAATTAAGATCTTTGGGTTATAAAGGTGCATTTCAGTAGGCTTCAAATTTGACAGGGGATCACGTTGCTAAGTGGGTAAGATGCTGGCTCGGTAGCCTTGAGGATGGGTGTTTGATCCCTGCATTGGATGACAAAGTTCATCTAGATTTTCTGGCGTGGTTTCCCCTTGATCGTGATGAAAAATGGATGGCCTCACAAAAACAGATGTCAATTTTGGTCCGATTTTCACGAAATTCGACCTCAACCTTCATAACGATGTAACGGTGATATAATCAAACGGTTTTTTAAATGGGATAATAATTCTGACACCAGAGCACCCACAAGCTAAAAAAAAGAGTCATTTTTCGTACAATCAGGGGCCATAATTCAGGAAGTTACAACTAGAAATGCACAAATATCGAAAGGAACTAAGATTGTAAAGTTTTTAACATGTGTTTCAAGTTTCATCAAAACTGAATGAAGATTGTGACCTCTACAGGGTTCACAACCTTGATATACCATATTTTTACACTCTTCGCGTACAAGCGGTGGCCATTTTTTCAGTCAATTTTGGTCCGATTTTCACGAAATTCGACTTCAACCTTCATTACGATGTAACGGTGGTACAATCAAACGGTTTTTTAAATGGGACCTCCAGAGGGACCACAATCTGGGGACATAATTCAGGAAGTTACGATCCAATGGGCGTAAATATCGAAAGGAACCAAGATCTTTGGGTTATAAACACACATGTCAAGTTTCATCAAAATCGGTTCAAAATTGTGACCTCTATAGGGTCCACAACCTTGATATAACATATTTTCACACTATTCGCGTACAAACAGCGGCCATTTTGTCCGTCAATTTTGGTTTGATTTTCACAAAATTCAAACTCAGCCTTCATTACCATGTAACGGTGATATAATAAAACGTTTTTTTAAATCGGATAATAATTTTGACCTCCAGAGGGACCACAAGCTAAAAAGGGCGATTTTTCGCACAATCAGGGGCCATAATTCAGGAAGTTACGATCCGATTGGCGCAAATATCGAATTATAAACATGCATGTCAAGTTTCATCACAATCGGTTCAAAATTGTGACCTCTATAGGGTCAACAAGCTAAAAACATGATATTTCGTACAATCAGGGGCCATAATCCATGAAGTTCCGATCCGATACATGCCAATATCGAAAGGAACCGCGATCTTATGGGGATAAACCTATATTTCAAGTTTCGTCAAAATCGGATAAGAATTGTGACCTGTAGAGAGTCCACAAACAAATTGTGGACAGACGGACAGGGGCGACGGCATAATACGTCCACCTGAAAATGTGGTTAAAATATATAAAACTGCCATTTAAAACCAAATAGATGAGTTTTTAAATTTGTTTTAAATGTTTCTAGGCTTGATGACAATTTAATGTTCAGCGGTAATGAATTCCACAGAACAGGCACAATATGAACAAACGATATTTGTATCCAAATGATTTGAGTTTATATTTGAGTTTATACTTTGAATGTTACAGTCATTGTGGCATTGAATTCCAGGGTGGAAACATCAGTTTAATTGTTTTAGTGACCAGAAAACAAATTTTGATATGTGTCGGCTTACCCAAAATGAAAGGTTACGTGCCCTTGGCATGCTACAGATCGGCACAACACAGGCGGTTGTGGCGCGGACGATGAATGTTTCTCAGTCTGTCATAAGCAGGCTATGGTCCAGATACCGTGATACACAATCTGTACAGGACAGACCACGCTCAGGTCGACCAAGGGCGACAACTCAAGCCCAGGATCGATTTATCCGTACCTTGGCCTTGAGAAATCGTGTCATCACAGCAAATCAGATCAGTGCTCGTCTTCAAACAGACACTGGTGTGAGAGTGAGTGGCCAGACGATTCGGAGTCGACTGCATAGGGGTCACCTTCGCGCCCGACGTCCTCGCGTGATCCCTTGTTTGAGAGATCATCACATTCAGGCAAGACATCGTTGGTGTTGGGATCGTCAACATTGGGATAATCGACGCTGGAGCAATATGATGTTTTCAGATGAGTCAAGGTTCACTGTTGATTTTTTGGACAGACGTAGGAGGTTGTGGCGTCGTTGAAACGAGCGCTTCCAAGACGTTAACGTCATCAGACATGATCGATTTGGGGGTGGTTCTGTTATGGTGTGAGGAGGCATCACTGTTGCTGGAAGAACGGCTTTACATGTTGTTGCAGGGCGTGTTACAGGCCAGTACTACCGGGACAACATCTTGGCAGTCCATGTTGTGCCGTTCGCACGACGTCATGGCCACCGTTTCATCTTCCAGGATGACAACGCAAGATGTCACAGGGCCAGGATCGTTACAGGTTACCTCCAACAACAGAACATCACCACATTACCTTGGCCAGCACTGAGTCCCGACCTCTCCCCCATCGAGCATGTCTGGGACATGCTTGGACAGAGGTTACGTCAACGTCAGCAACGTCCTGCCAATGTCCAAGAACTTGCTGCTGCGTTGCAACAGGAATGGGACAATCTGGACCAAAATGACCTAAGACGTCTCATTAGGAGTATGCCACGTCGGATCAATGCTTGTTTGGCAAACAGAGGAGGATTTACCCGTTACTGACTTTGTTGTGATGCTGTGGTAACTTTGCTGTTTGACCGCGGGTATCATTTTACCCTTATAATGGTCAGTCTGTGCCTTACTTAGTCTAACGATCATTTGGAATAAATCGATGAATGTGAACTTCATTTCATTTTGTCATTTGTTTCTTCGTCAGTTTCATTAGGTGACTTTAATAACACTTAAAAATCAAATATCCCCGAGCGATCGAACCAGAGTATGAGCTGCGTCCTTTGATATTAGATGACAGATGTTTCTGATAGAGCGGAGGTGGAAAAAACAGGTTTTATAGATATAATTCATCTGAACTTCCATGGAGAGTTCTGAATCGATTTAAACACTCAGATTTTTAACTTCGTTGACAGGTTTAATTTCTGAGTCAGCTATTTTCAAAGTTGATAAGATAAATTAATTAAATTACCTTTGAAAACCATGTTGTATCATATTCTGACAGCCTCTCTGGTTTTAATCGACTCATCAGTGATATAAGCTGTGGGCCAGGTAGTAGTTTAAGAGATCTTGGCATCTTAGTATCCACTGTAGAATGTGATAAAAGAGCTAGTTGTGATATACGAGAACTAGCAGCTACTCTAAGTGCAGACATAGTTTCTTCCTCTCTAACCATTTGATTATTTAATTGCGTCAGTAACTTTAACCTGCCAATCAGTCTTAATCTCAAATTGTCTGGCTGTTAAAAACAACATACATTAATTACAAGAAGAGCCACAAACGGACGGATAACAAGACACGACCACATTTTGCAAAAGATGGACAGAAAACAAACTGAAAGATAAGTTGCCAGGCAACGAAACATACACCCACAACAGCTAAGTCGTCTGGACAGTCAACAAGGGTTGTTGCATATTTTTTTCTTTTGTTAGTAAGGAGAATGTTTACATGCAAATCTTATTACGAGTAATAGCCCATTAAGTAATTATCAGAAATGGTTATAATTGTGTCCATTGTTTGTCTCATGGCCTTCATCCACGAGATATTTCAAAGTGATCAAGGGTCATAAGTCATAACTCTGGCAGTACTTATTGGAAATCATTGAAAATGACTATAGGATCATTCGTCTCATGACCTTAATATACATTATTACAATAATGTAATTTGAGCTGACTTGTGACCATGCTGGTATGTAATTTGAGCTGACCTCGTGACCATGGTGGTCTCGCGAGATTTCATTCGAAGCATATATTATTGAGAGATCACACATGAACAATAGCTGCAGAATTTAATTTATGTTTAGTGCCTTTGGAAAGTGTTTTTGCACCAATTATTGTCATAAGTTAAGTGTATTTAGCATTTCCCTCGATTGTATTGACGTGTGGTTTATGTGTTAGAGGCCATCCGCACGGACGCCTTTTTAAGTCAAACAATTTAGATTTTAGTAATGCCGATATTATATTGTTACACATGGGCTCCAATCATTTGTCGGATTTGAACAGTAACCCATATCAATTGGCGTGAGCCATTGTGTCCTTTGCCGATTACATTGTTCATGGATGGAATCCGAAGTGCGATAGCTGTCACCCTGTCCTAACTTAAAAAGAAAGGCTGGGCTGGCATTGCCAGGCAGGATACGCCCACATTTTCGAGAGATGGATAGAGAACAAGCAATACCGAAAGTGATTTTTCCTACATCATTAAGTCCTGTATTTCATACGGTATTGGGAGCAGCCATTTTGTTGGTGAGTTCCAGTCTGATTTTCATGAAATTCGAAGCCGACAACGATTATGGTGTGACGGTACACAATCTAGAAATGTGACTTTTCGTCAAAATCGGATAAGAATTGTGACCTGTAGAGAGTCCACAACCATGATATACCAAATTTTTACACTATTTGCGTACAAACGGCGACCATTTCGCCCGGCAATTTTGGTACGAATTTCACGAAATTCGAACTCAATCTTCCTTACGGTGCAACAGTAATATAATCAGATTTTTGTTTTAAATCAGATAATAATTGTTCGAGGGATAGATAGATAGAGAACAAGCAATACCGAAACGATTTTTCCTACAATCAAAGACCATAATTCATTAAGTTACAATTTGATATGCACAAATATCAAAAAGAATAAAGATCTTTAGGTTATAAACAAGCAATTCAGGTTTGATCAAAATCGAATTAAAATTGTGACCTATACAGGGTCCACAACTTTAATATACCATATTTTAACACTATTCGTGTACAAACGGCTGTCATTTTGTCTGGTAATTATGGTCCGATTTTCTCGAAGGGTGATTTTTCGTACAATCAGGGGCCATAATCCAGGAAGTTACGATCCGATATGCGCAAATAACGAAATGCACCAAGATCTTTGGGTTATAACCATGCATTTCAAGTTTCATCAAAATCGAATTAAAATTGTGACTTATACAGGGTCCACAACCATATACCATTTTTTAACAGTATTCGAGTTCGAACGGCAGCCACTTTGTCAATTTTGGTCCAATTTTCCTGAAATTTGAACTAAAACCTTCCTTAAGGTGTAACGGTGATATAAGCAAACGTTTTTTTTTTAAATCGGAAAATAATTGTGACCTCCAGAGGGACCACAAGCTAGAAAGATAGGCTGGCACTGCCAGAGAAAGACAGAGAAATTAAAGAATTCAGGAAAATATGAGCAGTTTAGGAAAGAGGGAAATTTAAGGAATGCAGTGTATAGATTAGAGTTAAAGGGCAATCAGAAGACAAATTAGAAAACAGAAAGAAAAGATAGGCTGGCACTGCCAGGCAGGATACGCCCACATTTTCGAGAGATGGATAGAGTACAAGCAATACCGAAAGTGATTTTTCCTACATCATTAAGTTAGAATTTGATATGTGCAAATATCGAAATGAATTAAGATTTTGGGTTTATAAAGGTGCATTTCAGTAGGCTTCAAATTTGACTGGGGATCATGTTGCTAAGTCGGTAAGATGCTGGCTCGGTAGCCTTGAGGTTGGGTGTTTGATCCCTGCATTGAGTGACAAAGTTCATCTGGCGTGGTGTAACGGTGATAAGAGTCAAACGTTTTTTAAATCGGATAATAATTGTGACCTCCAGAGGGACCATAGGCGATTTTTCAGACAATCAGGGGCCATAATTCAGGAAGTTACGATCCCATATGTAACGTCCTATAGTTCTATACTATACAGTACAATATGTACATACCAATAGTAAGCCTCATTAATATTCATTAGTTCCACCAATACCTTATATGTATATGTATGTTACTATATAAGAGCCTACATAAACAAGCCAACAGTGAGGCTGATGTCCCCCGCCGAAATCCCAAAATAAATAGAAGACACATATTAATTAATCGCACATTTATTTTTTTCAAACGTATCGAGCAATCAAACTGTGCACGAAGTGTCATCCAAAAGTGTTTTATAAAGAAAAATGCTAAAACCGACGAGAAAAATGAAAATGTACCCTAGTTAGGGGGACCCTAAAGGCAGACAAAAGGGCCCCTTTGGTCAAGGGAAAGGGCTCTTGTGTCCAAGTCAATCGTTTCTATACACTGTTACTGTCAAATCTATTACTAAATGAGAATGCAGTCATTGTATTGGCATAAAAATCATCAATCAAGATGAACCTAAGTTATCTTGTCCCAAAGTATCAACAAATCAAATTTTTTATCTCTGCTTACCCTAAGCGGAAAATGCTCATCTTCAAACTCCATCAAGGCATTGGCCTAATAAGCATATACACCAAGTTTGAACATTTTAACTCACTTAGAAGGAGAGTTATTGTGTTCCAAAGTCTCGACCAATCAAATTGCGTATCGCTCTGCTTACCCTGAGCAGAAAATGCTCATTATCGATCTTAGTCAAGGCATTACTGTAATGAAACTACACACCAAGTTTCATCACTCTCACTTTATTAGAACTAAAGTTATCGTGTCCCAAAGCATCAACCAATCAAATCTGCTTACCCTAAGCGGAAAATGCTCATCTTCGAACTCCATCAAGGCATTGACCTAATAAGCATATACACCAAGTTTGAACATTTTAACTCAATTAAAAGGAGAGTTATTGTGTTCCAAAGTCTCGACCAATCAAATTGTGTATCGCTCTGCTTACCCTGAGCAGAAAATGCTCATTATCGAACTTAGTCAGGGTATTACTGTAATGAAACTATACACCAAGTTTCATCACTCTCAGTTAATTAGAACTGAAGTTATCGTGTCCCAAAGCATCAACCAATCAAATTGCTTATCTCTGCTTACCCTAAGCGGAAAATGCTCATCTTCGAACTCCATCAAGGCATTGACCTAATAAGCATATACACCAAGTTTGAAAACCATAAAGAGTTAGAAACCGTTATGGGCATGATTGCCTATGTTTCGAAATTTGTTCCAAATTTAAGCCAAATTAATGCGCCATTACGCGAATTGAAAACCAACCCAGAATGGACATGGGGTTCAGTTGAGAAAGACGCATATGAAAAAAATCAAGCAAGCCTTAATTTCAGCACCAGTCTTGAAGTATTACGATTTGACCAAACCAGTTTTACTTAGTGTAGATGCATCAAGTAAAGCATTAGGAGCGGCAATTGTACAAGAAGACAGAATAATCGCATATGCATCGAGAAGTATGCTCAGATAGAGAAAGAAATGTTAGCTGTAGTTTTTGGATGTTCCAGATTTCACAAGTTGATATATGGGAAGAAAGATGTTAGAATTGAAAGTGATCATAAACCATTAGAGAGTTTATTTCGTAAACCAATTCATGCAGCTCCGATGAGAATTCAGAGAATGATGTTAAAATTAGAACCATATAATTTTACTTTAAATTATACGAAAGGAAAATCTATTGGATTAGCTGATTGCTTAAGCCGATTGTCAGAAAATAAAACTGATCGAGAAATGAAAGAAGAAGAATTAATGGTTTGCATAGTCGATACTTTAGCTAATAGTTGTCATGATCGTATAGCCAGTGAAACTTTGAAAGATACAGCATTACAAGACGTTAAAACTCTTATACTCGATGGATGGCCCGAGAATAGAAAAGATGTTCCTACTAAAGCGGTACCATATTTTGATTTTAGGGAAGAACTCAGTACCTTAATGGAATAATATTTAGAGGAGACCGAGTATGTATTCCAACAACTATGAGAAAAGAGATGTTGAAAACAATTCACAGTACACATTCAGGGATAGTACAATCTAAAAAACGAGCAAGGGATATTGTGTTTTGGCCCGGAATGAACAAACAAATTGAAGATATAACTAGTCGTTGTTCCACATGTCTGGAATTTAGGAATAAATTACCAAAAGAACCAATGAAACCTCATCCCGTACCAACCCTTCCTTGGAATAAAATTGGAAGTGATTTGTTTAAAATTGGAAATGACTATTTTTTGATAATTGTTGATTACTACTCAGGTTTTATAGAAGTAGAAAAATTAGAGAATACAATAACTACAACAATAATTAAACGTATGAAAAGTAATATAGCCCGTTATGGTATAATGGAAACATTAATTACTGATAATGGTCCTCAATTTACCTGTTATGAGTTTCAAGATTTTGTTCGCAAATACAAAATTAAGCATATTACTTCTTCTCCTAATTACCAACAGTCTAATGGATTGGCAGAGAGAGCTGTACAGACAGTGAAGAGAATGATCAAAAAGTGTAACCAAGAAGATGAAGATGTATACCTAGCACTTCTTGATTTAAGAAATACGCCACGTGATGATTTACTAGGATCACCAGCCCAAAGATTACTTGGTAGACGAACGAAGACATTATTACCCACCACTGAAAAACTTTTAAGACCGAATACCAAATCTCCAGAGATAGTAAAACGACAATTAGAAATGTATCGGGATAAACAAAAATACTATTATGATGTTCACACTTGACAACAACCACCTATTACTACCAATGATGCAGTTCGTATTCAAACACCTAATGGATGGAAACAAGCTAAATACCTAAGACCACACAATTTGCCAAGATCACACTTAATGATTTCAGGAAGTCAGAATAGGCAATACCGTAGAAACAGGCGTCATATTTTAAAAACAAAAGAGAAAAGATATAATCCTCAACAGCAAAGACTCCCGATTCCGTATTATCTACGTTCATCAGAAAAGAAAATTTACAGACCGACAAATGAATATTTTCAGCCGATAGTTCAAAACCCTATTTATCCAATACCCCCTGAACCAAATATTTATAGATCACGTTATGGTAGAGAAATACGTAGACCGAGATGGTTAAATGATTATGAATGATTTTAGTTTAGTTTCTTTAGATAGTTATTAGTTTAGCTTAGTTTATTTAGTTTATTGTAGAGGTATTGATTTAACATATTTGATTTGCATGTTAAGAAAATTGTGAGACAAGGATTGTGAATTTAAAATTGTTCTATGTAATTAAAATATTTTGAATTTAATAAGTGATTTTAAATTTCAAGATTTTTACATTTTTAAGAAAACTATAATATTAATAAATTTCTGTTAATTTGAATTTTTAAATTGTAATGTCTTAATATAAATTTAGGTATGAAATTTATATCATTTGAAAAAAAAGGAGATGTAATGTCCTATAGTTCTATACTATACAGTACAATATGTATATACCAATAGTAAGCCTCATTAATATTCATTAGTTCCACCAATACCTTATATTTATATGTATGTTACTATATAAGAGCCTACATAAATAAAGCTTGCAGAGTGAGTTATAATAGCAGACGTGCCTTTGTCTTATAACGAAAGGAACCAAGATCTTTGGGTTATAACCATCCATTTCAAGTTTCATCAAAATCGAATTAAAATTGTGACCTCTACAGGGTCCACAACCATTTTAACCGTATTCGCGTACAAACGGCGGTCATTTTGTATGGCAATTTTGGTCCGATTTTCCCGAAATTTGAACTCAACCTTCCTTACGGTGTAACGGTAATATAATCAAACGTTTTGTTTTTTTTAAATCGGATAATAATTGTGACCTCCAGAGGGACCACAAGCTAAAAAAAGGGAGATTTTGCGTATAATCAGGGGCCATAATTCAGGAAGTTATGATCCAATATGCGCAAATATCAAAAGGAACCAAGATCTTTGGGTTATAACCATGAATTTCAAGTTTCATCAAAATCGAATTAAAATTGTGACCTCTACAGGGTCCACAACCTTGATACGCAATTTTTTAACAGTATTCGCGTACAAACGGCGGCCATTTTGTATGGCAATTTTGGTCCGATTTTCCCGAAATTCGAACTCAACCTTCCTTAGGGTGTAACGGTGATATAATCAAACGTTTTTTTTTTAAATCGAATAATAATTGTGACCTCCAGGGGGACCACAAGCTAAAAAAGGTGATTTTTCGGACAATCGGGGGCAATAATTCAGGAAATTACGTTCCGATAGACGCATATATCAAAATGAACCAAGATCTTTGGGTTATAAACATGCATATCAAGTTTCAACAAAATCGGTTCAAAATTGTGACCTCGATAGGGTCCACAAGCTAAAAACGTGATTTTTCGTACAATCAGGGGTTATAATCCATGAAGTTTTGATCCGATACATGCCAATATCGAAAGCAGCTGAGATCTTTTGGGGATAAACCTATATTTCAAGTTTCGTCAAAATCAGATAAGAATTGTGACCTGTAGAGAGTCCGGACGGACAGGGGCGGCGACAAAATACGTCCACATTAAAAAGGTGAGCGTATAAAAACGTGATTTTTTGTACAATCAGGGGCCATAACTCATGAAGTTACAATCCGATACATGCCAATATCGACAGGAACCGAGATATTTGGGTGATAAACCTATATTTTAAGTTTCATTGAATCTGGATAAAAATTGTGACCAGTAGACTGTTCACAAACAATTGTGGACGGACAGACGGACATGGGCGACGACAATATACGTCCACATGAAAATGGGGGCGTATAAAAAGGTGTGTTCATTAACGAGGGTGAAAAACTGAGAGGTGGGTTAATTAAGGCTAGGTGCGTTTTCTGTGGAGGACAGGTGTGTTAATTAACCAACCAGTAAAAAGTAAATGTCAATGTTGTGTATTGTTTAATTGGCATGTTTTCTCGCTAGTTGCGATAACTGCACCAAAAGGAGTATAATCAAGGACCGACATGCTTTATCTGACACGTACGTGTTAAATCAAAATTTGAGAGGTATAACTGTTTTACCGTGCGATTAATCATTAGGCCGTGTGTTTTATGCAGGTATTTGTAAAATAAAGAGGTCTTTAGATAGGCGTGTGTGCTCGCTATAATCTACGTTTCTCTTATGTCAATGTGTCGAATGAATTCTACAGCTTTTGTAATCATTATTGTATAGAAAATATTACGACCAGTCCACACTACCAACAGGTAAATGGGGACCTCAAGAGAGCTGTACAAACAGCTAAGACCATTGTTAACCAGCCTGACCTACATGTTAGGCGCAATCTTCACCCCTCGCGCAGATTGCAATCTGCACTATCGTGTTGCGCAGATTGCACCTCGCGCGCGCAGATTACAATCTGCGCTGATGAAGCTGGTGCGCAGATTGCCCACGTTGCGCTGATTACCCTTCGATGTTTTTCGAGATGTTAGTTGTCTGTCAGACGTTAATATATATATGACCTGCCCCCTATCGGCTTTGTAGTGAATAATTTTTAAAATCACAACATAATTAGCGTGTGTGCATAGAAAATAAGATTTAATTTGAAATTCTGTCAGCAGTATCTCATAATCAGAGCTGACCACGTAACTGAATGTAAAAAATATTTGCTGTAGTTTGACGTAACTACATATGGTTACAATTTATGTGTTCACGATTAATAGAAAAAAAAGATTTTGAAAATATTCACTGATTCAACTTGGTCGTTGTTTATTCTTTCTATTGTTCATTTTCCATCAACAGAAATTTTTTTATAAAAATGGCTGACTAAATTTCTACGTGCACCAAACAACGATAACGATAATTTTTCATTGGTTAGGGCCGTCTAAACGCGGGTAAATTTAGAGTAGCTCTTGGCTAACAACACGCATAAACAACATTATTTGCATATTGCATACATAATATTTATTGTGTTTTGTGTAGGATGGCATGAAATGATCTGATTGTCTACGATATTACCCTTGGTGGAAGTGGATGTAAATCCCCAAGAACGAACGACATGATCTGCATCTGTAATCTCCGATTTCTGTTATACATACGCTATAGTATTATCTTTTTAGACTTTTTTCGATAGCAATAAGAACAATGGCGACAGAGGCTACTTCCCCCATGTCAATGGCAGAAGCCTTTAATAGCAGCCCTGCGCCTAAGTTTTTTCCTGCTACAAAAAGGAAGGATGAGCAGAACCATGTCGTGCAAGTAAGGCCAATGGAAGGCAAGTCTTTCCAAGGGTCCAAACTGACGGCAGTGGGAAAGGAACTACGGAGTAAGTGGGGTATCAGTAATATACCTGATATCAGGATAACAGTGACTGGACATATCAGACTTGCCTTAAAAAGTAAGTCGGACATGGACAAGGCACTGGCCCAGGACAGCCTACTCGGTATGACCGTGGCGGTATCCGAACCAACCACCTTGTTAACAGACAAGCTGACAAGGTGGTTGTTCATGGGATACCGACCGAATATACCGGGGAGGAAATAATGGACGACCTGAAAGATAGGGAGTATGACGTCACTGAGATATACAGATTTAGAGTGGCCGAGGGGAAGGATCAGGGAAGCGTTGCCCTGACCTTCAAGAAAGGTACAGCACCCGAGGTCATAAACATAGTGTATCTCAGAAGACGGACCCATCCCTATATACAGAGGGTACGACAGTGCACTAACTGTCAAAAATTGTGTCATACAGTGAAGTACTGTAAAGGAAAAGCCGTATGCTCCCAATGTGGGGGAGAACACGTGGTGGCTGAGTGTACGGTGGGTAGCAAAATTAACTGCTCAAACTGCAAGGGCAGCCACGCAGCTAACTCCCCCCAATGCCCAAGAATTCAAGCAACAAAAGCAGCGCTACGTCTGCAAAGTAAAGAAAAACTTATCTTTAGGGAAGCGACCCAACAAGTAAAGAACAAGCAGAGGGAAGCAAAAGTAGTTAGAGAACCGGTGATGGAACCAAAACAAGCTCCAGTCCCGACTCTCTTGACGTCCGATGCAACCCCCAGCCCTAAAGGTAAAGACAAGAACAACCTGTAGAAGTCAAACAGAAGACAAAATCATCCAAAAAGAAAGAAGAGGAACCGAAAACGAAGATTCATGAAGAACACTTCTTTCCTAAATTTAAAACGGAAAGTGGCTTCATGAACTTCATGATCGAGTTCCTCAGAGTGGCCGTATCCAATGAGGACCAAACTACCAAGATGGCAAGTTTACTCGGCAAAATAAGGACACACATGGTCAACGCCGATGTCCTGTGTCTCATGATTAATTCAATCAACACGGTAAAAAAAAGATCAAGAGAAGAAGACGACGACGAAGAAACGACAAAAGGCGATCAAACGGCAAACCTAGCACTCCGTACAAGGATATCTCATGTTCGTCACTACAGCACTGGTGATATGCCCAGTTGCTTGCCGGTTTCAACACCAAAGACAAACACTAATAAGGTACCTCCGATGGAATGTGAAACGCCAATTGACCAATAAATAGCCAAGACAGAGAGGCACATCCACCCGGACAGTCATCATGGCGGTCCAGGTAAAAGTTCTACAACTTAACGTTAAAGGTCTGGCCCCCAGATCTGCTGAGCTGAGAAAATACATCACCCGCAACCCCAAAGAGAAGGGACATACCGGGCAGCACGACACGTGGCGACGGCCTTGCCGTCTACGTCAATCTGACGTCAACTGGCAGACTATCGCCATTTAAGAGACGACCATTGTAAAGATTGGTCGCATTATTTCTGTTACCTCTTTTTTTTTTTTTTTTTCAAATCATTTTTAGTGAAGCCTGTACCATAACAGGCCCGGGACTGTACAGCGCAGTGGACGCTTACGGCTGGCCCCCGGATCCATTCACTTGATTTGATGTTTTCCGCAGGTTAATCTTATAGGTTTTTTGTTTTTCGTGTAGTGTGGTCCCCCCTGCACTTACTATTAGAGTAGAGTTTTAGCCCTTCGTACAGTAGAATGTTCTCGTTGTCGGGCTTTGCTCCTGTTTGCTCGCTACACTTATTATTTTGGTGTTTTCCGAGATTCTATCCGGATTATCGCCCTTATTGTTGAAATCGTTTGACGTTTTAACATCTGACGTCAACTGGCAGACTATCGCCATTGAAGAGACGACCATTGTAAAGATCGGTCGCATTATTTCTGTTACCTCTTTTTTTTTTTTTTTAAATCATTTTTAGTGAAGCCTGTACCATAACAGGCCCGGGACTGTACAGCGCAGTGGACGCTTACGGCTGGCCCCCGGATCCATTCACTTGATTTGATGTTTTCCGCAGGTTAATCTTATAGGTTTTTCGTGTAGTGCGGTCCCCCCTGCACTTACTATTAAATTATATTTCTGTTACGCTGGACGTAGCGGGCCCTCTAGAAGCAATGGGCATAGCCATCACATTGAGCAATAATACAAAATTGACAATAATGAATGTCTATGCACCTCCTCAAGTTACAATAAAATCAGTAGACTTCCAGGGCGAATCTGTGTTCTGTGGGGATTTCAACGCAAAACACGCTCTGTGGGGGTCACCGAGGAATGACTGTCGGGGGACTAGCCTGTGCTCAATTATAGAAGGGAACTACCTATGCGTACTGAACGACAAGAGCCCTACTTTTGTTGGAGGCAATGCACCACCTTCACACCTGGATCTCACGCTCTGTACGCTTGGTATGGCAAACCGCTGCGACTGGCAAGTACACGAAGATGAAACACTTGGCAGTGACCACCTACTGATAGAACTCTGCATCCAATGTGAAACAACCAGGGAAGTCTATAACGGCAAACCCAATTGGAAAATAAAAGAGGTTGATTGGGCTAACTTCCGTGTAAGCTGCCTTGAGTGGAAAGAGGATGACATCATCGATGACAACATCGACGTGTACGCTGCAAACATCACAAGTGCTATTATAGGTGCCGCAGACGACTCCATTCCCAAGACTTCTGGAGGGAAACCAAGGATTAGAAAACCTTGGTGGTCACCAGAATGTCAGAAGGGGGTTAACGAAAGAAAGAAGGCACTACGCCTACGGAAACGCCACTACAACGAGGTCAACCACCAAAACTACCTGAAGTTGAAATACGCCGCAAGAGACACCATCCGGAAGGCACAAAGCGGACACTGGATGACTTTCTGTAATGCGTTGAATCAAAACACGCAAACAGGTGTCGTCTGGAAGAAGCTGAACGCCATGAACATACCAAACCTAAAGAATGGAGATGAGTACGCTACCAACGGCAATGAAAAGGCAGACCTACTTGCGAAAGCGTTCGCTGACGCAAGCAGGGACGAAAACCAATCACCAGAGTTCCTGAAGAGAAAGGAAATCTTTTACTCACAGCACCCTTCATTAGAAATTGAACCTAATGAAGGGGCTAAACCAATCAATCTACCCTTCTCTGAGGAGGAGCTAAATAAGGCTCTTTCCCTCAAGAAGGATAGTGCGGCTGGTGAGGACAAAGTAAAGTACTCAATGCTCAAACATCTGCCTAGAAATGCCAAAAGGATACTACTAAACTTCTTCAACACATCCTGGCTGGCGGGAGAGGTACCTAAAGAATGGCGGAAAGCCAACGTCATCCCTCTTCCAAAACCAGGTAAAGAGAGAACAAAGGCAGAGTCCTATCGACCAGTAAGCTTGACATCCACACTGTGCAAAACCTTGGAAACAATGGTTAACATCCGACTACAGTTCTATCTGGAGAGCAACTGACTGATAGACGAAAATCAAAGCGGGTTCAGGAAAGGGCGTTCGACAATGGACCACTTGGTGAGACTACGGCAAGTCATGTCGCAGGCACTCCTCTCTGGGAACCTGTTATGTGCCGTGTTTGTAGATTTAACTAAGGCTTTCGATTTAGTCTGGCTAGACGGGCTGCTCTTCAAGTTAGGGCGTATTGGTATAACGGGCATAATGTTTCGGTGGATCAAAAGCTTTCTGAGCGATAGAAGGATACAGGTGAATGTTGGCAGATTCCTGAGTGCCGAGCAAACATTAGAAAATGGCACGCCTCAGGGAAGGTTATCAGTCCCACTCTCTTCAATATCATGATCAACGACATACAGAAATCCTCCTACCTCGACGCCAAAACTGAGTTAGCTAAATTTGCTGATGATAGTACCATATGGAGGACAGGGAGGCATTTTTGTGAACTACAAAAGAATATGCAAAAGGCCTTAGACAAATTCATGGCATGGGCAAACGACTGGGGATTTAAAGTTTCGGAGAAGAAAACGGTCGGCATGCTTGTAAGCTAGGATAGTGGGATAAGCAGAATGACTCTGTGTATGAACGGGAAAACCATCGAGTTCAAAGACCAAACCAAGTTCCTTGGCATAATCTTTGACCGAAGACTGACCTGGAAACCGCACATCGACGAGATTGTAGATAGATGCACCAAAATCCTAAACTTAATGAGGAAAATAACGGGCAGCACATGGGGGGCCAACAGAGTTACACTAATGATGGTGTATCATGCTCTAATACGATCTGTATTAGACTACGGCTCTCTGGCCTTCATGAACTGCGCGCCATTACTCTTAAGGAAGCTTGACACCATCCAATACAAAGCTCTGTGTATTGCGACTGGCGTAGAGCAAGGGGCTCGGAGAGAGGCACTACTGCAGGAAGCCGGGGAGTTGCACCTATCCCTAAGAAGAAAAGAACTAGCGACAAGGTACTGGGCTAAGATCTCGCAACTGGGCGCAAGATCTCCAACTTTTGTCAGTCTACAAAAGACAAGATATGTGAGAGATCCAAGAAAGAAAAGCTTTGGCCAAGGTATCAGGGAAACAATCAAGGAACTGCGACTGGGAGAGCTCGTGATAAATGAACACGACCCCCCACAATTGCCTCTTGGACGCTCCCTATATCGCCGGTCAATCTAGATCTGTTACAGAAAACCGACAAGAAAAACAACCCCACTGCTGCACGAGCTTTCTTGCTAGAACACCTGGCCGTCTGATGACTGGGACCATGTGTACACGGATGGCTAACGCAACCGTGAAAGGGGCCCCAGCTCGTTTGGAATATACCTGCCAAACGGGGAACAGGGAATAAGCAGGAAACTGCCCAATAACTGTTCGGTGTACACTGCAGAGCTTATGGCCATTCGTGACGCTATATCATGGATTTCCCACCAAAAGACTAGTAAGTTCGTCATTCCAAGCGACTCCCTGAGCAGTCTGATTTCAATCCAAACTGACAACTCGGACTCAAGACCAGAAGTCATTTTGGAAATCAGGCAGCTGCACCAGAGGGTCTTAGAGAAGGGGAGCAAAGTAGAGTTCGTGTGGATTCCATCACACGTCAACATTAGAGGAAACGAGCAGGCAGATCGTCTCGCAAACGAAGGTCTCAAGGATACAGCACCACTCCGCACCATAGACTACAGCACCACGGAAATCTACAGTATGGTTAAAAGACAGGTCAATTCAATCTGGGAATTACAACTCGTTGAACTTGACACATACAGATTCCAGCTGGATGACAAGATCTACACAAAGACAGCAATCAATCACCCTAGAAGAGATATATGCAGATTTATATCGAAACTAAGGGTGAGAGAGCGGCTGCAAGACCACAAACACCAAGTCATCGTCTTTGAGTGCGGGGAAGAATGTACCACCAACCATGTCCTGGTAGACTGCGAGGTATACAAGGAGGAGAGAAGGGAACTAGTGAGAATAATGGAGAACAACAACATACCATTCAACACTAAGAACCTACTCTTCCCTAGACCAGATCTGAAACTGCAAATATTTGAACAAATCCACGCCCTAATGGACACAGTTGGACTAAGTAGAATAGTGAAGTAAGAGGGGGTCATGATTAGACGGGCCCGGCATCTAAACACTAAACTACATAGGGGATTTATACCAAACTGGCAGGATAGTGGAGTAAGGGAGGGTCACGATCAGACGGACTCGGCATCTAAACACTATTCTGCCAAGAAAACAGACACCAAACCTACAGAATAGTATAGTGGAGTAAGGGGAGGTCACGATAAGACCTCCCCTGGCACCTAAACACAAATCCCACAGATCACATCTACCAAACTAAGCAGGATAGTGGAGTAAGGGGGAGTTTCGGTCAGACGTACTTGGCACCTAAACACTATTTCGTAAATAAAACTGATACCAAACCCATAGAGTGGGATAGTGGAATAAGGGGAGGCCACGATAAGACGGGCCTGGCACCTAAACACTAACCCCAAACGATGACACCAACCAACCCAGAAGCAAACGAGATCATCTACCAAATGATATGTTTTTTAATAAATAAAGGGAAGAACTTCCCACTAAACCCAATCCATGGCTTAAAGCCAAATGGAAAGATTGCAAAATCATATTCTAAAAAACAGGAATCAGCTTCGGCTCTCCTAAGTCTTGTCTGCGATATCACTTATGTGGAAGCAGACGTTAAATACTAAGTAGTAGTAGTAGTATCATTGTGCACATAATATGGATTAATCTAGCTGGAAATACACCTGTGGACCACCGATAATGTAAGACAATTTTTCACGAATATAATTATTTTAGACTTGCATACTATGTATTATTACAATTCTGTGCTACGCTACTCGACACTATGCAAAACACGGCAAGTTGGTCCTTGAGGCTGTCGACTTTAAAATAATTCCAAACAATAATACTATAAACAGTATGCAATATGCAAATAAGGTTGTTTATGCGTGCTGCTAGCCAATAGCTACTGTAAATTTCCCCGCATTTTTACAACTCTAACCAATGAAAAATTTGGTGCACGCCATTTTTATTTTTAAAAAAATCCTCTTGTTGAAATATGAATAACAGAAAGAATAAAACGATGACCAAGTTGAATAAGTAAATATTTTCAAAATCATTTTTCTATAAATTGTAATTATAACCACATATCATAACCACACAGACGTCTCTCGAGTCGGTAAAGTGGTAATTTGGCGTAAAATCTGAACGCCTTGTGTTATAAAACACTCAGTTCATTTCTCGCAAATTTAATTAAAATGACTTATAATACTAAGGCAGTGATCCATGGTGATTACCGATTAAGATTAAGCGGATTATTATCATCGCAGTAACTCATTAAATTGCCCGAACAAAGTTCACTTTGCGCGCGCAGATTGCTCATCTAAAATTAGACGGAGATTCACGCATGCGCAGGGGTAATCTGCGCAAGGAGGGCAATCTGCGCCTAACACACACATCGCTCTCCTGAATTATCGAGCAACCCCAATAGTAGCTACTACATGCAGTTCAGCCCAACTACTAATGTGACATCAATTATGTATAACGTTACCTACTTTACCTGATTTAGAAAGAGTGAGAGGGAAAGATGACTTATATAAAAAACAATTCAGAATCTAACTTGAATCGGTTTCACGTAGTTAAAGAGTTATCTGAATTAAAACCAGGTGATAAAGTCTTTATTAAACTTGACTTTAATATGCCCATTTTATTTAAGAAAACATACTACGATTGTATGCAGTGACTTTTTGTTTAAAAAGAGGGAGGTGTTTTGATGTGTAGTAATATCGATGGTTATATTCATATTTACTTCATATGTTAACGCGCATGTTTTACAAGTAATAAAGAAGTTAAATAGCCCCATTGTTTAGTCATACCACAAGACAAGACATTTTATTTAAGAAAACATACTATGATTGTATGCAGTGCTTTTTTTTTAAAAAAAAGAGGGAGGTGTTTTAATGTGTAATAATATCGATGGTTATATTCATATTTGCTTCATATGTTAACGCGCATGTTTTACAAGTAATAAAGAAGTTAAATAGCCCCCATTGTTTAGTCATACCACAAGATAAGACACTTAGCCACTGTGGTCCCCACTCCAATTACAACCAAACGTATTCTGTTTTAAAGTCTCAATCAATCAAATTGCTTATCTCTGCTATGTAGTGGAAAATGCATAATATGATCAAACTCGGTAAAGGCATTCACTATAGACACCTTCACCAAACATATATTTTAAGTTTGATAACAATAGGTGGAAAAGGTGATTTTGAGATTATGATTATACATTTGATTTTATTAGTTTTTTAAGTAGATCTCATCATTCTTCTCACAAAACTTTTTACAGATTCAAAATCGGATGAAAATTATTTTTTTTATTGAGGTTCAAAGTTGTGATTTTTGAGTTTTCGCGGAAGAAAGGTTTTTCAACTCTTTGAAAAGGTCATTTTTGGTGTTTTTTGTGAAGCCATAGATCATTTCCTATCAAACTATCAAAAATGTGGATGTATATTTATGAAATATAACTGTAAGGCTAATGATGTTTCAATTTACAAATTTGTATAACAATTACTCCGGTTTCCCCAGCAACTCCAAAATACGTAGGTTTTCTCAAAAATCTCAATTTTTTCAAAGTGATTTTGGTCAATTTTTTCATTAAAAATGGTCTTATCCATGTTTTATATGAAATATTGAGCCTGGTTGTTATACATTTTAAAATCAGTAGCTATCAAGTAAGAATAATAAAAAAAAAAAGTGTAAAAATATCTATATGCCTTTTCTCAAGAGCTGGATTTGTGCTCATTTTTGAACAATTGTCCGCGGCACACTTTTGCCTATTTTTGGGACGTTTTGGGGACATTACTAAAATAAGAAAGAATGGAGATAAGAAAGTGAAATTATGGGAATATGTCAAAAAGTTTGTGAATTTTTAAAATTACATATTTCCAATCCGCCATATATTATCAATTTTGGTTGTCATAGCAACCAAAATTGAAAAAATGCCATTTTCGACCATTTTCAACGCTATTTACCATAACCCAAAAATTGATCACCACATTTAAAAATAAGCATTTTAAAATATTTGAAACACATGTAATGTCAAATGATATGGATTGTATAAGTTTGAGCCAAATATTAAGGAGTTTGAGTGGTTACCATAGCAACCACTGTATATTTAAAAAAAAAAGCTTCATTTTCCGATAATTTTCTCATTAATATTAATTTTTATATTATTTTAAGTCAGTAGCTGTCAGGTAATGATTGAACAAATAAATAATAACAAAATATTTATATGCCATCTCTTGATACGCTGGAATGGGGTTCACTTTGAAAAACATTCTGCAATTGGAAATCGCACAATTTTAGGCTTAAAAAAATTATGAAGGAATTGAGATATTCAAGTGAAATTTGTGTACTGTACTGGTAAATGTAGTGAATTTTTAAAATCACTTATCTTTTCTCTTCTATAATACTTAATATTTGGTTGTTATAGCAATCAAAACAAAAACAAACCCCCAAAAAGGCAATGTTATTCAATTTTCAAACCAATTGATCACTATGACAAACCAATTGATTATGGTACATTTTAAGTGTGCTAGCAGAAATCTTTTTAGCACATATTTACAGCCCATGTAATATAAAACATTATGAATTGTATAATTTTAGGGAAATATTAAGGGTTTTGGATGGTTGTCATAGCAACCACATAATCTTCTTAAAGAAAGGACAACTGTTACATTATCAATGTTCTCAGCATTCGTTGCTTACATTATTGTTAGAATTCTGCTTTTACATATTATTTCTACTCAGAAGATAACAACATCGACAAATAGAAAAATATTCCTAGCTAGTCTAAGAAAGTAGGTTACTCAGTTACTGATACTGATAGGCTATGGTCAAGTCATGTTTAAGGCCTGGGGCTGGAACCTACCATTTTGACTAGTCGAAGATTTTTTTTTGTTTTTAGGCCTACTTCACTTTTGATTTCTAGTATTCCTTCAAATCAGTATATGTAGCCAATTGAGCAACTTTCTTATTTTTTGTTTATTTTAATCAATGTAAATAAATATCAAATTAAGGCCTAAAAGGCCTTATGCTTGCCGTTTCTTTCAATTTGTTAACTGATCAACAAATATGTGATACTCAACGTGTTATTAGTTCCTCAAAAAAAAAACCAAGAATTAAAATTATAATAATTAGTATGACAACTGTTATATAATGCTAAATTATTTAATAAAAAGTTTTGCAAAATTGGGTATCCGTATCGACATATTATTTATTGACATGACTGACCTAATTATTCATCTATTCAATGTCGGTCGGTTCCATCATCAGTCAAAACAAAATATTGTAAATCGCCAACGACAAATCCAGAAATCATTCAAATTATTTAAACTGGCGTTGATTCTTTTGTTGGTCCAACTTTATTTGGGTAGAATTCTCTTTTTAAATGGAAAGAAATCTTATGTATTATCCATAGACTACGGTACTACATTTTCGTCCTCACGCCTACTCACAGACTACGCAGTACAGACTACACAGAGACCCGTGTGGGTATTTTCCGGTTTCATTTCCATTCGCGTGCAAAGAAATATATTAACATTGGGCTTGAATAATTCATTGAACAGCAAATTTATTATTTCAGTGTATTGAAACGGTCGTAAATTTTACAGAATTTTTCCATTCTTGAAATATGTTTGGTGTTAAAATCTAGAGACGTGTGGTAGCTCGTAGGAAATTTCCGTTCGATCCTCACACCTTGTCACATGATCATAAAAGCGCGCGAATTTGAGTCATGTGATGTAAATAAAGTCTACCCCGTGAAAGACCTAAAAAAAATGGATTTTAACTATGTTATTTATTTTCAGGCAAGTTCTTTATACATTTTATATAACGCCTACTTCATAAATTAACATTTGCCCTTCGAGGTAATTTACCGAGAATACGAGTCTTAGGAACTTGGAATACATCATAGTTATGGTGTTGAAATGACGTCATAAACAAGGCAAAACTATGAGATTTATTTGTCCACAAAATGTCACGTTGTATACCATTTTCAAGTGCTCGAAGCTAGCACTTGACATGCTCCGATTTTATCAATTTTAGTAGCATCAGAACGACAATAAAATGAACTTTCGATCGGTGGGTTATGGAATTTTGACAAATTGCCTCAAAAAAAAGTGTACGTAAATTGTTTTTTCAACTTGAAAAAAATACATGGTATTTTGATATGTCAAAATTCCATAACCGACCGATCGAAAGGTCGTTCAATTATGTTTCTAATGGTATTAAAATGAAATTTTTTTATTAATAATAACAACTAGCTTGGAGCACTTGAAGTCGGGTACCCTCATTTCAAAACGTGACAAAAACTTTTACCGTAACGTCAAAACACACAAAATTGACGTTTTTCAACTTACGTTAATGAAATTAATAAGAATAGGTGTATAAAAATTATACCAAACAAAAGAGCAAGATATCGGCTTTCAAAATCTGTTTTAAATATTAATAAAGATTATATAACGACTGTGTGACGTTAACTTTAAAAAAGGTTACAAATCGGGAAAAAACGACTTTCTTCCAACGCGAGCAATGAGAGTTGTGACACCTAATAACAATTTGATTAAAAATAGGTTGCCAGGCAACGAAACATACGCCCACACAGTAGCTAAATCGTCCGGGCAGTCAACAAGAGTTGTCGCATATTAAGTAATTATCAGAAAATCATTAGAATTTGTTTGGTTTTTATAAAGTTCTGCGCCATGCTAACATTAAGTATACGAAACATTTAATATTATAGCTGTTCAATTATTGATTTTCAAGAAATTCACTCAACCATCATTAATGTGTAAAGGGAATATAGTCAAACGTTTTTTTAATTCGGAATAAAATTGTGACCTCCGTAGGGTCCACAAGGTAAAAAACATGATTTTTTGTACAATCAAGGGCCATAATTCAGGTAGTTATGGTCCAATGTGTGCGATCTTTGGGTTATAAACTTACATTTCAAATTTCACCAAAATCGGAATCAAATTGTGTCCTCTACAGGGTTCACAACCTTGATATATCATATTTTTACACTATTCGCATATTTGCGGCAGCCATTTTGTCTGGAAGTTTTAGTCTGATTTTTACGAAATTTGACCTCAACCTTCATTACAGTGAAACAGTGATATAATCAAATGTTTTTTAAAATCGGATAATGGTTGTGACCTCCAGAGGGACCACAAGCTAAAAAGGCAATTTTTAGTACAATCAGGGGCCATAATTAGGGAAGTTACAATTCGATATGCACAAATGTCGAAAGTAACCAAGATCTTTGGAGTATAAATATGCATTTAAAGTTTCATCAAAATCTGATTAAAATTGTGACCTCCACAGGGTCTACAACCTTGATATACCATATTCTTATAATATTCGAGTACAAGCCGCGGCCATTTTGTTGATCAGTTTTGGTCTGATTTCCACGAAATTCAAACTCACCCTTCATTACGGTGAAACAATGATATAATCAAACGTTATTTTAAATCCATTAATAATTGTGACCTCCAAAGGAACCACAAGCTAAAAGATAGGTTGCCAACCAACGAAACATACGCCCACAGCAGCTAAATCGTCCGGGCAGTCAACAAGGGTTGTCGCATATTTTTACTTTTTTTGGTAATGAAACATTTGTAATACACTAACAGCTGATTAAGAGTAACAACTCATTATGTAATTTTCCGAAAATCATTAGAATTTGTTTGCTTTTTATAAAAATTATGCCCACGCTAACAATTAGTATAGGAAATATTTAATATCATGGATTTAGCTGTTCAGTTATCAAAATTCATTGAAAATCAAAATACTTGTTCGTTTCAACACCTTAAACTCTGTGTATCAATCTGAAGTCAATCGGATGATAAATTTGGCCTCTATAGCGGCACAGGGTTTTTTGAAGTGATCAAGGGAGAAAACTCTGAAGTAATTATTTGAAATCGCTCAAGATCAATGGGCTTCTTCATCCCATGACCTTAAACAGTGTGTGTGTATTTAAATTCAATCGGGTAAAGTTTGGCCTCTAAAGCGTCCACCGGATTTTTTGATGTGATCAAGGGCCATAACTCTGGCAGTAATTATCAGAAATCGCTGAAAATCAATAGGCTTTTTCGTCTCATGACCTTAAACAATGTGTATAAATTTAAAGTCAATCAGATATTAACTTTGGCCTCTAGAGCATCCAAAGATTTTTTGAAGTAATCAAGGGCCACAACTCTGGCAATAATTATCAGAAATCGCTGAAAATCAATATGCTTCTTCGTCTCATGACCTTAAACACTGTGTATAAATTTCAAGTGAATCGGATATTAACTTTGGCCTCTAGAGCGTCCACAAGATTGCTTTGAAGTGATCAAGGGCCATAACTCTGGTACTAATTATTGGAAATCGCTGAAAATCAATAGGATTTTTCGTCTTAAGACCTTAAACACTGTGTATAAATTCAAAGCCAATCAGATATTAACTATGGCCTCTAGAGCGTCCACAAGATTTTTTTGAAGTGATCAAGGGCCATAACTCTGGCACTTATTATCGGAAATCGCTAAAAATCAATAGGATTCTTTGTCTCATGACCATAAACACTGTGTATAAATTTAAAGTCAATCGGATATTAACTTTGGCCATTAGAGCGTCCACAAGATTTTTTGAAGTGATCAAGGGCAATAACTCTGGCACTAATTATCGGAAATCGCTGAAAATCAATAGGCTTCTTCGTCTTATAACCTTAAACACTGTGTATAAATTTAAAGCCCATCAGATATTAACTTTGGCCTCTAGAGCGTCCATAAGAATTTTTGAAGTGATCAAGGGCCATAACTCTGGTAGTTATCGGAAATTGTTGAAAAACAATAGGCTTCCTCGTCTCATGACATTAAACACTGTGTATAAATTTAAAGTCAATCGGATATTAACTTTAGCCTCTAGAGCTTCCACAAGCAATTGTTGACGCCGGACCGACGGACGGACAGACCGACGGACGGGGTCGACGACAATATACGACCACATTTCAATGCGGGCGTATAAAAATGGTGATTTTCTTACAATCAGGGGCCATAATTCAGGAAGTTACGATCAGATATGTGCAAATATGCAATGGAACCAAGATCTTTAGATTATAACCATGTATTTCAAGTTTCATCAAAATCAGTTCAAAATTGCGACCTCTATTCTATAGGGTCCACAACCTTGATATAATATATTTTCACAGTATTCGCATACAAATGGCGACCATTTTGTCCGTCAATTTTAGTCCTATTTTCACGTAATTCAAACTCATTCTTCATTACCATGTAACAGTGATATAATCAAACATTTTTTTAAATAGGATAATAATTTTGACCTCTAGAAGGACCACAAGCTAAAAAAAGCCATTTTTCGGACAATCAGGGAACATAATTCAGGAAGTTATAATCCGATGGGCACAAATATCGAAAGGAACTATTGTGGACGGACGGACGAACAGGGGTGACGACAATATACGTCCACGTGAAAATGTGGGCGTATAAAAATTGTAGCCTCTAGAGGGCCCCACAACCATAGTATTACTTGTGTACAGTGAGCGGTCATTTTTTATTGGGCAGTTTCAGTCCAATTTTCAAAAATCCAATATCAATCATCATTATGTTGAAACAGTCATAGATACTCAGCCAAATTAAAAACTTGACACTCAGGATTTTTGGGAAAAGATTTTTAATATTTGGTTTAAGGCAACTATTTCAGTGTTATGTTGTGCACAGACGACCTTGACATCAACAGAAAGCAAGAATACGTCTCGCCGAAAGTCCTTGACATTGATAACGTTCGTGATGTCACAGTACCCCCCAAAATGAATTTCACAGTCTTGGAGAACAATCGGAATAAAGTGTTTAGTAACGGTTGTGGCCTCCTCCAGCGTCTCGTACTGCCACACAACGTCTTCTCATGGATCTCAGAACGTGAGTTCGCGAAACCGTCTTGTTCATTATAAACATTGTTTTCTTTCTGCTTGTATCTCCATTATTACACAACAAATAAAATAAAACCAAGTACGAACAATCCAATCCATTAAACAAAATTCGAAGTCCAAAAATAATGCATAAGCAAAATAGTTTAAAGGAGCTAAATCGCTAACATTTGGGACCTAGAAATTGGCAGAAGTGGGTCGCAACGCATATAATACTGTAATATTAGTGTATATAAACTGATTTACATAAAATGGTTTCCGTTTTTACTCTAATTTCAAATCAGTTATGTTCCACAAAATAAGTCAGCAGTCTCAATCCAATGCAAATTTCTAGCGTCTGGTTATTCCAGTCTAGATATACCGTTTGACTTGGTGCAATGCATCTAGCCTCTTGCTATAACTGGGGCCGAAACGCATTATGGTACACGATTTGTGTACCAATGGTAAATTAATGTTAATTTTGTCTTAAATATTAGATATCTGAAGGCTGTCTTTTTCTGGTAAGATCACAGCATCAATGTTGATCTAAATTGACAAATAAAGCGTGTTTTCAAAGTTGAAGATTTTGGATATTATTGAGTTAGAGACTTAGCTACTTTAATCAGCGAATGGACTGTTCACCGAGTACAACATATATGACAAACAATAACAATGTTCACCAAAATTCTAAAATATAGGTTGCACAGTAACTCAAACCCAGGTTTAATCTGTTTAAAAATATAATTCTTTGACTAGTATTTCTGGAGAACTGTAATTTACCTTAGCCCATGGATTATGGAGAATATTTAATGTTTTTAAATGAGGTAGATGTTTTCTCATCATCGATAATTCTTCTCTTGTATTCTGTAGTTTGTTCCAACTGATATCTAAATGTTGAAGCTGTGACATACCCTAAAATATAAATACATTTTTATCAACTTTTATCCTTGAGAGCCTTACCAAATATCAAGAGATTTGTGAAATAATCAAAAAAAGATATCCATGCAGAGCATGAAAATACAAACTGGTTGTTATGCATTTTAAAATCAGCAGCTATCAAGTAAGATTTAATAGAATAAAAATATTCATACCTTCTCTTAATAGCTGGGAAAGAGGTTCACTTTTTGAAATATTTTCTGCAGTTGCAAATTTCCAAATTGTTAGGTCATTTTTAGACATAAAGGAATGGAGATAAAGAAATGAAAAATTGTATGCATGTCAAAAAGTTTGTGTCACTGACAGTTCTGTCACTATCCATTTCTGGAAGTGTGTTACTCTGCCGTCCAGCCATCTGGTGCATAGATTAGTCCAATCAAATAGAATAAGGTTGTTGTGAAATGGTGCCAAAATGAAACACTTATGTAAATATGGTAATAGCCCATCCTAAAAGAAGGGTACAAAATAAACAAGCGGCTGCCAGGCAGGATACGCCCACATTTGAGAGATGGCTAGAGAACAAGCTAAAAAGAAAGTAATTTTCCCTACAATTCATGAAGTTCAAATTCGATATGCACAAATATCAAAAGGAACCAACATCTTTGGGTATTAAACATGCATTTCAAGTTTCATCAAAATTAGATTAAGATTGTGACCTCTACAGGGTTCACAACCTTTATACCATATTTTTAAAGTATTCTCGTCCATCAGCTTTGGTCAAATTTTCATGATGAGCACAAATATCGAAAAGAAGCAAGATCTTTGGGTTATAAACATGCATGTTAAGTTTCATCAAAATCGGTTTAAGATTGTGACCTCTATAGGGTCCACAAGCTAAAAACGTGATTCTTCGGACAATCAGGGGAGAAAATCCATGAAGTTTCCCGATCAGGTACATGCAATATCGAAAGCAGCCGAGATCTTATGGGGATAAACCTATATTTCAAGTTTCGTCCAAATCGGATAAGAATTGTGACCTGTAGACGGACGGACAGGGGCGAAGACAATATACGTCCACATGAAAGAGAGAGAGAAATGAGGTTTAACGTCCATTCGACACAAACTAGGTCATATTGGGACTAACATGGTTTCATTTTTTTTATTTCAATAATTCGCATGCGTGCTAGCAGTGGGAGGAAACTGAGTGCCCAGAGGAAACCCACGAGGTTGAGAAGGTGTCACTATCTCCATGACACATACACTCACGCAGAACGAACAGCTGCAAGTCAGAGGTGACTGGCCAGCTAGAGGTCGAAGCGTGGCACTCTAGACCACAAGGTCATCCCAACGCCCACGTCCACATGAAAATGTGGGCGTATCAAAAGTGTTATTACATTTGCTTGAGATATCATTTGGTATTCTGAGAAGGGTGTTCTTACAGCTTCTTCAGCTTAGAGGCTGGGATAGGAAGGATATGCAGTGTTCCTTACATAACATACATTTAGTTGCCCAGCTTCTATTTAATGTCAAAGCTGTGTGTATTGTTTACTGTATATAATCTTTGTATTATAAACATAGTGATCCTGACATAATTGGTTACTTTTCAGTAACGGAAAAAGTTAAAATAAAAGCAATTTTTTGTTATCTATAACATTGAATTAAATCATTCGATATGTTGGATGAAATTAAATATCATAATTTTAAAGGAATTATTGAATAACACTCATTTGAAAAAGATATTTATTTTGAAGGCTAAAAATTAAAAATACAGTTTTTGTCAAAATGTTGTCACTTCGGTAAACATAAATTTCTGAAATTGGTACTATGAAATCACAATTGGCATTAGGCATCAAATGGTGAAACTTTTATTTAGGATCAAATAATAATTGACAATTTTATGACCTAAAAACCATTAAAAGGAATTACAGAAAATCGTCTATTTCTCTGCAACTGAACAACTTAGATTCTATTTTGTTTTACAATTCTTTGTTCTATTGGGTTTTCATATACTTTTCATGGCTGAAGAAACTGTAATTGTTTCAGAATTTTTGGTACGTGCTCCACCATTAGAGCCTCGCTTTGATTCTCTTTGTGTTTGTATTTAGTGTCACCAACTTTCTTTTCCTGTATCTAGACAGATTATTGGTTTCCCCTACCATGTTCTTTTGGGACAATGCCAAAACGTCGTGAAGTTACACAAACAGAATCTAGTGACTTATTTCGTAAAATGATATAGGGGCCTAGTGTTCAGCCAAAATGGTCCGACAAAAAAAATAATAAGGACGTTGGCTGCGTCTGCAACGGTAACCGTTGGGCCAGTTTGACATGCACCAAAAGTGTGACATTTTTATACCCCTGAACTTTGATTATGTGTTTAAATCATCTATCTGAGGTGTATTTGCAAAGATTTAACTTTCAATTTTTCAAATACAGCACAACAAGAGCATCGATTTGACAATTTGTTGAGATATTGTCACCCAAAAATACAGAAAAAATCGTAACTGTGTCGGTCAATTTTGTTACGTACGCTAATGACTCAATTAGACAGAGCGCTATCGTGTGAATACTTGAATAATGTTGTAAAATATAACCACTCATACTTCATCTTGGAAAAGGGAAAATGTTTATCGGCTAGACTTTCAAACGTTATTGCGAAACGTGTTGCTTATCGGCCAATTTTACGCCTGCGCGATTTCCATCTCTTTTTAAGCCGTCTAAAATGATCGAGAATTTAACCACACCACACAACTCATTTACGGCATAGACGACTGGTTAATGACAACATGGCGGGAAGAGAGAGAGAGAGAGAAATGGGGTTTAACGTCCACTCAACACAAACTAGGTCATTTCGGGACTAACATGATATGGTTAATTTTATTTCAATAATTCGCTTGCGCATAGGGGTCTTTAGCAGTGGGAGGAAACCGGAGTGCCCGGAGGAAACCCACGAGGTTGAGAAGGCGCCCCTATCTCCATGCCACATACGCTCACACCAGGGCTCGAAACCACAGCCGCAAGCCAGAGGTGACCGGCCAGCTAGAGGTCGAAGCGCGGCACTCTAGACCACTAGGCCATCCCAACCCCCCAACATGGCGGGGAAAGCCGTAGAAAATATGGAATTCGGTAAGGAAAATGGGATTTGTTAATTAATTACGTACACTGGACTCGCATGTGTCAAGTTACAAACAACATATGAATACTTAATCAATATAAATGGCCCCTTTCTTTATTTACACAATTACTGACTACTTTTGTGCAAACTTTTTGTCAGCCAAACAAATGTTGTACCCGGGATAAAACTGGGATTAGTGGGATTGCTTTTGTTGGTAACTTGACACAGCTACGCTCTCAGTTGAATGTCAAAATTACTAACAAACCCAATCTGGGTCATTCAATTAATTATTTGTTAGATCATCACAAAAAAGAGTATCTTCTGAAGTAGTTCATGATTCTATGCATGGCTTTACGACATTGTTGTCATCCGAATCTGCTATATTTTTTGATGTTTGGATATTATGCAATAAATGGATGTACTTATTTAATTTGCATGTACTGAACATGTCGAATATTAACATCCTTACATGTGTAGACCCCCTGAAAAAATTTCATATCAACGTTAGTAATATTGACAATGTTTCACATTTTGAGTTACCTACTATACATATTTTTTAGCCTGACTAAACCAAAGACTTTAAAACTTAAAATAATATTTACTCATATGCAGAATTTGAAATCTACAAAAACTACTGCTGCTGCGATTGTATGAATTTGGTACAATTAAGATTGTGTTAGTAACATTGACTACCAAGTTTTTCTACCAGGACAGTCAATGTTTCCAACAACATTTATAAATATATGGGAACTGTATGAATTTGTATACGTTTTTGTAAAATAATTTTATCAATTATACTTGTTTATTTACATACACATAAAAAAAGTTGAAAAAAAAATAAATTCAAAGGTTTTGAAGTTGGTAACATTGACACATTTGGCAATTGTGAGTTACCTACTATTTTTTATATTACCAGACTAAACCAAATTTTTTAAAACTTTGAATAATGTTTACTGACAGACAGTATTTGAAAACTTATTCAAACAAGAACTACTGCCCTTTAATTTTTTAGTGCATGGGACAATTAAGATTATTTTAGTAACATTGACCACCATGTTTTTGCAACGGGTCTGTCAATGTTTCCTACATTATTTATAAAATATTTGAATTGTAGGAATTTGTATACATGTTGTAAAATGATTCTGTCAACTATACTCATCTATTTTCAAAAAAATTTGAATAAAGAAGCTCAGTAAATATTCAAAGGTTTTGAAGCTGGTAACATCTACACATTTTGCGATTGTGGTTACCAACAACACTTTATTCAAAAACAATAATGAAACAACTAATGATTTTAAGCCTTCAACATTTCTTAACATCTGAGAGCATCTGAAAGTTAATATCTTTATAGCTTTAGTTTCTAAAATTATTGGTTCATAATTCATTGTTTTACTTTTCAGAACCAGGTGAATGAACAAGATCTTCACGGAAATATAAGCTAATGCCAAAAATCCACCTGTTGGAGGTACATGTAGATCCCGATGAGAAAATGTCCACATATCAAAAAAAGACAGAAATAATTAAAGAATTCAGGAAAATATGAGCAGTTTAGGAAAGAGGAAAATTTAAGGAATGCAGTGTATAGATTAGAGTTAAAGGGCGATCAGAAGACAAAATATAACAACAAAGCAAAGGTTAGGATGAGACCATATAGAGAAAGGCAGAAAGAAAAGATAGGCTGGCACTGCCAGGCAGGATACGCCCACATTTTCGAGAGATGGATAGAGAACAAGCAATACCGAAAGTGATTTTTCCTACATCATTAAGTCCTGTATTTCATACTGTATTGGGAGCAGCCATTTTGTTGGTCAGTTCCAGTCTGATATTCATGAAATTCGAAGCCGACAATGATTATGGTGTGACGGTACACAACCTAGAAATGTTACTTTTCGTCAAAATCGGATAAGAATTGTGACCTGTAGAGAGTCCACAACCATGATATACCATATTTTTACAATATTCCCGTACAAACGGTGACCATTTCGTTCGGCAATTTTGGTACGATTTTCACGAAATTCGAACTCAACCTTCCTTACGGTGCAACAGTAATATAATCAGAGTTTTTTTTTTAAATCAGATAATAATTGTTTGAGAGATAGACAGAGAACAAGCAATACCGAAAGTGATTTTTCCTAGAATCAAAGGCCATAATTCATTAAGTTACAATTTGATATGCGCAAATATTGAAAAGAATAAAGATCTTTAGGTTATAAACAAGCATTTCAGGTTTCATCAAAATCGAATTAAAATTGTCACCTCTACAGGGTCCACAACTTTGACATACCATATTTTTACACTGTTCGCGTACAAACGGCGGCCATTTTGTCTGGAAATTATGGCCCAATTTTCTCGAAATTCGAACTCGACCTTTCGTAGGGTGTAACGGTGATAGAGTCAAACGTTTTTTCAAATCGGATAATAATTGTGACCTCTACAGGATCCACAACCATGATATACAATTTTTTAACAGTATTCGCATACAAACGGCGGCCATTTTGTATGGCAATTTTGGTCCGATTTTCCCGAAATTCGAACTCAACCTACCTTACGGTTAAACGGTAATATAATCAACCGTTTTATTAAATCGGATAATAATTGTTACCACCAGAGGTACCACAAGCTAAAATAAGGCAATTTTGCGTATAATCAGGGGCCATAATTCAGGAAGTTACGATCCGATATGCGCAAATATCGAAAGGAACCAAGATCTTTGGGTTACAACCATGAATTTCAAGTTTCATCAAAATCGAATAAAAAATGTGACTTCTACAGGGTCCACAACCTTGATATACCATTTTTTAACAGTATTCGCGTACAAACGGCGGCCATTTTGGTCCGATTTTCCCGAAATTCGAACTCAGCCTTCCTTAGGGTGTAATGGTGATATAATCAAACGTTTTTTTAAATCGGATAATAATTGTGACCTCCAGAGGGACAACAAGCTAAAAAGGGTGATTTTTCGGACAATCAGGGGCCATAATTCAGGAAATTACATTCCGACAGGCGCAAATATCGAAAGGAACCAAGATCTTTGGGTTATAAACATGCATGTCAAGTTTCATCAAAATCGGTTCAAAATTGTGACCTCTATAGGGTCCACAAGCTAAAAACGTGATTTTTCGTACAATCAGGGGCCATAATCCATGAAGTTTTCATCCGATACATGCCAATATCGAAAGCAGCCGAGATCTTTTGGGGATAAACCTATATTTCAAGTTTCGTCAAAATCGGATAAGAATTGTGACCTGTAGAGGGTCCACAAACAAATTGTGGACGGACGTCCGGACGGACAGGGGCGACGACAATATACGTCCACATAAAAATGTGGGCGTATAAAAAGGCGATTTTGCGTATAATCAGGGGCCATAATTCAGGAAGTTACAATCCAATATGCGCAAATATCGAAAGGAACCAAGATCTTTGGGTTATGACCATGAATTTCAAGTTTCATCAAAAACGAATTAAAATTGTGACCTCCACATGGTCCACAACCTTGATATACAATTTTTTAACAGTATTCGCGTACAAACGGCGGCCATTTAGTTTGGCAATTTTGGTCCGATTTTCCCGAAATTCGAACTCAACCTTCCTTAGGGTATAACGGTGATATAATCAAACGTTTTTTAAATTGCATAATAATTGTGACCTCCAGAGGGACCACAAGCTAAAAGATAAGCTGGCACTGCAAGGCTGGATACCCGCACATTTTTGAGAGATGGATAGAGAACAAGCAATACCGAAACTGATTTTTCCTACATCATTAAGTCCTGTATTTCATACTGTATTGGGAGCAGCCATTTTGTTGGTCAGTTCCAGTCTGATATTCATGAAATTCGAAGCCGACAATCATTATCGGTTCAAAATTGTGATAGGGTCCACAACCTTGATATAACATTTTTTCACACTATTCGCGTACAAACTGCAGCCATTTTGTATGTCAATTTTGGTCCGATTTTCACGAAATTTGAAATCAACCTTCATTACCATGTAACGGTGATATAATCAAACGTTTTTTTTTTAATTGGATAATAATTTTGACCTCCAGAGGGACCACAAGCTAAAAAGGTTGATTTTTTAAACAATCAGGGGCCGTAATTCAGGAAGTTACGATCCGATGGGCGCAGATATCGAAAGGAACCAAGATTTTTGGGTTATAAACATGCATGTCAGGTTTCATCACAATTGGTTCAAAATTGTGACCTCTATAGGGTCCACAAGCTAAAAACATGATATTTCGTACAATCAGGGGCCATAATCCATGAAGTTCCGATCCGATACATGCCAATATCGAAAGGAACCAAGATCTTATGGGGATAAACCTATATTTCAAGTTTTGTCAAAATCGGATAAGAATTGTGACCTGTAGAGAGTCCACAAACAAATTGTGGACGGACGGACAGGGCCGACGACATAATACGTCCACATGAAAATGTGGGCGTATAATAAAAAGACATGAAAATCCATTAACAAGAAATGATGAAGAAAAGATTAAAAAGAGGAAAGAAGACATTAGGGAATACAATAAATTTAAGAAAAGGGTATCAAGGGCAGCACAGTCAAGTCAGAAGGCAAGAAGATATAAAGAAAATAGGTTGCCAGACAACGAAACATACGCCCACACAGCAGCTAAATCGTCCGTTCAGTCAACAAGAGTTGTCGCATATTAAGTAATTATCAGAAAATCATTAGAATTTGTTTGGTTTTTATAAAGTTCTGCCCCATGCTAATGTTAAGTATACGAATCATTTAATATTATGGAATTAGCTGTCAACTCCACTGGATACGAAACATTTAATATTATGGCGACTTTTCGTACAATCAGGGGCCTTAATTCAGTAAGTTACGATCAGATATGTCCAAATATCGACAGGAACCAAGATCTTTCAGTTATGAACATGCATTTCAAGTTTGACCAAAATCGAATTAAAATTGTGACCTCTACTGGGTACACAACCTTGATATACCATATTTTTACACTATTCGCGTAAAAATGGCGTCCATTCCTCATTCAGTCCTGTATTTCATACTGTATTGGGAGCAGCCATTTTGTTGGTCAGTTCCAGTATGATATTAATGAAATTCGAAGCTGACAATGATTATGGTGTGACGGTACACAACCTAGAAATGTTACTTTTCGTCAAAATCGGATAAGAATTGTGACCTGTAGAGAGTCCACAACCATGATATACCATATTTTTACACTATTCGCGTACAAACGGCGACCATTTCGTCCGGCAATTTTGGTACGATTTTCACAAAATTCGAACTCAACCTTCCTTACGGTGCAACAGTAATATAATCAGAGTTTTTTTTTAAATCAGATAATAATTGTTCGAGAGATAGACAGAGAACAAGCAATACCGAAAGTGATTTTTCCTACAATCAAAGGCCATAATTCATTAAGTTACAATTTGATATGCGCAAATATCGAAAAGAATAAAGATCTTTAGGTTATAAACAAGCATTTCAGGTTTCATCAAAATCGAATTAAAATTGTGACCTCTACATGGTCCTAGTGATGTGCGGTTTTTCGGTTTAACCGTACGGTATCGGTTTTTACAAATAAACCGAAAACCGAACCGCTAAAAAAAATATAAATGTCGTTTCGTTTTTTTTCCAAATTCCTAATTTTTATGTAGCCGTATTTCGTTTACTTAATAATTCCAAAATTTTAATGTAGCCACCATTTCCGTTTTTATTTTCGATCAACCAGAGCCGTATGTATAGAATAAAGGAGTGTTTAATCAGTCTGGTTAGCCTAGACTATTTATTTTCTCAATTCAGTTCGGTTTACAATCCAAAATTTTATGCAACCCGAAGCCGGTTGTCAATATCGAACGATGGCTTCCTCTAAAAAGTAAAATGCCTTCATGGCTTGCTCAATAACTATGAAAGATTAGATGACACAAAAAACATATTTCTGCTGTATAAGAGAGAGAGAGAGAAATGGGGTTTAACGTCCACTCAACACAACCAGGTCATTTCGGGACTAACATATGGTTCAATTTCATTTCAATAATTTGCTTGCGCGTAGGGGTCTTTAGCAGTGGGAGGAAACCGGAGTGCCAGGAGGAAACCCACGAGGTTGAGAAGGCGCCCCTATCTCCATGTCACATACGCTCACACCAGGGCTCGAAACCACAGCCGCAAGCCAGAGGTGACCGGCCAGCTAGAGGTTGAAGCGAGACACTCTAGACCACTAGGCCATCCCAACCCCCCTTTCTGCTGTATAAATTATAAGAATATAATTTAACAATTCTGAGTCAGGTTTAGAACAACATTTGAACAACACCCGAAAACGGCAATTGAGTAAGTTTTGTTTTTAAGTTTATAAACGAGAAATGAAAAACCACATGTTTCGATTGTTGGATTGGTATTATTTTGTTATGCAAATTTTTTTTGGTATTTTCTTTTTTACAGTAGAATCTAACTTTAATGTTACTGATATTATGTCGTTATATTAATTTATTATTATGCCTATGGCGTTGTGTGTGTCAGATCTTTTTTTACAGTAACTTTGTTATTACTACCAGTCATAATTAAAGTCATATAACAGTAATAAAAAAAACCTTGTTGTTTACTATTTACATCAATATTTTTGATATTTTTTCTGGCTTTCAAGTATTCCTATAAAATAACCATAAATCAGTACATACATTACACAGTGTTTAAATGAATAAAAAAAACGAAAACCGAAACTGAAACCGAGGTTTTTTGCCTCAGAAAAACCGAAAACCGAAACCGAAAGAAAATTTAAAAATCGCACAACTTTGATATACCATACTTTTACACTGTTCGCGTACAAACGGCGGCCATTTTTTTTTGCAATTATGGTCCGATTTTCTCGAAATTCAAACTCAACCTTCCGTAGGGTGTAACGGCGATAGAGTCAAACATTTTTTAAATCGGATAATAATTGTGACCTCAAGAGGAATCACAAGCTAAAAAGGGTGATTATTCGGACAATCAGGGGCCATAATTCAGGAAATTACATTCCGATAGGCGCAAATATCGAAAGGAACCAAGATCTTTGGGTTCTAAACATGCATGTCAAGTTTCATCAAAATCGGTTCAAAATTGTAACCTCTTTAGGGTCCACAAGCAAAAAACGTGATTTTTCGTACAATCAGGGGCCATAATCCATAAAGTTTTCATCCGATACATGCCAATATCGAAAGCAGCCAAGATCTTTTGGGGATAAACCTATATTTCAAGTTTCGTCAAAATCGGATAAGAATTGTGACCTGTAGAGAGTCCACAAACAAATTGTGGACAATATACGTCCACATAAAAATGTGGGCATATAAAAAGGCAATTTTTCGGTCAATCACGGGACATAATTCAGGAAGTTACGATCAGATGGGCGCAAATATAGAAAGGACCCAAGATCTTTGGGTTTTAAACATACATGTCAAGTTTCATCAAAATCTGTTCAAAATTGTGACCTCTATAGCTTGATATAGCTTGATATAGATTTTGTCTGCCAATTTTGGTCCGATTTTCACGAAATTCGAACTCAACCTCCTTAACCATGTAACGGTGGTATAATCAAACGTTTTTTTAAATCGGATAACAATTTTGACCTCCAGAGGGACCACAAGTTAAAAAGGGTGATATTTTGGACAATCAGGGGCCATAATTCAGGAAGTTACGATCCGATGGGTGCAAGGGTGATTTTTCGGACAATCAGGGGCCATAATTCAGGAAGTTACGATCTGATATGCGCAAATATCGAAAGGAACCAAGATATAAACATGCATTTCAAGTTTCAAACCTATATTTTAAGTTTCATTGAAATCGGATAAAAATTGTGACCTGTGGACTGTTCACAAACAATTGTGGACGGACGGACGGACGGACGGACAGGGGCGACGACAATATACGTCCACATAAAAATGTGGGCGTATAAAAATGTAATAACCAAACCAACACGAATAACTCCAACCTCCAGTAGTCTTATTGACCCAATTATAATATCAAACACAATTGAATTACTAAAAGCTGATACCTTAGAAGTTCCCAGTCATGTGTCTGATCACTATGCTACATTTATGTTTTTTAAAACATCCAACCACCATAACAATGCTTTTAAACGCAAAATATTTATTTATAAATGCGCAAACTTTACAAATATTAATAATGAAATTAACAATACAAATTGGGATGAACTGTTAAGCGAAAATTTCTCCATATACCAACTCATTGAAAACATTGATACGAAAATGGATGAAATAATATGTCAGCACCTACCCTCGAAAATAATAACAATTCGTCCAAAAGATAAGCCATGTTTTAGTCATGAAATTCGAACTCAAATACGACTCCACGATAGATTAAGAAAGAAAGCACTCAGATCAAAAAATGACTTATCTCTTAAGTTATACAAGCAAGCCAGGAATAAAGTTAACAATGTGAAGAAATATGCCAAGGAGCATTATTATAATACAATAAATGTTAAGATAGGCTGGCACTGCCAGGCAGGATAGGCTCACATTTGATGGACAGAGAACAAGCAATACCGAAAGTGATTTTTCCTACATCATTAAGTCCTGTATTTCATACTGTATTGGGAGCAGCCATTTAGTTGGTCAGTTCCAGTCTGATATTCATGAAATTCGAAGCCGACAATGATTATGGTGTGACGGTACACAACCTAGAAATGTTACTTTTCATCAAAATCGGATAAGAATTGTGACCTGTAGAGAGTCCACAACCATGATATACCATATTTTTACACTATTCACCTACAAACGGCGACTATTTCGTCCGGCAATTTTGGTACGATTTTCACGAAATTAGAACTCAACCTTCCTCATCAAAATCAAATTAAAATTGTGACCTATACAGGGTCCACAACCATGATATATCATTTTTTTTTAACAGTATTCGCCTACAAACGGCGGCCATTTTGTCTGTCAATTTTGGTCCGATTTTCATGAAATTCAAACTCAACCTTCCTTACGGTGTAACGGTGATATAATCAAACGTTTTTTTAAACCGGATGATAATTGTGACCTCCAGAGGGACCACAAGCTAAAGAAAGGGGGATTTTGCGTATAACCAGGGGCCATAATTCAGGAAGTTACGATCCGATATGCGCAAATATCGAAAAGAACCAAGATCTTTGGGTTATAACCATGAATTTCAAGTTTCATCAAAATCGAATTAAAATTGTGACCTTTACAGGGTCCACAACCTTGATATACCATTTTTTAACAGTATTCGCGTACCAACGGCGGCCATTTTGTATGGCAATTTTGGTCTGATTTTCCCGAAATTCGAACTCAACCTTCCTTTCGGTCTAACGGTAATATAATCAAACGTTTTTTTAAATCGGATAATAATTGTGACCTCCAAGCTAAAAAAAGAGGCGATTTTGCGTATAATCAGGGGCCATAATTCAGGAAGTTACGATCCGATATGCGCAAATATCGAAAGGAACCAAGATCTTTGGGTTATTACCATGAATTTCAAGTTTCATAAAAATCGAATTAAAATTGTGACCTCCACAGGGTCCACAACCTTGATATACCATTTTTTAACAGTATTCGCGTACAAACGGCAGCCATTTTGTATGGCAATTTTGGTCCGATTTTCCCGAAATTCGAATTCAACCCTCCTTAGGGTGTAACGGCGATACAATCAAACGGGTTTTTAAATCGAATAATAATTGTGACCTCCAGAGGGACCACAGGCTAAAAAGGGTGATTTTTCGGACAATCAGGGGCCATAATTCAGGAAATTACATTACGATAGCCGCAAATATCTAAAGGAACCAAGATCTTTGGGTTACAAACATGCATGTCAAGTTTCATCAAAATCGGTTCAAAATTGTGACCTCTATAAGGTCCACAAGCTAAAAACGTGATTTTTCGTACAATCAGGGGCCATAATCCATGAAGTTTTGATCCGATACATGCCAATATCGAAAGCAGCCGAGATCTTTTGGGGATAAACCTATATTTCAAGTTTCGTCAAAATCGGATAAGAATTGTGACCTGTAGAGAGTCCACAAACAAATTGTGGACCTTCGGACGTCCGGACGGACAGGGGCGACGACATAATACGTCCACATGAAAATGTGGGCGTATAAATACGAATATTTTGCATCTATATCCACTATAACAGACATGAATACTTTACCCGAATTTTCACAAAGATATGAAACTGACTGTAAACCTATTGATATTTCTTTGAATACTATAAAACAAAAATTAAAAGAAATTAATATGTCAAAATCTAGTGGACCAGGTAATTTAAATAATAAAATACTAGTTTCTATTTATTCAACTATATGTTATCCCTTATATTTAATATTCAATAGGATTTTAAGCCACGGAATATTTCCAAGCAAATGGAAGTTAGTTCATGTTATCCCACTACATAAAAAAGATTAACGATGTTATACTCAAAACTATCGACCAATATCCTTACTAAATAGTGTTTCTAAATTATTTGAACGTATAGTTTATCAACACTTATTGACCTACTTTTTAAATAACAATTTGATTAATAAATATCAATCTGGATTTCTCCCAGGAGTTTCAACCGTGCACCAACTGCTTGAAATGTACGATCATATATGCAATTCACTTGATAAGAAAAAATCTATTGCTTTCATATTTTGTGATATAGCGAAAGCTTTTGACAAAGTGTCTCACAGGGGCCTGTTACATAAATTACAAATTCTGGGGTCCCACAAGGGTCAGTTCTCGCGGACCCTTATATTTCTAATTTACATCAACGATATTTCTGATGGTTCATTAGGAATCACACGTTTATTTGCTGACGACACGTCTTTGTCGTCTTCTTTAAAATGTTTTGAAAAGATTGAATCTGAATTAAACTTTAATTTATCCAAATTATTACAATGGTCTAAAAAATGGTTACTGACTTTTAATCCAGAAAAGACAAAACTAATGATTTTCAGTTACCAAAAAATTAATTATCCGCTTAATATTAAATATGATAACACATATATATTAGATACATCGGTCCATAAGCACCTAGGGGTGTTTCTTCAGAATAATGGGAAATGGAATTATCATGTTGACTTTATACTTAAAGTAGCTTCATTCAAACTTAATCAACTTCGCAAATTAAAATTTGTAATTTCTCAAGATTCACTTAATAAACTCTATAAATGTTTTATTTTGCCTATAATTGAATACTGTTGAGAAGTTTGGGATAGTAGTAGTTATAATTCAGATAAATTAGAAATTTTTCAGATGAAAGCAGCTCGGGTTGTTACAGGAAATACAATTTACGCCTCCAGACAATCTTTATATTTTGAAACTGCATGGTCAAAATTGAGTGAAAGAAGAAAGCTTAGACGTTTGTATCAGTTACACAAAATTATCCATGGAATCTGTCCCGTGTATTTTACTAATATTATACATTTTGTAAACGAATCCAAAGCACCTTACAATTTACGAAACTCCAATATTCGGGAACCCCGTTGCCGTGTTAGTATCAGACGAAAATCATTCTTTCCGAAAACTATTCATGAAAACAATAACTTATCAAAAGATTTAAAAGACATTACAAACGTTAAAGAATTTAAAAAATTTCTAAAACCTAAAACAAAGCCACCAAAATTCAGATGTATTGGTTCTAGGCCATTATGTATATACCACAATCGTATTCGACATGGATGTAGTAGCTTAAATTTCGATCTATTTCGTTTACATATAATTGAAAAACGATACTGTAGTTGTAACGCCATATCTGTCGAAAATTCGTATCATTATTTTTTTGATTGCCCGAAGTACAGTACTCAACGCTGTGCCCTTTTCAGTAAACTGACATGGCTTGGAAATATTCCTTTCACTGAATTACACGAAATATTTCTAAGAATGTTAGTTTTACTTATTCAAAGGTATATCAAAGACTCAAAACGTTTTATATACAACTAAAAACAATTACTATAATAATGTACCAATAAGTTAATGTATTTTATGCATTAATTAATTAATATATTTTACAAGGAAGTTTGTAAATAGATGTATATATGTTTATGTTAGTTAAATTAAAAATCAATTCGCCATACTATTCTATATAAAAGTTTGACTGACATTTTGGGAGAAGATTCATAATTTGTTATAAATTGTTCTTATCCCTTTGTAAAGAATATTTTTGCAATAAAATATGTTTTAGTAGATGAGAGAAAAACGCCTCACCAAGAAACGTAAGTTATTGCTTGAATCCGGTTTTACCATACCAAGTAATTCAGATCATAATGAAGACATGAAATCAACAGTAACTGAGAACATGTTTCTGCCATTCTCCAAAACTCCTACAAGGATTTATCCCAAGAAAATACAAAAAAACTAAGAAAAAATCGACAAAAAAAATGAACCAGCAAAAGATCTCCGAAGAAGAGAAAAGAATAATTCAAGAAATATATAATGATAACGCAGTTTGTCTTCCAAAACAGAAGATGGGCTGGCACTGCCAGGCAGGATACGCCCACATTTTTGAGAGATGGATAGAGAACAAGCAATACCGAAAGAGATTTTTCCTACATCATTAAGTCCTGTATTCATACTGTATTGGGAGCAGCCATTTTGTTGGTCAGTTCCAGTCTGATATTCATGGAATTCGAAGCCGACAATGATTATGGTGTGACGGTACACAACCTAGAAATGTGACTTTTCGTCAAAATCGGATAAGAATTGTGACCTGTAGAGAGTCCACAACCATGATATACCATATTTTTACACTGTTCGTGTACAAACGGCGGCCATTTTTTCTGGCAATTATCGTCCAATTTTCTCGAAATTCAAACTCAACCTTCCGTAGGGTGTAACAGTGATAGAGAGTCAAACATTTTTTCAAATCGGATAATAATTGTGACCTCAAGAGGGACCATAGGCGATTTTTCGGACAATCACCAGGGGCCATAATTCAGGAAGTTACGATCTGATATGCACAAATATCGAAAGGAACCAAGATCTTTGGGTTATAACCATGCATTTCAAGTTTCATCAAAATCGAATTAAAATTGTGACCTCTACAGGGTCCACAACCATGATATACAATTTTTTAACAGTATTCGTGTACAAACGGCGGCCATTTTGTATGTCAATTTTGGGCCGATTTTCCCGAAATTCGAACTCAACCTTCATTACGGTGTAACGGTAATATAATCAACCGTTTTATTAAATCGGATAATAATTGTGACCACCAGAGGGACCACAAGCTAAAATAAGGCGATTTTGCGTATAATCAGGGGCCATAATTCAGGAAGTTACGTTCCGATAAGCGCAAATATCGAAAGGAACCAAGATCTTTGGGTTATAACCATGAATTTCAAGTTTCATCAAAATCGAATAAAAAATGTGACTTCTACAGGGTCCACAACCTTGATATACCATTTTTTAACAGTATTCGCGTACAAACGACGGCCATTTTTTCTGGCAAATTTGGTCCGATTTTCCAGAAATTCGAACTCAACCTTCCTTAGGGTGTAACAGTGATATAATCAAACGTTTTTTTAAATCGGATAATAATTGTGACCTCCAGAGGGACCACAAGCTAAAAAGGGTGATTTTTCAGACAATCAGGGGCCATAATTCAGGAAATTACATTCCGATAGGCGCAAATATCGGAAGGAACCAAGATCTTTGGGTTATAAACATGCATGTCAAGTTTCATCAAAATCAGTTCAAAATAGTGACCTCTATAGGGTCCACAAGCTAAAAACGTGATTTTTCGTACAATCAGGGGCCATAATCCATGAAGTTTTCATCCGATACATGCCAATATCGAAAGCAGCCGAGATCTTTTGGGGATAAACCTATATTTCAAGTTTCGTCAAAATCGGATAAGAATTGTGACCTGTAGAGGGTCCACAAACAAATTGTGGACGGACGGACGTCCGGACGGACAGGGGCGACGACAATATACGTCCACATAAAAATGTGGGCGTATAAAAAAGGCGATTTTGCGCATAATCGGGGGCCATAATTCAGGAAGTTACAATCCGATATGCGCAAATATCGAAAGGAACCAAGATCTTTGGGTTATAACCATGAATTTCAAGTTTCATCAAAATCGAATTAAAATTGTGACCTCCACAAGGGTCCACAACCTTGATATACCATTTTTTAACAGTATTCGCGTACAAACGGCGGCCATTTTGTATGTCAATACTCGACCTTCCTTAGGGTGTAACGGTGATATATTCAAACGTTTTTTTAAATCGGATAATAATTGTGACCTCCAGAGGGACCACAAGCTAAAAAGGGTGATTTTTCGGACAATCAGGGGCCATAATTCAGGAAATTACATTCCGATAGCCGCAAATATCGAAAGGAACCAAGATCTTTGGGTTACAAACATGCATGTCAAGTTTCATCAAAATCGGTTCAAAATTGTGACCTCTATAGGGTCCACAAGCTAAAAACGTGATTTTTCGTACAATCAGGGGCCATAATCCATGATGTTTTGATCCGATGCATGCCAATATCGAAAGCAGCCGAGATCTTTTGGGGATAAACCTATATTTCAAGTTTCGTCAAAATCGGATAAGAATTGTGACCTGTCGAGAGTCCACAAACAAATTGTGGACGGACGGACAGGGGCGACGACATAATACGTCCACATGAAAATGTGGGCATATAAAAAGGTATTTTTCGGCCAATCAGGGGCCATAATTCAGGAAATTACGTTCCAATAGGTGCAAATATCGAAAGGAACCAAGATCTTTGGGTTATAAACATGCATGTCAAGTTTCATCAAAATCGGTTCAAAATTGTGACCTCTATAGGGTCCACAAGCTAAAAACGTGATTTTTCGTACAATCAGGGGCCATAATCCATGAAGTTTTGATCCGATACATGCCAATATGGAAAGCAGCCGAGATCTTTTGGGGATAAACCTATATTTCAAGTTTCGTCAAAATCAGATAAGAATTGTGACCTGTAGAGAGTCCACAAACAAATTGTGGACGGACGGACAGGGGCGACGACAATATACATCCACATAAAAATGTGGGCGTATAAAAATCGGTCAGCAGAAGAACATTCAAAGCCAAGTCAGTGTGGACCCGGACAGTAAAAAGTCTGTATAGATAAGGACTATCTGAAAATATCATGTAGAAAAGTTTGTTTTTCTTTGTTTCCTTTCTGTCAACCATCTAATATTTTACCAATATCCAGCACACATCAAAATCAATGCTTGTGTGAAAAGTGTGCCAACTGTACTTTGGAGCTAACTGCATTGAACAATATTCCTTCTTCAACCAAAAACAACTTTAAAATAGATGATAAATATGAAGCTGTTAGTATGACTATGTGCAGAAAAGTATGGCGGTATATTAGTGCCAAAATTCTAACATGCTATCGTCTTCCAACCTTCAACTAAACGAAGAATGGGTCGTTTATACCAAATAATGGTCCCCATCAGGTGCGCAATCACCCAATTGAGCACGCAGTGGCGACACCAAACACTTCATAATGATGGTTGCTAGGCAGAAATGTATAAATTCTAAATTCGTTGATGTTGATGCTAAACATGTAAAGCATCTATTAAGAAGACATTTTTCGTTTAAATAATAGAAACAAGTTGGAAAAGAATTGAAATTTACACTGAACAAATAAAGAAGTTGGATTATACATTGTCTTAAATTAGAAATTACATGAATGGAAGTTAGAAGTTACATGAATGGAGGTTAGAAATTACACGAATAGAAGTAAGAAGTTAGACGATAGCATGTTAGAATTTTGGCACCAATATACCGCCATAGAAAAGTGGATAATCAGAAATATCACAATAAAGAATGCGTAGATAGAAACTGTGAACTATGTGGAATTGAACTGATGAAGAAAAAATTAGATACAATTGTAAAAGAAAAGGCCCAAGACATAGTAACCTGGCGTAAATGAGAGATGAGCAGCATTAAGGGGAAACAGAGAAAGTCCCCCTTTTAAAATCCAGAACCATAGCTGGATACCAGGTGGAACTGTTTTGGTCGAAGCAGATTTTTCTGAAAATTAAAGATGTGAGTACCAGGATGAAGTTCAATCTGTTCACTGGTCATAAAATCAAGTAACCGTACACCCTGTTGTATGCCATTATCGTTGTGCTGTGTGTGAAGCTATTATACCTGAATCTTTAGTTATAATAACTGATGATCTATTAGATGATGCTTCTGCAGTACGTACATTTATGGAACAGGTTCATTCCAATCTTACAGAACAAAGAAATATTCAGATTGACAACTACATTCAGTTCACAGATGGCTGCGGTTCCCAATATAAATCTAAAGAACCATTCTATGATGTATCAAATGGGTTGAAAGGTGTTCCAGTAACACAGAATTATTTTGGCAGCAATCATGGTAAAGGTCCCTGTGACGGGTTGGGTGCAGTTACCAAACAGAAAACCAGACTAGCTGTTAAAACTGGTACTGTTATTCAAAACGCTGAAGATATGGTTTCTTTTTTAAATGACAACATGATAATTGAATCAACAACTTGTTTTCAAGTCCACACTAACCCAAGAATTTTATTTTAGTTAAAGAAGTTATTCGAAATGCTGAAATAAAACAAATGAAAACTTTACCAGGCACCCATCAGCTGCATGAAATAAAAGGAATTACATCTGGTGAGGTGAAATATAGATCAATATCTTGTTATTTTGATTCTTGCATGCAAGAGCAGTACTTGCATTGTACAAATTTGGACATTGTAGGAAACTGGAAACCGTTTTCCATTGCTTCACCAAGTCAAACAGAAGGCCGTGATGATATTCAACTAAATACTAATCTACTTGGACAAACAGATGATTTATTAGAGATTTCTGGTTTATCAGCAACATTAGATCTGAGTTTTATTTTGGATGGCTTAGATGGTTCTCCTACAACTGATGGTTTGATTGCTCCTCCTACAACGGGTACAACTAATCGTTCATGATGTCAGAGTATTCACTTGATAACTTTCTAACCAATATTATTATTTCTAGTCAATATTATATACTCAGCCAAATTAAAAACTTGACACCCAGGATTTTTGGGACTAGATTTTTAATATTTGGTTTAAGGCAACTATTTTAGTGTTATGTTGTGCACAGACAACCTTGACATCAACAGAAAGTAAGAATACGTCTTGCCGAAACTCCTTGACATTAATAACGTTCGTGTTGTCAGAGTACCCACTAAAATGAAATTCACAGACTTAGGGAACAATCGGAATAAAGTGTTGAGTAACGGTTGTGGCCTCCTCTAGCGTCTCATACTGCCACACAACGTCTTCTCATGGATCTCAGAACATTAGTAAACACTACCCGAGGAAGATGTCGCCACTGTTCAGCAAGAGCATGTTGAAGGTATTGCAACGTCAGTGGTGGATTCACTTGCTGACGAACACGTCGACCCAGTTCGTCCTAGATGTGTTTTAGAGGATTAAGGTCGGGGCTAAGCGACTTGGACACCAGTATTTCTTAAAAAATCTGGGTAGCATTTTGAAAAGATAGGTTGCCAGGCAACGAAACATACACCCACAGCAGCTAAATCGTCCGGGCAGTCAACAAGGGTTGTCGCATATTTTTACTTTTTGGGGGGATGAAACATTTGTAATACACTAAAATCTGATTAAGAGTAAGAACTCATTATGTAATTATCTGAAAATCATTAGAATTTGTTAGCTTTTTATAAAGTTTTGCCCCACGCTAACAATTAGTATAGGAAATATTTAATATCATGGATTTAGCTGTTCAGTTATCAAAATTCATTGAAAATCAAAATACTTGTTCGTTTCAACACCTTAAACTCTGTGTATCAATCTGAAGTCAATCGGATGATAAGTTTGGCATCTATAGTGTCACAAGGTTTTTTGAAGTGATCAAGGGAGATAACTCTGGAAGTAATAATTTGAAATCGCTGAAAATCAGTAGGTTTCTTCTTCTCATGACCTTAAACAGTGTGTGTAAATTTAAAGTCAATCGGATATTAACTTTGGCCTCTAGAGCGTCCACAGGATTTTTTGATATGATCAAGGGCCATAACTCTGGCAATAATTATCAGAGATCGTAGAAAATCAATAGGCTTCTTCGTCTCATGACCTTAAACACCATGTATAAATTTAAAGTCAATCAGATATTAACTTTGGCCTCTAGAGCATCCACAAGATTTTTTGAAGTGATCAAGGGACACAACTCTGGCACTAATTATCAGAAATCGCTGAAAATCAATAGGCTTCTTCGTCTCATGACTTTAAACACCGTGTATAAATTTGAAGTCAATCGGACATCATCTTTGTCCTCTAGAGCATCCACAAGATTTTTTGAAGTGATCAAGGGCCATAACTCTGGCACTAATTATCGGAAATCCGTGAAAATCAATAGGCTTCTTCGTCTTATGACCTTCAACACTGTGTATAAATTTAAAGTCAATCGGATATTAACTTTAGTCTCTTGATCATTCACAAGATTTTTCAAAGTGATCAAGGGTCATAACTCGGGCAGTAATTATCGGATATTGCTGAAAATCAATAGGCTTCTTCGTATCATGACCTTGAACACTGTGTATAAATTTAAAGTCAATCCAATATTAACTTTAGCCTCTAGAGCGTTCACAAGATTTTTCAAAGTGATCAAGGGTCATAACTCTGTCAGTAATTATCGGACATCGCTGAAAATCAATAGGCTTCTTCGTCTCATGACCTTAAACACTGTGTGTAAATTTAAGGTCAATCGGATATTAACTTTAGCCTCTAGAGCGTTTACAAGATTTTTCTAAGTGATCAAGGGTCATAACTCTGGCAGTAATTATCGGATATTGCTGAAAATCAATAGGCTTCTTCGTCTCATGACCTTAAACACTGTGTATAAATTTAAAGTCAATCGGATATTAACCCTGGCCTCTAGTGCGTTCACAAAAAATTGTGGACGATGGACGGACGGACGGACGGACGGACCGACAGACGGACGGACGGGGGCGACGGCAATATACGTCCACATTTCTATGTGGGCGTATAAAAACTGCCTTAGTTCCAATTTCACAAATTTTGACCCCAGCGTATGGGGTTGAGCATTGTCTTGTTGAAACGTTAGTCCAGGCCCATGCCTCTGTATAAAAGTACAGGTTTCAAAATCTGATCCCTGTACTAGACAGCATTTAAGTTCCCTTGGACAACAACAAGAGGAGAACGTCCATGTGCACAAAAAGAACCCCAAACCATGACGCTGCCGCCACCAAATCTGTCAACTTCTCTGACGCATACTTGAGCATAACGTTCACCTCGTTTGCGAACACTCGGACCCTGCCATCGCCAAATCTCAAAGTGAATCGAGATTCGTCACTAAAGACAACCGAATTCCACTGTCTTTGAGTAAATCTTATGTGTCTTGTGGCCCACACAAGTCGGTTACGGATGAAGAGGTGTCAATATTGGTCCATTATAGGGCCTCCGAGCTCAAAGACCAGCAGCCTGCAAAAGATTTTGAACAGTTTGTGCAGTTACCCTTCCACCAAACATCTCTCTAGTTGTGGAGGTTGCAGTGACAAATCTTTTTCTAAGATGACGTAATCATATTGCTTGATCTTCCTGGAGTGACGTCACACGTGTCGCTCCCCCCCCCCCCTTGGGCGGTCGGCATTAGTTCTAGTTTGAAGCACTCTCATTCTAAGATTAATTATTGTCTGGCGTGAACAATTAAAGGCTCTGCAACAGTGACCACAGACTGACCAGCATAGAGCCTATACCTATAGCATGTAGACGTTCTACATTTGAAAGGCGCAGCATTTTCTAACAAAGATGAAAATAACAATTTTAATTTGTTTTTCTAGTTCAAGATTCGTGTGCGTGTTCAGTTTAAGCAAACTTGCATAATTTGAATAATGATAATATTGTGATTTTACATAATTTTAATATTCCAACCATCATTCACAAAAACAATTCTCATTCAAATTCTTTTCACCCGTTTATTTTATTGTAAGTCAATTTAATCATTTGGATGGCGCTCCATATTAGAACTCCAAGAAAAAAAAAAACAAACCCCAGTGAACTAAACACTAAAAGAAACCCATTTATTCATATCCAATGTCTAGGAAAGAAGAGCCCTCTTATCTATAAAGAAAATATGTTCCTGTACAATGGTTTAATATGGCCCCTCTCTTGGTTTTCAAAGGCCTAAAGGCCTATAATACTAGGCAAACCATATGTAGTATTTACGCATACTTTTGGGGGTTATGATATGAAAGGAGATAAATCAATAATCTCAAATGTGTTTATTGAAAAATGTTATAGGCCTAGGCCTATTTGAAATTAAATTTTAATATGAATTTATTATTATTTCTTAATGAAGTCTTGCGTTAATAAAACAAAAATTTTAGGAGCCAAAGCTATTTTATCTTGGGGAAAAACCATTTGAGTAGGTATCATTTTCAAAGTATCATTGAAAGGGTGGGTCTATGAGATTGACATGTCAAATCTAGGCATCGGAACATTGGCTATTTAGTGTATTAATTTCAAAGTTGATAAATGATTTTAAAATGCAACGAAAAATTACAATCTAGTTTGAATCACAAATATCATAATATGTTTGTGACAATTCTCCATAAAACTACAAATCCATGCGATTTAGTTTATCGATACACATTATTTCCAATGAAGCCTGCGAGTAAATAAAATTCCCATGGCTGACCGTGTGCAAACATTGCTTCAACCTATGAAACTTTCCCCATTGATATTGTACATGTAACTGTTAATTCAACCTGCCAACAGTTTTCAGTTTCGAAGCGTATTTGTTTTCATCATAAGTACCCACAACGGAAATGTGCAGTGCGCGGGCGCAAGCGATTTTAACTAATTTGAGCTGTAACCGTGTCCAATGCAAACAAAAGACGAGGTCGTTTAAATCTTTATTATAAAAAACCCTTTAATTAGATCAATGAAGACTTGACCAAAAGTATCTTCAGAAACTGAAACAACTTATAAACTTTGATGCGCGAAATACAAGTTGAAGATTTAGAAGGTAATCTTAACAATCCGACACACTCAAAATCCTAAGTAAAACTGAATTTGATTGTTACACCTGTAACCCAGGAAGTTGGGTTTGTTAGGAAAAGTATCCAAGGAGATGATGAGATGATAGTCACTGATGTTGTTACAAAGACCTGTCCAGAAGCTGAACATCCAGTGACTATGAATATAAGGGTTCAAAGATCAGATGAAAGTGAAAGTTTGTTATTGTTTATTAAGCTGCTGTCAGTGTAGTGCAGTGTAGACTAAAACCTATTATATAACTAAAACACCAAAATTCCACACTATCACATTCTCCCCTCCTTAAAGAAAGGTCGTCTCGACAATTAAAACAACTAAAACCAAAATATCAAACTAGGTTAAAACTCGCATATTCAAAACTAAAAACCACATATTGTCCTTATAGCTTCGCACACAATTCTTCTTCGTTCAGGTGGTAAATTGACGAACTCATCTGAAGGCAGGTACACAAACAGGTTTTCTGGACTCATGACCATGGAAGGCGTAATATTCATGATGTAGTCCCCACCTTGGTATTTCTGTGGTAGTTGCCTGTTCCTTGCTGATCTTCGTGGAGGTTCTGGGGAGTCATCTTCTGAACTAGGTAAATGATCAGACTGGAGTTCCACCTCACTTTCATGAGTTTCTTCCACATCTTCACTCACCTCATGTTGTCTCGTGGGGCTAGCTGGTGGCGAAGGAAGTCTTCCCCGATCCACTATCACAACATCGTCATCCTCTTCACTTGACTCTACCTCCGACTCTTGAATGACAGCCGTCTTCCTCCTGGGTTTAGGTACTGGTGCAGCACTATCGGGTAAATTGAAAGGAATGGAACCAATTGGAAGAAGATTATTCCGATGAAGCATCCGAATTCTTCCAACACCATATTCTCGTTTTACCTCATAGACTGGTATATCGGGATTGGGTTGTTGTATCACCGTATAGACCTGTTCTTCAAATTTATCCGCGATCTTGTGGCGTCCGTCTTTAAAAACTAATTTCTTCACTAATACTCTGTCGTCTTGTTCTAATACTGACTCTGTAGCTCTTCTGTCATAATTCTTCTTTTGTTGTTGCTGAGATCTTCCGATGGTTTCTGAAGCTAATTGATATGAATATTCCAATCTCTTCTTAAGGTCTTGCATGTAGGTTCGGTATGATGTTATTTCCGATTCATTGACGATGCCAAGTAACACATCCACAGCAAGAAGTGGCTTCCTCCCAAACATGAGACGAAATGGTGAAAAATGGGTGCTGTCATGCTCTGTGCAGTTATAGGCATGTACCAGGGAAGGCAGATACTGTTTCCAGTTTAATTTCTGTTCTACTTCCAAAGTTCCCAGCATGTTTAATAGCGTCCGGTTAAAACGTTCGCACATTCCATTTACGCTTGGGTGATATGGTGTTGTTCTGGTCTTACGCATACCTGTTAATTTGCAAAGTTCTTGGATGATGCGGCACTCAAAACTTCCACCTCGATCACTGTGTATCCTTTTTGGAAATCCGTAATGGACGATGAAATTGTCGAAAAGGATCCTCGCTGTTGTTTTGGCATCCTGGCTTCTTGTTGCAATCGCCTGAGCGTACCTGGTAAAATGATCAGTGATGACTAAGATGTTCGAATATTTCCCTTTACACTCCTCTAAACACAAATAATCCATACAGAGAATCTCCATAGGTTGTGATGATGTAATATTCACTAGTGGTACTCGAGAGTTAGTGGAGGACTTGCGCATGAGGCATCTCTTGCAAGATTTCAAATATTCGTCGACATCTGCAGACATCCGTGGCCAAAATACTCGTTCTTTCAGAAGTGTTAAAGTTCTGTCACGACCCAGGTGACCTACATCGTCATGGCAACCTTTTAAAATAGACAACTTTTCAGATGTTGGTATAACTAGCTGGTGAATATCTCCATCATTACTTGTAGATTTTCTATACAGGACATCATTCTTGACAATAAGCTTGTTGAATTCCCTTAGGTAAACACCTTCATCCCTTGAAGATGGGGGTGATGTCGGTTTACTCTGTCTAGTTACTGCCGTGTAGATGGGACCAATAACCGAATCGCTCTTTTGTTTCCTAGACCAATCCACAAAACTGTCTGAAGATGACAAATCCTGTAAAGATGAATCCGGAACTACTTGAGTTGCCAGACATTCAACAAAACCGCTGTCCAATAATGATGATGGTAAAGCTTTGATGATCTCAGATGATATACTGGTAATTTCTTCTTGATGATCTGATGTTAGCCTGGATAAGCAATCTGCGTCGATGTTCTGACGTCCAGGTCGATATTTAATGTTAAATGTGTAGTTTTCTAAGGCAGCCAACCATCTATGTCCAGTCGCATCTAATTTCGCAGAGGTGAGAACATATGTTAACGGGTTGTTGTCAGTAAAAACAGTACAGGTGTTTCCCAGTAAATAGTGATGAAACTTGTCAGCCATAGCCCACTTAAGTGCCAAAAATTCCAATTTATGAGCTGGATAGTTCTTCTCGGACCGTGCTTAACTCCTACTGGCGTAAGCTATAACCCGATCTTTACCGTCTTGATGTTGATACAGTATGGCTCCCAAGCCAACACCACTGGCGTCTACATTAGGGCTGGGTATCGATAGTGATTTTTACTATCGATAATCGGCAATGAAATGTCGGTCGATAATCGATAGTATCGAAAACAAACTTATTTTCACGGTCGTCATCAAGACTGGATACAGTGTAAGTTCAAAGTTCAAAACCATACGATAACGAAGTGGACAAAGATCGTTTGCTCCTGTCTAAGGAGATTTCCTTGGAAAACATTAATAAAACTTGTTATATACGTCAATCCATGTTGTTTATTATTAAAATAATGCATCCGTGGTTCCGAATGAAGAAATATCGTAAATAATTATGTTAAGGGACCAAACTGAACTTGTTCCGATTCAAAACATTGCGTACGTGCGCGCGAAAATATCAATATGGCGGACAATTATTCTGTGTCGTTTCGTGTGCCAATAGAGAACCATTATTCGTATAATATATAAGTAAATCAACAAAAGTTTTGTCGTCCATGTGTGCTATTTATTGTACCGGGTACTCATTACTGAGGCACACGTAGAGAAATAGTGAACTGTACAGACGAATTCTGAAGCTTGCAAAGGGAAATAACTCTAACTTTATTTACACATCCGGATATCTCCGATTTAGCGATATTCAACAATAATTTATTCAAAACTAAAGTAACGTTTCAATGAGAGTGAATTGATGAAAACGGCTGTTCAATAGGCAGACACAATTTTGTTATGTGTTACATTGATACTAGATAGTAATTAAAGTGAGCGGTGTATTATAATTAACTGAAAGAAAACATTGACATTTCAGACGCAAGAAAAATAGACGAAGAGCGATAATCGATAGTAACCCACCGCTATCGATAGTGCTTTTCTGGGCCGCCCAATCGATACTATCGATTTATATCGATATTTTACCCAGCCCTAGTCTACATGAAGAATGTATGGCTTGGTGCTATCTGGATAAGCAAGAACTGGAGTGGTTATCAAAGCCTCTTTCAGATGTTCAAAAGCTTGATCTTGTTCTGTCTTCCACTTCCAGACATTTGGTTGTTCTGTTTTCCCTTTTCTCCCCCTGGTTTTTGATGTAGTGGTTCCAGTCAATAGTTCGTTCAATGGTTGTGCTATCTTTGAAAAGTTCTTGATGAATCGCCGATAGTAGCCTGCAAATCCTAAAAAACTTCTTAACTCATCAATGTTGGTAGGAATCTTCCAATCTTTAACTTTATTGACTTTCTCTGGATCAGTATGAACTCCGTCAGATGACACTACATGTCCCAAATATTTGACCTTGGTCTGGAAGAATTTGCATTTCTTTGGTGCTAGCTTTAAACCCCATTCTTCAAACCGTTGAAAAACTAACTGTAACCGTTCTAAATGTTGTTCATATGAGTCCGAAAAAATGATGACATCATCCAAGTAGATCATACAGATCTTGAGGTGAAGATCGCCAAGACACTCCTCCATAAGTCTCTCGTAAGTTGCCGGCGCGTTGGTCAATCCAAAGGGCATCCTATTGAATTGGTAAAAGCCTAGAGGACCTACGGTGAATGCTGTCTTACATTTATCAGTTGACTTTAATTCGACTTGATGGTAACCACTTTTCATGTCCAAAACTGAAAAATATTTCGCACCAACTAAGTTGTCTAAAATCTCATCAATGTGTGGTAGAGCATAAGCATCTTTGATGGTTCTTCTGTTTAGCTGGCGGAAGTCAATGCACATACGCAGAGAATTGTCTTTCTTACGACACAAAACGATGTTAGAAGACCAAGGACTATGCAACTTGGTGATTATTCCACTTTTAAGTAAGTCTTGGAGGTGGTTTCTTACTTCATCATACATAGCCGGTGGTATTCGTCGATGTTTCTGTTTGAATGGTACGTTGTTTTCTAAGTTAATAGCATGTTTAACCAGACTGGTACACCCAACATCAATGTCACTACTTGAAAATATATGTAGCCATTTCTTCATAAAATCTGATGCTGTCTGATGTTCCTCTTTAGTCATGGTGTCATCAGCTAATACAATCTTATCCAAAATGGTTGATTCTTCAGGGACAGTGCTAGCTTTAAACCCCATTCTTCAAACCGTTGAAAAACTAACTGTAACCGTTCTAAATGTTGTTCATATGAGTCCGAAAAAATGATGACATCATCCAAGTAGATCATACAGATCTTGAGGTGAAGATTGCCAAGACACTCCTCCATAAGTCTCTGGTAAGTTGCCGGCGCGTTGGTCAATCCAAAGGGCATCCTATTGAATTGGTAAAAGCCTAGAGGACCTACGGTGAATGCTGTCTTACATTTATCAGTTGACTTTAATTCGACTTGATGGTAACCACTTTTCATGTCCAAAACTGAAAAATATTTCGCACCAACTAAGTTGTCTAAAATCTCATCAATGTGTGGTAGAGCATAAGCATCTTTGATGGTTCTTCTGTTTAGCTGGCGGAAGTCAACGCACATACGCAGAGAATTGTCTTTCTTACGACACAAAACGATGTTAGAAGACCAAGGACTATGCGACTTGGTGATTATTCCACTTTTAAGTAAGTCTTGGAGGTGGTTTCTTACTTCATCATACATAGCCGGTGGTATTCGTCGATGTTTCTGTTTGAATGGTACCTTGTTTTCTAAGTTAATAGCATGTTTAACCAGACTGGTACACCCAACATCAATGTCACTACTTGAAAATATATGTAGCCATTTCTTCATAAAATCTGATGCTGTCTGATGTTCCTCTTTAGTCATGGTGTCATCAGCTAATACAATCTTATCCAAAATGGTTGATTCTTCAGGGACAGTGCTAGCTTTAAACCCCATTCTTCAAACCGTTGAAAAACTAACTGTAACCGTTCTAAATGTTGTTCATATGAGTCCGAAAAAATGATGACATCATCCAAGTAGATCATACAGATCTTGAGGTGAAGATTGCCAAGACACTCCTCCATAAGTCTCTGGTAAGTTGCCGGCGCGTTGGTCAATCCAAAGGGCATCCTATTGAATTGGTAAAAGCCTAGAGGACCTACGGTGAATGCTGTCTTACATTTATCAGTTGACTTTAATTCGACTTGATGGTAACCACTTTTCATGTCCAAAACTGAAAAATATTTCGCACCAACTAAGTTGTCTAAAATCTCATCAATGTGTGGTAGAGCATAAGCATCTTTGATGGTTCTTCTGTTTAGCTGGCGGAAGTCAACGCACATACGCAGAGAATTGTCTTTCTTACGACACAAAACGATGTTAGAAGACCAAGGACTATGCGACTTGGTGATTATTCCACTTTTAAGTAAGTCTTGGAGGTGGTTTCTTACTTCATCATACATAGCCGGTGGTATTCGTCGATGTTTCTGTTTGAATGGTACCTTGTTTTCTAAGTTAATAGCATGTTTAACCAGACTGGTACACCCAACATCAATGTCACTACTTGAAAATATATGTAGCCATTTCTTCATAAAATCTGATGCTGTCTGATGTTCCTCTTTAGTCATGGTGTCATCAGCTAATACAATCTTATCCAAAATGGTTGATTCTTCAGGGACAGTGGATTGAATGCTCGATGAAGTCACGTGATGCGGGAAATCAACTATGGTAACTGGTGTCAGTTCACAAACTATAGCACTGGGTTGAATTAACACCGGATACGATGACAAATTTGAGACTGTGACCGATAATAAATCCTTGTTACCAGGTATAAAATTCACAAGAATTGGAGCTATTTCTAACGACGCTGGTAAATTAGACTGTGATGAAGTTTGACACAAAGCTTGACACGACTTAGATGAAATACTTTTCACAAAACACATTAAAACTATAGACTTGTTACTATGTAGTAAAATAGATTTTCTTTCCGCACATTTAACAATACCAACACGGTTATCACATTTATCTTTACTAGCTTTGTGCTGAATCTGCATGCACTGAAAGGTTAGTTTCCATGAATTATGCTGAATTAACTTACAAAAATTAACACCATGAAGTTCCTTTGCTGTGTTCATAAAAGGTTGTAAAATATTAGTACCTAAAATAACTGGTATTCTGTTATGAAAATCGGTATCAGGAACAATTAAAAATATACAGGTTAACGACGTTTCTGAAATGGATGGTACGCATACATCCGCTTGTGTCCAACCTAAATATGGTAATTCATGACCTCCTGCACCTTCAAGCTTGATGATATCGCTTAACGATTCTAACACACATGTATCCTGAAGATGCTGTTTAAAAAATGAAAATCCGATCACAGATACCTGAGAACCACTATCAAGTAAAGATGAACAAGGTATAGTATTAATAAAAATATCTGAGGTGTTGCTCTTTCCAATTAAGTCATTAGGGCTTGAACCCACATCTAACGCCTGCCCCTTGACGCCGATGTCCTGGAGTTTAAAGGTTTCTTTAAATTCACCCGACAACCATACTGCACATGACCCTTCTGTCCACACCGATAACATGTTGGTTCGTACTGATCTTCAGGAGAGGTGTTGAATGGTGGACCAGTATTTGTCTTCAGGCTCTTTAGTTCTTCCTGCATGCTCTTCATTGTTGTGGCCAATGATGCAACTAATACTTTTAAGTCGTTATCACTATCGCTAGGTTTTTCTGCTGTTGTCATCTTTAAAGAAGCGGTCTTTCGAGGTGTGGGGACTGGTAACTCTAGGTCGTGTTCAATTTGTCGCACTGCTACTAGAAGTTGGTCGTAGTCTTGTAACGAATCAAATTTGTGAGCGGCACGTAACTTTAAATCAGCCCTCAAACCGTGGTAAAATCTAGTTCGTAACATGGTGTTACTGTCGACGATGTTTACTTCTTTTCTGTCAAGAGCTTTCTGTAACAAATCTTCTAAGCGACATCCCCATTCCGCAACAGCTTCTTTCACTCCTTGGAATGTAGAATAAAATTCTGCAAGGATCTCCTGGGTCTCACCAACTACACCAAATACACTCTGTAGCTTGGACAGTAACTTCGCAATAGTTACCCCATGGCCTAACCTCATAGCCACCTTAGCTGCTGGACCCTTTAATGATTTGAAGACAGCCTGTCGAATCGCTTCAGCACCATAATTCGAGTTCAGTAACTCTTCGACTTCAAAAGTCCAGACATCAAATGTCACTTCAGTCTTAGTACAAGTATTTTCTCCCGAAAAGAATGATAACTTCGGTAGGTTGGGTAAATACTTGACCTCACGCGTAGATGTATCTTGATCTTTATTAACAGGAGCTGGTTGAGGTGGTGGATCTGATTGTTGTGTTCCACAAAATTCCTTCATCCAACGCACAAGTTCTTCCTTGCTCCTAGCCTTAGGTTTAACTCCCATCTCCTGAAACGACTTAAGTAAGTCATCGGTTTCTTCTTCGGTAAAACCACCGGTAGCCATAGTGGTATGATGAATTTAAAAATGAAAAAAACGGAAAATCTTTGCGCAAAACACAAATAAAAACACAGGAGTTTCAATAACAAGTTGAAATCGCAAATCAATTCAATTCACAAAATGCCGAACAACAACAACTCTTCAACTCACAATTCAATTCCAAATCGCTGAAGATCCAAGAATATATCACTATGTAATGACACAATTCAAAATCAAAAATATTCATTCACAATACCCTAGAGCACGTAATATCACAATGTAATAACACAATCCAAAATTCAAAATCATCAATCACAATATCTCAGATCACGCAATATCACAGTACGGTATCAAAAATTGCAGTTAACACCCACAACACCAACGCAACTCAAAATAAGTTGAAATATAACACCGGTATTCAAAATACCCACAATATTTCAAACTAAACGCAAACTCTCAAACAAAATTCAAAATATGACGAAGTCAGTACACAATATTATCACAATTCACCAATCAACTCAATATAAAACTCAAAATCAGAACTCAAAATCAAAACTAGGAATCCCAAATGGACAATCAAATCACAAAATACAACAACAAACCAACTATGCACCAAAATGCACTAGTTGAAAAATACAAAATATAAACAAAATCCAATATACAAACTCAAAGAGTCTCGACCAAGGAGTATCACAACACCAAAATACTAAACTATCAACGATATGTGCTTTCAACGTGTATGTTAATCTGAAATAAGAAACGGAGGATAGCTGAAATACGGAAAGCTGAAAAATGAAATTTGCAAGGAAAATGGTATGCGTGTAACCTATATAATACTCTAAACAAATCCCAACCCTGAAACAGAATTACTCACACAAGCATACAAAAAAAATAATATATGCGATATGTAATATGTGTAGGGTATGTGTGGATGTAACTAACTAACTCTATACTAAATAATTCTGAGGGTAATGCTTAATTAATCCTAAGTGTAATGCATAAAAAAATAAAGTTTCCAAATAAGTTTGAAACGAAATATGAATTTCAAAATACGAAATGTAAAAAGGCGAAGTTTCAAATAAACAAGATCTAAGTTTCTCAAAGTGAATAAATTCCAAAATTAAATTGAGTTCTAAAAACTAATAAAGTTTCAAAGTCAAAGGTTAAAAAATAATTACAAAGTTTTGAAAAATCTAAACTTGCAAAATCTTTTTCCTAAGTTTCCGACATATCACCTAAGTTTGGAATTAATCAAAGAGAGAATGTAAAAAAAATAAAGTTTCAAAATATGTAAATAATTTAAGGGACAAAAATAGAGTTATCTTTTCTTTTTTTAAGTAATGTTGTCAAAATCTAAGCTGCTGACCCAGTCACAGTGACCTTTGCACATGCAGTGTACAAACAAGGTCAGGTCAATAGGTCACTTAGCTAAAATATGCACAAGAAAAATCAAAATTTAAAGTGGCTCTATTCTAGTTTGTAAATGTAAAATGTAACTAATACGTACAACTGATATAATGCTATTATTATTGCAATAGAAATTAGGGATATTAAGTAACAAATAAATTACAGTAAACTCTGCAGTGAGTGAAAAATAATGAATGGGGTGGGGCTTCTGAGATTCAATACCTCACTAGAAATGTCGATCTGTCTGAACTTGCAGGTTTATAATTTAATCTTAGATGAAAATATAATGCAACATGTAAATGAAATTTATGTAAAAAAAATGAAATAATATGTAATCACCCAAAATCCACGAATATATCCAAAATAACAACACTTTAAATCCAGATGAACACTGTATCTGTGTATGTCTCTAATTTCACATATAATAAAACACACTGCATCTGTGCGGATGTCTCTATAGTTTATATGCACAAATCTGGATACAACAAGGTGGATACACGGTGGTAGCTACCATACGCACGCATAAACATTTACTGCATACGTTGAGAAAATACCATAAACCATAGATATACTTGTTGTACCATTAAAAAACCATTTACGTTGAAATACTACTGCGTTGAAAAACCATTTACGTTGTGATGATCCTCAGTCCCTTATCGGGCTCCAAAAATGTAACCGTGTCCAATGCAAACAAAAGACGAGGTCGTTTAAATCTTTATTATAAAAAACCCTTTAATTAGATCAATGAAGACTTGACCAAAAGTATCTTCAGAAACTGAAACAACTTATAAACTTTGATGCGCGAAATACAAGTTGAAGATTTAGAAGGTAATCTTAACAATCCGACACACTCAAAATCCTAAGTAAAACTGAATTTGATTGTTACACCTGTAACCTAGGAAGTTGGGTTTGTTAGGAAAAGTATCCAAGGAGATGATGAGATGATAGTCACTGATGTTGTTACAAAGACCTGTCCAGAAGCTGAACATCCAGTGACTATGAATATAAGGGTTCAAAGATCAGATGAAAGTGAAAGTTTGTTATTGTTTATTAAGCTGCTGTCAGTGTAGTGCAGTGTAGACTAAAACCTATTATATAACTAAAACACCAAAATTCCACACTATCACAGAGCCAATTCCCACTGATATATCCTGAAAAATAGTGAAACTAACAAATTACCCAAAATAATTTTATTTTTCCGTTGCCATGGCAACTGGTTGTCAGAAGTGAACAAAACGACAAATTTTATACTAGTTTTATGTACATGTATATGTGTCTTGTGTGAAAATTTAAACAAAATAGCTTTACAAGTAAAAAACTTGGTCTGAAGTGCTTACTATCCCCTGTGGTCAATGTTACCAACTCTTTTTACCCAGAATATGTAATGTTGTTTTGTTTTATTAGATGGTACAATCAACAGGTCAAAAAAATGTACAAGGCAAATAGATGTACAATATTAGGAATTGATTTCCAAAGGAATTTGATTGGGTCAATGTTACCAACTCTTTTTACCCAGGATATGTAATGGTTTTTTTTTTATTAGATGGTAAAATCAACTGGTCAAAAACTGTACAAGGCAAATAGATGTACAATGTTAGGAATCAATTTCGCATTTTTTTTTATGAGTATTGTTTTATAGAACTTAAGCGTGTGTTTTTGGTCATTGTTACCGTACCCGCAGACTCAATTTGAGATATCATGTAAAATAAAGTACATCTTTTTACATTTTGATACCACCAAATGATAGACACTTTAGCCTTGAGTACTGAGTTGCCTTTGATCATGATTTATTTATCTTCACAGGAAGAAAAAGAGAACAATATTTTGTCAATGTTACACACATTCGTTTTAGTATGTCTGCGTTTTTACAGAAATTTGTAAAGTTTTTATCTTTTTACCACATTGGTACATAAGGACATTCAAAACAAAACAAACAAAGTGCTATTTACTCCTCAAATACATTTTGAAATCTTCATGCCCATGCCACACTTTAGGTGCCAACTTCATGGAATGACCCATATTCATAATTGTTACATTTATACAAGTATTTGAAAATATTTTGTTAATTTTCTGTCCATTGTAACACATGCAATGATTTTGAAAAACCTTTCATATTTGAGATGTCTAATATTTTGAAAAGTAAACTTTTCTTAACCACCCAGGAGTAGTCTGAAAGAAATTGGCACTTGACTTATATTAGAGTTTATTATGTACCTAGACGTCTATGCTTTATCGCTGACCATTATAGTATATAGCAGTCTATGCTTTATCGCTGACCATTATAGTATATAGCAGTATTTGTGTCTTTTTTCCTAACAGAAAAGCAACAAAAACACTGCTGTTTGTGAAAATGACACTGTTGAAAAGGGTAGCACAAAGTTCTTTCTTCTGATATGGCAAATATCTCTGTCTAAAAAAAATTTGGAGTCAGTAAACTGATTTGTTCTATACGAGTGGCACAAATACTATTATAGATTATAATATAATATACATTTATTTGAATATCTCTGTCTAAAAAAAATTTTTGAGTCAGTAAACTGATTTGTTCTATACGAGTGACACAAATACTATTATAGATTATAATATACATTTATTTAAAACTCATATTGTCTTAAGGTTTTTGTACCAAATTCTCCATCCACTAATTAGTTAAGCCCAACACTAAAATGGGTTCTACAATTTTATTGGTAATTATTTTGTATTCTTTTATATTTGATAAAAAAATATTCTGTCATTTATAAAATTAATAAAATGCCATTTTCCATCATTAATTAAATGACATTTCACACACATCACGGCTGTCTGTTTTTATGTGTTGTATTGGAGGTATATATCGGTCTGTCAGTCATCTAACACAAATACTATTATATATCATAATATACATTTATTTGAAACTCATATTGTCTTAAGATTTTAGTACCAAATTCTCCATCCACTGTAAATCTTTTAACTATCTCTTGCTAAATGTTTAATATTTGTCATGTTTATAAATGAATTTGTTATTTTTTTTCATGCTTGAATAATCTCTCCTACATGTATATGCTTTCATACATGCTCGTTGGGTGGAGGTTTATGTCGCCTGTGTTGGGCCTGTGTTCAGACAGCACTTCATTTGGAAATAGTTTTTCATTTTGTTAAGCCCAACATCAGGTTATTGAAATACGCTGTGGACGTACAGTCATTAATAATGTACAGTCATTAATTATGTTTTAGTTACATTAAGATATTTACATTAATAAATGACGTTTTTCCTCCATCCAACCACGAGTTTGTTTATTTAGGGGAAGGGAGCTCAGGCACAAGTTAGTTTTAGGAGGAACAACCTCAGAATGAGCAAGGACCAGTGGATTTGATATGGCCGGCAAGACAAAAGTGGGTGGTTGTGCTACCTGGGCAGCAACACGACATAAAGCTTGGACATTTCTTTGGGGCACTGTCATTCCTGATTGCATAAGAGTACACTGATGTAGACTGAGGATTTGATTTTTGAACTAAGGGTAATCTACTGGATTTCGTAAAACCCAAGCAAAACATTGTGACTGAGGATGGTCATATCCACAATTACCACAAATGTGGGGAAATATACAAAGGTGACACCTACAACCTCTTGGGCCATTATATTCCTAGCAAACCACCGTCTCACTGACAAATGGTTAACCTTACTTCTGTCCCGAGGTACCATGGGCCTGGAGGCATGAAAGCTGAGAGAGAAATGGGGTCTAACCTACACTTGACACAAACTAGGTCATTTCGGGACTAACATATAGTTTAAATTTATTTCAATAATTCGCTTGCGCGTAGGGGTCTTGTGACATTATTACATTAGTTTTTTAATCAGGGTCTTGGGATGACAACACTGGTATGACTTCTAATATAATATTTTTATTCTTCTTCTTACATATTAGGTACAAACATCGTAATGTAAACGACGGCAGGACGCCTCTATGACATATGTCATTGTGTTATATCCCTCTCTTTGTTTGAATAAAGTTATGAATTATATGAAATAACTTTTAAAGACTATTACAAAATTAGATACCTATGGAGTCGATAATTACTACCCTTATTAAGATATAAACAACAATAATAATAATGAAAAGACATATAAAAACAAACAACACTTGTAAAATGTCGTATACAAAAATGTCTATAAACAAAAAGGAAAGGTAAATGAAACACACACAAATTTAAAAGTTATATATACTTGTAAAATGTCATAATATCCAAAAATGTCTTTAAACAAAATGAAAAGGTCAATGAAAAACACACGAACTTAAAAGTTATATGCACACAATCGGTCACACACGCAAGTCAATAAAAAAAACAAACGAGATCCTGGTATCACAAACAAAGACTACTCTTATTATTCATATAAATGGTGGAATCGCGAACACAAACTACTCTAATTATCTTCTTAGACCGATTATTTGGTGGAATCGCGAACACAAACTACTGTAATTATCTTCTTAGACCGCTACTGCACTGTCGTAGCCAACTGTAGGGGCGGGGTACATATGATGCCCTTCCTCGTTCCAGTAATGTTGAGGGGTCAGAATTTTCCCTGCTCCGTTTAGTTCAGCTCTTGTTATTGACCGGTAGTCTTTTCCTTTTCCATACCGTCTGGCAAAACGGCGTGTTATGACATGTGCTATGAAGAGTATTAACTGCCACCCGTGCGGAAGTTTTATCATCTGCTTATCATATATATCATGGAGTGAACTTAATTAATAGTTAATCAAATTAGCAAGTGGAACAGACTTGACTTTAGATAACGATCGAACGATATTTACAGTATTATTGACATGGATACAATTGAAATTAGGGAGTCATATTGTTTTATCTCAAGAATAATGAATGATCTGAACACATTTAACCAATCTTAAATAAGATATTTTTGAAAGAACTAACGGTTTATCTCTATAATTTTTAAACACAACACAAAACAAGACGATACGTTCGCTCTTAAATCCGAGCACAACCCTCCTGGGGTTAAACCAATTCCTCCTTATAGGAACTTCACATAAGGCTTCTCCCGTTACATATCGGGGCATTTCAATTTCATATTCTTGGAGGTACACAAATAAAACCTCACCCGTAAATATCGGGCATTTCCCATTAAAAATTTGGGGTATTACAATTAAAACTCTCTTCCGTAAATATCGGGTCTTCCCATTAATATTTGGGGCACTACGTTACATCACAAATAATAATCCCATAAACCTCGGGGCATAAATATATATATGCACAAAACAACACAACAAAAAAACTTATAAGAGACAAAACCGTTAATACCGTGTGAATGTTTAAAGAGCTATATCTCTCAATTAGGATACGCTTAACTCTATTCTAGATAATTACGCAATCATAAAACATTTCACTTCGCAGTTATTAGCCTGATAATACTTAGCTACTACTAACTTTAAAAGTCAAAATATGTGTTCAAAACAAACAATTATAATTTATAATCTTTTAAAAACAACATGACGCATTTTAAAACAAATAAGAGATATACAATTTTGTTTTAGTCATTTTCCTGTTCCACTACTAGCAAATATTAAATTTAGTAACTACACCATAATGACGCGTGATGATAAACTACAGATTTCCCAGTTAAATTATAATACATAGCACTAATGTCATTTATTCACCGTGGCCATGGTAGAATTTGAAAAGACTTACCCCTTCAGAGCTGTGACCTGTGATCTTCTAGTGGAATAGGACTTCAAGCGTTGGTCTGGTCTACGGCATCAATTAATATGTGACATTATTACATTAGTTTTTTAATCAGGATCTTGGGATGACAACACTGGTATGACTTCTAATATAATATTTTTATTCTTCTTCTTACATATTAGGTACAAACATCGTAATGTAAACGACCGTAGAACTATCTATATGGAGGGAGTCATGACTTAATTAGCTTGGCTTAGCACGAGTGTGCTAACTCCAGAAGCTCTCGTCTCGTCTCCGACTCCTAGACCTGACTATAGTACTCCTGAGGTACCTTAACTAGGCGCCCGGCTAGCATGGCCTCCTGGACCTGCCTGAAGATTCGTTTCTGTTCTGAGTTTATAAACGTATTCAAGACAAAGGAGCTCATTAGACACCTGTCTAATGTATCAAGCATCATATGAAGGTTTAACATTCAATATAGTTTATCAGACAAAGAAAGTTAGATAAGACATGCCAACAACAAGTTATAGTTACGCAATGACATAAGGAATACTACCAAGATCTCCAGCCGGGTCTTGATAGCAACAGGTTTATGTTACAATCACTAACACGTATTTTAATATGGCAGGACGCCTCTATGACATATGTCATTGTGTTATAGTCTTTAGCAGTGGGAGGAAACCAGAAAACCCAGCGCAAACCCACATGAATCTCCGAATCTGATTCATGCAAGGATTCTCGTAAGAGCTTAAGCTGCGAATCTACTAGGATTTTCGCAAGAGCTACTGCAAATCTATAAGGATTCGCGTAAAATTTATCTAAACTGACTCTGTATCGTCACAACTTTAACGACAATCATACCTTAATCACGTGAGAATCGGAGATATGTGGTTCATAAACCGACATTGAATAATTAGCATATCTAATTGTGATTTTGATAATCAGGTTAAAAAAAAACAAAACAAAACAAACAATCTTGCTGATTATTCATGACATGAATAAAGACAATCTTAGCATGCTTTGCCAATTGTGTGTCTTCCACGCTACGTCCGTGCAAATTCCAGGTATAGGTATATATTAAATTTATTTTATAGCCATTTCAGTTTTGGTTGTCACATGATCATTGTACCGTTTGTCTATCATCGACGAATGGATTAAAACTTTTTTAAGTTACGTGACTAGTTACGTGATGGACAAAAGACTACAAATTGTGTAATTAAGAAATGGCATGGTGCCGTATCAGTTTATTTTGGCAACAGCATTTTCTGCATGTTAATATTTACGTGTTAACCAAAAATTCAATCTAATTGTTTTATTTTTATCAATGTTGTATTTTGGTGTTTTAGATTAATAAACACAATTTAATTTTGTTTTTTAGACAGTATTATTAATTAAGATTTGGAGGATTCGCATTCTAGTTCGCCACCGATTTCAAACAACCCCTCCTGTAAAAGGCGAGATAACTCGATTACCAGAAAGGCCAATAAACATTGATTTTGATTGCCTATTTGTAAAGCTGTCATAACATTGATTTTGATGGCCGATTTGTAAAGCTGTCATGAGTTATTATAGATTTTATTTCTTTTTTTTTAACATTCGCATTTAAATACCTGCTTCATGACATGGTTCATGTATTGTGCAAACACTCTATTGCGAGGTTAGACACAAAGATAACATGCTCTGGAATAATTATGCCTACTACTTTTGTGCCTTCCAAAGTGACAATTTTGTTGAACCTTACTTCTAAATATGCTATGCCCTTAAATACAACAGAATGAAGAGAACCCATGGTACTTTATAAGACTATGTAAATAAGAATAAACATTTTTACTACCTTTGTGCCTTCCAATGTGACAATTTTGTTGAAACTTGCATCTAAATATTCTATGCCCTAAAATACAACAGAAAGAAGAGAACCTACAGTATATGGTGCCTATATAAGACTATGTAGCACTGAAGATTAGGTACCATTTACTTGTGTGTTTTAACTTGACAAACTATGCATATGGTTTACTTTAATATTATCGTTTGATGGTCATTAATAATCGTATATAACATATAACTTCCGACCGGCGACAGTCAGGCAGCATTCACCCACATTTTGGAAGAGAAGGATAGAGAACAACCTTGATTTACCACATGTTTCACACTATTTGCGTATGAGGGGCGGCCATTTTGTCTGTCAGTTTTGGATTGATTTCACAAAATTCAAACTCAACAAACCTTACAGTGTAACGGTGATATATTCGCACCTTTTTTAAATCAGATAATTATTGTTATTGTGACTTCGAGGAGGGACAAGAGCTAAAACATGAGTTTTCATAAAATCAGAGGCCATAATTTTAAGTTTCATCAAAATCTGATAAAAATGGGGGTCTCTAGGGTCCATAACTTTGATATACCAGATGCATACAATATTGCGTACGTGGGGTGGCCATTTCGTCCAACAGATTTGTCCGATTATCATGTACCGTGTAACGCTGATATATTCAAACAGTTTTTTAAATTGGATAATAATTGTGACCCCTACAGGGCTAAAAACGTGATTATTCGTACAATCAGGGGACATAATTTGGAAAGTTACAATTCGGTATGTACGCATATCGAGAAGAACCAAGATACACAATAGTTTGACACTTTTTACGAAAGAGGGACGGCCATCTTGACGTCAGTTTTAGTCTGATTTTTATGAAATTCAGACTCAACCATCCTTAGGACGTTGTAACAGGAATATATTCAAAACATTTTTTTAAATCGGATAAAAATTGTGACCTCCATTGGAATCACAAGCTAAAAGTGTGATTTTTCTAACTTTTTGGGGCCACAATTCAGGAAGTTACCATCCGATATGCGCTAATATCAAAAGGGACCAAGATCTTTGGGTTAAAACACACATTTCAAGTTTCATCAAAATCAGAAGTAAATTGTGACCACTTGATACTAGGGACCGGGTATCGTC